>JAMJFZ010000239.1:33670000-34270000 GCA_026225945.1 Cricetomys ansorgei | reverse complement strand
AAGGTAACTGTGGCCTTGGTAAAAGAATTGGCAATGTTCCTTCTGTTTCTATTTTGTGGGAATTTGAGGACTGTTGGCATTAACTCTTCGAAAAGTCTGGTAAAATTCTGTGCTAAAATCATCTTGCCCTGTGCTTTTTTTGGGTTGGGAGGCTTTTAAGGGGCTATAGGTTTGTTTAAATAATTAATCTGACTTTGACTGAACTTTGGTAAGTGGTATATACCAAGAAAATTAGACATTTCTTTTAGATTTTCCAATTTAGTGGAGTATGGGTTTTTAAAGTATGTTTTTATGATTCTCCGGGTTTCCTTGGTATCTATTGCTGTATGTCTCCCTTTTCATTTTGAATTTTGATAATTGGGATTTTCTCTTTCTGCTTTTTAGTTAGTTAAGATGAGGATTTGTCTATCCTGTTGATTTTCTTAAAGAACCATCTCTTTGTTTTATTGATTCTTTCTATTGTTTTTCTTTTTCTTTCTACTTTGTTGGTTTCAGCCGTGAGTTTGATTATTCCTAGAAATCTACTACTTTTGGGTGTGATTTATTCTTTTTGTTCCAGAGCTTCAGGTGTGTTGTTAAGTTACTGGTGTGAAAATTTTCCAATTTTTTTTTTCATGTAGACACTTAATGCTATGAACTTGCCTCTGAGAGCCTCCTTCCTTCTGTCCCTGAAGTTTGGGTATGCTGTATTCATTTTCATTCAATTCTAGAGAGTCTTTAATTTTTTCCTTACTTCATGCCTTGACCCATTTTTCATCCAGTAGAGAGTTGCTTCCATGAGATTGCAAGCTTTCTGTTGTTGCTGCTGTCCGTCTTCAGTCCATGCTGGTGGTCAGATAGGACGCAGAGTATTCTTTCCATTGTCTTTTACCTTTTGACACTTGCTTTGTGTTCAAGTATGTGGTCAGTTTTGGAGAAAGTTCCATCAGGTGCTGAGAAGAGAGGATGTCCTTTTGTGTGCCAGTGAAATGTTCTGTAAACATCTGTTAGGTCCATCCGTTTTATAATGCCAACTATCTCCAGCATTTCTCTGTTTAGTTTTTTGTTTGGATTTTGGGTGTGTGTGTGTGTGTGTGTGTGTGTGTGTGTGTGTGTGTGTGTGAATAATCTGTTATTGGAGAGAGTGGGGTATTGAAGTCTCCCACTATCACTGTGTGAGAGTCAATATGGGATTTAATCTGTAGTTGTGTTTGTTTACAAACTGGGATGCATTATATGAGAGATAAATAAGTAAACAAACAAACAAACAAATAAATAAATACATAATAGCTCCATGTGCAGCAATCACAAAAACGTCTGTAAGGAAGGTTGCCAAGAACTTTGAAATGAACCAAAACATTTTGGAATGTCTTCAATAGAATATAAGCAATCATCTAAATGTATCTTTCCTGTTTATCTGATCTCTGAACCTTTCGTTATCTGAGTTTCTTGGCAGTTAAGTTGTTGATAGCTGATAGTACTAAGAAAGACACTTTTTTATAGATGCATAATTTCTATTTGAGATAAGGACAACAAAATACCTTTTCTGAATCCTACAGAAAACTCTAATTTGGAATTATTTGCAAATTTGCTCTAGCATCCCTGATTCAGCTACTTAGGTGTATTTGCTTGAGTCATTCCCAGAATCTTTGATGGCATCTTACTAGTTCCCTCACTGATTGAAGAACTGAATTTGACTTTCAAAAAATCAGCAATATTGCAATATCCTCTCCGTAGACTTTTCCTTTTATCAATATGCAGTGTCCTTCCCTATCTTCTTTTCATTACTTTTAGTTTGAAGTCTATTTTGTCAGATAATAATATCGCTACACCAGTGTGTTTCTTATGTTCATTAGCTTTGAATATGTTTTTCCCTTCTTTTACCCTGAGGTGATATCTGCTCTTTGTGTTAAGGTGTGTTTCTTGGATGCAGCTGAAGGATGGATCCTGCTTTGTAGTCATTTTATTAGTTTCTGTCGTTTTTGGAGGGATTTGAAACCATTGATGCTGAGGGATATTAATGACTCATGTGGTGTGTATTAATTCCTGTTACTTTTTGTGGTGTGTGTGTGTGTGTGTGTGTGTGTGTGTGTGTGTGTGTGTGTACGTGCTTCCCATCTTTTGGTCTGGTATTATTTATTCCCTGTGTTTTCTTAGGTATATCTAATCTATTCAGGTTGGATTTTTACTCCTAGTACTTCCTCAGGGACAGATTTGTAGATAGATATTGTTTGCATTTGGTTTTAACATGGAATATTTCATTTTCTCCCTCTATTGTATTTGTAATTGAAAGTTTGTCTGGGGTGGTGTCTGTGGTCTCTGAGAGCCTGAGCACATCTTTTCCAGGCCCTTCTTACTTTACGTTGTCTCCATTGAAACGTCAGGTGTTATCCTAGTAGGGCTGCCTTTATATGTTTCTTGGTCTTTTTCCCTTGAAGCTCTTAAAATTCTTTCTTTGTTCTGCACATTTAGTGTTTTGATTGCTATGCGCCAAGGGGGCTTTCTTTTCTGGTCCAGTCTTTTTGGTATTCTGTATGCTCCAGCTCCTTGATTAGGTTAGGGAAATTTTATTTCTATGATTTTGTTGAAAATATTTTCTGTGCCTTTTACCTGGGTTTCTTCTTCTTCTTATTATTATTATTCTATGTCTATTGTTTTTAGTTATATTCTTTTCATAATATTCCAGATTTCCTGGGTGTTTTGTGCTAGGATTTTTTTTTAAGATTTAACCTTTTTTTTCTTTGATGGAAATATCCATTTCTTCTCTCGTGTCTTCAGTGCCTGAGATATTTTCTTTCATTGCTTGTATTCTGTTGGTGAGGGTTGCCTCTGAGGTTTCTGTCTTAGTTCCTAAGTTTTTCCTTTTCAGATTACCCACAGTTTTGATTTTCTCTATTGATGTTATTTCCATTTTCAGGTCTTGAACTGTTTTCTTCATTTGTTTCAACAATTTGTTCTTGCTTTCATTCATTTCATTTCATTCATTTGTTTGCTTCTTTTTTTAAGAACCTCTATCATATTCATAAAGGCTATTGCAAGGTCTTTTTCTTGTGCTTCAGCTACGTTTCAATACTGAGCACCTTCTGTGCTACGGTTGCTGGGCTTGAGCTGAGACAATACGTCATGGCTGTTATTGACTGTTTTGAAGCTGATGTCTATGCATCCGGGTTTGGAAAGATTGTATTTCTTGGTGCTGAAATATGGTCCTGTATTTGTTGGGTGGGTGCTTTATTTCTTTGTTTCTGTTGCTTTCCCTGGTTCTTAGGAGAGTGTAGTGGCTGTGTGTGGCCTGGAAGGAAATTCTTCTGGGATCCTGATAGGTGTGGCCACTGAGGGTTCTAGGTAAAACGTGTTTCTGTGTATTGGTAACTGACACGGAGGGATGGAGATGGACAAGGGTAAAGGGCTGAGCAGGGAGGGGGTCCACATGAAGGAGGAACGCGAGGATTCCACCAGGATCTGCTTAGTCCCTTGGGAATGGGGGCAGACAGTGAGAAGAGGCCAGAGCAGGTGGTCTGCTACAGAGCTGGGGATGAGACTGAGGCACTGGACTTGGAGGAATGGAGGGAGAGGCGAAGATCAGCAGCTAGCCCACTTGCTTTCCTGGTCAGAGTGGCCTGTGGGTTCCTAGGGAATCCCTGCCAGGCACTGGGGAGATCTGCAAGGTAGACTGGAGAGGAGGAAGGGGAGCGGCAGCAGGTGAGATGCAGACATAGGGTTGAGACTGGGTGATTGGACTTAGAGGAAAGGAGGAAAACTAATTATCTGCAGTTAGCCTATCTGCTTTCCTGGCTGGAGTGCTTTAAATATATATATATATATATATATACACACACACACATACATATATACACACACATATACATATACATATATATAAATACATACATATGTACACACATATACATATGTATGTATATATACATGCATATGTATATATACACATACATACGTAAATATGTATATATAACTTAATTAGTCTTTTATGAAATTATACAGATATGTCTTAATGAACAAAAATGTAATAATAAAAGCTATGAATATGATAACCTAAGAGAAAAGTAATAAAATAATAGCCTTCTGATAAAAACAAAATGTAACCTCCTCATTTAACCTAGTCATCTTTGATTTCAAATCCGACACAGCACAGCACACATGAGAAGAAGTGCAGCTGATCTCTTTACTGTGAAAAGACAAGAAACAAGCTCAAAGACTTTGCCCTTACGCAGATTCTTTTCAGAAGAGGACTCTTTCAAACGTGTGATATTTCAAATAACTGGACATAATCCATGGAACCTCTTCAGCTCATCTTTCAGCTCATGAAAAGAATTTTGCCGTAAACACGTGTTCAGAAATTGTCCAGCTGATTGGCAAGCAGGTAAAGAACTTCCACATCTACTTTTATCTCCAAGGGGGAATAAAGATGTAATTCAAAGTCTGGGGAATCTCATTAAAATCCAAAGGATATATGCAATGTCTTGTTGCCAAAATGTCCTGCTTTATAAAAACTGCTCCTGATGTTTCGTCTGCTGAAAGAAAACACCACACGATGCTCTAGCCATTTGTTTTGTTTCAATGACAAAGAACATGAACACGTTTAATTTGCCCATTAGAGACACTGCTTTCCTGGAAATGAAGCAGACTACGAGCAGCCATTTCTGTTTGTAACAGGATTCCAAATGCCATGAACCAAATCCCAACTCTCTCCTATGCAATCCTGCTTCTAGTCACAGGATAAAAAGCTGTTAGTCTCCTTTCCTATGAAAACTATACCCATTCACTTATTAAACAACATCTTTATTCAACTCAGACAGAAAAATAACTTTGGTTATTTAATTTATCTTGTCTATTTCCCCCTCTTCAAGGTTACTATTGACACTTTGTTTTTGCTAATGTACAACTTATTGAGGACCATACCGGGGAGTATAAGGAAAAGATTAAGAAGTGACAATCTCTGATTAATAAGACCTGTTCAATTTTGATTATAAAACTTCAACCCAAAGTTTACAGGAGACAAAACCAATTGAAAACTTTGCAAATGTAGATAACCAGACTGCACACACCACATCTGATAATCCTCCATCCGAAATGTGACTCTTCCTGAGCATCAACATGATTCTCAACCATCGTGAATCTGCACCACGAACACTGGTCCTGCAAGAAAGAAATGAAAATACAACGCAAACCTGCCTTTAGACTGTGTGTATTAGTTGAACATGAAACATGAACTAAATTTAGTATTTCATGTAGGTCTCCAGATATTTCATTGTGTACATCCAAATATCCCAACATCTGACAAACGCTGGAATCTTGAACACTGATTCTCAAGCTTTTTGAATGAGGGATGCTCCGCCCGTAGCATCTGTGTAGTTGAATGAAGGCTCAGTGTCTTACAGTGGTCTTTCTATGTATGAAACTGGGTGTGCATTCAGTCTTTGATGACTTACTTACTGCCGTTAACACTCTTTTGGGAACTTTATAGTTTGGAAAACAAAGTGTGCCTCATGGCCATATCTTCCTTGGTTTCTGTCTCAGCATTGTTGGTTGTTTGCTGTGCGAATGATTTTGCAGCCACACTATGTGACCAACCTCTCAGTTGTTATCCCCAGACAGAGCACTTTCTTAGGTTCTGTGGTCAGTTTTGACCACTGAAACAGACCCGTCATGGTGAATGGCTTATGTGTCTTTCTGGAATGCACAAAAGCATTACCAAGAAAACGGTATGTGCAGGCTGGAAGGGCACATGGAAATCTGTGCAGTGTGCTTTCAGTATTTGTAATTGCAAAGCTTGTTAAATGTTTTCTGTGGAGGCTGGAGAGATGGCTCTAAGGTTGAGACTGGTCTTCCAGGTTGCATTTCCTGCTTTCCAGAGGACCTGAGTTCAGTTCCTAACACTGATGTCACATGGCTCACAACTGTTTGTAATTTCAGTTCCAGGGGATCCAATGCCATCTTCTGGTACTGCAGGTACTTTCACACATGTGACATGCACATAACACATACACACACACACACACACACACACATACACACATACACACACATACACACACATACACACACACACACACACAAATGAGTCTTAATAACAAAATTTCATTTTGTAGAATACAAAGAAGAGAAATACACGGAATTCAGGTTCAGAGTCTGTGTACAAATTCTACAAACCTTTATCATTAGGGAGAAGCACCTTATTGTATCAATACTGTTTTTTCTTTTCTTTTCTCTAAGAACATGATACAGCCAAAATTATGTGGATTGGATTTTACAGAATGAAACCAACAACAACAAAATACTAATATATTTCATAATGACAAGAACATAGTTGTGGGAAAATGAATTCCTAATGATGTGATGTGATGGGAGGTGGGGGGGTGCTCCTTCTTTCCCAAAAAGTAAGCTTGCATGGATTAAGTTTTTGTGGAAGCTCACCACATTCAGCAACTTACTCTCGTAGTTCTACCTTGTAGCATCTGAGCAGGTAGAAATACTTAGACGTGGGTTTCTCAAACAGAAATGTTTCAGAGGTAGTTTTACAAATGGCTTCTGTTCATGAAACCCAGCTTTAGATTTTTCAAAATGTTGTGTTTTTATTATCTTTGACAGAAATGGGCTTCTCTTTGAGATGCTTGCTAATGGCTTAGACTCCTTTTATTTTATCCGTACACTTCTTAGAGTACAGCACGAAGACAGCCAGCACTTCTCATTTTCCTTTCTACACCATATTTTGAATTAAAAAGCGCATCTTCCTTGATATGAATTCTTAAGGACTTTGGAGTTTGCCATTCCACTAGCTGTGAAACTAAAAGAAGAATGGATGAAAGAGGTTTGCAACCCACTACTTTCTCAGGGTGGGGGTTGGGATACAATATCTAAACCCCATGATCCACTGCATGCAAAATAGCCACCTACTCCATTGCCCAAAACTCAGAGCTCTAGACTGTTGCTTTGGCTCAAAATGAGTAGTGTTTTCCATTAAGCTGTTATGGTCTATGATGACCGTGCAGTCATTTCTTCCATTTCGACATTTCTAAATATTTTCTAATATCTCTTGAAACAATGTTCAAATGTACTTTTATCAGCCTTCGAATCTAAATAAGATTGTAGTTAACTCTTGATCATCTTTCTGATGGAAAGCATTAAAATGAAAGCAATTGGCAGGCAACCCGAGGAGCGTTACTCAGAGCCCATGTGGATGTGGAATAGACACTGTCTCTTTAATGGTTCTGTTTCTACTTAGTCAGTTATACATCAGTGTGGTCGGTGGGGCAGTTGCTCTCTCCTTGTGCAACACATGTTGTTCTTCGTGAGTATTAGGTTTGAAGTCCTGGAAACATAAACCAGCTCTCACTGGGCTGCTTTTGCTCAATTGTGACATTATTGTAAGATTTGCCAACAGTGGGAAAAAAAAGTTTAGTAATCATAGGATAATTGAGAATCTTGTCTGGTTCCCAGCTATCTAGGTTAAATCTCAGGAAGTCTGTGAGACTACATGTATATCAAGACATGTTCCACCCTGAATAGTCCTTAACTTGCAGCCAGACCATATTCCAAATCAGAAGGAGAAGCCCAATTATCTAGTGTGCCCAAATGGCTACATTGGGCCTGGTCCCACACTGTAAGATTGCTCCGAGGGGCCCTTAAATTCATTCCAAGAGTTGCTGGAATATAGTTGAATGATAGCACAGCCCTTACCTATGGCTCCTTCTGTCCTCCGATAGCGGAGAACTCCATTTGGCATCTTCGGAGGCTTGGAGAAGTGTCCCCAAAGACCCATGCATTGAAGACCTGCTTCCCACCTTGTGGTCTTTTTGAAACTTTAAGGCATAGAGCTTAATGGTAGGCCTTCCAGTCATTGGGGGATATTCTCTGGGAGGACCTTAGGACTCCAGCCACCTGCTTTGCATGGCCTTCACTTCTTAGACATGAAATGAATGGTTTTATCCTGTGTTGCTGTCCCACTGTACTGCCCCTGGCCTAATGGCAATGCGAACAGCCAATCATGGATCACCTCCAACCTGGGAGCCGAAACACACTTCTTCCTTTTTTCTCCTTTTCTCCTTTCTTTCTTTCTTTCTTTCTTTCTTTCTTTTTTTCTTTCTTTCTTTCTTTCTTTCTTTCTTTCCTTCTTTCTTTCTTTCTTTCTTTCTTTTCCTTCTTTCTTTCTTTCTTCCTTCCTTCCTTTTTCTTTCTTTCTTTTCCTTTTTTTTTTTTTCGAGACAAGTTTCCTCTGTTGTAACTCTGGCTGTCCTGGAACTCACTCTGTAGATCAGGACGATCTTGAACTCACAGACATCCTCCTGCCTCTGCCTCCCAAGTGCTGGGATTAAAGGCATGAGCTACCACTGTCTGGCTCTTTTTTTTCTAATGAGTTGATTATCTCAGACATTTATGAGTAATAGAGAGATGATCTCTATGCAAGGCTCTGAACATGTTTCATAATCTTCCCCTTCCTGGGCCAGGAAAGCCATCTGTGAATTAAAGGGGAGGAATGGAGAGTGGGAGAGGAATTCTGTCCACCTCTGTAATCCATCATGCCAAAGCATTTCTTGCTTTTTAGACTCCACATTAGGCATGGGGCACACACTAGTGTAAAGGGAGTGAAACAAATGTGATCGTATCCTTCGTATAACATTTAGTCCATCATCTTAACTCTGGGTCATGACCCCATATGGAGTCAGGAACTGAGCATAAGGATTGGGAAAAGTGGCTCCATTAAATGGTCTCTGAATGCACAACACCCACAGGTGAATTTAGAGTCAAATGCATTAGGAATCTGAGGTATTTCTTACAGGACTCACCAGTGTTCTATCGTGAGACTTCACTGTAATCTTGATGTTGAACACCACACAGACACTTAGCCCAAATTATGCCCTCAGACCAGACAACACAATCACAATCACGCAAAAGACTTTACTCCCTCTGTACTGTCACCCCACACTGGGTAATGATCAAAGCAGTAGATATTTAGATTGCCTTATATTAGAATGTTTGATTTTTCAAATGGCTGTTTGAGTTGCTAACTTGAGTTTCGTTTTTTAAATGTGAAATGAATTTTGACTTGGAATCAGAACAAAATTCCTGAAAACAATGGCCTCCAAACAACGGCCTTAAACATACCGGCATTTCATATTATCTATTTATAGAAATTGGCATTCACAGAACTGATATTTATAAATTCAAAATACTGAACGACTCCGAAAACATTCAAGATGCTCTATGTCCTGCAGTATCAATATATAGCTAACATTTGATTCTTTATATAAAAATAAAGTACATCCATTCTGTTATAATTTAAATTTACTGTGTGTGTGCGTGTGTGTGTGCACTTGCATGTATTTGCACTTGCATGTATTTGCACTCTGCCGTGTGTGTGTGTGTGTGTGTGCACGTGCATGTATTTGCAATTGCATGTATTTGCACTCTGCTGTGTGTGTGTGTGTGTGTGTGTGTGTGTGTGTGTGTGTGTGTGTGTGCTTGTGTGTGCCAAAGTTCCCACCTTATTTTGGAGACAGGATATTTTACCAAACCTGGAACTTGCTATTTGGCTACACTGACTGGCAGGCCAGCAAAGCCTTGGGACTGCTTGTCTTTGCTCAACATTCAGTGTTAGGGTTACACATGTGCATAGCATCCTGCTTTCACATGGGTATTGGACATCTGAAATCAACTACCCATGCTTTGGCAAAATCAGTTTATCCACCAAACCACCACTTAAGTCCCTGCTTCATCATTAATAAAGATAAAATTGTATGTATGCCAAAAAAACTTTTAAAAAGTAATTACTTTATGATTTACGATCAGTAAACATTTGATTTCGGTACTGATCTTAATACTTATGTGCCAAGGTTACATAAAATTTTATTTGGTGAGGCCAGGCATAATGGCTCTGCTGTGGCAGCTCACCAAGGAAGACAAGGAGGCATCATCATAGGTGCAAACCCTGCCAGGCCTCAGCAGAGGGAACCACTATCCTGGCCAGTGCCATACTGCAGGGGAACCCGGAGGATCTGAGCTCAGGTGTTTTTGATACAGAACTCCTCAGGTGTTCTACTGATAGTACACGCAGATTCTGAGCAATCAAACATCCCCCACATAAATCTCTCACCTGCAGACAATGCAAATTGCCAAGACCTAGGGAGCCCCTCACCCAACAGTGCATAAAACAATTTTATACATCACTAAAAATAAACTTCTACAATATTCCCCCCCTTTCTGTAGAAGACAAAAAAAATGCTTTATCTATACAACACAAATTAACACTATACCAGCAAAACTATTTACAAGAGGAACAATCACGAGGGTTGCTAATGCACAGGACCAAATGAAACCAAACACCTATCAAGCCTTTTATAATGTCTTTGGACGTCAGAAAAACATGACCAATGTCCAGTTATCTGGAATTCACTCACGATCTTCTGGGCTCCTCCAGAGGGCTTGGGTCACTTCTCTGGCTCTGCCCTCTGCAGCACACACAGCTTGTCCTCCAGGCTCTGGCTGGCTCCACTCCGCTGCTGCTGCTGTTCTTGGTGGTTGTCCCATGGTACTGGCATCTCCAAAACGCAGGGGTCTTCTGCTGCAAATGGGCTGCACTTTCGCCAACAGCCTCTCCTGGACTTTCTTTATGACGCCAACCCTCGACTTCTCTGCATGACATTTGTCACATCAGTTGTCACTGAGGTTGCACTTTTACCGATGGCTTCTCCTGACCTCTCATGGCGCCAAGCATCAGCTGCTCTCCATGACCCCTGCTTGCCTTCAAAACCAGCACCAGCTGGGTGACTCTCACAGCACCAGGTTTGGCTGCCAGCATGAAGTAAACCTCAACCAGTTCTGGAAGACAGTTTCTGTGTGCTGACCCTGAGGAAACACTTTCCAGATTTTAGGATAGAGTCTGGTTTTCTGGAATAATAACAGGTCGCCTTGTCTGCAGGACGGGTTCCCCCCATGAGTGGAGTTCTAAGCACCATCACCAGTGTCTGCGCTGCTTGTAGTAAGGGTTGCAAGAAAAAAAAAAACAAACTGTTCAGTTTAACTAAGCATCTTTTTGGCTCTAAGCAGAGGCTTCCACAACAGCAGGGGTTCCTGGGTTGGTGGGAAGAATCTCTGGCTGAAACATTCTGGCAGTTTGGCATTCATTTTCACCACTGCTATGGGTAAACATACATCCTTCTTCATAGACCTCAAACACAAGACACACTTGGGCTTCACACACACACAAAGCCATCAACAAACTCTTGGGTGAAGAGGGTTCCCAAGTAGAAACAGTTTAAGAAGCTGGAGGATAGTAGCTCACCTGGAGCATAAAGAACCTTGTCTAAACTCAAGATCACGCTTTGATTAATTGCAAGGCTAGGCAGAAACAGTCATCCTTGCCTGAATATTCTTTTAGGATTTTCTCCATCGATTGCTTAAATGCAATATAAACCAGTCATACTTCTTAGCTGACGATAAACAAGAACAAAATAAATATTAACGGAGCTTCTGGAGACATTGGTGCTATAGCATAGAATGCCCTGGAATGCTCCAGAAGCTTCTGTGTCAGATGAAGATCTCTGTGAAATTCCACACAGATGTGCATCACCTTATCTTCAGCACCAAAGGTAGGACGTAGCCACAGAGCATGCCTTCAGGCAAAGGTTCTCATTCAAACTTTTCACACACTCCAGCTCTGGACAACCTCTCCTTTGCATTTCTTTTCTGACATTGATTTGTATTTACTTCAGAATATACTAAAGTTGAGCTTCATATATCTATATTGTCTGGAAAAAATCATGGTGATCCTTGATTCAATTGTTCCATTTGATTTGTGGACTAAAAATAAAGATGGCCATAAGGACTTCATTAAGATTCTCTTCTCTCTCCCTCTCTCCCTCTCCCTCTCTCTCTCTCTCTCTCTCATACACTGCACACACATGCATACACATGCACACACACATTTGTGTCTTCTAATTTGGTGGAGTCAGGCTGCTATAAGTTTGCCTTCATGCCCGCCCCTCCCCCGTTTGTGTCTCCTCTCCCTGCTCTGCTGTGTGCAGCCAGCCTGGCCAGATGTTGCCAATTTCACTGCACCACTTTCATATAAGTGAACACTATGCAGATGTTACCTGCTCATCTTAGGATAAATGAAAATTGCAGAGCCATGGAAATAAATAAATTGCAGTGACACATTAACAAATCTTTCAAAATGATCATTGAAATATAAAAGCATGAAAAGGAACAACATGACTGAAGTCAGTATGGATACATAGAAAAATTAAGTTGACAGAGGGGCAAACTCAAACTATACTAACAATGAACTAAGGATTAACTAACACAGATGTATCCGGACCAGTATTCTCGGAGAAAAACATTTTAGGTGTGGATAGTGTCCTGGGGGTGTAATGTGCACGGACACTGCATGCAAAATACACCAGTGACCAAAGACCTCTGACATAAAGCCTTAAGACCACAGTGAAGAATACTAGGATTAACATAAACTGAGTTGCAATCTGGTAGCATCTTCCATAGCTGAAAGCCTCATGTCCCGTTTGGACCTCATTAATCACCGATTTACAGAATACAGATAACAGACAAGCACTCCCAGCACTGCGAATCCCCTTCAAACACAAGCCCTCTGAGACGCCCCCCTCCCCGGCTTAGTCATGGGCATTTAGACCACTCAGGGTTCCAGGTATATCAGGGCTCTTGCCTTTGTTGGGTCACACCTTTGTCTTCTTTTCAAACTGAATTTCGAGTTCAGAATTTCTTAATCTGTTGCTTTGATTCTCAGTGGTAGAGAACTGAGATTCAACAAGTTAGGTAATAGTAAAAGGAAAAAAAAACACTGAAAAACAACAAAGAGATAATCTGGCAAGTTTGTCACTAGATGTGAACATCCAATTCACCCTGCTTCCCTGTGTCTCCTAGTTATTCTAAATGAGTTGGAATTTTTGCAAGTACAACTGTCTGGAAATAGAGACCTTAAAAGGGTGGTTATTGATTTGGGATTTTGACAAGTATGCAAAGCCAATCAGATAAATAAAAGTAAAGTCTTTTAAATGAACAGTGAAATGGTTCTGTGTCAAGTGAATTTTGATAAGACACATTAAAAAAAAAAACAAACTCATCTAGCCAGATGGTGGTACACGCCTTTAATCCCAGCACTCCGGAGGCAGAGGCAGGAGGATCTCTGTGAGTTCAAGGCCAGCCTGGTCTACAGAGTGAGTTCCAGGACAGCCAGAGTTACAACAGAGAAACCCTGTCTCGAAAACAAAACAAAACAAAACAAAACAAAAACAAAACAAAAAACCCTCATCTTGTACCTAAACGTGCACCATTTACAGATGTTAATTCAAAATCTGAACATGAGCATTGAGACTATAAAACTGTCTAGAATTAGAGAAGAAAATTAAAAAAAGGATGTACAAAGATAATCTTGAAAGTGAAACATTGCCAAATCAGGCTTTACTATTTTGTCCAAACTCATAATTAAGAAAATGGAAAGCCCAGAGCAATAAATGCCACTCTTATCTGAGTAATAACAAGGTAATAATAATAATAATAAGGTAAAACTTACAATGGCTTAGAAATTTGAACATACATCTCATTAAAGAAGCAGCAAGAGAAGTTAGTTTTCATAGGAAAAGGCAAATTAAGCCTCACTAACATACCACTTGGAAGCCAATAGCTGCTTACTCAAAGCACTGAAAACACTGAATGCCGCTGAGGGTGTGGGCGGGGAGCTTCCACAATCTCTCACTGTAGCAACATTTGGAAGCCCTTGGCCAGTTTCTTTAACCTGCTATCACCGTACAACATAGCTGTGCCCCTTCTAATCACTTACTCAACAGAAAAGATTAGAAATAAATAAACACTAAAACTCACACACACACACACGTACACACACGTACACATATGTTTCTTACAGCGTCAGTTATAATTATTCAAATCTGAAAGCAATATCAACAAATGAACCAATGCACAGTGTATGGTCTATTCATGGGATGCAACATTTTTTAGTAAGAAGTAATGAAGAAATGAGCGCAAGAGCCCCAGGGATAGTATGCTAAGGGAAGTAGCTACTCCTGAAACACCACATACGTTCACTTGTTCAAAACCTAAGTTCACAGAGAGAGAGGAGATCAGCAGATACCCAAGGCTGGTAAGGAAAGCAAGATCGACTGAACACAGGCCCGAGAGAAGTCTTGGGGTGAGGAAAACGTCCTCAGCGTATATGTGGTAGTGGTTGTACACCTGTATAAACTTAATAATCCACAGCTTTTAGTTGAATAAATCAGAATTTAACGAAGATATTACATTTTTAAGTGGATGAGAGGCAATTCTTTTATAAACATAGTTGTGTGTGGTTTTTTTTTAAATATTCTTAAATAATAATCAGGGGTCAGCAATATTTCTCAGTGACCAAATGAATCTGCTGCGGAGTCTAATGTCCTGGGATCCACATGGTAGAAACAGAACCAAATCCGACAGGTTGCCCTCAAGACCTCCACACACGGTTATGAACCCCCCACCCACACACACGAAAGCGAATAAAACATGTAATAAGCAAACATCTATAACCATTAGTCGGGATATGTTTAAAGACAATGGCAAGTGATCAATTTCTTTCTTATCGATCTTTTTACTTAGACATTCTACTGACGAGGGCTCGAATTTTAACTTTTAATTTTCACAAGGTCAGTTATGCAGAAGAAAGCACTGCAATGTAGAAATCCTAGCAGCTAGCGTAGAATATCTGATTCTACATTAGACACAGGTCATAGTGTTGGCTCGCCACAAAATGTTGAGTTTATTCCATTAGTTTCTTAAAGCAAACTTTTCAGGAAATGAACTCCGCCTGTCTTAGAACGCATCATTCCACGTCGCCTAATGCTCTGCAAATCCACGCAGCCAGACACAAAATAGTTCTCAGTGTGTGCTGGTCAGCTCCATTTTCTTTCACCTGTGCTCATGTGCACCTAGATGTGTGCCAAGAGAGAAGATGAATTAATGTCTGGTTATTTCACTCATGGTATGGGGAAGGACCTTGCTTCTGAAAATGAGAACATCTCAATGAAAGAAAATTCTTTACTTCGCTGATGTTTGTCTCACCTGTGTTAATCCTATTTCATGATAGCTTGTTAATTAGGATCTCTTGAGTACTCACACCACAGGGAACACGATGCTATTATTATTATTTTTAAAATCACTTTTTGAAAATTTTTCAGAGTCTCATGTCTGCATACAGTGTATTTTGATTAAAGCCACCCACAGTTCCTCCCCTATTCCTCTCCACAACTTTCAGACCCCAATTTTATGCGTCCTTTTAAAAACCAAAAGTAACAGAAAGCCTTGAATTTGCTTAGTGCTGTTGCTATCTTGTATGTGCATGAGCACACCGCCGTCTGCTGGAGCATGGGCAACCTCTCGGGGCTCTTCTGGGTTAGGGGTGGAGGCTTCGGTCCCATTCCCTTCTCAGTGCTGAGCCCCTATCTGTATTAGACCTGTGCGTGTCGCCACAGTCTCTGTGGGTTCCTATGCGGGTCGGTCCTGTTACGTCTGGAAGACACCGTTTCCTCGGTGTCATCCATCCCCACGGGCTCTTAAGATCTCCCCACCTCCCTTTCTACTCAGTTCTCCCGGAAGCCTACAGGAGGGATTTGATAGCAACATCCCATTTAGGACTGGCTGCTCCAAAGTCTCTCTTTCTCTGCACACTGTTTAGTCGTGCGTCTCCGTGTTTGTTCACGTCTGGTGTAGGAGGAGGCTTCTCTAATGAAGAATGTCGTTAGGAGTCATTTTGTCGCTACGCTCCTTTGGCCCTCCTTGACCTCCCGCGCTGATAATCTTCCCACCCCCTCTTCTGCAGTGCCCTCACCCTGACCTTGGGAGGGTGTTGTGAATGGATGTCCAATTTGTGGCTGAGCATCCCACTGACAGTTGTTCTTTACGTTTTGTTCAGTTGCGCGTTCCTGTGTTAATCGTGATCTATTACACAATGAAACTTCTCTGATAGGGTCTAAGCATGGTGCTAACCTAAGGGGATGAAGAAATGAATGTTGAGGACAGTTCTGGTACTCTATGCATTTGATAGAATAATAGTAATAGTCAGTAGCAGGTCCACCCCTGAGAACTGTGAGCTTCTCAACCATGTGTTCTTGGCCATATTTATAGTAGTTGGTGTGTGTTTCCTCCTGTAGAGCAGGCCTTAAATCCATAAGACAGTGATGGTAACCCCAGGACATCTGTGCCACTTGTGCACCCTGGGTCATAGCTTGCCAGGCTGACTGTTACTGTCACTGAGGCTCACTGAGTTAACAGTTGGGGAAGACTGTTGAATCCCCTCCCCCGTTCCTACTTTTCAGTATATGGAACCCAGCAGAGAAGAAGTCTTTCTGATCGTTTCAGTTTCATTTCTCCTCCATATCCTGTGACCAAAACATGTGGTGTCTTCAATAATAGGCTCTTGCCAGCAAGTATTGGTAGGCAACAAAAAGCAATGACAACAGTCTCTATTGTTTTGGGACTCTCCAGGGAACCCCTGCCCAACAGCTTTTGCGGAGGTGTGGGGGTGGGTGTACCACACCTGATTCTGAGCTTTTTATTTGGCAATATATGGATCTAGGAGGAGTGTTATCCACTGTGTAGGGTAACTCCAATTGATCTCTCTCATTCATATACATACACATACACATATACACATATACGTACACATACACATATACACATATACGCACATATACGCACATATACACACATACACATATATACACACGTACACACATGTACACACGTATACATATATATATACATATATATATACATACTCTAGAGAAGGTGTCTGACACTTGAGACTGAGCTTCTTATATGACTCTGGAAGAATCAGACTCTGTGTGTGTGTGTG
Organism: Cricetomys ansorgei; assembly: GCA_026225945.1. NCBI lineage: Eukaryota > Metazoa > Chordata > Mammalia > Rodentia > Nesomyidae > Cricetomys > Cricetomys ansorgei. The sequence goes on along the minus strand of JAMJFZ010000239.1, from coordinate 34,253,136 downwards.
TGTGTGTGTGTGTGTGTGTGTGTGTGATGGTTAAAGAAACTCTATTTTATGCTAAGCATCCATCTTGGTACCCACTAGCTATTTGTCTCCACTCTTTGGAAAAGACGTTCCCAGCCACCCTGACAAAGTGACCAGAAATGTACACCTTTGACCATCTACTTGTTATGATATGGCTAACTGCTTTCTTGGCTTCAGAAACTTTCTTACACAGATGCCCAATGATTTTTTTTTTAGTTCCCTTGATCAATTAACTTGGCAGAGCAGACCAGTTTTTGCTTGCTAGCACAGACATTGAAGGTCTTCTTGTGGTTTTTGCCTTAAAAAACGACCCTTTCCCATACCCTCCTTCATGACATGCCTGAGATTCAGCTTCCAGGCTGCAGTCCTGCTAGCAGCAAATCAATAAGTCCTTTAATTATGATTGGATCAAGGCTATGGCCTTTTCACAAACTCCACAGCACACATATGAAGCTTACAAAATAAGTTACCTTATGGCTTTTCAAACACCTTTAGTGTTAATTGTCCCTCTACCTCTCTGCCTCTCCTCTGTCCTGTCCTCCCCCTTCTCCTGATCTCCCTTTCCCTTTGCTATCACCTATGTTCTGATACCACCCATCCCTATAGATCTGTCCCATCCCCAGTAACAGTCTCTTTCCAGTATCCTGGGTTCTGTGCCTTCCCCAAGTTAAAGAGACAGATCTAAAGACATTATTCAAACCACCTGATAAATAGTAAATGTTGTCTTCATGAAACTCTGAAGGGTTTTTGGAAAAGTGCAAAACTTAATCTTATTTCTCAGAAATTGGAAGGCCACATGATGATAGGGAACTTTCATCACAGTGAGGTAGTTTGGAACTCTATGTAGGTTTTCTTTTCCATCTAAACTTCCTCTTTGGTCTCTGAGATATTAACTAACAGAGAAGACTGGGGCCATGTTGCATAGTTGTCTACTGTGCTTTATGACTTGCTGTCAGCTGTCAACAAAACGTTTTGGCAAGTATATTCAACAGTAGATTCTAATGGTTTTAAAATCTGAGGGAAGTTGGTAATGGCCTTGCAAATGCTGAAGATAGAAATGGCATTTTAAGTGTCAGGGCTTTATCCTTTCAGGTTGATTATATGTATTGCCCAGAGGTAGACTTTTTAAGAATTATAGGAGTCGAATGTTGTAATATTGCCAGGAACATATTCATGCACATAAATTGAAAGAATTGAGATGATGGAATTTTGCAGAGTAATTTAGAGGAGAATAAAATGGAGGTATGTGGTGTCTGTTTTCTTCAGGGCATACTTCTTCATCTAGTGAACACTTTTAAAATAGGTTTAATAGCCCATCTTGCTCATCTTCCTGAAAGATAAAATCTTGATTCCTTAAACTCATGAATTCACAAAGGGCACTCTGTCTTCCTGGGTGTTGCTTTAGACAGATGTTATAGATAAAAGAATTTGAAATAAAAGATAAAGTGAGAGCAGTGATAGGCACTGGAATTGAAATTACAGCATTTTACCTAGGTGTCACACCAATTAGGATGAATTAGGTATGAGATAGCGAGAAAGAAAATAAATGTATGGATTGGTATAATATATAATATTTTATAAACACATTATCCAGGCAATGTAGGTCAGCAGGCACTTCCCCTCATCCTGGTGAGCCAGTGACCCAGAAAGATAAAGGCTTCATTGTGATGACTCTTCTTCAGCAGTCGGAAGCACAGCAGTAAATCTCTATTTAGTTCTTAAAAGTTTTTCATGCAGGCTGATACTCAATAGTGTGCTTGACTAAAACTTATGGGGCCCTAGATTTGATTATGACATCACAAACACACAGAAAGAGAGAGACAGAGGAATGTGGGGAGACAGGAAAGAAAAGGAGAAAGGAAGGAAGGGAGGGAGGCAGAGAAGAAGGGAGGGAGAGAGGGAGAAAAGAAAACTTCACATTGATGTTGGTTGAAGTAAGTCACTTGGCCATTGTGCTGGCTAATTTTATGTCAACTTGACTCAAGCTAAGTCATCTGAGAAGAGGGAACCTCAATTGAGAAAATGCCTCCATAAGATCTGGCTATAAGGCTTTTTCTTAACTAGTGATTGATAGGGGAGGACTCAATCCATTGTATGTGGGGTCACCCCTTGGCTGTTGGGCCTGGATTCTATAAGAAAGCAGACTGAGAAAGACTTGGGAAACAAGACAGTAAGCAACATCCCTCCATGACCTGTGCATCTGCTCCTGCTTCCAGTTCCTGACCTGTTTGAGCTCCTGCCTTGACTTTCTTCAGTGACGGACTGTTTCCTGGAAGGGTAAGCAGAATAAACCCTTTCTTCCCCAAGTTGCTTTTAGTCAAAGTGTTTCATCACAGCAGTAGAAACCCTCACTATGACAGCTGTGCTTAATTCTGAGGAATCTGAGGATCAATGGTCCTACTTTGTGCCCACATTATAAAGCCAGAAAAGAGGCTTAAAAGACAGAATCACCAGTGGCTTTAACAGTGTCACACCTCATAGTCCAGGCAGGATTTAGAGAGCTAATTGATCATATGTCAGCCAATCAGTTTTCCTCCAGTGCTTTGAATTTCAAGTGAGGTGTTTATTATAAATGACACACTGTCACTGGTGGCAGAGTGCTTGTTGATATACACTGTTTCCATTTGCTTTGCAATCAGCAACTGTGGTGATTTGCAACAGGGAAAGGAAGTGTTTCTCAAGCAGAATGTTCTTTCCCTAATATTTTCACAAACATCCACTAACCAGGTACAAGGCATAAATATGAGCAGGCATAAGAAGACCGTTGAACACTGTGTTTCTCACAGATAACCCTTAGGGAATACAGATTACTCTCAGCGTTTATGGTGCAGTTACTTGCTGCTAGATCTTGAGTCTTAAATTAATATTTGTGTAATATATTGAATAAGATTGTTTATTAACTGTTACACTGTTACCCCTACAGGAGCCTCTGAATACTCACTATAAAGAACTACGGCTCCATAGCCACACACCTATGCGGCTTTATGAAAACATGGTCGCAGATGTCACATGGTAACAGAATGGGTATTTTAATAATACCTAAACCTGCAATAATTTGCTCTGCAATCTTGGTAGTATGAATATGATTTTTTGCAATATCTATGCAGCCTATAACACATGGGCTGGATGCAAAGAACACATTGGGGGAATGATGAGATATCTAAGCAGATTAAAAAAAAGTTTGCCACAGAAGCTCATGAACTTATTTCCTTCAATTCAAAGGATTCATTCTTCAAAATTGTCCTCTGACTGCCATAAACACCAGGATATACATGTACACACATACACACACACACACACACACACAAATACAGTTATAATAAACATTTTTAAACCACAACATGTCTTTCAACAAAAATGTGACTCTAAATGATGCAGTTTCTTCATGTTAATTAACTGTAAAGGAAGTCCACGTAGAAGACTCAGAGAGCATCCAACCAGTTCTGCTCTTGAGAAAACTTAAGTATTGAAATACTTAATTTGGTTCTATAGAGCCAAATCAACAGGGAAAAAATGTATTTTAAATCCTGAATTAGGGGATGGAGAAATGGGTCCCAGTTAAAAGCACTTGCTGCTTTTCCAGAAAACCCAAGTTCTGTTCCCAGAACCCATGTCCAGCTGCTCACCAGCACCTATAACTCCAGCTGCACAGGAACTAGCACCTTCTGCTAGCCTTAGAACCCATGTTCATGTGATATGCACAGATACAGACACATACACATTGGTAAAATTAAAAAGCAGTCTGTGAACTAAATCCGAGTTATCCTCTTTGTTTATAAAGCTGTCTCCTAAAGCTTACTGTTTCAATACATTTCAATCTTAGTAAAAACAGTTCTCTCCTATGGATGATCAGCCATATGAGAGTCATGCGGACCAGTGTTCTGAAGCTTGGAAGGAAAAGCAAACTAAGGAGAGGCAGTGAGGAGGAGACAGAAACGTGTGCGGTGAGGTAGTCACGACAGAGATTTCAAAATCAGTTTCACAAAGAGTGTCTCCTGGGGCCTGTTTTGAGTGCCACACAAAGTCCTCTTTGAAAATCCACGGGCGCCAGTTCAGGAGAGATTACCACTGGACATCTGTTCAGAAATCCCACTCAGCTCCCTGGCAGATACATGAAAAATCATAATTGCAAAACCCTTTCCTCCTAGTTTTGTCATATCTGGTTTTTGTTTGCTTTTTTTCCAGATTTCCATTTTATTTTCCCATTGTATAAACATACTATTCATTTATGTTTGACCAGACTTTTGTGAACATTTAATTACTATTCTTCTCTTAGTCCCTGTTGCTCCTGATTTTAAACCTGTAGTTTGTATGGAATTCTACTTATTTTATATGATAAAACCCTCTGGTTTTGCCTTCATTCCCTAATACCAACACCCCCCCATTCAGTTTTATAAATATTTTATCTGTCCTTTAAATGTACACAAACTTTATTCATTGGGACTAGACTTCTATTTGCTTTTGGCAAGAATTTTTTAAGACATGACCTAAAAAGTGGCAAACTTGGGGTCTTGCCATGAGAGAAATGTACAGTTGTTCACAAATAACAATACAGACTCCATAATATTTCTGTCAAATGAGGCATGAAGCAGTAACAGATACATGGACCAGCAAAGCGAAATTTGGATTTTATTTAACCAAAACCAAAAAAAAAAAAACCTATGCTTTAAATCATGTAGATTCAAATATGTGTGCATACGTCATCAAGGGTACTTTTACACATAACGAAGGATGTCCTGGGGTTAGCCGTGGACCAAGGAAACTAGCACAGAATTAGTAGCATAGCAACACTTTACATTCACAACATACTGCTTACAAGTCCATGTTCCTGAAGAAAGAGCCCAGCAAAATCATCTACTTTTAATTAGAAAATATTAAGCAAATTCAGGAGTTTGCCACTGCTGTCTGTGTTCACTGCACTGTCTAATTTTCTCTCCTTAGTGTTTGCACACACATCTAGGAAGGATTCTTTTGGTGCTGTTATTTCTGAGTATTTGTGTTGAAGTATTTGTCGTTTTGAGGAGCACAGTTTCTTCCATAGTAAAATTTTAATTTATTCTCTTGCTAACGTGTCATCCTGTTCTATGGCTATAATTCACTTTTATTTTCCACAGATCTCTGGTATTTATATATAGCTCATATGTGAGCTGTATACACAATACCTTTAAAATAGCTCATTTTAATCATCTGAGGACATGAATTTTGTCTATGTGTGTGCTACTCTGTGTGTTTCTCTGCATGCTGGTCAACATGCACCCATCAGAGGTCAATATCAGATGGCTTCTTCTACTGCTTTCCACTGCTTTTTTTTCCTACTGCTTTTTTTCTTTTTGTTTTTTAAGAAACAGAAACGCCTCTCAGCTAGGCTGACTGACCAATAAGCTCCAGGAATTCAGATCTCTGCCTCCCAGCCCTGGGATTAAAGATGCCAACTGTTGCATTCAATTTCACAGGCATTCTGGGGATCTGAGCCCAGGGTGTCACTGCTTACACAGTCAAGCACTCCCAACAAAGTCATTTTCCCAGCTCTGCCAATCACGTGAATTTTAAATGATGTTCTCTGATGTCCACTCTGGACGCCCTGGATTAGCTCTTGAACTAGTTAAAGAGGTAAAGTGGCCATGAGGTTTTATGAAAGACCCTTCTAGGGCATGGGCTGTTATTGTAGAAAAGATCTCTAATAGCCTGTGTATAGGTCGGGTGAGGAAGCTAAAGCGTCCAGTCTCCTAAGAAGCCACTGTGGTCCCGAGAGTCATTTCAGAAGCTTTCTATGTGCAGCAGGCGGTGGATACCTTGAGGCACCTTAGCGGAGTCCTAGAAGGGCACGGTGATGGCTGAAGGGTCAAGATCACAGCCTCGGCTCTCAACTGCTCATAGAACAAGAGCTGGTCTCCAGAACCCACATAAATGTGGAAGGAGAGACTTTAATCCACAGAGTCGTCCTTTGGCCTCCACATATGTATCCTGCCATGGTATGACACGGTACCTGGGCTCACATACCCTGCATGCAAAGTAATAGATTTAAAATAAGAACTTTGTCATATTTCTCTAGTGATGGTTCAGTGGTAGAGCACTTGCCTAGCACACATGAGGTCCTTGGTTTAAGCTCAGTTCTGACAAAAATAAAATAATAAAATATTCATCTCTTCAGTCATTGTTCAATGGTGAGAAAATTTAAGATCCACTAAAACTTTCAAAAGCAGAGCTTTACCGTTTGAACATCATCAGCAACTTGACTGGATTTACAACCAAGTGGGAGTCACATCACTGGGATTGTGAGAGTCTTTTCAGAGAGGTTTCACAGAGGAAGAAAGATCTACGCAGCATGTGGGTGGTACCTTCCTGCAGACTGGGGGCCCAGTGAGAGTGAAAAAGCAAGAGGAGAAACTATGCTGAGCATTGGCACCCATCTTCTGGGCTTCCTCGCTGTGGGTGCAGTGTGAGCAGCTGCCTCACACCCTGGCTGTCGTATGCTAGAGCCCCGCTCACCTCCACGCCCTGCTGAGGTCATGGACTGCTCTCTCAAAACAAAGCCTTCCTTCTTTATGCCGCTTCTGGCAGATATCATAACCATAGTGAGAAGAAAAATGACTAACACATAGTGAAATGAATAAAGAAATATATGCGGGACTCATTACCTCTGATTTTTCCATTGATCTGGCTGCAAGAAAAACTGCATATATGTGAACAAAAAATTAGATCAGTTTTAAAATACTCTGTTTATCTAAATTTTACTCCCTTTTGACAATAAAAGAGACTAAGAAACTGCCTGTTCTTATATAGCACACTGTCGTTGTTCAGTTCAGAATGCCTTATTATTACTTACTATTTATTAAGTGATGACAACCCTTACCTGATCAAATGAAACTTGAGCCCTCAGAATCAGCACTAGGCAAATGGGAAGAAGCATGCCATACCTTCCTAATACCAGCATCCATGAGCCCTGTATAGTTACTGTTAAAATCTCTGCAGACTCCTACAAGGAGTACAGGTTAGCAGCTACTTCGGGACCAGCACCCAGTTAAAGTATCATCCCCTCACTCAGAATGGATGAGCGGCTGAAGTAAGAACGAAATCTCCAGATCCTGTCTACTCAGACCAGCAGCTGCTGAAGTGGAGAGGTTAGCCTGTAAATAAATCAAACCTTAGCAAACAGACTTGAGCAAGTCTTTGTGGATCTGAACCATGTGACCCTAAAAATTCACACATGAGCTGATTCAAGCAAAAGTGTTTCTGTTTTGTATTTGGAAGTAGGAACCCAAGAAGAGAGGAATTTTGGGGTCAACTTGCAGAAGCGTTCGGGGATTCTGTGAGTCCAGGATGCTGACAAATGCACAATGCTTTCCTGAGGGATCTTGTGGGGGCTCGGGATGTATATGTGACATTTGACACAATGGTGATAACAAACATGCCATGAAAAACTTTCTGTGACATGTGTCTTGTAAGGAGAAGAAAAGATCGCATCCATAAAAACCAGAGGGAAAAGAATAAATACCATGAAAGGAAGAAATCATCAGGCACCAGGGAACTTGCAAAGCTGTAGTTGGTGCCTTGCAATGTGTGCAAAGCAATAGATGAAGGTGGCCAACTGGAAAGCAATGAGTTGTGAGTGCATTTTATGTCTATGTTTAGTGGATTATTCATTTATTATTTAAGTTCTTATACTTTAATCAGCTTACAAATTCCTGAGAGTTGTGTGTCTGGCTCTCTGGAGAACCACCGTCTCCATGCTTCTACTGTGGGTGAGGGCTGAGGTGAGGTTTGTCAGAAGGGGTTCCCATAGTGTGGAAAGAACCACCAAGCTGTCTGGAGAACGGGAAGCACTGAGAAATGGACCGTTCAGCTGTGTGAGTCTCAATTCTGAGGGGAAACAAAACACTTTCCCACTTCTGACGGTTATGACTTCTCCCAGAGCCATAAGTCAGAGACTGTTGAGGAACCACACTGAAGGAGTAATGTTTTATAAGGTGCGTGAATTGTGGAAACAGAACATATGGTTTGTAAGCTGGATTGAATTCACTCGCACAAATTATTGAGATGAATGAAAAATGCTTTGATTTGTGGTAAAAATTATGTTTTCACAGGAAAGGTCACCGACTGTTCCCAGATCCCTGTCTTCAATCTGAAAATCAGTTCCTATAAATAGCTGAAATATGAGAGGACAGAGTCCATATCGGAGTGTTTGTGTATCTGCTCCCCTTATCTTTATGTTTCCTTACAGTGCCTCAGTGTCTAGACATGTCCTTCTCGGCAAATTAGAGCAGAAGTTGAATTTGACTTGGGAAACATGTGAAATGATGTGCCCTGGATGGAAAATGTGTTTTTAATTAAAATTTCATTCATGAAATTCTATACAACATGTTCATAACACAAATAGCTGCTTGTTTTAATTTTCTCGAGTTAACCCAAATTAAAATGAATCCCAGTAAAGACGAGGCTGTAAAATATTTGTCATGTATTTTATGTGACGAGTGCATACAGTAAAACAGGACCAGAATGGCACAGAGTGGGGGGCTCTGACTCCAAGCTTTTTCCAGGTTGCATCTGCTCCCCAGATATTTGCAAAGGCTTGCGTTGATGCTGTCTGTGTACCTTCTAGCTGACAAGGAAGCTCTCTGATGCTCCTTGTTGACTCTTTTCATCCAAGGAACTCTTCTCTAACTTTGTTTAAATGCGGTTCACAGAATTACCTCCTCCTCTTTAGATTGTCATCACATCTGAGACATATTCAGGTTTTTTTTTAATCAGAATTATTTTTCAAATATAATATGACCTTTAAATTTTCAGTGGACCTACATAAAACTGTACTTACCTCTAGAAATAAATTTTCATTATTGTTGAGCAATTTGTTGACACAAATCCATAGAGATGGGAACAGGAAGTGCTGGCTGAATGAGGTAGTTTATATTTACCTGTAAGCTCAAGTGTCACCATTACCTGTCATCTCTCGGAAGGCATTTACATCCGCGGATGGAGAGTATTCCTAAATATGAATACATCTGGAAATCCCAAAAGAATTAGCAATAATGTTGGCATAAGGGCTCCTCGGTAATGGGCTTTCTGTCATATCCACTTCAATTAGACTATGTAAAAGTTAATTACGCCTCATCTTTATGAGCTCACCCTTGCCTTACACCCATCTCTGTGATCACCGAGCCGATTGAAACAGTGGGGCACAGGCAGGAGAAAGGCATTCAGAGCACATTAACAGAGATGATGGGTCCATTATTTTGTAGAAATACGAAAAGAGTATTTCCTAGGCATTTCTTCCAGCTATTGATCTTTTAAAAATGATCACTGTTTCAATAACTATAGCTAGAGTCCATGCTATGTTCTTTCAACTGGCATTAAACAAAACTCGAGGAAGCTGGAAGGAGACTGATGAGACCTGGTGAGTTCACGTCACATGCGGTCGCCTTCCTGTGGGCAGTCATCAGTGCCTCACATGCGAGGGCACGTGGCCCGTGCTCCCTGTTTCTGCAGTAAAGTGTGCTGTGTCTGAATCGTTATTTTTATATTGTACGCGAGAGTTTATTTATTGTAGGTAATTATCTGTGGATGTCAAGTTCAAAGGATTCTGCAGACATTTCCAAAAATAACATTTCTCCATGAAGACCAAATGGTGATGAAGAAAGAACTTGTGAATTTACAACATTTGTAGATTTCTGAGGCTGTGGTCCAATTCCAGAATGTTTTCACAGTCAGAGATGGAGTCTTGCATGATTCGGAGATAAGATAGCTGGTGTTCTCAGTTGGCTCATGGGTCATCAATTATCCTGTAAAAGGCAAAGTGGGGATATTCGGTTCATCCTAGAGCAGTGGCTCTCTAGGTGTGGTGTTCTGACCAATCACATCATTGCCACTTACCTTGGTAAAACACAAATTCCTTGGGCCCCATCCCAGACTATTAAGTCAAAGGCTTTGAGACTGAGACTCCTCCGTGTATGGCTTAGGAAGGCTCCACGTAGTTCTTATGTAGGTCTAACTTTGTGACACACAGTATGGCAGCCCCACTTCCCATCATGAGGCAGTTAAGTGCCAGCCAATGTTAGATACAAAACTGATCAGAGAGCATTGCCCTGATGCATAATCGAAGCGCTGCTTTTTCAGGAAGCCTAGGCATCCTTTCTTTCTTCTCACGATAGTTTAGTTTAGGTTATAACCTAGCAAGAAGAAGTACAAACCTGATTTGTTTCTTGTTCCTGGCCTCTTGTCTAGCTAAATCCTGGATTACAGATACTCTTGCCTAGTACCAGCTCCACCCAAATCCCAGAAAAATAAAGTGAAGATACAATTCCCTTTGGAGTCTCTCCCTATCGTTATCACAAATGCAGCATTGTCTCTAGTTACATATTGCAAAGATATCTAGGCAACTCCTAAGTACAGGGTATACAAAAGAGGGAAGAAACACCCTGTCTAGTGAGATGCTAGCAAATATGTTTCAATCAACTGTGAGCAAACCATTCCTGATTTGCTGCATTGCTGATTTCTGTGGTGTAAATATTCTCATTGATTTCAAATTATCAACATGCAGCACAAACGTAATTTGTACTGGGAAAGGAGGTGTGTAATTGGCTCTTTCCAGTCTATTTGAGCTAAATTTGGGGTAGTTCAGGCTTCATTCCAGTTCCTGGCAAACAGTAAGTGTTCTGAAAGTAAGTATTGAATCAGCGAATGAAAGTAGATAGTTCAGGGAGAACCTTTCCTCAGTTCGGGTGAAGCAACTGGAGTCTCACTGGTGTGAAAGTGTGGCAGACATCTATGAAAGTTTCATATTTTGGTTTCCATTCTTGTCCAGTCATGAGAGGTAAACAGTTGACATCAAATGTATAAACACTGGTCACATAATGAAAGACAGCCACGGTCTTGTAAATAGGTATAATTTAAGTATTTCAACTCATCCCCAGATAATTCAGCACTTATAAATTAATAGGAGGATGGGATACAATTTCAAAGGAGAAATGATCCATGTGTCAACATGTCCAGTTGTTGGAACTTACTATTGAAATGGAATAATTCAATTGGAGAGGCTGGCATTTGTAGACACGGCACTATTTGTCCTTTTGTGATTCTTACTAAGGACACAAAATCGTTATAAAACTCACTATTTAATAAAGCCCTAGTTCATTCATTTAGCATTACTAATCACCTATGTGTAAAGTACTTACATTTACACGTTCCTTAATAAATTTTCCTTAATCAATATTAAGAACAATGTATGTCTTCCTTTTTAAAGTATTCCCCTAATTACAGGATCAAAGTTATTTATAAATATGTAGATAATAAATTTCTATATTCTGAAAGAGTTTTATACCCCTACTTGGAAAGAAAAGTTCGAAGACACTTTTTCCCCCTCTCACGGTTAAGCTGAGTTTTTGAGGGAATTTCAAAACACGTCCTCTGACTACAAAGCTTTTGTTAACTTCTCTGCAATTAGATAGTAGAAACCCCTGCTATTCTTCCTTTCCCTTCTGAACTCTTCACTTTTTAAATGTTCCCTGTAGGTGTTCATGTTCGCTGGTATTTTCTTTCAACAATTCCTGTAAGTTATCCTTTCTTTGTGGGTAAGTAAGAGTTTGCAAAACTTTACACCCTTATTCTTCTATTAAATACCGACATGGAACAGTGGCGTGGTGCATGTTAATCGGCGAGACCTCCCTGTGGGAATCTGTGCTAGGAGACTAGTTCACATTGAAGGCAGACAGCGCTGTTGACATTGGCTGTCAAAAAGGCTTCAGGTCTTTGAAAGGAAATCTTAATCTTCTTTATTCATGTGTGAACAGGTCCAGGCCCCCAGCCCGGGACTCCTATGCATTGGCTGTTTAAACTGCAGGTTGCTAGGCTTTTGGGTAGAGTCTGTTTGCCTGTGTCTAGTCCCCTGCAAATAGATGAGGACTGAAAATTAAAATCTGTCTGACCCAGACCACAGCCTTTCTGTCTCTGTTTGAAGAGACATGGCAACCCAGGAAGGAATGAAAAGGAATTTTATTGAGCGCAAAACCACTCAATGTTTAAATGTTGGAGGCAGGAACTGAACGGCGATTTGGGGCAACAGTGGATTGTTTATAGACACTGGGATGGCTGTCAATCAAGTCACAAAAGCAAAATTTGTATCAGAGGAAGAAAAGTGCCTTTCTAGTGACTGAACTCTTGCTTCCTGTTAACATGCCCAACTCCACAAATAGAAAGCTTTTTTTTTCCCCCTAGACGTTTGTGAGTGCAAAAATTTCAGAATAACAGAGATGCTTTACTTATCTGGGTGGCACAATTTCAAGCTAAATTACATCCAAAACACATTCTGTCTGATTCCTCTGTTGTATCCAAATCACTTCCTCTTAGCAATGTCTCTCTCTCTCATTCTTCACATTCTTTCACATTCTTCACAAACAGGAGACCAAAGATACCAAGATTTCCTCATTGATTAAAAACTTCAAAGGTATATGAGACAAAAGGCAATGTAAAGGTTTTAAAAGTTTAGTACCCATTATTTTATTCTATCACTGATGATGTTTGTATAAAAGAGAAAAACATCAGCAGATAGAAAGAGGCTTTTCAAAATAAATTCTGACTCTATTTGCCGAGAAATACTTAAGGCATGAAAGTAGTATATAGTAATATGGTAAGTATACATAGATACATACACTTAATCTAGTGAATGTCACTGGAGTTCCTGCATTTAGCATAAAAAGGGGAATTAAGCTTGGAAATGTCATCAGATAGCTCTAGATTCCAAAAGATGCTTTAGTTCTGAGTATGTCTTAGACCGATGTGCGTCTGCAGCAAGTTATTTTGTACCGGTAAAGACGGCAGAGCAGACCCGCCCCAGGAGAGGTGCACATTGCCTGAAAGCTACTGCGTTTTCTCTTTGTAGACTGAACCCCAGCTTCCTTTTAGATTCACACTATTTAGGGATGTGAGCTTTGCCCTTTACGGGGGCGGGGGGGGGGAGCAGAGCTAAAGAAAATTTCATCAAAACTCCTCCAGTCAGTTTTGTTTTTGAGAAGAGTTAATTAATCATACTTAGTAATCCCTACCCATTCTGAATAATTTGAGACGTTGTCAAAGGACTCCTCTGGGACTGAGGGAACGGCAGATCCAGATTACAGTAAGATTTATTACCATGACCGAAGCAAATTTGTCATTGCTTCTTTTTCTCTGTAGTTTGTTAGATACCAGAAACGTGGAGCGCCCAGGGCTGGACCCCTGCCTTCATAATCAACAGCCCATGAAACCAAGGACTAGAACTGAAGAATTCAAATCATTAAGTAGAGGAACGGGACTGGACTCACAGCTGTGACCCTTGGAGATGTGATACCCTAAACTGCCTAGAAGGTTATTAATAATAGTTATATTAACTTCGTTCTGAGAGCTCTTATACATAGCAGTAAACTTTCAGATGAAGAACAAGGACTTACCAGTGCTCCTTCTCTAGAGCTCAGTCCAAATAAGGAAAGCTTCCTGTTCCAGAGACTTTGTACATAGTGAAAGCCCATCTAAAATGTAGATCAGCACAATGGTGCCTTCGGCCTCTGTCCACCTCTCCCCTTGAGAACCCTCCACTTTCTCTGTGATAAACTCTATGTGTCTTCTACACTGCACTTTGTGTATCTGGGTTGAATTCCTTGGACAGAGATCATAAGGACCAGTGAGACAATGAGGTCAAAGCAAACATCAATGACCTTTGACAAAGTTCCCATCCCTATGCAACACTGTAGTGAAAGCGTCTGCCTTCTAGTCTCTGTGGGTATAGCAGATGGGTAAAAGAAGGAGTCTTTGATAACTGCAGAAGCTTCATGGAAGAAGCCAATCAGGGTGAGGAAGCAGAGGAGCCAAAACATACTGGGAGTATTTTGGTGCCTTGAATACCTATCTAGACCACTGGAGATCTGAATATTTGCCCAGCTTTCAACAATGCTCAAAATGGCAGTGGAGGTACTGGAGCCATAGAGCTGATGTGTCATAGTCCCTACTGGACAGAGATAGTAACCAGTTGGTCCTTTCAGTCTCCTACCCACTATCAAATCTTGGCTCCTCTGTAACCTCATCTCACATAGCCCTGAACCAAGGACCTTAACATTGTCCTCATTGGGCTCCGATCTCCTGCATTCAGCAAGAGACCTTCTAAGTCATCTGGAGAGAATTCCGTAGGCTCCACATCTGATAATCCTCAACATCTGGTGAAATTCCACAATCTCCCCCCCACCCCCACACACCCACACCCACCCACCATGATGTTTCATAATCTCCTGCCTTCAGTCAGACCTCTGTTAATTCAATTTAGGAAGAGCCACCCTTGTCCTATCTACGACCCTCCACACTGAGAACCCCTTGGTTACCAATACCCACTTGACCTCATTGTCTTTGTAACTGAGCCCAGTGTTACCCAGAGATCTCTTTTCCCAGGCTGTACTACTTCCTGAATAAAAGCTACTTTTACTACCTCCAGTCGCCACTGGCACTATTTCCCTTCAGTACCACCTTGTCATCATCTCCAGCAACTTTCCCCTGCAAAGAGACAGGAATGAAATCTGGTTTCCCCAAGAGAATTATTGCTCTGCTTCCACAGCATCTAAGATGAAGGTAGGTTTCAACACAGTGCCTCAGTGTTCATGAGAACTGTAGAAAAGGACCGTAGACATCACCAGAATCATGAAGAACCAATAGGTCCCTTCGGCTTTCCATAACTGCTTTACACTCTCGGGTTAAAACCAGTTCCTTGCTCATGTGCACTTATTTCTGCGGGAGCTAGGAACGGCATCATTGTGGTGTCTTCATGGCTGGCATTTCAGATTATTAACTTCGGCTACTTTAGAGTTACTAAATCACCACGAGCTTTAAGGAAGGGGAAAAATGAAAGTATATGATGTGAATACTGCGATACGGACGTGGACTCCCTGGGAATTAAAACGAAATCGCTTAAATTCCAGATCACAAAAAGGTTCTTGAGGTATAGGTTTCTCTGTAGGGTGCTGGCGGCTGGGGGTGGGGTGGGGTGGGGATGGGGGTAGCTGGTGTTGTTTAACGAAACTGCTGCCATTCAATTTCCTTGTTCCAGCTCCGTCCTACATTCTTCTGGCATTTCAGCTGCTGCCATTCATTGACCCCTTGAAATCATAATTCCATCTGTCATTACAGAAGACTGCGAGACATCTGCTGCTTTGGACAGGGAAACCATACTTGTCTGTTTTTTCAGAGCCATTTTTTTCCCCTGATATTTCTGGCCCTGTCTCGTCTTTCTCCACTCTCCAAGAAATTGAAAGTTTTTGACCGATATGATAATCTAATTTCCTGGGCTTTTCTACATCATAGCCAAAAGCTATCAACCAAACTTTAAATAAGTTAGCTGAACATTTGCAGTTGTCTTCAGTATGACCATTGAATCCATTCCATTTTACAAAAGTTGCTTTCCTTACCTTAGAAGTTCCAAAGGCCAGTCAGTGAGTGCTTCATTGAGGACAGAAATGAAAATCCAACTAAACTCCCAAAAAGAAAACACTAGAAGAGTTCCTATCTATCTATCATCTATCTATCTATCTATCTATCTATCTATCTATCTATCTATCTATCTATCATCTATCTAATCTATCTATCTATCTATCTAATCTATCTCTCTAGGGATAGATAGATCTCAGTGTTTCAAATCAAATGTGTTTTTAATGAAGGCTTAAATGAACTTTGTATTTCAAAATTCTGTAGTGGACTTTTAAGCAAAATGGTAGTGCCAGTGCTCATACATGTGCTGAGATATTATTCTGTCCTTCTCATCTCCAGCCCCATTCTCAGTCTGAATCTTCCAAACAAGAAAGAGGCTGCAGAGCAGAAACAATTCATCATGGACACCCCTCACAGTTATTTAGTTACTTGGTTATTGGTTTCTACGTTTCAACCTACACTAACCATCTCTTCTCAAGGCTTCTCTCCATCCTTATCTTCTTCTGTACCTTGGGATGCTTTTGGCTTTGTCTGTCTCCACGGTCACTAAGAATTTTCTTAAAGCAATACTGAGAAATACGCTGATTGTGATGAAGCCCTGTGTCAGGTCCCATCATGATCAGGTGTTGTTTGCTTTGTGAGAGGACAGCAGCCTTTCTCAGACTCAGTAGCCCTCTCCATCATTGACAGAGAGGTGCCGTTGGATACGGAATTCTTTCCCTGAGGTCAATGGGAAAAACAAAGAGTAAATGACCGGCTTCTGGCTCAAACCTCAGTGATTAACTCTCGGTCTAGATGAAGTTTCAAACAGATTTCTAGCTTTTCTGATTTCTTTCATCACAATTAGTTAGCAATTTAAATGTTCAAGTGTCACCTTAAGACTATAATGTTAGTTTTTAGCCTGTGTAATGTTTCTACTCTGCCTCCCCGTGAGGGCAGCCTTAACCTTAAAAGGCAAAGATGCGATGATTAGTCAGTGCTTGGTGCTGACTTCCTGACTTTGACCTATCTTGCACCTGAAGCTGCTAATCGTTTGGAGCTGGGTGAGCTTTGGCAATTAGATCTTGCTCTAGAGCATAATGCTATTCAGGTGGGAAACTCTGGCCATGGTTCCCTTAACCCAGAAGAGGTTCCTCAGACTACTGGTGAACTGACCGTCACCACAGTACTTAGCATCTGGACTTCTTAGAACCCACCAGACACAGGAGCTCACCTCCAAAGGTGCAGTCCAGAGGCTGAGGTGTTTTACAAGTTGCCAGATGAGTTTAACCGTACCTGAAAGCTATGAATTTTAAACTCCAGGAAAAAAAAAAGTGTATTCTCATAGTCTGCCTTCTACCCTGCACTCACAAAGCAAACATGTCTCTTCTACAACATAGTTGTCTTTCAATAACAGATGATTATGTTCACTATCAAAGAGGATACTGAACTCTGCACCCTAAAATATCTGCATTCGTATTACTCCCCCATGTAAAAGGTGTCATTTTATTTCACCTGCTCTTCTTTTCTTCTTCCTCCTTCTTTTTGTTTCTTTGTTTTGGTTTGTTTTGCTTTGGTTTTTGAAACATGTCTCATTATGTAGCCAAGGCTGGCTTCAAACTCCCAGTTTTCACCCAAGTGCAGGGATTAAACACACATGTGACCATGCTTGGATTACATTGTTAAAATCTATTTAATAATTATTAATTAAATTCTTTTATTAATTAATTTTATCACTTTAAATTATTTATTAATTTATATTATAATAATTATTATAATTAATATATCATATTATATATAATGTAATAATATTGTGATAATATTATATTATAATTAAATCAATTATTAATGATTTAATTAATTATTAATTAAAATCTATTTAGTAATAATTAAACTCTATTTAAATAATTAAACTTCCATTTTGTGTGTCAAAATAAATGAATAGAAATAAAGTTGCTTGCCACTATGCCAAGTTGTGTTTCCCTGCCACCTTAACTTCATAAAAAGGCTTTCAATGTTGTGAGCCCTCCTACCCACTTGTTTATATTGCTGGTGCTATGAAGAACCTAACTGGTTTATAGTGAGATCAGCGTCACCTTTGTCTTCTGGAAAATAAATTCGAAAGAAGGGAAGCCATCAGGTTGATAGTTAGTCACAGGCACTCCACGCGGATCAAGAAGTAGTAGTCTCCAGATAAAAATGAACATCAGAGAAGCTCGTTGGAATCAAGTGTCCTCACAGATAATCTTGTTCACCAATGAAAATAACTGGGATTAATTGACCAGGAAGGCCAAGGGAGCTTTCACATGCTGCGGTGACCTTTCTGGCAATGCAAAATGGGTGCAAACTTTATTTCATGTAACAAAGTATCCTCCAGAAGACATCTTAACTTGAGAGTGAGGACCAATTGACGACAGCTTCTGTGCTGTCTATTTGCCTAAGTGTGTGTTTTCAAAGCACATTTAAAGTATCTCAAGCAAAGACAAAAGATAAAATCCTACAGTATCCCACACGGTCTTTTCCATATGGTCCTAGGCTAAACTTGGTCATTAAAGCATATGCATTCTTGGAAGGCTTAGAAGTGGGTTGATCATAACTTCATAGACAACTGAACTGAACTGTTCAAGTGTATCTTTAGTCAAAACTGCAAGTGAGGGTTCACAGTTCATCATGCTTGGATGATCCTAGAAAGGAAAATAGAACAAGTCTTCCATTGAGTTAAAGAGCAAAATGGAAATCAGGGTTCCCTGAAAGGCCACCTCAAGCCAGGTACATTTGATAGATCTACTGCTGATTCTGATGACATTAACATAAAGAATAAATCTAGGTGATGCGATGCCCAGGCAGGCATTGTCTAGGAAAATGGCCACAGAACAACTGTGGTGTTAAGAGCAGCTTGCCATCCTTCCCCCAAGCCCATCTATTGTCTGAATGCCTCTCTTTTGTGTAAGAATAAACCCTGGGTTCTATTTAAAGGTGATTGGGTTTATACCAAAGTCAAGCCAAGCTTGTCCAAGAGGCACCTGCCTAGCATCAAGAGATGCTTTTTTCTGGGTGGGCCACAGCTCACCGATGCACAAAGAAACCAGCCACCGAGCATTTCACCACATTTTAAGAAATGCTATTCATTACCAGGTGCTTTTTTGGCAACCAGAGACCTAAACATTGAATGAACTAATCCTTCTGATCCATGGGCCTTTCCAACCAGCTTAGTCTGCGATGGCAGCCTATGCCATTCTGACAAAGACTAATTGTTCTTCCTTTGTGATCCCAGTGCACCTTGCTACCTGATATGGGGATATTAATTGTCAGCTATCTGCTTTATACCTCTAAAGAACCACAAAAGAACTGTTTATTTGTGAAAATGAGAAGAGTTGAATGGCTTCTGCCATCCCACTCCAATTTAAAGAATGAGGAAGGATTGGGTGAATTGCTCTATAAAGGACTCAAAGTGTCTAGGTCTCCCTGGATCTCCTTTCAGACTGCTGTATTGCTGAACATAATTCTTTGTGACTTTTTTTCAAATACTGTGTTCATTTCTTCCAGTAGCAGACAAGGCGTTGATGAGGAAGAAATCTTCTTTTTACCAAGTACCACAAACTGAAAAAAAAAGAAAAATCCACCATAAGGAAAAATGTTATTTTGAAATTTCGCAATGGTGTTGGAATGATTCCATTTATCTTCCCTTTATGCCATTTGTTCGAGGGTGTAATATGAATTCTCTCTCTTAGCTATAATTCCTGTTAGATAACCACTTGTTATTCTCATAGAAGAAACAGGTGAAGTACAATACAGAGGTGTAACTCATTCAAGGCAACACTGCAGGGCATAGGTGAGTCCACTACTGGAGTCCAGAGTTCAAGCTTTAAAAAACGATAGCCAAAGGCTGAAGTGGTTCAAAGGTAGAGAGCTCACCTAGTATGTGACAGCCTGGGTCAGTCCCCAGCTATCCAAAAACAAATAATAAAAATGATGCTCAAAATTTTATAGTACTAATGACATAATGAATGCACAGAGTTCTCAGAGTACAGGCTTTAGTCTCTTAGTAAAATTGAAAAGAAAAAAAAAATTGATCCATTGGAGATAAGGACAAAATAAGATGATCCAAATTTCTGGTTTATAAAATACCTATCATTCTATAAGAAATGACACAATTATCACTTACTCGGTCAGAATGATATTCTCATGATGTGGATTGTCGTTGGCAAGATGTATTCATTTCAAGATGAATGTGACTCCACAGAGGGTTTTAGTGTTGCAAAGGTGAAAAAAAGCAAGGAAAGGAAATTTAATGAGAGTATGCATTGAAGTCAAAGCACAAAGTTCTAGAGAGAAAGAATTGGGTAAACTGAGCTATTCAGAGTTGTGAAGGACAGAAAGCCATTATTTACGGCTCCTGCAGTCAGTGTTTATCCTCATGGGTCCCCACGCAGGCGCTTCCTGCAGGAGACAGCAACTGCATCAGTCTTTCTACTGCAAAGGACAAATCGTGCTACTCTGTTCTCTTCTTAATGTAGCATGATCCGGGTCTTCCACATCTGATCTTGATGTGCAAACTACAGCAAACCCGTGAACCCCACTTAACCTCAGTTTGACATACGGTTATAGTTCTTTTTCTCTCCCTAATTGCCACTGACAGCTCAGAGATCTTAATCTCTGTCACAAGAAGATGGAAATTTGTATTTTCCTAAGCCAAGGATTTGTTGCTGCTATCCATTAAACCCTAAATGTTTCAAATCAATCTTTCTTCTCTCGGCGATTTGTGGTTTTCTCGAAGGCTTCCTGATGGATCCCACCTGAACTGGAAGAGTCGGCCATGCATCCCACGCCAGGTTCTTCTGCACTCTTACATTATCTTCATTTTTAATCTAAGAAATAAAATGTCATAGTAGAGGGCTCATAAATTCAGTTCCCTCACCATTCTGACCAGCGTTCTCAGGGGACATCTTCTCCAGTGTAAGAGACACGTTACCAGAGATCTCCTGGAAGCCTATGAAGGAATCAGAAAAGGCTGTGGCAGAGTTGAAGTCCTGCAAGAACCACTGGAGCTCATTCTCCCTGGCTTTGCCAACCCTTCCTAATGTAACTGCTAATGTCTAGCGGGGACTATTTATTTCCTTTTTGAGATGGGCCAGGCTGACTCTTATGTATTCATTGCATAGAAAAGCAAAATATACCTCATTGCATGCATGATCATATGCTAAGTGGGTCACAAAACGATACTCAAGGTCATGAATCTGGGAAAATGGCTGGGAGTGGGAGAGAGTAGGCAGAGACGGAAGGGAGACAAGAGTGTGTGGGGGGGGATAATTGTAACGCATGATATGCAAGGATGAAGCTGTCAAAGAGCAAAAGTAATCAATAAGAAATGACGTTTCTCTACTGTTTCCACAGAATTAGTTCTTAAGGTGTCTTTTTTATTGTGTGTAGTATGTGTAGTATTAACCCCATGGACCACTGTGACATTGAAAAGTTTAACGCGTATAAAGCAGAATGGACATACTCCACAACCACAGTTATTTTACACACGCACACACAATTTTACACACACACACACACGTGTGTGTGTGTGTGTGGGTGCTGCATTGCAGACCTTTGTTCCCCCTATTTTTTCCCTCAGTTATCTATATCCATTGCTTTATTCTACCATGGCTTCCATAGCAAAGTATGGTAAAAATAAAATAAAATAAATTGATTGCCCAAGGGCTGGAGAGATGGTTCTGAGAGCAAGAGTAAAAACTGCTCTTGCAGAAGACAGAGTGAGTCTGATTCCAACAACCAAGACTGGGCAGTCACGACTACTATTGAAAAACAATGGCCATGTTCTGGAAAGCAATCTATGTGCTCATCACCAAAATACCCATAGCCATTTTTCAAGGCAGTAGGAAATAGCAAAGTTATCCTGGGCAAATAGTAATGCTGAAGGCATCTCAATGCCTAGTCACAAATCATACCTGAGAGCCATGGTAACAGCATGGGGCTGACTCACAGAGAAATGGACCAGTGGTGTGGACCAGGAGAACCAGGAACAGACCTATAGATTTAGAGCCACCTTGTTTTCCAGCAGCATATTTTGTAGAAAAGACAGCCTCGTTAACAAATGGTGCTGTAACTCTGGGTATCTGGTGATACTACATCGGAGTCCAATTTTTATGTTTCACTTTGTATAAAAATCAGTGTAAACTGGACCAAAAACTACAATGTAAATCTCAAGGCTTTGAAACTACTAGGTAGGAAAAAAAAAACCCACAAATTCAGGCATAGACAACAACTTTCTAAATAGGACTCCAATAGTTAGGGAAATAATAGCAAGAATTAACAAATCCATGCCAGCTCTTCACCCTGGAAACCATCATCAAGAAAACACACAAACAAAGAACAATGAATGCCAGCAAGGAGGGGAAGAAATTCATATGTTGTTGCTGGCGATGCAAATTAGTGTAGCTACTGGAGAAATCGGTGTGAATGCTCCCCAAACATAAAATATGGCAGGATGATAAAGACAGATCATCTTAGGCACATGACCAAAGGAATCAAATATAACGTGCAATAAAAATAACTGTTTATTATGACAATAGATAAAATTGTGTATGTGTGTGTGTGTGCGAGTTTGTAATGACGTACTCAGTCATAAATAATAATTAAATCATTTTATGGGAAAATATACGGAACTAGAGATCATCCTGTTTTTAACAGTAAGCCAATCCCAGAAGGACAAATATTATATTTTCTCTCATATTTGTGGAATAATTGCTTATCTTGGTTACTTACTTGTCTTAGAGTCAAGTAAAATAAAAAAATAAAAATAACATAAAAATCAGTTAAAAGGCAAACTATTAGAGCATGTCAGAAATTTTTTTTATCATGTTATTAGAAATGGGAAAAAATATGACCAGCACTTTCCAGTGCTTTTGCTCTCGCTGCCAAGTTCATCTACACTGCACCTACAGTGAAATCACTGCTCCGTTCCTTCACTGGTATCAGAACACAGCTTCTTTGGGATTCAACTGACTGGACTAAAGACCACTATCCCTCCAGACACTCTCTAGGTCTTTAATAGAAGATTGGGACTGCTTATGCACCCAACCACATGGACTGAGCTGCCACAGTGTTCTCAGCCTCTCCAGTATAAGACATTGTTTTACTGGATTTCTTAATCTATATTGTGTAAACCAGTCCGATAAATACCATTTTAATATCTATTTATTCCATTGATTCTGTTCCTCTAAATAACTCTGACTAATATGGAACCTAGTAGGAAACGTGTATGTGAAACTGGAAGGGGTGTGTTAATGGATCAAAACACATTATATACATGTGTGAAAATCTCACGAGTGAGCCCATTACTTTATATAAATTGCGTACAGTTAAAAAAAAATCAACACGTCTACCTGACATTATTTAAAGTTTTTTCAGTCTGCTTTTATAGCATGCCTCAATTCATCTCCATTTTCACAATTGTAAAAAAAAAAAAATATGAAAAACAAAGCTAAGTGAAATTATTATTGTTGTGTTCAAACTTGAAGAGGCAGAAAATTCACTTATAAACAGAACAGGGAAAATGTCCTATAATTCAAAATAATTTGGAAATGAAGAAAAGATGGGTTAATCCCCACCCCATGGGAATCAACAGAGGAACGGGTGCTGTGCACATTCGACATGATTACATGGTATGCTCCTTGTATTTGCAAAGAGCCTTAAAGGTATCTAAGATGATTGTTCCTTGGGGCACTTGGGGAGAAGGCCAGGAGATCTCCCTGGAATTGGCTTCAGCTGGGTTTGAAGAAGGTCAATTTATGTATTTTTATTCCTTAACTTCCAGAGATGCTTTGATATTAAAAAAATATATATATTCTTGACTCCTTTTGTTCATAAAATCTCTCAACACCACACTACCAATTGGTAGATATTTGTGGTAGATTTTATCTGTCATACCAGCAAATATCTCAGATGAAAGGCCTCTTTCCTGTAGGCCAGTAACTGTCATGGATTCTGTTCCAAGGATACATTCAGACCACTCTTTATACTTGTGAGATAAATCTCTGGAATTGTTCTTTGAGAGTCTTAATAGTTTTGTTTTGTTTGTTTTTTGGTGTTTGGTTTTTTTTTTTTGTTTTGTTTTTTACATTTTGAGCTAAATTGTCAATGACATCAAGAGTCTGTTGATGAGCTGATGGAAGTGTCTGTCTATAAGATTAGTTGGAAAAGTAGATTGAATAAGCACATACCTAATAATGTAATTGTGAAAAAGGAAGTTGTGCTATAATTTTCTAATTGATGACAAGGTAGGTTCTGGCTTTGTCTACTCTGAGCCACAAGACCTTCTAATAATGTTATATCAAATAGTTGGGGTGAAATTAAATTAAATAATATGGAGGGATATATTGAGCGCTATATTCATAATTAAGCTCATGTATTTTATTGGCTGTCAGTTTCTCTATCAACAGAGAGAGGTTAAAATAATGTACACCACAGGGAAATAGGCATGAGCTGATATAATCCATTCTTACATGATGACATAGTCTTAATCACAGAGTTTTTGCCATAACTATCCAATACCATTGTTGTAAATAAGAAAGTAGCCATAGACAGTTGTAAATAAAATGTCAATATTAGCATGTCTTTATTTCACAAAATTTATGCATATTGCAGTTTGAATTTCATGTGGTAATTTGTTATGAAATACTTTTCTTTTGTTTTACTTTTCAGTGGCTTATGTACAAAGTCACTCATATCCTGGCTTGCCAAGCCATTACACCATTATAGAGGAACTCCAGGATCTGTAGACGCTAGATTTATTTGTTGTTGATAATGGGGAGTTGCTGTTGGGGTTATCATGCTCTGCAAGTATTTGACATGTTCCAGATCCTGTAATAACATCTACACAGTGTCACTTAAGTTTCTCAGAAACAATACAAGATAGACATTTCTTGTGACAGTTGATTAACTTAAAATTGTACTGGTTGGGTAAATACTTCCATGGTATGATTCAAATGTGAAATACGAGCCAGAAGCTCACGTGTAGAATGCTTATTCTCCAACTGGTGATGATATTTTGAAATATGGTGAAAATTTAAAAGTGGTGCCTGTGTGGAGGAAGTAAGTCAATAGGGATGTGTCTTTGAGAGTTAAAATTGATCCTTAGCTCCTTCGTGTTGGTCATATTATTCTCCATAAGATGAACATACTTCTCATCCACACACCCCAGGATGATGTTGCTCATGATCATCATGAGCCCATAAATAATGGAGCCAAGGAGAATGGATTGAAATCTCTGAAGCCATGGACCTAAAAAAAAATGCCATCCTTAGGTAGGGAAGCTATAAATCTATAAATACCTTCTTTAAGGTATTCTTCTAGGTATTTTGGTTAATATCAATAGCTGATCAATAGCTGACATACTATTCATGCTTCTTATGTTCTGGGAAGTTCTCTGCAAAGTAGAAGAGATTGTTATAGAAATGAGCATATACTCGAAGACATACACTCTGGAGAGGATAGATATATTGCCAAAAATGAAACGCAAACCTGTAAATTCTTATAGATTGTGACAAACTCTCTAAACAAAATAGGAAAATGAATAGGTTAATCAAAGTCATTCACTCATAGGAACTCTTTGAACAGAACATTCAAGGAAACTTCTGAAGTGACATGAGAGCAGAGATCCAAAGACATATCAGCTAAGTGAAGACTACAGACAAGCTCCTGGAGGTACTGCACGCTTAGAAAACATCAGTGTGAGTAAGATGCAAAATGAGGAGAGAGTGGAAAAAGCAGAGCTTGGGAACTATGCAGCGTGATTTATGCAGTCCAGTAACCCATACCAACGCATTTGCTTTTTATGACAAATACAATGGGAAGTCCTTAAAGTGCTTTTAGTGATACTGACAAGTGAATCATTTATACAGGCCAGATTCAGAAATCAAGAGCCCAGTAAGGAAGCAGCTACAGCAGTCCTTGGGGAAATAATAGTGGTTTGATCAAGGTTAGTGACAGAAATAGCAGAGGAGTAAATGGGAAAATGGCTCTAAAATTAGCACTTGGGCATAGCACTTGGGCATAAAGCAATAGAATTTACTGACAGTGAATTTTGGGTAATGAATAAAAGAAAGGAATGACCTACAGACTTCTGCTTGATAAATTTAAAATGGACTGAGTTATTGATGTATTGAATATATGGAAATTTTAAGTGGAAAATGTTTTATTTTGGAAGTTACATTTAAGATAGAAATTATATATTCATATATTTATTGAGATAGCAGATGACTGTATCATTCTGAAATCAAAAGGTTAGTATTAAAGATCCAAATTTGAAAGTCTTTTGCTGAGGACTTAGAGATAAAATCTTGGTACCATAGGATATCCTGTAGGGAAAAACTACAGATGGCGGCCGGATGGAAGGCTTGGATGGTCTTAAGTATGTCTTTGAGATGGACAATGAGTTCTGAGCAGTGGTTTTTGTGGTAGGAGGCTGTGTTGCCTCAGAAACTACAGTCAGAAACCGAGATAGGTCGTTCTAGAGAGACCAAAGCCAACACCTTGTTTGTATGTGGTAGACCTATGGCCTGAAATAATTTTCTTTGCATAACATCCCCAGGATCATGTTTCTGGATTTAGGCAGAGATTACCCAACTTCCGTATTAAAATTCGTTAGTTAAAATTCTAGCGGTCCTCAAAGTCCATAGTTACCTCTCAGTAAACATTGTATCATTAAAATTTAAAATCTCTGAAGCAGCTTCTAAGGAAGACTACTATTGGTTTTAGTTTGCCTTTTACCTTTGAATGTTTCAGTGATTTTTGCTCCAAAATTATTGCAAATCTAAAATCTTCACATGCAATTAACTCGCTATATGTTAAGATGAAACAAAACGTTTTTATGGATTTTTTTTCAAGTTAATACTTTTATTCCAGTTAGATATTTGAAACAAGACATGTAGAAGTATTTCTTATTCCTTTGTGAAAAAGGAATACAGTAAAAGGTAGTTATACTGTGCTCTAAAAACACAAGAAAAATGATAACGACCTTAAAGAATAATACTCATAAGAATTGTGTATCTTGGTTTTATTTTATTAATTAAATTTTCATTATAAAATATTTCCATATGAGTTAAATACTGTAATTCAATATTAGTAGTTAAGTTTTTGCTCTTAAAAATCTATTCATAACATAGGAGATAAGAGTAATCTTATATGAAGTATGTGCAAAATAAGTAATTGAGATCATTTCATAAGGCTTTGCAAATCTAGTAAAATAATAATGTAACACAATGCTTCATATTGAAAGTGTCACTAAGGAATTCTGCAATCCGACTAATAAGCAAAATATATTAGGACTATTAGTACTAAAACTATTAGTAAATTGCAATTTTGTTAAAATACTGAAAATTAAGAATTTTAAAAATTCACAATAATGTATGGTACAATTGAAGTAAAACAGTACATATATATTCTACACAGCCATTTATCTACATACCTTTTATATACATATACACATATCATATATACTCATATATATCTTATATATATATTACATAACCTTATTTGTATATGTATATATATGGCTATGTAAAAGATCATCCACATACATGCTCACATTTATATTAATATTCACATGCATTCCTTCTCCCGAAAGTCCTCAGTATAAACTTATTATTTGTTTAAGTCATGGACACTAATCAATGAGGGAAGAGCCAGTTCTGTGTGTGCTGTGCATCTTTGCATAAAGTTTAAAACAGATTTTTCCATTAAGAAGGTAAATCTCTCTTCGTAATGAACTTCCTCATTAATGTTTATGTCTCTATTTTAACTCCAATGTTTATGCCTCTTTTCTATTTCATATTTAAGCTTCCAAACAAGATTTACCCTCAACATATTAACCAGCTTTTTAAGTGTTTTAACACTACAATTTTTTTGTAAGGGTTGGTTTTCTTTTTGCTTTTCAGAATAATCCTGAGAATTTTAGAGTCCTCGGGGCAACATTCCAGCAGCAAATAGGATTAGTATCATTTAATTCCTGTACTTTATATATATTTGCAAAAGAGGTAAACCCTAGCCAGCTGAAATTTATTGAAGGTCAGTCAACATTCACGTGCTCTCCGATGTGTGTGTTGGCATTTGCTTCTTGGTGTCTTGTTTACACAATTCCTGTATATCTCAGAGACTCATGATAGATAGCTGAAGAGCACATTTACTGAGCAATGCGTTTCAAACATAAGCTAACAAATGAGCTGAGAAACAGTGCCCACGTGTACTGTGCAGCATCAAGTGGAAGAATGGCAAAAGGCATCTCAGGAAGGCATCTGATGCTTGTTTTTATCCATATTTTAGTACATATGAACCTCAAAACACATTTTCTTTTTTTATTGAAATAGTATATCTTTGCTTTCAAACACAAATTTACCATGAACTTTGCCACATCTTAATTTTTATTTTAATTAGTTAATTTTGTAAGCTTTATTATTTAAAAACTGAAAAATAAAAATAACACACCAAAATTAATCAGACTCCATGTCAATACAACTTGATGAACTTTTATATCGTTAAACTAGGAATTTAAAATGGAACTTCACATTAAGTTTCATATTTTCACTATTGAATATATTTTATGCACTCATTCACAACCCAAAACAAAAAAAAAAACAAACAAATATCCATAGAAGAATTAGAGCTAGAAAAACAATTAGCCTTATATTCCATTTCATAACCCTCATAACC
The DNA here is from genome assembly GCA_026225945.1 of Cricetomys ansorgei. Classification (NCBI taxonomy): domain Eukaryota; kingdom Metazoa; phylum Chordata; class Mammalia; order Rodentia; family Nesomyidae; genus Cricetomys; species Cricetomys ansorgei. The sequence goes on along the minus strand of JAMJFZ010000239.1, from coordinate 34,224,993 downwards.
TGTGCTCAACCGCATCGAGTCCTTCCTCAGCCGATTATCCTAAGTTTTGAAATTAGATTTATTTATTTGATTTTATGCGTGTGTGTCGCCTGCATGTACATAGCACACCACATGTGTGCTTGGTGCCTGCAGAGGTCAGAGGAGGGCATTGGCTTCCCTGGAACTCAATTTTAAAATAGTGGTGAACCAGTATGTGGGCTGAGAACCTACCTGAGTCCTACGCTAAAACAGGAAGTGCTCCTATCGTTGAGCATCTCCCAAGCCCATCGTCTTCTGATATTTAACACACTTGGTTCTCTTTTCTTCATGTTATACTTCATCCACATGTACATGTGTGTGTGTGTGTGTGTGTGTGTGTGTTTATTGGCTAGGTTCTACATATAAGAGAGAACGTAAGTTTTTTTCTTTTTTAAATTTTTCCTGAGATTGAGATTAATATTATATATTCTAAATCTATCTAGTTTCCTGCAAATTTTAACTTGTTTCTAGAGCTGAGCAGTATTTCATTTTATACATATAACAAATGATCATTATCCATTCATCTGTTTGATGGACAGCTAGGTTAATTCCATTTCCTTGCTCTAATAACCAAGTCACCAATAACTTGGTGGGACACATATCTCTCCAACTCCGGGAGTTGGAGTTCCCGGGGTGTATTCTGGGAGTGAGATAACTGGGAATATGGTAATTTTATTTTTAATATTTTTAGAAATCTCCAAATTGATTTTCACAATGACTGCATTAGTATGCACCCCAAAAAACAGTGATAACGGTGTCTTTCTCTCCCACCCTCTTCAACATTTGTAGTCGTATTTGTTGATGAGAGTCATTCTGACTGGAATGAATTAGTATCTCAAAGTAGTCTGAATTTGAATTTGCTTAATGGAAATCTTAACCTTTGTATCATGATTTATTAATAAAATAACCTATTTTACTTTCCACTCAAGCGCACCAGTAAATTTAATGTATTATTCAATACATTAAAACGATATGCATGTATATATGCTTCAAGCTATTTTTTATTTTAGAAAAATTAACAAAAAACTGGAGATTAGCATATGTCGTCTTTGTATTATTGCATACATTGTTAATATACACATATGTTATACATGTGTGTATACATATTTATACATATGCACATATATGTGTGCACAAAGATTGTCCTGGAGGGAAAAAACCTAGGAAATGTTTCTATCTTGGAATAACACAGAATGGCAGAGCTCTGCAGAAGCACTGAGATATAATATGTGAGAAAACTCAAACACTTGGAAATAAATGGTGTTTCAAAACTGGGGTCAAATGAGGTCTCCACTTTCCAAGCCTGCTCTCTTCATCAATATCATGTGGATAGTAACAAACAGCTGCCAAGGAGTATTACTTAGAATTGTTCCCAAAATTATTTTAATGAAAGAGGAAAGTGACAGAATATGCCGCTCCAGAAATATGCTATTTTGGCATCAGATTCTGAGCTAAAAACATCTGAGAAGACACAAGCACAATAGAGCAACGTGAGGGAAAACTTCTGTAAGGACAGGGTCTCCCAATGGTATGAGCAAGAAGCATTTGAGAGAGAGAGAGACAGCCAGATTTAGCCCAACCTGGAAGCTGACATTATTAAAGTATCACTCTTCTCCCTTATTGTCACTTTAGTTACTTCTAACACATTGTTTCTCTTTTTTCAGACCAGTACTTCAACACTAGACTTTACCACTTGTCCTTGCTTTACATTCCTGCGAGGGCTCCTGTGTGCATACCACTGCTCTGTGCTTTTCTTTTGAAAACCTGTCTTGGGCCAATTCACTTCTCAGGTCCGGCAAGAAACAATACAAGAGCAGAGTTTGGGTTTTGCCTCCTCGATAACTCTGGGTTGATTTTGTTTCCATATTGTATAAGACTGCTCTAAAATTCACATTAAATTTTATTGTCACTTGATGTTATGCCTGACACAATCGATGAAAGGATACAGAGCTCTGTAACTGTGTGGGATGGTTCCTGAGTTCATGGAATAACTCTTGATAACTTTTATCTCCTTATGTAGAATAAGCAACTCCTCCTTTAAAACCCAGCCAGCTTCAGACAGTTTCAATTTTCCATATGTCCACAATGTAGATTAGCTAGCGCTGAGCTCTTACATACAATGAAGTTTTTTGAAACTCCTAGGTTTCATTTGCAAGAATAATCCCTAGACTTGGCTCATGAAGACCTTTGTCATCTAGGAAAAATGAAGGGAGTTATTATAGTTATTTTTAAAAGCTCTTGCTGACTTTGTTACCAAAAAAAAAAAAAAAATGTTCGGGCTATTCTAATATAGTTTGCTGTCACAGCTTTGTATCTTTGGTTTTCCTAAAGGAGATTCAGGGAGGCACATTTCTAAGGGAATTTTGCAATGCCAAGAAACTGTAAATATTACAGAAATCCACTCTACTTGGCTAGTATAAGTAGACACCTTTCCAGAACTAGAGGTGCATTTTTCTTAAAAGTGGCAAAGTATCAGGAGATGACGTCACTTTTGAGAGCCCATGATGAAGCATTGATGATGAGTCTCGGGCCAATTTCCACGGAGACAAATTTTAGTGGGATATCTTCTCGGTGCTTAAACTAAAAATAATTAAGGGGACTCTGTACAGAATGTATTTTATGTTTGATATCTTTGAGAAGAGGGGTCCCCCAAACCATGATAGACTCCTTTTCTCCCAACCACATTTTAATCAACTTACGGTACTAATACTATCATGATTTAGTATTCACAAATACAAAATTACTTCACACGGCAAGCTTGACACATCTCAGAGACGCCCTGTGATTCTCACAGACATAAGCCCATGTATTTCCTTTATGATATTTTATTAGTTACTCTTCTGATGCTGTGGCAAAGCATCCTGACCAAATCCCACTTACAAAAGAATGACTTTATTTGGGTTTAAGTTCCCAGAGTAGTAGGCGTCCATTATGGAAGGAAGGTAGAGTAGCAGGTGGCAGGCATGGCAGCTAGAAGCTGTGAGCTCACACCTTCAGCCACAGCATGAAACAGAGAGAGCGAACTGGAATTGTGATGTTCTAGTTTGCCTTCTGTTTCTGAGACAGACTCCATAAGGAAAGAAACATGGGATGGAAGCTCTTATTTCATCATACAGCCTGTCATCAAAAGGAAGACAGGAACTCAAATCAGGGATCTTGAGGGAGGAACTGAAGCAGAGGCCATGGAAAGATGTTGCTTACTAGCTTGTCCTCTGTGGCTGCCTCAATTTGCTTTACTGTACAACCCCAGCATCTGCCCTGGGGTGGTACCACACAGTGTGTTGGGCCCTCCTACATCAATTATTAATCAAGAAAATGTCCTACAGACTTGCCTACAAACCAATCTGGTGGTATCATTTCTTTTGATTGAGGTTCTTTCTTCTCAGCGGATTCTAAATTGCGCCAAGTTGACAAAAATGTAACCAGCGTAATTAATCCCTTGCTGTTTTTCCACACAAATAAATCACTATTAAATAATAATAATTTCTTTGTTATTTATCACTAAAGATATCATGTTGATATTAATATCATAATATAAAACATAGCATGATTTTAAAAGTCCCATGGTATTTTTAAAATTCTAACACTTGGGCTAGGGAGATGAATCAGTGAACAAAGGCATCTGCTTCCAAGCCTTTCGACCTGAGTTCAATCCCCGTTCTCACATGATAGAAGGGGAGAACTGACCCCCACAAGTTGTCCTGTAACCTCTGCACTTCTGTCATGGCAGATCCCTCCACCTGCAAAATAAATAAATAAATAGATAGATAGATAAATAAATAAATAAATAAATAAATGCAAAACATAAGTCCAACACTTTAAATTTTACTCTCTTTAAAATATCCAATATTTCTTTAAAATTTAAAAGTCTCTCAACCATGGACTTCTGTAAAAAAAAATTTTTTTAAGTTATATACATTAAGGGAAGAACCAGAATGTAATAACAATTAGATGAAAGCAAAACCAAAATCCAGCAATGTAAATCAAACCCAGTAGTTCACCATCCTAAGTCTGGAACTCAATATCTTCCAGGCACTACGTGGCTTGGGGAACTCAACCTCTCTAGTTCTGCAATCCACCATACACAGAACTCGTCTCCAGGGATTAGGTCAGCTTTGTACCATACCTACCATTGCCCTTGATAATGGTTCCACAGTCCTGGCATCTCCAGTAAGCTGGGGCCTATGCAGACTTCACCATCACCAATGGACTCCTAGCCTATCTTAAAGGATTCCGACCCTCCCACAGGCTGACAGTCTCAGCTTCTCTCCATGATACCTTCAAACCTGTGGTTTCCACTGTAACTGAGAAGTGTGAGTCAGATCTCCCGCTTACCACTCAGAAGTCTATAGTTTCGCATTCTCTGCATTTTGACCAGCTGTGAGTCTCTGCATTAATCATCATTTACTGCAAAAATAACCTTATATGAGGAGGGTTGAGAGATACTCTAATCTACGGGTGTACAGGTAAGTGTTCAGAGACAGTTTAACAGTATGTTCAGTCAGCAGAATAGTATTAGTAGATTCTCCCCTATAGAGAAAGAATTTTTTTAAGGTTATCACAATGCCCAGAATTAGTTAGCTGTTTTATCATTCATTTACATATCTCTATCTATATATGTAGATATATAGATATAGATACAGATATAGATATAGATATTTCTAAGTATAACAATGTGGGTTGGAAATTAAGTAAGAGACAGCATTCAGTTTTCAAGAACAAGTCAAATCTTGGCTTGCTATAACTTTTTTGCTTTATGAACCTTTAAAATTTTGAACTAAAACTGCTGTGTATATTTTCTTATAGAGTCTCTTTCTTGTAATGTCCTTTTGGGCTCTACAAATCCTAGTCAGCAGAGTGGGAGAAACCAGCTCATTCCAAGCTTGATTTCTCCATATTCTCCAAACAAGGAATGCAGTGTCTTCAGAAATAGTACATTATCCTCTTCTTCTGGTGTGCAATCAACAGTAATAACAGCCCATAAGTGTTTGGGAGCTCAGTGGCTTCCTGGTTAACAGCACAGAGGGAGGCAACTAGTCCATGGTATGGCTGTGGAGTCTTATTCAAGGCTTCTAGGCATGCTTTTTCTATCTATGCAGTTTATTTTTTTTCCATTTGAACTCCCTGATGGTTTCGTGGTACCTGATGGACAGGGAGCCTCAAGAAAAAGCATAAAAGTATTTTGGAATGTCAGTATGAAAATAAAGGAAACAGAGAGCCCAATGCATTGTTCAGATTATTTTTAAGATATAATTGATAGAAGTATTCTTATTGAACTGTATTTTATACCTATCACTCTTGCTGGCTCACTCACAGGCATGCCATTGTTATCAATGAAATATGAAATAAGCATGACCCTATCTAAGTTACGGGAAATCACATGAAAAGGGCAAAAGAATGTATTGTATAATCCATAGTGGAGAATATGGATTACAGAACACATAAAAATAAAACCTTTAAATTAGATGGAAATATTAAAAATTCATTTAGTTGTAGCCTTGGTTCATACATATTTTAATCTTGAAACAAGCTATATAATACACAATGATTATGTCCATGTGGGATGAAGGCTTTCCTTCTATTTTATAATATCCAATGATTTCTCAAAGGAGATGCTGAACAAAGTACGCTGAAATTAAATTCATACATGGACATTGCATTGATTTTTTTTGTTAAAATTTCTAGGCTTTTGTAATAAAATCATGGACTGAATGTGATAAATCAGACATTTTCTATTCAATCAATTCCATGTTAGGACTGAATTCCAGTAGAAATCCTTGTAATAGTCTTCTGTTTTGGGTCAGGAGTATGTGTGATAAAAAGACGTTTTTGAGGTTCAATCACTTGAACGTATGTTTTTCACAAATTGTTAATGAACGACTTTTAATATATTTCAACATCTAGCAAACAATAAACTCCAGCCAACAGCCATAATCAATGCTTCCATTCATAAAATGTCCAAATTACAGAAACTCACTGCATAACTTTATTTTTTGTAAAGTGAGGCTCCCGTAGTGTGCTGGAGATCACTGATGTGGGTGACTTTGCGATTTCAATAGTAGCGCAGGCCCTTCCTGACTTCCTACTCAGTGCCCATCACAGTATTTCTTTGCATGGATATTTCCTCAAAGTCAGAGGATGAATTCTCTGCATCTAGCATTTTTGGTGGAAAAAGGTCATACTACAGTGGAATCAAGTTTCCTTTTGTGAACTCCTCCTAGAAACTTCTACTTTCATCCACTGGCCAGAATTATTACATGGCCGCCTATAGCTACAAGGGATGCTGGGAAATGTAGATTTGCACCTGACTTCCTGTTGTTCTCTGAGAAGCAGGTTTTATTACAGAAGAAGAAATGGGAGTCCACACTGAGCAGACAAAAAAAAGCAAGACTGTGAACAAGAGTCAGAATAAACAGCATGAATGTTTTCTCCATCCAAATGATGGAGTTTTTTTTTGTTTGTTTTTTTTTTTTTTTAATTTCCAAAGAGGAATAGTCTTTTGTCCATAGATTTTCATCTAAATCATTTGTTGCTGGGTTAATGTTACACTTTACTATTTGCTTTTATCAGTCTAATGAGTACGTTTAAAACAGTTTGTAATGTCAGATTTGAAATTTAAAAAAAATATATTTTGGCAACAACCACAATTGGGCCGCACTTACTTATAATACAGATTAACACTTCTGGCAGTTTGTCTCACAGTATGTGACACAGTTAAATTGCTCCCAAAACTTAGCTTTGCAATACAGCGTTTTAAACAGTTTCTAAGAAAACATGAAATCATTCAGGGGGTTCCTCTGCACTGCCATGATGAGGTGTTCCAAAACCCCTTTTCACAAAAATAGAGCACTTAGAATTAATCCCTTTAAAATGAGTTGTGCATGTATGTGTATTTGCATTAAACCTAATTAGCTAACCACAGCCCGTAGGTTACGTCTCTATGGTATGTGTTTATAGAACAGAGCAGATGACATAATGTAGATTTTGGCCAGTAATCATATTCTCTTTCCACAAACATCATCTGAAGTGATAAAAACAACATTCACATGAATAGCTCTCGGTAGGTAGAAAATCATTATAACCCCTACTTGCCAATGCAATTTAAATCCCATTTTGTTCAAATATTTTGAGAGGGAGATATATGGCTCTATTGTGAGGCTCAGTATTTCATTTTAACAGGAAAATGACTCTCAAATATCAAGGGCATAGGACCAAGAAACACTGCAGTTGGAAGGACCAGGCATGTGTGAGAGGCAGAGTTGCGGCTGTGCACTCCAGGTAAGCCTTGCTCAAAGGACCACGTGATCCCGCATAGCTTTAGCCTCCTGGCATCCGCTTGCTAACACATTGCAACAGGGAGTTTCAGTAAAAGGCATGTTCCCTTTCAGTCTCTCCACCAAAAATGTCATCAAAATGCACAGAGTTCCTTCTCTGCTCCCTTCCATATGACAACACGGAAAGCTCTGTTACAGCCACAGCATGGGAGAACTTGACTCTCTCTCCTGGGGAAATGACTTTATGCAAACATCTACACATATTAAAACATTTTACCACCTGAAGAACAGTTTTTGTTATTTTGTTATTTCTCTCTTTTAAAAGAAAATTTGGTTACTTAAGTCTTTTATATTTATGAGTGCTTTATTTGCAATGTACACCTGCATGCCAGAAGAGGGCATCAGATCCCGTTACAGATGGTTGTGAGACGTCATGTGATTGCGAGGAATTGAACTCAGGACCTCTGGAAGGGCAGACAGTGCTCTTAACCACTGAGCCAGCTCTCCAGTCTGTTGTTGCTGTTGTTGTTGTTATTTCTAATGCAGTTTTTGTCATTTTTTTAAAATTATATCAGTTATAAACCCTTTTACTAACACTTTCGTTGAGGAAGTCTCTTTACTTTGAAATGGAGTCCGGAATAGAAACAGACCCCACACTGACTGTGAACTGACCATTTGTTCTTAGTCCCTTACTTATTTTTAAGTTGAGGAAAGGAGCGAGTTACGAACTTTGGAATAGCGCTACAATGTGGGTATCTGGAATAAACCAAGAGCCAAACCACACCTGAGGTATGTTCCACTCAGTCATCCCTCCGCGGTGATCTCAGAGAATCAGAGTAAGTGCACAAGTAACATGGTGCCACGTGATCTCATTCACTGATAGAGGGCTTACAGCCGAGTGTGAAGACCGCACTGAAGTTACACCTGTTGTCTCAGTTATCCCCGCTCGTTGCTACGTGCTTAGTGGTGGTTAGTATTGACTCTCAGCTTTGCCAAGATCTACAACCACCGAAGAAACAAGCTTCTGTGCATGCCTGCCAGGAATAGCCTAGACTTCAGAAAGCAGATATGCATGAGAAGTGGTGCTTCCCTCAGTGCTCCTCCCAAAGCCTCTTTCTGTAGCTGCTCCTACTAGCCCGCAACGTGGGTAAACATGGAATTGCCCAGAACAAAAATGTTCTCCATTATGCTTCTTATCTTACGCCTTTTCTCAGCCGCATCTGCCATTGCGGTGCCAGAAATAATCCTGAAACGTAGCTTCAGGAGTAAACGACAGCACTCTGTCCACCTCCGCCGCCTGCCTCCTGTGAAAGTCCAGTAACTAACTGCAGTTGTTCTATAGAGTACCGAGTTCAAGAGTCTGAAGTAGAGAAAAGAAAAGAGAAAAAAACAGGCTAGAGAGATGGCTCATTCAGTACTATGTCTATTGTGAATGCATGGGAATCCAAACAGTCTCCAACACCCTCATACAAATCTGACTTATGCTTGTAATTCCACACTCGGGCAGGTGGAGGCGATGTGGAGACAGCATGATCCTTGCTAGCAATCCAGTCTGGTTGAATTGGAAACACCCAGGTCTCAGTGAGAGACCCAGCCTCTAATGATCAGAGTGATCAGTTCTCGAGGTTGGTTTCTTGGTTCCATTTGTATGCACACACATGAGTATCCCACACATGTGAATACATAAACATTCATGCACATTCATGCCTAGAAAGAAAGAAATTATGCATTTAAACAGAATAATTATCTATATTCGTGTCTGGGTTCGAATCCTTGCACAATGCCAGCAAACAGATTGAGGGTGCTTCCTAGACACTGTAAACATAGTTAAGTATGTATTTGCCTCTAAGTGCCTCTAAGTGAACAATGGCATTCCAGAGTGCTGAAATAAACAATGCATGGCACTCAGGAGATGCAGAGGAGGCAAGAGTAGCTCTCTCCCAGACGGCAATTGCTTAAGAAAGAAAATCAAAATCAAAAGAAAGGTTCTGCCCATAATGCGTGCATGCAAAATGTGAATCATGCCCAGAGACATGGATGCAATTCAATAAAAGGAGAGAAAGTGATCCTGAATGCATAAAAACCCTTTGTGGGAGAACGAAAGAAGAGTTACCTTAAGCAATCCACGAAGAAGGAAAGGTAGATGTTAATCCAGTTCACATAAAAATGGGAACATTTGGCTGGGAGTCGGATGCTTTCAAACTTGCTCGGGTTCCCTCCACTGAGTGTGTACAGCAAGTTGAATGGCATACGCTTCAGCTATAAAATTAGATGAAGTGGACAAAATGGGTTCTGAAGTCCTCTCTGCCGCGGGCATCATCGTAGCTGTTGTCACAGAGGGCTAAAATAATGGACAGCTGCAGTTAAAGTCACAGTCAAAGCAAGCAATGTAGCGCCTCACCTTTCTAATCCAGGGAGGAAGGGAACAGCCATGATGGACAGGTCCCCTTAGGATGCATAGTGGGTGGGGACATTATGGATATTGGGAACTTAGAGATAATCGATTCTGAATGTGTTCAAGTATGATGTTTCAGGGTACTACCCTGGCAAAAAATGAGTGAGGTTCATTTGTTCTAAATTTACAAAAATAATAATAACAATGGTCTAGCATTCTTTTCCGAAAGGGAAAGAAGAATGCATCTGTAAAGAAAATGAAAGTATCTGGGACTAACTGCAGAGATGATCCTTCTTGGCAGGCGCGCGTTTGAAAGCCAGCTGTTTGTAATAAGGCCAGGCTTTAAGTTGATTCATTCTTTTATTCAACTGGCTTTCCTTTTGAAAATACTTACATCAAATAGTGTGAGAATGAATCCAGATGTAGGCGCTTCTTCAACATTATTGGGAATGTATGAGCAAAGGGAATATAGATCATTCAATTATAAAAATAACTCAGAATTGGTTTCATGTTTGGAAGTCTCTAAGACAGTGTCTCATCAAAAGTCAAAATGTAATTCAGGAGACAATTCTATTCTTTAGGATAGTGGGCACATGTATCAGCCGTGCTGCTGTGTACTGGAGAGTTCCGGATTAATGTACGGCCATTTAATGTGAGAAACCTTGGGTAACGTGTGTCCTTGTCATGAGCGACAATAACTCCCACGGGAATGTTGCCGTGGATCGCTGTATACTGAAATGAAAAGATTATGAGAATTTACAGTAACTGAAGAGAGCATTTATTTAATTATAGCCATTTTCGCTATAATTTTAGAGGAAATATGACACAATTACATAAACACTGAATATAATATCTTAATTTACATAGCATGTAGTTAAACCTACACTCTAAAATAAACCAGAACCGTAATTATATATACTTTTGATGTTAATACCTCATATTTTCACTACACGTAACCATCTATCATTTTATTTGTAAATATTTTAGGATAACATTTTAGGGCCATTAATACATAGTGTACTTGAGAGAATAATTATGTACATTGCCCTACTCTTTTGAAAATATTTACATATCTTAATGGGGTTAATAACTTGGAAAAACGCTATTGACGACACTTTTAAAATCTTTGTTGTTAAATTAGGTTTGAAGTCCATTGTGCAATGCGCTACATGCGGTTTGGAATCTATGGGGCTCTCGTCCAAGAATCTGTCATTCTCTTTGAAGTGTGATGGATATACTTATGCTGTCTAACCACTGGGTGCACACTGAGGTGGTTCGTTGGTTCAGCTAACAAATTTCACATAACACTTTCTAGAATTCACACTCTCGTGACCGCAGGATCACAGAACTGAAGTACATTTTTGAAACTTCCATGATATACAGTGGCTCTTCCAAAAAATGAGAACTATTTTTCACCTTAAAGATGAGAGTTCCTGGGGATAGCTGTATTTTGTTTTAAATTTTGTACCTCGCAGGCCACAGTATACTAACGGATGCACATATGGTGCAGGGTATAGTGATCGAATCAGGAGCAGCACTTCCTTTCCCTCAAACATGAGTACACCTTATGCAAATGGACCTTTCATGTGCCTGTAGTTCTGAGAAATGTTTAATGGCTGTTGTAACCAAGGTTACCAGTACATCAATTCCTCCTAGGGTTTGTTTCTGCTACTTCCTCACCTTCTTTCCATATTCCTCTTTTCTACTTTTCCCAAATTCTAACGAACTACTCCATTCTATTTGCCTGTGAGACTGACTTCCGGGTCTTCACAAATGGCTAAAAGCGAGTAATGTTTGCCTTTTGTGGCCATCTTCATTGCTCACATCATATGGTGGCCAAAGAAGTCACGAGTGAACTGGTAAGAACTCTGCCCTCAGAGAAGTCACAAGCTCCAAGCAGAGGTGGAACACCCACACCGTCAAATAGGTTAAAAAACAGATAGAAACTCGTATCAAGAAATAAGCCAATTCAGAAAAAGACAATCCTGCTTTTTAAGCAGTGGATAAACAAAGGGGCTCCAGGCACGTTCACCATCGCTCTAATGCTCACTCTAAGCAAAGGCTGCCTTGTTTCCTTCTTCATCAGAAAACTGGAAATAGTGAAGAACTTGTATTAGACATTTACCCCTACTCCACACCTCCCGGAGCTTTACTACCAATTCCATCTGACTACTTGTTATTAGGGGTGACCTCCTCACATCTCCATCCAGGGTAAACTCCTCCATTTTACCTGTGGACTCCTAGGGTATTTGTAGCAAATGTTTTATAAGTAAAACGTTGTTGCTACTAACATTTTATCTTCTGAGGTTGATACTGTGAGGGTAAGCCATCACTGTGTAGAGTTTATTTGCATCCCTGAAGTCCAGAGAATATGCCAGAAGATCTTAGTAACATTAGCCAAAGTCAAACTCTTCTACAATTTGAAAATATTTTTAAAGTTGACAGTTAAATAATACAAATAGTTGCTATAGGTCTATTTATCTCCAATTTTCCTGTATACTGAAAATAGGCAATCCTTACCATTTACTACCATTTATTAGCAGCAACTCTAAGGACTTCACCTGGATCTGTACTACTACCACACTATTAAACAGAAAGAACAGAAAGATAGAAAAACTTGCCCAGCTAACACAACTCAGATACTGAAGCCAAGGGTCAATCCCTGACAATGCATTGGTTTCTACAGCCTTAACCCTGGAGTCCACACTATTAACCAGCCTTGCACGTACTGCCCAAGCAAATCAAATGCACCTTCACTGGAGTTCTTCAAAATCCTTCACTCCTCGATTCAGTTATTTGGTGTGGTTTTCTTTCAAATCTCATAGCAATAGCTTTCTCTGTTGTTTGTTAATAAAATTGAAAATATAAGTTGGCTATTGAAATTCTGATGCATGTGCTCTTTCCCCCTGATCCCTTCTCATTTTTCTTTTCCTCTGGGTCCCACTCGTCCCAGGGGGAACAAGAAAGGGCACTGTGTCCACACTGGCAGCCCAACCTGCAGATAGATGTTTGGGATATCTAACATCTATAAGAGTTAGAGCTTGGTAATTATGCTTTTCTGTGACTCCTTGAAATTATGTTGGTTAAACAATGCAACTGTATCCTAAGCCAAACTGTTATTACTGTTGAGCTAAATATCACGGCTTAGCATTATTAGAGGGTCTCTCATGTGGTGCTAAAGAGGATTATGCAGCTGTCCTGTGTTATTTTTGGAATTCCACAGACCCATGAAGAAGATTGGCAGATGCCCACGATGGAGCCCATCCACAGAGAAGGCCTGTGTTTCTTGGATCCTTTATTGGCCGTGTAGGAAAGACTTTCTCAGCCTAAACAAAGGCATGTGTAAGGAATATAATCAGCAAACATAAATTAGTCAGGAACTCTGTACTGCAATTCTGACTGCGCTCATCATCTGGCCATGGCTAAGTTAATTATCACTTTAGGCCTCAGGATCTCTCAGCACGATTTGCTCCAGAGTGACTCATGGGTGACATCCTACAGCGAAGCATAGTCCAGTAGCCATGGCCATGTGGGCGTCCTGTCCTACTTTCTGACAAGCTTTGTTTATGTTTTCTGAAAGACACAAGATTTTTAAAAGCAGATGCCGCTTAAAAGGCACTCAGAACCGTGAGGAACAAAGTGTCGTAGGGTAGTTGTCAAAACATTGAGTCACTTCACTTAAAAGAGAAAATGGACAAGTTAATTTGTGTGCTTCATAAAAACAAAGCAACTCATTCGTGAACACTTGTTTTTCAATTTGTTGAACAACATAGAATAAGAGGAGCATGGCTAGAATGTTATCCACCCTGGAATAACTGCAAAACCTTTTGAGTAAATAGGACATATTCTCTCTCTGTCTCTCTGTCTCTGTCTCTCTGTCTCTGTCTCTCTGTCTCTGTCTCTGTCTCTCTCTCTCTCTCTCACACACACACACACACACACACATTTTAAAGTAAAACCAGTAATGGATAAATAAATCCTTCAAGCAATCATTTAACGGTCCTCATCACTTCTGTTCTTTTTACAGGAATTTTTGCCAACATTCAATAAGAGAGCATAAAATAAAATTTCACTGAGTAGATGGGCCAACACTGGCTCTGACTATCACACCAAATAATCGTCTGTTTATTATTTAGTTCTTTGGATGTTTGCTAGAAATGTTTATGGTCTTAAGTCTGTAAAGACCGCTTGCAAGAAAAGCCTTTGCAAAGGTTATTGGTATCTTTTGAATACTGCCTATATTAAAAATAACCTTGTTTAACACGTAAGAAAATGATCCGATAGCTTTGTGTGCACATTGATAGTTATCGTTATAAATTTGTATATTCAGTTGTAACAAAATGTTTTCTATGTGAAACTAAAATTGCATTTGGGTAGGTACCTAGAGAGTTTTCTCAGTGGCTAAGAGCCCTGGCTGCTCTTCCAGAGGAACTGGGATTGATTCGTATCACCCACAAGGAGGCTCACAACTGTCTGAAATTCCAGTTACCAGTTCCAGGGTAACCATTCTTCTGGGCTTTTTAGGGACTGCTTTCATGTAAACATATATATATGGACATCAATATATGTAAATTTTTAAAATATATTTTAAGTACATTCTGATAAAAGAAGTTTGGTAGTGTCGGAATATTCAATTTTTTATATAATATGGAAATTCCTTAAAACTTCTGCTTTGAACAAATTGAAATCAATTTCCTTCTCATCGAGATTGAGGCACGCATAGTAATTCGCTTCTAACATATACAATAAGACACAAGTAACCACGGTCCTAAGATAGCTTGACCAATAAAGGAGTAGAGGAGCATGGCCAGCTGCTCCTCTAGCTGGTTGCTGTAATACCCAAATGTCCCATCTACGTTTAGTGTTTTCTTTGCACATATCTATGCGTACGTAGCCTGGCAAGAATCTCAGGGGAATGTCTTCTCAGGGTTTTGTGCCTCTCTTTCTTTTCCTGAGAAGGAATGTAAACAGCCCTGATACCACAGAGCTGGCTATCTGCTGTATACTTTACAGGTCACCACAGCTGCTGTGTTCCATGATGACAATGGTCATATTAAGCCCAGAAGAAAGTTCTACACTGCAATTACTTTGGTTTGCACTGACTGAACAAACCAAATACAAATCCTTGCCCTTATAGTGTTTAACCATAAAAAAAATGGCAAAGAAAATAAATAAGTAAAATACTATAATGTAAAATATGAACAGATTGATGAATGATCTATGTCTATGTAAAACTATTAAATGAAGGTAAGTACTATGAAAAAATTCAGTGAAGTTTTCTAATATAATTTGAGAATAGAATAAATATTGGAGTATTTATCTTCAATTTATCTTCAAGATAGGATATTGAAGTGTCCTATCTTCAGTAGGAGGGAAGAATGGCGACTAGTTGGTTAATAGAGAGTAAGCACAGTTGGAGTGAAAAATAACTTCTGGTATTCTGATGTCAAGTAGAGTGACTACAGATAATAAAAACACAACGTTGATTTCAAAGAGTCTAAAAGAAATTATTTTGAATATTTGCACCACAAAGAAATGTTTTATGCTTGAATGGGTTAGCATTGGTCCTTTTTATACTTTACAGAGAATTATAGTAGCTAACATTTGAAGTGTTGGTTGCATGATTAATGATGAGCCAAAAGTTTATAACTTATTCCAACCCAACAACTCTATTATGGATTTGAAAACAGAAACTAATTCTCTCTCAAATCACACCTTGAGACAACGGCAGCCATCATACTAGACATTCTGAGTGCAGAATCAGTAATTTAATTATGACTAAATTGCACCTTGTCCTGAGAAGGTGTGTGCTCTTATAATATCTAAGTTTTGTGTTATATTGCACAGTAGGGTGACTATAATAATAAGAATGGAAATAAACAGCAACAACAAAAAAGTATCTGGGGAAATTCTAGTTTTTCCCTGAACACTTTCACCACCATCTTATGCTCTGTGATTACTGAGGAAAAACATCACATGGAGAATAATTTACATACCAAAGAATCTAGAGTAATTTACATACAAGAGATTCTAGAGTAATTTACATACAAGAGATTCTAGAGTAATTTACATACAAGAGATTCTAGAGTAATTTGCATACTAGAGATTCTACAGTAATTTACATACTAGAGATTCTACAGTAATTTGCATACTAGAGATTCTACAGTAATTTACATACTAGAGATTCTAGAGTAATTTACATACTAGAGATTCTAGCAGCAACACTTTAGAAGTGGTTGTATTATCCCCTCACACTCAATGAACTCAAATGGTGACTCTTTATTAGTATTTGCTCAGCATAACTTGTCTGCTCTTCTAATTAGGTCCAGAAATAATTGGGAGGAAATAATAGGAGTTTTATATATTTTTATATATTTCATAAAAATGTAATTATCTAAGAGAGACAGTTCATTATTCAGGTGTGATTCTCTTTGTGTTTCACACATATGTTCTCATGCTGTTGTGATCTCTTGACTTACTGCCAGATATAATATTTTTTTTTCTTTATTTCATTATCATCTTAAGTATGTTTCATAAATTTAACATTAAAATGAGATAGTGGTACTTGAATTTAGGCACTAAACATTCCCAGTTTTAATAGACGTGGATTAACATACTTACACTCTCATTTGCCCTTCACTGTGAGACCAAGATGCCCTGTCTAACAGGCGTTTTAGTTTCAAGACTTAGAGGTCTTCTGTTCTTACACAAAAAATATCAGAAATTATTTTGTGCAATGTTTACAGTAAGACCACTGATGATTACAAACATAGTGAGTCTTAATTTCTCCTTAAAAATACTTTTATCTTCTTTTAATATATTTATGTTTAGAAATCTCAATGCCATACTATCTGTAAGAGGAAAATAAAAGAATCTTTTATATAGCTTATTGGATTTATTAGACTAAGCAAATTCACTTTGGAACAATAAAAACTTTATTGGGTTATTAAAGACTGAACTATGTCATATTTTGTTTTTGTTTCCACTCTTACCTCATGTGCTTTGTGTTATGCTGAGATTTTCAGAACTTCATAAAATTTCTTACCTTGTAATAGCTAAAGTATTGGGCAATAAAACTTTTACCTCTCTCCAAATGTCTCAAGCATATCGGTAACTTAAAATTCTATGACTTTGCTCTTTTTGTAAGCAGGAAATAATCGTAATTCAAATTGATTCTTGGTTCCAAACTAACTATTGGAAAATATGACTCTTTCTACAGCAAATGGATGCCCAGTTCTCCAGGAATCTGATAATCTATTTTCCCCCTCCAGTATAGTCTGTCCACTGTTAGGAAAGACAGACATTGGTTACAGACTGACCTAGGACCAAGACCCTTTATTCTGTAATCTTGGAAAAAGTATATTTTGGGGTTCTTTTTACTTTCTTTCTTTTTAATTGTTGTTATTATTTATTATTTAAACCACTTCTTTAAATTTAAATATATTTGATCTTTTTTTCCCCTCTATCAGGTTTATCCAGATCCAGGTTCTTTCTCAGATAAACAAACCAAAAACCTAATTTAATAAAACAGCCAAAACCTAAACATCACCCAAAAGGAAAAAAAAATTACCAAACTGTGACCAAATAAAAACATGTACATGCGAACTCACACAAAAAACAATAAAAACCGAAAAAGCAAACAAACAAAAGAAAAACAACAACAAAACAAACAAACAAAAAACCCAACAACAACCCAAAAAAACACTACCACTACCAAAAACTTCAGAGTCCATTGTTTCTTGGTCAACTATTCCCAAACATGAGATCTGCCCTGGAGTGGTTGGTATACCCAGTGTCACTCCATTGGAGAAAACCGATTTTCTTTCTCCCAGCGATTATATATGACAGTTCAGTTGTGAACATTTACCCTACTAGGTTTACACTCATTCCTTCCTTTTCATTTTTTATTTTTTGGTTTTCCAACAGAGTTTCTCTGTTGTAACTCTGGCTGTCCTGGAATTCACTCTACAGCCCAATCTGTCCTCAAACTCACAGAAATCCACCGGCCTCTGCCTCCTGAGTGCTGAGATTAAAGGTCTGTGCCTCCATCATCCAGCTTTTTATTCCTTCATTAAATAATATAGATAGATAGATGGTAGACAGACAGATGATAGATAGATGATAGGTAGATGATAGATAGATAGATAGATAGATAGATAGATAGATAGATAGATAGATAAAAGAAAAGCTATCACATCTAAGTCGGATAAGACATAAGACAGACCAACAAGAGATGGAGTAGAGACCCACTCATTGACACAGTCAGGAACCCCATAAAATCACTAAACTGGAAGCCATAATGTAAACTCAGAGGACCTGGTGCAGATCTCTGGAGGCCCTGCGCTTGCAGCTTTCGACTCTGTGAATCCCTACAAGCTTTGTTCACATTGCTTTAGAGGGCCTTGTTTTCTTGATGCCCTACCCCCTCGTCTCCTCTGGTTCTGGCAGTCATTCTGTCTTCTCTTCCACAGGGTTCCCTGAGCTCTGAGGGGGGACATTTGATGGGGACATCTCATATAGGGGTGAGTGTTCCCAGGTCTGTCACTCTGTACAATGCGTGGCTGCGGGTCTCTGTATTTGGTCCCATCTGCTGCAGGAAGAAGATAGCTTCTCTGATGATGGCTGAGCAAGGCACTCATCCATGAATCTCAGAATAACATTAAGAGTCATTTTGTCACTACATTTTTTTAGACTAGTATTATTGGTTTTGCCGTAGGTCCCTGGGCTCTAGTTTCAGGTCACAGTCACCCAAGCAGGGATGGAGATGGGTCCCATCTTGTGGAGTGGGTCTTAAGTCAGATCAGTTGTTGATCTGGTTGTGGCAACCATTGTGCCAGGCGTTGTGTTTGTTGCCCTAGCATGTCTTGCAGGTAAGTACATCACTGTAGATAAAGGGGCTATGGCTCGTTCGGTGTTCATGTTTCTCTTTAGATAGTGTGCAGAGTACTTTCCTGTACCAACGACACTGAAACAGGGTTTATGTTGCCACCAGCAATATATCTCCATGTTCAATGAGTTGTATAGGTGCTGTCTTTAGCAATGGGGCCTGTCTGTCATTTCGTAGAGAACAACCTATAGTTTTGATAACCTATAGTCTTGCCTGGGTTGTTTGCAGATTCCAATAGAAACCCTTGGGCAAACAACTCAATTAGATGTAACCCAAACCCAGTACTGGAAGTTCATTTGATGACAGGAGATAGCTAGTTGGGTCTCTGTCTCCTCAATTATTTGGTGATTTCATTTAGATGCCTTCATGTATGTATATATTTCACGAGGTTTCTACAGTATTGGGTTTCTATATTAGCTCTCAAATGCCCCTTAATTTTTGTTGTCTCTCCCCATAGACCTTCCCGATACTCCTTCTCCTCTTCTCATGCCCGCTTGATCCTCCCATTCCAGATCTCCCCATCCATCCATAAATATTTATTCTATTTCCTTTTCCTAATGAGATCTATCTGTTCCCTCCAGTCCCTCAACCTATACCTTCTCTACAGTTCTATGAACTGTAGCTTGGTTATCATTGACTTAAAGCTAATATCCACATGTAAGTGAATATATACCAAATCTGTCTTTCTGGTTCTGGGAAACCTCACTCAGGATGATTTTTTTTTTTTTTTAGTCCCATCCATTTGCTGGTAAGTTTCATGATGCCATTTTTATTAACAGTTGAGTAACATGTCCCTGTGTAAATGCACCAGATTTTCTTTATTCATTTTTCTGTTGAGGGAATCTAGATTGTTTCCCATTTCTAGCTCTTATGAGAGCAGCAATGAGTATGGCTGAGCAAGTGTCTCTGTGGTAGGATGAAGCATCTTTTGGGTACATGTCTAAGAGAGGTATAGCTGGATCTTGAGGCAGATCACTTCCCATCTTCCTGAGGAACCACCACAATTATTTCCATAGTGGCTATATAAGTTTTCACTCCCTACCAGCAATGGAAGAGTGTGTTGTGGAAGTTCATTTTTAGTTGTGTTTAAAAGAATTGTTTTGTGCACTTGTTGGAAAAAGGGATGCACAGGCCTTGGCATTTTGTATTGTCTGCAGGTGTTGGATTTTTGTGGGGGGTGTTTAATTGCTTATGATCTGCACATGGAATCAATAGAACCCCTAAGGTGTTATAAAACAATAAAAACACCTGAGCTCAGATATTCGGGGTTCCACTGTGAGTATGGCACTGGCCATGATGATGGTTCCCTCTGCTAAGATCTGACAGAGCTTCCACAGATGAAAATGCCTCTTTGTGTCTCTTGCTGAGCCCACATAGCAACATACTATTACAGATGGTGCACCAACCTGGGGTACGACATCATGCCAGCTAATCCAATGTGGAGACAAGGAGGAAGAGAAAGAAACTTCAAACCTTGCAGAGTCTGGTAAGGTACGGTCAGGGCGGCTCCTAGAGGACAGAGATTATAAATTTGCAAAAATAATGAGTAGAAGTCTCCTGAATGAAGAGGAGGGTGAGAAAGGAAAGCTCTATAAAAGAGAGTTGTAAATGAGAAAAAGAGCTCCAAGTGAGAGCCACAGAATGAAGGCCCTTGAAGATAAAGAATTCAGCTGGGAGCAGGGAAAAGCAAGTTTCTTACTGCTTTTCCTGATTATGGAGCTGATGCTCCCTCATGCCACTGGTGGTAGTGTGCTGTTTCACAAACAGAGTTTTCTGATAGCTGCGTTGTGTTTGAAGTCTATAAAGAAGATTTCATGTTTCTCCGAAGTGGTGGCAGAGAGGAATGCCAAACTCCCAGGACTTTTTGCCCAGATATTCTCCCAATGACACAGGACCCTCTGCTCTTGTGGAAACCACACCTTGGAGCTAAAAATCCAGCCACTTAGTTAAACTGAACAGTTTTTTTTTCCTGCAAACCTGATTACAAGCAGTCCAGGCACTGCTGATGGTGATGAGAACTCTACTCATAAGTGAACCCTTACAGCAGACAAAGAGACTTGTTATTTTTCCTGCAAACCAGACTCTATCTTCAAATCTGGAAAGTATTTCCTCAGGGTCAGCACACAGAAGCTGTCTTCCAGAACTGACTGCGGTTGTATCTCATTCTCGTAGCTGAACTTGATTCTGTAAGAGTCACCCAGGTGTTACTGATTTTGAAGTCTTTGGAGACCAGCTAAGGCTTGGCACTATGAGAGGCCAGGAGAGCCCATTAGTAAAAGTGCAGCCTCAGTAGTAATTGAAGGCCCAGATGAAAGGGTCATGTAAAGAAGTTGAGGCTTGGCATCATGAAGAGAGCCCAGGAGGGGTTATTGGTGAAAGTGCAGCCTAGTTGCAGCAAGGGACCCCAGCAGTTTTGGAGATGCCAGTACTGTGAGATGACCACCAAGAACAGCAGCAGCAGTGTGAGGCAGCTGTGTGTGGAGGACAAGCTGTGTGTGCTACAGAAGACAGAGCCAGAAAAGTGATCCAAGCCCTTCAGAGGAACCCAGAAGATCATGAGTGAATTCCATATAATTGGAGGTTGACAATGTTTTTCTGCTATCCTAAGACATTGTGAAAGTTTGATGTTTGGCTTCATTGGGGTTCTGTGCATTAACAACTCTCTTGATTGTTCCTCTTTGCCAGTATAGTATTAAACTGTGTTGTAAAGGTAAAGCATTTTTTTGTTTTATACAGAAAAGGGGAAATGTTGTGGAAGTTTATTTTTCATTGTGTTTAAAATAATTGCTTTTGTGCACTGTTGGAAAATGGGATGCATAGGTCTTGGCATTTTGTATTGTCTGCAGGTGTTGGATTTCTGTGGGGGATGTTTGATTGCTTATGATCTACACGTGGTATCAGTAGAACACCTAAGGTGTTCTGAAACAATAAAAACACCTGAGCTCAGATACTCAGGGTTCCACTGAGTATAGCACTGGCCATGATAACGGTTCTGTCTGCTGAGGTCTGGCAGGGTTTGCACCTATGATTATGCCTCCATGTCTCTTTTGGTGAAATGCCACAGCAGCATACAACTACAGGAATATTTAATTTTTGTTGTTCTTAGCCAATCTGACAGGTATAAGATGAAATTTCAAAGTAGTTTTGATGTAAATTTCCATTATGGCTAAGGATGTTGAATATTTCCTTAGTAATTTCTCAGTCATTGAATTTCCTACTTTGATAATTCTCTGTTTAGATCTGTGCTTCATTTTTTAATTAGGTTATTTGTTTCCTTGATATCTAGTTTCTTCAGTGCATTATATATTTTGGGTATTAGCCCTCTATTATATGTGCAGTTGGTAAAAATCTCTTCCCGTTCTGTAGGCTTCTGATTTGTCCAATAACTGTGTCCTTTGCTGTGCAGAAGCTTCTCGATTTCATGAGGTCCTTGTGGTGGTTTGAATAAGATTGGCCCCCATAGGATCATATATTTGAATGCTTAAGGAGTGGCATTAGGAGGCATGGCCTTGTTGGAGTAGGTATGGTCTTTTTGGAGGAAGGGCATCACTGGTGGTAGGCTCTGGGGTTTCAGAAGCTCAAGTCAGGCCCAGTGTCTCAATCTCTCTTTCTGCATATCCAGATACAGAACTCTCAACTATCTCTCCAGGATCATGTCCGCCTGTGTGCCACATGCTTCCCGACATGACAATAATGAACAAAACCTCTGAACTGTAAGACAGTCCCAATTAAATGTTTTTCTTTATAAGAGTTGCCATGGTCACGGTGTCTATTCATAGCAATAAAAATCCTAAGATGGCCCCATTTATTGTTGATATTGGTTTCTGTGATAATGTTCTATTCTGAAAGTCTTCCCATGCTAATGAGTTAAGGCTGTTCCTCCTTTCTCCTCTATCAGGTTCAGTATATCCAGTTTTATATTGAGGTCTTTGATCCTTTTGAAGTTGAATATTGTGCAGGGTGCTAAGTACAGATCTACTGGCATTCTTCTACGTTCAGACATCCAGTTTGACCAGTATCATTTGTTGAAGATGCTGTCTTTCCCAGTATATATTTCTGGCTACTTTATGAAAAATTGGGTGTCCATATGTATGTGGATTTATGTCTGGGTCTTCAATTTGATTCCATTAACCGATATGTCTGATTTTGTCTCAGTACTATGCTAACTTTATTACTGTAGCTTTAAAGTACAACTTGAAATCAGGGATAGTGATACCTCCAGATGTTCTTCTACTATTCAGGATTCTTTTAAGCTATTTTAGGTTTTTATATTTTTTCATATGAAGGTGAAAATTGACCTTTTAACATCTGTGAAGAATTGTGTTGGAATTTTGGTGGGATTTGATGGGATAGATATTTTTACTATGTTAACCCTATCAATCCATGAGATGAGAGATCTTTCCATCTTCTGATATCTTCTTCAATTTCTATCTTCAGTGATTTGAAGTTTATGTCATATAAGTCTTTCACTTTCTTGGTAAGAGATACCTCAAGATAGTTTATATTTTTTGAGGCTATTGTAAAAGGTGTTTCCCTGATTTCTCTCTCCATTTTTCATTTTTATAAAGGAGGGTCACAGTTTTGTTTTGTTTTGTTTTGCTTTGTTTTGTTTTGAGATAATTTTGTATCCAACTACTTTGCTGGATGTGTTTATCAGGTGTAGGAGTTTCCTGGTGGAATTTTTCAGGTCACTTGTGCATACAAGCATATAATGTACAAATAAAGATACTTTGACTTCTTTCTGTCCAATTTGTATCCCTTTGATCTCCTTCAGTCGTCTTATTGTTTTAGCTATGACTTCTAGTACTATACTGAATAGGTATAGAGAGAACGGACAGTCTTGTTTCTGATTTTCGTGGAATTGCTTTGAGTATCTCTGCATTTAAGTCAGTGTTGTCTATGGGCTTGTTGTAAATTGCCATTATTATGTGGAGGAATGTCCCTTGTATTCCTTCCTAATCTCTCCAAGACTTTTACCACGAAGGGATATTGGATTTTGTCAAAGGCTTTTTCGGCATCTAATGAGAAGATCATGTGGCTTTTGTTTTCCAGTTTGTTTATGCGCTGGATTACACTTGTTGATTTTTGTTTGTTAAACCATCCCTGCTTCTCTGTGACGAAGCCTACTGATCATGGTGGGTGATGATTTTGATATGTTCTTAGATTCGGTTTCAAAGTATTTTGTTGAGTGTTTTTGCCTCTCTGTTCTTAAGGGAAATTGGTCTGTAATTCTCTTGTTGGGTCTTTATGTGGTTTAGGTGTCAGGGTACCTGTGGCCTCTTTGAAAATAATTGGGCAATGTTCCTTCTGTTTCTGTTTTGTGGAATAATTTGAGGAGTATTGGCATAAACTCTTCTTTGAAAGCCTAGAAGAATTCTGCCCTCAAATCACCTGGCCCTGTGTTTTTTCAGTTGGGAAACTTTTAATGACTGCTTCTATTACACTAGGGTTATAGGTCTACTTAAATTGCTTATCCAATCTTGATTTAACTTTGGAAAGTGTATGTATTGAGAAAAATATCCATTTCTTTTAGATTTTCAAATTTGTGGAGTACAGTTTTTTTTTTAAGTATGTCCTATGATTCTCTGGATTCCATTGGTATGGTGTCTGTTGTTGGTTCCCCTTTTCTTTCTAATTTTGTTAATTGGATAATCTTTCTCTGCCTTCTAGTTAATTTGGATAAGGGTTTTCCAATCTTATTGGTTTTCTCAAAGAACTAACTTTTGTTTCTTTGCTTCTTTATATTGTTTTTGTTTGTTTGTTTTATTTTGTTAATTTTGGTCCTGAGCTTCGTTCAGTCACTGTCTCAGCATTCCTCCCTGATTTCCGTTTATGATGGGCTTGAAACTGTAAGCTGTAGTGTGAGATAAACTCTTTCTTCCCCAAGGTGCTTTTGGTCATTATTTTTTTAAATTATTTCTATTATTTTTCGAGCTCATAATTATATAATTTCCCCTTTCCTTTCTTCAGTTCAATCCTACCCATATAGCCCTCCTTGCTATCAAATTCATGGCCTCTTTTTCATTAATTGTTGTTATATACCTATATGTACATATATGCCTAAATATATAAATATACTCACAGTTTTTATCATAGTAACAGAAAGCAAATCAGGACAGAGAGTGACCAAAGTTAATAGACAGTTTAATAAAATAATCAGAGTCCATGAGGAATATAAATGCAACTGTACTTCTATATGATAGTTATAGAAAATCTGTAAAGAAAGTCAAGAAAACAATGCCACTTACTATACCATACAAAAGAATAGGTCGCTAGGAATAGATTACACAGAGGAAGTGAAAGGCAGTTTTCTTATAAACTGTGAAACATTTCAAAAGGAAACTAAAGAAGACCACAGTAAATTGAAACATATAACTTGTCCATAAACTGTAAGATTTAATAGGAAGAGAGCAATACCTTCCATGGTGATCTGGGCCAATGCATTTCATGTCAAAATTCCAAGAGCTTTCCTACAAAAATAGGAAAGCTTATCCTTAAATTCAAGTTAAAATGCAACAGACTACAAATATATAAGGCAGATAAGACAGAGATTATAGACAAATTGAGGGTAGATAGATAGATGATAGATAGAGAGAGATGATAGAAGAAAACAAAATTAGAAGAGTCCCTTAATTTCAAAACATGCTGCCAAGCTACAGTATCCAAATCATGATATGAAAATAAAAAAGACATAGAAAATTCAAATAATATTAAGTCCAAAAAATCAAACTTATATATCCATAACAAAATGATCTAGAAAAGCAGCCAATGCCTGTTAATGTGAAAAAAAATAATTTCTTCAACAAATGGTTCTGGAATGCTGGTGTCCACATGAAAGAGAAGCCACTACACACAAGAAATGGGAGATGAATCTTATCAAGGATAACAAAAAGATACTAGCTAATAGCTACTGGAACAAAATAAGTGTAGAAGATAAAAGCATAAAACTCTTAGAAGAAAATACACAGCGCCTATTGTTTTTAGATCAGTTTATATAGCCGAGGACGACTTTGAATTCTTGATCCTCCTCCCTCTCCCTCCCAAGTGCTGGGATTATAGGACACCTGGCTTCATATGGCACTGAGCGCAGAATCCAGGGTTTGGACGTACCATGAAGGCATTCTACGAACTCATCTAAATTAGCAGTTCATTTAGAGATTTCAGGGTTGGGGATCCGTTCTTTCCTTCCACCATAGGATCTGGGAATCAAACACAGGCTGTCAGACTTGCATCACCAGTACTTTTGCTCGCTGACCTTCTTACAGGCCTAGATTGCCTTAGCTTTTGTTGTTGCTTTTGTTGTTAAAAGAAAACAATTCAGAATACCACAAAATGTTATGGAATTTCCTGTTTGGTTGCTTTTTCTCTTTCTTTTTAAGACAAGATATCACTATGAGGTCCCTGAAATTTGTGATCCTCTTGCCGCGGCTTCAGAGGTGCTGAGATTATAGGTGTGCTACCTTGTCCAGCTTCGGCAGCAAGGTATAATCAAAGGCCCTTCTGGATTCAGGAGCCTCTGGACAGCTGAAGGTAAATGCTAATTACTATGGCCTTAGCAAGATCATTTTAGCCCTACCCCAAAAGCTCTGGCTCTAAGTAGGACCGAGATTTCCAAAACAAGCCTGAGAATATGACTTCTCTTAGACAACTCCCTCATTGTGCCCAGTTTCCGCTTTGCTTTTTGTTTCTGTTTGCATTTTCCTAATAGTGACTCATCAACAATCTACACACGCACACACCACACACACACACAGACACACACACACACACAATGTCTTGTCTTCAGCATTCTGACTTCTTTAAATATCTCCAGTATTAAAGGAGAAATCTGGTGATGTCATTTCTCCTGGGTTACCTGTACATACATTCACCTGTCACATACCCCTCCTGCCTGAACTTACGATTCTTTCCAATGTCTTTCCAGACATTCTAAGACACCCTTGTATTCTCAGAGCCAAACGTGGTCAAGTAGATTGTGTGACTTTACAGATCTGCTCCTGAGCATTAATTCTTTTTGAATTATTTAAAGCCTGCTTGGCTGGAGATAGTGGCTGACACTCTTCTGTGTTTCAGGCAGGCCTTGGGTTTTCACTAATCTGTGCTGAGGATGGTAAAAACCCTGTCCTTGCCATCTCCCTCTAACAGGAATTTTAAATAGCTTTAACGTGCTGACACATTGAGCCAGTTCACTCTATTGCACGGTGTCTGTGTCTAAATGTGTAAAGGATAGGGGGAGCCTGCACAGAGAAAAGTGATCGCTTTTGAAATCTTTGAAGTGTTAACAGAAAGATTATCCTGAAAAGTGACAATTTTTTGGTTGAGAAATCTGGGATCAGCACTGAGACAAGTGAGTCAGGAGGCAGGCTTAAGCACTTTTGAGTCATGGGCAGTGAGAAACTCCAAAAGAGGCCTTAAACTCAGGAGCAGTTCCCGCCAGATAAGAAAAATGAACAAAATAAAATCATCTAACGGGCCCCCATTGCCTTTCCATTTCCTTTTTTGTAAGGACCTTGTACCCTGAGTCCATTAGACATTCAAGTCCTTAGACTCATGAGCAGTCCCAGGCATTTGCATCTGTAGGAAGATCTGGCGTTTGTGAAGTAATAGAACCGTTTATATACATATCGCCTTTGCTGATAGAGCAGAGGTGAGCAATACTATCGCCCTCATTTTGCAGACGAAAAGCTTTAGGGGGTTCTCAAATGATCAGCTCTAAGCTGATGCTACACCCGGATCTCTGGTCTTCACTTCCTTTGAACTCACTATGCATTTTCCGAATGGCCTATTATATTAGACCCTCCTAGTTTTCCATCTTCGTTGCTAATTTCTATTTTTTTCTGTTTCAGGGATACTCAAAAAGATTTTAACTTTAAGCAGAAATTTTATATTTAATATCTGATGTTTTAAAAACATCAGTCATTCAGATGGCAGCGCTCTTGCCCCTTGACGAGCAAGTCCAATGGCCTGAGTTTGGCTCCCATACCCATTTAAAGAGGAAAGAGAAAGCTTCCTCCACAAAGTTGTCCTCTGAGCGCCACACATGTACTGTGGAATGCATGTGCCCTTGTCATCACAAACATACGAATAAATAGATAAGTCCGTGAAGTAACTAATTATTTAACCAATTAACTAACAAGCAAGTAAAGACAATGTATATGATATGCTGAGAGCTTAGAAACAAACTAAGTAAGACACTGACATAAATAAATCTAAGTAATGGAAAGATTTGTACCCATGGCCAAGATAAATGTCAGCAGCCTTACCCAAATGTTCCCCATCACAAAGTTTGCCTGAGTGCACCTCAAGGATTGTAAAGTTTATCTCCAGTCACAATTATTTAGAACGCATACCTGGTATTTGAGTTAAGCCTCTGTAACTCCATTAGATATCAATGATACAGAAACCGTAAGAGTGGAGAGACAGCATCGTGAATGCGCATAATGCAGTTCAGAATGGAATTTGCTTCAGCATATCTAATGCCTACATTATGTGTAAGAAGGGATACGGCCAGAGTGGAAACCTCTGGAAAGTCATGCTACAGAGTTTAAAATTAATTCAGCGTGCAAGGAAGAACCATGATAAGTTTGGGATTGTTTTTAGAAGCTGAACCAATTGATTAAGTATAAAATCCCCCATGTTATTTTTTTTTACTTATTCCAAAGTTAGCTAAAAGTGATCATTTATTTTCATAGCTTTTAAAATCAAAACAATGATTTTTAAGATTCTTTTTTGTTTAAGTGTATGCATGTGTATTTGTGTGAATCTATGGACCGTGTATGTGGATTCCCGAGGAGGCCAGCAGAGGGCGTTGGATGTCCTGAGGATAGTTGCAGGCATTTGTGAGCCGCTTAATACAGGTGCTGGAAACTGAACTGGTGTTGGCTGGAAGAGCAGGAGGTGCTCTTACTGGCTGAGCCATAAATACAGATCTTCAAAATAACTTTCTACACCAAAAGAAAAACATTATATGTGTTTCATCATGAAGGTGAACAAGTCACTTGTATAAATAAAATTTTATATGCAATTTATGGATATATTTAGTAAATATTATTATAAAATATTTAATAATTATATAATTATTTAGAATTTAGTTATAATTGGTTTTTAATAAATAAAATATTTATATAAATTTATAAGTTTCTAAGTCTCTCCCTACTGACCCAAGCTAAAATTACACACTGGACTTTTTATGCATTTTCATTTATTTATTATATATTCATTTTATTACATTTTACATTTTTGTTCACTATTTATTTCCTTACCAACTGTAGCTAATATTGTTTGTCAGCTTAACCAGATATAGAATCACCTAGAATTCAAGCCTCTGGCCATGTCTGTGATGGTTTTCTAGATTATATTAATTGAGGTAGGAAGACTGGGTGTGAATGTGGGGTCCTACACGGAATAAAATGGAGAAAGTAAATTAAATACCAGCACTCATCTCTCCCAGCTTCCTGACTTCAATATGAGCTCAAGTTTCTGTCGCCTGCCCTGCCACAATGGACTGTACCCTCCAGCAGTGAGCCAAAATAAGTCCCCTGCTTTCGTCAGATATGTTATCATAGGAATAAGAATATGTGGCTAATACTTAAAACTTGTCCTAAGAAGTGAGGCCTTTGCTGTGATCAATCTGAGCATGTGATTCATAGGTCTTTGTAACTGGTTTGTGGAAGGGATGTGAAAGAGTTTGGGACTTTTAGCTAGAAGAGCCCTTGAACACAGTAATCAGAGCCAAATGGGCCATTCTGGTAGGATGTGGAAAGATCAGAATGGCCTGAGAAATGTGGACAATGGAGACCTGAATTCTGAGGCTTCATAGAAGAATAGAGCTCTGTTGTGTATTGGGATGGAAGTCATTTTTGATACATTCAGGTGAAGATTCTGGCTTCTTTCCATCGGTGATCTGAGACTTCAAATGAGGCTGAATTCCAGATTAAAGGACTGAGTTGTTTGATGGGAGACATTGCAAGACAGCCCAGAATTCTGGCGATGGTACAGATACTGTTTGCTGCTCTTATTAATTGGGAGAGGGGTGGACAAGAAGGTATAAAAGAAGAAAAAACTAACTATTGACTTCAATGGGGGTAGGCATGTGTACAAGTGAAGAGTACACAAGTCAAAACATGCATAATTCTTAAAGACAAGCCTCATGGCCCTCATCAAGAAAATAGGAAAGGAGCCTGCAGGGCAGGCTCCCAACCAACGATGTCTCTACCTTGTGAGAATAAAAATCTATCAGATTTTCTTAAAGTAGAAGAACCACTTAAACCACTCAAACACTTAAACTGGACTGTGTCTAAAATCAAACACCCTGGGAGGAAGATGTCATGGCAACTGCAGTCCAGTGATGACAGGCTACTTCTGAAGCATCCAGCAGAATTTGGCAGCATTGTCCACTAATTCTGATTTTATAGGTATGACAGATGCAAGAATGAATGGGCCCTGAAGGCTTGCGCCAGCAGTTGAGAAAGCTGTTGAAGGCAGGCAGCATGTGGCGGGATTGGATTGCCTGGCAGGTCATGAGAGGCCATTGCGTTGAAGCCTAAGTGGCAATAGATACCCAGAGTGTTACAGATGCCAGGACCCCAGGGTGTTCACCTCAAAGAGCTGCAGTCCTGGGATAAACATGGCCTGAATGAAGCAATGGTATCACAGGCGAAAGTGACATGCTTGAGTGTTGAGTTGACAAAGATTGGACTTAACTTGTGATGATTGATATTTACTGTCAAGTTTTCAGGACCTAGAATCATTTAGAAAACAAAGCAATGGATATTAAATTTTTAAAAAAATTTATCTTCTCATACAACACATCCCAACCTATTACCCTCACTTCATTCCGCCCAGTCCCTCCTCCCCCACTTCCCCTTTCCCCTAGTTCTATTTCCTCTCTGCTTCCCTCTATAAAGGAGCAGGCCCTCTGGAGGTATCAGCCATATGTGACCAGAGTGAGGGAGTTTCTAGACCATGTTGATTGAAATGGGAAGACCACCCTATGAGGGCAGCTCCATTCCCTAGGCAAGGGCCTTGGGATGCAGAAGGAGGAGCAGGCAAACTCAACACAAACATCCATCCCTCTGTTTCCAGACCATGGATGATAAAGGAAGCACAAAGGATGAAGGAACTGGTTGTTGAAAAGAAACAAGTGGTAGGGGAGGAGGGAAAAGCTTCATATAGCAAGTGATGATTAAGTCAAGTGTAGCGACTGCAATTACATGCTCACAGACAAGGAACTTGATGTCCTTACGAAGATGACTAAGCAGGGGTCCGCAGAGATCAATCAAGGTTTCTCAGACTAGCTGACTGGATGCAGTAGTTGATGTTGGCTGTCCACTTGACAGAATCTAGAGGCGCCCAGGAGACAGGACTGCTTTATTCATGATCTCTTATCCAGCAACAGGAAGAGAAACTAAGACACTACAGGTGAGTACTCACTAGAATCAGCAGTGATTAACAATCCCATAAGCCTTTGCTCTGCTTTTCCAGAAAGATTCAAACCAGATTTGTGTTCTTGCAATGTCCTGACCTGAAGTTAGCAGGAAGAAATTTTGCCTGCCTTTTTGAGATGTCCAATTTTATCCCCTAGTGTTTGAACAAATGTATGATGTTGTACTTTACATCACAGAGGAAATATTGTGCTTTATGTCATTTTAGTGTGGCTTGCTTTTTAAAACATTTAAAATGAATATCAAAACTATTGTTTCTGAGTACATTGGGTAGTATATAGTATGTAGACATTATGGTATATGTTGTACATTGGGTAGTAAAGCTTATGGTATGTGGAGAGACAAAGTCTATAATATTTGGAGGTGGGGGGGAGATTGAGAGAGATTCTCTATGAGATTGAGGATTATGTTGAACTTTTCATACTCAGAAAAGGAAAGTGACTTAGTATTTCCCATGTGATCAGTCCACACCAACACTCCACTCCCCTGAAGTATGAGCAACTCTGGTTATTAACAAATTAATGTTATTGGTACAGAAGTGAAGGTGGTCAAGGGTCAATATCTCCTTGAAGTCATTTGTTGCATAGGAAAGCCCCGCTGTGGCTCCTGAGCCCTCCTGCTTTGGCCTCAAGGGAAGGCCAGTTTTCCAATGCCTCGGGATGCTAAGGAAAAAGTATTAACAGTAAGAAAAGGAAGGGGATCATGGTTGAATGAGGATTGGTCCTCACTTGCCAAGCTCCATTAAAAAAAAAATGCCTTGCGACTGCCAGGCAGATATTGAATATGGGTACAAGACCAGTACTGGCTTCAGAATCCTGCCGGGCAGAACAGGCCTGATGCACGGTCATAGACGCAGAATAGTACCACCTGCTCCGTGGTGCTCCTTACAATCTTGTTGTCCTTGCAACCTGCCAGCCATGGGGTGGAAACACAGCCATTATGTCTTAGGATCTGATTTTCATAAATTCTACATGTAGACTTTCTAGAATGAAAGGTGAAAAAGACCAGGGATGTAATCGTAGGAATGATGGCTTGTATGAGGTAAGCCCAGGCAGCTGACTGTACAGTAACTGTTTTCTGGATGACGCGTGACATCGTCGATGTCTGCAGACTTTCTGGTTCTGCGGTGGGGACTCTGCGATCCTGGGCAGGAGCCGGGAGCTTTTTGTGGCTTCCCTTTCCTTCTCGAGTTTCCTACTTGAGCCGTGTGGATGGAACATCCTCATCCCATCCCACACGATTCCAGAAAGATGAAAATTGAGTTCAGTAGAGAATGAGGGTGGTTTTAACATCTGCTGGGAAAGTGGAATATGTCACTCAACCAGAAAATTCGCTACCTTATCTGGCAGCTCAATAACACATAGCGGCGGATGAGCTGAAGATACCTTTTATATCGCTTTTCAAAGTGTGATTTTTATATTTAAGGGCGATCAGCTCCACAGATGTTCTCACCCTTCAGAGGTTGTCCTTTAGCACAAGTGCTAAGATCATTATGGTCATCAAGAGCTCTGAACAGCGGGGGACTGAGACTGACGGAGCGGCGCACTGTTAACAGCCTCTCACATGCTCTAGGCCCTTCTATTTGGGGCTTTCGCAGCTGGAAAGGCAACCAAATTATGTAATTGATGTCTAATTTGTTTGCTTTAAAACTGAGACTTCAAACTTTTCCAGAGGCGCCCTCTGGAATTTTTTGTGTTAACCAATTATCTACTCTGAATTGAGTCTTCTACTTTGTGTATTTTACTCTGTCTTGGAAAGTCTGTGGCTGCCAATCAGAAGCAATGGTGGATTTTGTAGAGGATCACTTGGAATTTTTATGTTAAGAAAAGCTTTTGGTTTGACTGACCAGTCATTAGAGGTTGGTGTTCCTACCCTAGCTGTGGCAGAGTTGTTTACCAGTTAGAATTGGAATGCTTGATGCAGGTGGTTGTAATTTGGTTGGGTGCAGTCGTTCTCACATCTGTAGCTTGTCTTTGGGATTGTGTGCCAGGTGGGTTTATGGGAACTTTTGGTTTAGGGCATAAAAGGTCTGAAGCGCTGAGAGTCAAGGTGGGTGTTGTTTGGTGGTTGGTTGGGTTGCTGTCCTTAGTGAGATAATTCCTAAGAGAACAAAGGTTGGAGAGATTCGTGCTTAGGACAGCCTAAAAAAAGGCTGTGAAGATTTCTACCTTTCTCTCTTTCTGCATTGAGGCCACTTGTAAAAGTGGTGAAGATTTCTATCTTTTCTTTCTCCGTCCCTAAATTCAGGGTGAAAGATTGTAGCCTACTGCTGCAGGATTTCTATCATAAGATTATATATATATATATACACATACATATATATACATATATACACACATGTACATATATGTACATATCATATCTATCATAAGATTACATGCACACATACATATTTATATATATATATATATATATATCTCCCCTGCTTCACATTTCATTCTTTCATTCATATGCTTGCTCAAAGTTGCTGGACACTGCCTGTAGCTTTCTACTAGCTCAGGAAAGCCTACAAGAAGAAAAACAAGCCAGGCAGATGGCTGTATAGTAGTCTATGCACTTCAAACTTTACGTAGTAGATCTCTTTAAAGAGCGATGAGAAGAAATCAGAAGTGAAAATAGTAAAAAGGAAGTCATTGTTTTGTGTATTTTAGCATATTTAAAATATCTCAAAATTAAAATAAGAGCCTTATATGAGTCATGAAATCGGGAAGGGGTCATGGAGGGAGAAGAAGCCCATTGTTGTCGCTGTTGTTCTTGTTGGTCATTGGTGAACACTTGTGTGAAAGCTTGTTCTCTGTTTTTCTATACACTGTACAGTGAGCTGCCTGACCCAACCGCATGAAAGCTCTTATTTCTTAGGATTGTATCATAGGAGAAGAAGAAATCTGTTGTTGTTGTTCATTGATTTATACTTGTGTGATTTTAAAAATTTTTTTAGAAAAAGATTATTTCCACACAAAACATTCTGATCATGGTTTTCTTTTCCCCAACTCCTCCCAGATCCTCCCCAATTCTCCAAATATCCAGCTTCATGCCCTTTATTTACCTTGCTTTTTTTAGAAAACAAAGAGGCAAAGACAGAGAGAGAGAGAGAGAGAGAGAATCAGAAACCATAAAATACAAGCAAAAGACCAGTAAAAAAAAAAAAATGGATAAACAAGGGAATACAAGAGTTTAAAAAAAATGCAACGAAGTTAGCTTTCTGTTGGCCATCTACTGCTGAGTGTGGGGCCTGCCCTTAAGTGTGGTTTGTATACCCAGTGAGACTCCACTGGAGAAAACTAAGATTTCCTTTGCAGGCCATTGAGCACTGGAGATAACTTCTTGCTTAAGGTGGAAGCTCATGTACACTTCCTGTCTCGGTGCTGGGACCTAGTTTGGCTCAGACCTGTGCAGGCGCTGCTCCTGCTGCCAGAGCTCTGTGAGTTTATCAGTCATCAGTCCTGTTGTTTCTGAAAGACACCATTTCTGTGGTGTCTTCCATCTCTGATGGTTCTTACAATCTATCTGCCGCCTGGAGGAAGAGATTTTAAGGTATGTGACTCGAGGGGACTTGGGGAAAATAAAGACAAATATTAAAGAGGGTTTGGGGTCCCGTATGAAGATTCTAAATTATTAAAGTGGGACTCTATGGGGGAAGAAAGAAAGTAGCAAGAGGGAGAGAGAAGACAAGGAATAGAGGTAGAGAGTGAGTGGGAGCCAAGTGCCAGGATACATGTGAGTGAAATGTCATCAGGAAACCTATTTGTCTGTGGGCAGATTCTCAAGTATTTCAGTTTTGTACTGTTTCCATTAAAAGTGAACATCCCTTGACCTTGGTTTCCTGTGGGTGTGTTTTGCCTTTCTCGGCGCATTGTTAATTTAGGTGGGGGAAAGCACTTGTTGTATATGGTAGATGCTCAATAGACATGTGTTGAATTAAAATTAAAAAATAACTAATTATTCAGTAAGTATGCCTACAATATGCAAGCGCTAGTTAGGACTGGATAAATCAACATTTATGAAATGGACCCAGGACTCATTGAGAAGACAAAAAAGTGATAAACATGAGCCAAAAGATTTATTTTCATTATGGATGTTTTTTCCTAGTAGACTCAAGCACCAGGTTCACAGGGTCCCATCTAATTAATTAATAGGATTACAGGGAAAGAGAACCATTACCAGGAAAACCTATAGTCACTATAATTTTACAGAATGTAATAACTAATGAGTTCAATCATCAGTTGATCTTTATCTCCACTGTATAATTTAATAGATTTTATGTCCATTTAAGTGATGGGTAGGAACTTTTGCGGGCTTCTGAGGAAAGAGGTACAGTAGAATTCCTAAACTCTGATACCTTTGGTACAAGTCTAAACATAGGCTCGAATAAGGCATTCGTTGCAAGACTGCGTTTTTTCTTTTGTCATGACAGCATGCTTCTGGAATCCATTTTTCCTCTTTCGCACCATTCATAATTATGAATTAGGTTCCACTCATAGCAAGGTTGAAATACTAAGGAGCTTAAAGTGACAGGCATGCAATATTGAAAAGCCCTTTGTATATTACCTGTGTTGCCTGTCAGTGATGGGAGGTATGTCTAGAATGTTCACCTGTGTGGTCCAGACACACTGGCTCTGTTGTGATGTTTCCATAGAAAACAAAGAGTGAGCAAATCTCAGTCACCCGTAGTCAGAATGAAAAGAGCAAGATGAGTGTCAGGTGTCAACCTTCTGAGAGCTGATTCTTAAGCCCATCACCATAATTGAGCTTAGCACAAAGAAGTGAGCACAAAGGACTTGGGCAGGATCCTGGAGATTTTTTTTTTTTGTAGCTGTTTCGCGGCTGACATTCCTGGGTCTATTCTCTTCAAATTCAGGAGTTTTTCTTATTAGACTACCAAGCTATAAGCCCAGCTACTGACATCCAATTAATGTCTGCTTTGTTGAAAACAGGAAACGTCAAATAATTTCATGAGAAATCAGAAGCGACAAAATATGGAAGAAGTTCAAAAAGTAAAGATTCTGAGAAAGAAACATCCAGTCTCAGATGAAATAGAATAAAATACAGGCTACAGACTTCGTGCCACTAGAGATTCACCCTTAGGATGCTAGAGATACTAAGAGCCGAAATCCTATGTTGCAGTAGGTGATAGAATTGTCAAACGAGAACAGTTCACGCTGTGGAGACCAATGACAACGCATCTTTCTGGGAATAGTTCACAAGCTGATCCCATAAATGGTGTCACACTCAGAATAGCAGTTGCGTGATCAGCCACATCCCATTCACATGGAAACAAAGCAGTGTTGTCTTTACAGCCCATGTTTCCAAACAGTGGACTGAGTCACACTTGAAAACGTTCCCTTCGGTAATACACGCTGAAGAAGTCTTCATGGGCTCCCACTGTATGTGTCGAAGAGAAGGCTCTTCGTGGGGGAGAAAACAGGGCAGTTATTTAAAAAGATTACCAAATATGGCAAAAAAAAAAAAAAGTGACTGGTGAGTTTGGGGTGGGAATTTCTGTGTTACCCACTCTGTTGCATAAAAAAGATCTCCTCCACAGCATCCTGACACACTGAGGGAAGAGAGCCACATGTACCCTTGAGAACTGCTTCCTCTGCTCTCGGAAGCACCCATTCACTTTTCCTCGGGTCAAAGAGGGAAATACAGACTTTTACTGATTTTTTTCTTTCATTTCTAAATTTAACCTCAAATGATGAGCTTCACAGGAGCAATAATCTTCTACAGAGGTTCCCTTCCTCTAGCTTGTTCAATCTGATGAATCAGAATGGATTTTCAATTGATAATGTCGTCCTTCCTTTCAAGACTAAATAAAGACAGTTATCCGGGTGTAATAATTTGGGGAGTTTGTACTTTGAGCAGGAAGAATCAGCATAGATTGACCAGGTTTCCTTAAAACTGATGAACAAGAGAAGCTGGAAATAGTGTATAATTTAAACACACTTTAGTACCTGGTTAAGTTGAAATGCCAATTTCAAAAATCAAAGGAGAGGATTGGGAAGGGGGAAAGATAGGTGATTAGGAGGGGGTAAAGGTAGTGTGTGTGTGTCTGTGAAAGAGAGGGAGGGAGGATAGAAAGAGACATTGAGTTGAAACCTCTCTTCTGAAGGACAGAATTCATCGATAGCCTTATGACAAAAGCAGAAGACAACGGGGGAGAAGTCATATGTAAATAGCCAACACGAATATTCTAAAGAATAACTGAAAGTGAGAAAGATTTCGGCTCAATTCCAGTGTCATTTATCTGTGTCCTGCATCCACAGTATACGCTGGCTTCAGCGATAGCTTACGTTCCAGCTTCAGTGGGCAACAGAGAGCAGCGGCAACAGTCTACGTTGCTTTATGGCCTCTGGGGGCTCCCTGGCCACTATCTCACTGGAAGGCACCCCCCACCTCATCTGCAGAGGCTAGACTGGAAGGTTTAGATTTCTGTGTTTAGGATAGCATGAGTACATGTGGAACTGAATAAACAATGGAGACACATGGAGATGGGGAAAGGAGACTTAACGAAAGGTGAGCAGAACATGTGATACGATTTAACCTTTTGTATGCTGAACTGTTCTTGTATTCCTGCGATAAACATCACTTGATAGTGCTGAGCGATTGCTCTTAGAGACTGTTGAGCTCAGTTGGCTACCATTTTATTGAGGCCCTAGCATTCACTGGAGACAACGATCCGTGGCTTTCCTTTTAGTCACTGTAGTCTTGTCTGGTAGCGCTGCTGGGGCCATGCTAGAGTCACATGATGAGTTTAGAATTACCTTCCTGTCAGAATTTTGGAAGAGTTTGATAAGAATTACTATCATCTCTCATTTACAGTCCTGAGAATTTTTTTGGAGGGGTGGAATTTTAATACTGTTGTAGTCTCATCTCTCAGCATTAATCTGGGTTGTCTATTACTTCATAGTTCAATTCTTATAGGCTATTGGAGGCCAGAAATTAATTACTTCTAGGTTTCCTACCTCACTGGAGCGTAGTTGTTCATCTAATCTGCATTTTATTTCTGCCATATCGGGTATAATGTCTTATTGTTGTCCCTGATTTTGTCTTTAGGGGTCTTCTGTCTTCTCAGTTGGGCTAGGTAAATTTTGCTGAGTTTTTTTTTTTTATGCTTTTCGTATTTACTGATATTTTTATTATTATTATGGTAGCCCTTTGTTTACCCTGATCTTTTCTTTCTTTCCATCTGCTGATTTTTGTTTTGTTTCGCACCTACTCCCAGTCTTAGCAGTGGCAGGATCCCTCACAAATCTTATCCCAGAGGATAACCATCCTTGTCTTTCCTTTCCTGATTATAGCACCCCTGGGTACTAAAACACGTGGGTACTAAAACATGGCATGGTACTTGGATGCTTGAATACCGTTTTCTCTATTGGGCCACGTTGGACGGTGAAGCTACAATCCATTGCACTGACTCTGGGATCCCAGGGATGGAGATACGCAGAGATTGCTAACTCCCATGACAACACGAATTTGGAAAAGATTCTTCTCAATATAGTGCCTCATTCCAGAAGCTTAGGTTTCAGAGAATGGTGGGAAGAGTATAAGTTCTTTCCTCAAAGCAAAGTTGCTGTATCGATGCCAGGTTGCTCCCCGAGCTGGGGGACAAGCCCATGGCAAATGTGAAATTTCCCAGTAGCCAAGATCATCACTGTCCTTGATAATGGAGTTCCTTGGGCTGCTCATTCACTGTTTCTCCTGACAGAG
This sequence comes from Cricetomys ansorgei, assembly GCA_026225945.1. NCBI lineage: Eukaryota > Metazoa > Chordata > Mammalia > Rodentia > Nesomyidae > Cricetomys > Cricetomys ansorgei. The sequence goes on along the minus strand of JAMJFZ010000239.1, from coordinate 34,186,269 downwards.
GGAGGCTAGTCAGCTGAGAGGCCGGAGATGAAATAGCTGGGTACTGGTTCCTTTCTCTATGATTCAACCCCATTCTAAGATTCTTTAAAAGTCACTCATTCAGAGTGGTGCTATTCCCCTGTTGCTGAGCTTCTTTAAGGAGGAGGTGAGTTCCGGGTGCCTCTCTTTGTCCATCCAATCTCTTTTACATTTTAGAGATATGCTGTTCATGAACTGGAAGCATTGATTGTTTTGCCAAATGGCACAATTGAAATATATAAGTAAAAGCTTTCAAACATGCAGGAAATTGCCAAAAACTGGAGTGAATAGGAGGCTGTGAAATGTCACTCTGTCCCGGAAAGATTGATGACAGTGATTGTTATTCGTAATGTTTGACATTAATTGCCTAACTATAGTAAGTTCTTTTCACAAGCTGTCTAAATTAGTAGTTAAACTATGTGGAAGGATAGGACATTATCAACCTCATTTTTCAAAAGAGAGATCTGAGATTTAGGAAGGCTAAATAATTTGTCCAAGCAGATAAAAAATGGTGATGCTTGGATCTAAGCCCACCCATGATGATCGCATGGCTAGCCAGTCACCCAAAGTTGTATATCTAAGCCAGTGACCAGTTTTGTAAATTATATCTTCTCACTTCTTGAGTCAGATTGTGAAATAAAGTCCTGGGATCTATTCTACCTACATTTTCTTTTTAAGATTAACTTTGTTTTCATACAATTTATTTTGATTATGGTTCCCCCTTCTCCAATTCCTTCCAGATCCTCTCCATCTCCCTATCTGCCACCTAGCCATTTTTAGGTTCTTTCTCTATCAAACAAACAAACAAAAAGAAAAACAAAAATCAAAACAAACAAAAAAACAAGAAGACTAAATGTACCAAAAGAAATGAAAGCACACACACACACATACACACACGCACACACATATACACACACAGAAGCACACACACACACACATGCACACACACACACACACACACACACGCACACACATGGACTTCATTTCATGTTAGAAACTTGCTCCTGGGCACAGGGCTGCCCCAGAGCATGGTTGATATTGTCTGTGATAATTTCATTGAAGAAAACTGATTTTCCCATTGCCAGCAGGTTATCAGTTGCAAATTGCTTCTTGGTTAGAGGAGCGTCGTACCCACTTTCCATTCTGGGTGCTGGACTCCATCTGGCTTGGAACTACACAGATCCTGTGTGCGTTGCCACAGTCTCTGTGAGTTCATGTGTGTCTAAGCCCCGTCGTGTCTGGAAGACAGTGTTTCTTTGGACTCACGCATCATCTCTGGCTCTTCATCTTCCCACCTTCTCTTTCACATCAATCCCTGAGCCTTGAGGGGAGGAATTTGATGAAGACGTTCCATTTAGAACAGAGTCTTCCACTCTCTGCACACTGTCCTTTGTGTTATAATAATTTTCTTCTTCCCACATCCTCATGGCTACTCACAAGACTGCCAACAGCCATTCCTAAAACTGTGTCTTAGTACCATAATACTCTATGAGTATTCATTAAATATATGCACGTTCCCAGAAGGAGTCATGGTGGACCATTAAGCCTTTCGTTGGGTTTTTCACATACGGCAATGGACAGTGTGTCTTACTTGGCTTCTACGTACTCCACTGGTCACTTTCAGCTCCCGACTACAGCAAGTGTCAGTCCTTCAGAGATCACATTCTGCTCAGACATTGTCCAAGGATGAACATTGCCTTCATCTTCCTGTGATTTCTTCCTCTGTTCACTTATGAGTGAGCTCCTCAGGTCACTTACAGAGGAATTGCTATGGCAGAAGGCAGATGCAAAATGTTATTAAATGCTCTCAGACTTGTCTCCAGAGCGCCCATCAGAAGAGGTGGCAAACGTTTGCGCTTGTAGCCGTTTTCCCTTAGTAGCTATTGAAAACACTCACCTTTTGCCACTGTAGTGGTTGTAAAAAGGGATCTCGTGAATTAAAATACATCTATCTAATTTGTAGTGAGGTGAAATATATTTTACTGTTCTTTGCCCTGTATTTTCTTGAGTGTTTTTCCCTCTCTTGCTGTATTGATGCAGAGCCTGACATTGCTCTGTGTGTCTTATTGGTTCCTGGCTAGGGCTACAGCATGGGGGCTCGGGGCTTGCTCAGTATGCACAAATCTCTGTCTTCCAGTCTCTCTCCTTAAGGAAAGACAGTGCCACATGCATGGCTGGATCCAGATGACCATGAATTCAAGGCCAGTGCGGGCTACATAGAGAAACTCACCTCAAAAGGAAACAAGCCCACACAACAAAGACAAAAGAAAAACCAAACCAACCAGCCTTATTTACCTTGGCTTTTTAATGGTCTCTAGTTTTTGAGATTGCCAAGTCCTATTCTGATACCCATCTCCTATTTTTTTCCCCCTTTGATACTTTCAGTTGAATAGAATCTACAATTCTGATACTGCCAAATTCCAGAATGTTTGCTTCTGTTTATGTGTGCTCCCAGGTTTAAGCATTTGACTTTCTTCTGCTGTTAGCTTTTTGTGAGTACTTTTCACAGTGAGAGCTTCTCCATGTTATAAATGGACTCCTCCAGCTCTGTTATGAAATAGTTTCTGACTTCCAAAGCTAATGCATTGATACTAAGTTTTCCTTCTAGACATGAAAGGGATTGACCCTGAACTCTCTTCTCTCCAGCAGGCCTGTCTTCCAGCTACAGGCTTGTAGCACCTCGATTACTGTGTGTTTACATTAAGTCCATATCTCTTAAGGAAGCTTTATTCCAAGAGCAAATTTATTTCGAACATTGTTCATTTATATACATTTGAGTGTCTTTTTACAAAAACAAAGAAACATAAGGATTCCCTGGGAATTTGGCCACACTGCACATACGCTACGATTTGTGGGAAATCTTTGCTGGTGTACTGTACCCTGGATCGGAGTTTTACGATAGCAGTTATGTGGATTTTGAAGGCTTATTTCTGACATTTTTGTGTCCTTTTAAGTTTCAGTTCCTTGGAACTGTGACTCATACCTTGTTTGCTACTTGCTTTAGATTACTTGTTTCCAATGTAGAAAAAGAGCCATTTTTTTTAAAAAATGGGTTATTTGGATGATGTAATGAAATTGCTGAACTCCATTATATTATCACTGCATGTGTGTACCATCAAGAACAGTTGGACTCAGTGTTAGTACACAGCATCTAAGGGCACTCACCGTAGCAAATGAGGCTCATCTTCCACGGGAGAAAATATAAGACTCCCAGTTTTACCGCCCATACTAGCACACAAGCATCATTTTCTCAATGGCATTATCTGAACTGCTGCGGTAAAATGAATGTGACACAAAGAAAGGGTTTGGGGTCTTTACACAGTTTGCTTTTTAAAAACAATTTCACACAGTTCTGCTTTTTCACTTACGACATTTCGTTCTATTGATTTTTTAAGTAAAAGTATGCCTTTTAAGTGTTTAGCCATTTTTCTTCCTTTTGTTTCATTTTATATCCACAGTTTTTACATCTGGAACAGCACAGAAATTGTTATTCCACAGTCTGAGACACAATCAGAAAGTAAGAGCACTGTTACCCTCAGCACCCAGACCAAGAAACACTAACTCAAGCACAGAACTTTATTTACAATTCTGATTTTATTTCCTTTGGAAACAGTCCTAGAAAATGAGTTATGAATTGAATAACATGAGATTTCTTAAAGCTCTTTATAAATATCAGTAAATGCCTTGTGGGAACGCTCATTTCATAGTTTTAATAAAAGATCCCATAGAGCTATTATTGCCTTATCAATAATTTCCAATTTATTTTTTAATCTCATTTTTGTTATAACTTGTGTTACTTTTAAAAATGATTTTTCTTGTTGCCATCTTGATCCATAAATTCTCCCTCCTCAGGTTGTTTCATTTTTAAACAAAGTTTTAATGTTTTTACATTTAAGCACAGTTTATATATGAGCAATATTAGCCTGGAAAAATTCTTGCTTCAAGTGGTTTTTTTTTTAATTTCTACTGCTTTCTAATTTCTTGAGTTTCTATTTAGTTCTAGTTCCCTCTCATATTTTGAATGTAAATTGCATTTTAATCATATAATAAATTTAATCAGTCTATATCTGTATTCCATCTGGTTAGCTGTCTTCTCTCTGCCTCCCGCTATGAATGTTTAGTGATCTGTGTCTTCCACTACAAATGCCTCCTTTGCAAGGAATATTGTTCTGGCATTCGTTTCCACATTTGTAAACATTGTTGCGTGCTTATGTTCATGCTTCGTTCTCTTTAACGGCAGTTGCTATCTCTGAACTGTCCACAATGGAGATAAATATTTTCTTCTTATCACAGACATCCTCTCTGCCTATGTTACTTCTCTGTGTTTATCAACCCAGCAGTAATATTGCATAGGTCAATATTTAGGGTTTACATTGCCACAGGTGTGTGATGTGTACATACGTAGAATGTACGTAGAATCTGGGCCATATGTAGAATCTATGATTATTTTTAATTTTTCCTAAGCATTTGTGCTTCTCCTGGAGTTAGTCATTTGTTGAAATCTTCCCACTTCAACCATTCTACTATGTAAATTACTGATTTACAAGCATATGCCAACCCCATGTGCAGTTAACTCCTTCTTACACTCACTCCTCTGTTTCCAGTACCAGCCTAACTCTCATTTCCAGAGTTAACTGTTCCTTCTAAGACCCGAGCCTTGGGAGCCTGCAGAGTGAATCGAATTCTGTCTCGGGTTCCTCATCTGCTGTCAAATTCTATTTGTCCATTATCAATATTCCTTTTTTTGATAGCATACAAATTTTATTCTATCACTTTTACTCTTCTTCTATCTATGGATTTCCTGCTTCTTCCGTTACAAATCTGTATGATTTTATTTGCTAATTGGAAAGAAAAGGAGAGAACTGTTTCAATTCTAGACACTGTGTTTTAACACTAGTATGTGAACTCAAAAAAATTTGCTTTCATAAAGTGAAAATTATTAATATTTCCCCTAAGAATTCTTTCTTTTGTTTTTCTGCTCAGAAATCTTTCTATAAACCAGTTCCGTGTTTTATTTTACATTTAATCATTACACATATATTCAATTTTTAGATCCTCCATAAACTATCCTTTAAATATTTGGTCAACACCCTATGATTTGTTAAAAAGTTCATCTCCCACTATTTGATAATGCTTCGCTTATTGCCATCCAAACCTTACCAATTCTGGGATTTATTTATGAATACTTTGGCTAGTTCATGGATGTGTTGGTTTACTGTGTGCCATTATTATAGAACCACATTGTATGTTTTCTCTTTGTTTCTTCTTTTAATTTCTTCATTCTTCTCTTCTTTCTGTTCCTTTTTTAATTTTGAAACTTATTTAAAAATGTTAAAACGCACATATCAAAATTAACCAAATCCAATGATTTTCTTTCCTTCTGTTTCTTCCTTTCTTTCATCCTTCCTTTTTCTTTCTTTCTTTTTTCTTTCTTACTTTCTTATACTTTTTTCTTTTAAAAGAAGTGAAAACAAACCTTCTGATAATGTTTTTATGAGAAGACAGTGAGCTCATCTGGTGTCAAAAATGCTTAATTCTGCTTTAATACACAGAGAGAGACTATTTACTTTGTGATCTAGCTAACCTAGAAGTAGCTGAATTTAAAATGTGCAGCTTTTTAAAATTTAAATTCACTGAACTCATTTCCAGGTATTCTGGAAGAATAGGGAGCTTGATATAGTCAATGGTAACTTGCTACTTAATTCTCTTAAAATGTATTTAACCTTCAATTGTTGCATTTTCATTAGTCATTCAGCTCACCAGTTTTAATTCCACCTGCAGCTTTTGTTTAATTTCTTTCTCTACTATCTTTAGTCAAATATTTTTCTGCCCTGTGGCAGGAGATGCCTGCGGTGCTGGCATTTGAAATAAAAGCTGTAGGAAAGAGCATGGGATAGGATTAAAAAACCAGCAGGATGGTTACATGGACTAGATCATGCCCTCCAAATTCATATGTTGAAATCTGAGCCTCTAGTTTTACTGTGTTTTTAATAGGGCCTTTAAGGAAGTAATTAAGATGATATGATAATATTGGGTGTCTACCCAATGTGACTTGATTTTTTTTTTCCCAAGGAAAGCAAGAGGCACCAGGGATGCGTGCACACAGAAGAAAGGCCATCGGAACACCCAGTGAGAAGGAAACGTCTTGTGAGCCAAGAAGTGCTGCGAGTTGAATTTCCACTGTAGTGCTAGCAGTTCTAGCACTAGTTCTAGCTGAAGCTCTAGCACTGCATGCTAGTACAGCGAGAAAATAAATGACTGGTGTGTAAGTTACCAAGCCTGTGGTATTTGCTATGACATGACAAAATGGCTATTAGATTTAAAGTGGAGATGCGCTTGTCACTTCAAGTTTACTGACATGATTAGAATAAGCATCATACTCTATACCTTAAAAAATTCATGCATATTGTCTATTAAGCCAACTTCATGAACAAATAAAGTACCACAATATGAAGATTTAAAAGCTCATATTGCTTTTCAGATTATGTTTTAAACACCACCATATATTGTACATTGACCAGGTCTCCCTCTGTGCCTCCAGCCCTCTACTTTCTTGGCCTCTCCCAGTACTCCCTTTTGCCACTCTAGACAATTTCACTTCTGTCTCCAAGTCATGTATTCATACAGGACTGTATGTAGCTCTGTAAAATCTAGGAGGCTGAGATGAGAGAAGACATATAATATTTGTCTTTCTACTTTTATGTGCTTATCCTTAGTTGCATATTTTCCTACAAATATATAACATCATTCTTCATTATAGTTGAAAAAATTGTATGTGCATCTCATATCGTCCTCAACCATCTCTGTCTTTGCAGATCTAGCCTGGTTCCCTGAGGTAGCTATCTGCATGGTGCTGCAATAAACATTAACATGCTAGCGTCTGTATGAGCTCTGACCTGGAGTCCCTTGAGTAGATATCCAGAGCAGAACAACGGGTCACATGGCAGACCTATTTTATGTTTTTTGAAAATCCTCCACATTAACATAGATGGAGGCTAGACTCCTTCACAGTCCAACCAGCAGTGTGCAAATAAATGTTGCTTTTGGTCCACATCCTTGACAGTATATTATATGTTTTCTTTATCTTTTCTGTGCTTTTCAATTCTTCTTTATTAAATTTATTTTTTAAATTTCATATATGATTAATGTATTTAAATCATTCCTGCCGCCCTCCAGTCCCTCCAGCCATCACCCACTGTCTCTCAAATCCATGGCCTCTTTTCCTGTGATTACTATTGTTACATACATGATATATATATCTTGCTGAATCTGTTTAGTGCTGCTCATATGTATATTTTTTAGGAATGACCACTGGTATTGCATAACCAATACCAAGGAATACCAATACCAAGACTTGTTCCTGGGAAAGACTAGTTCTTCAACTAGGGATGGAGCCTCGTGAGATTTTCCCCCACTTGTGTTGGGATGTCGACAAGTGTGGGAGTCGATTAGTTCTTGTTTATCCAGTCATATTGTTAAGATTTCATATGTCTAGGTTTCTCTATTATATCTAGAAAACACAACCTTGCAGCAAATCTTTTGATCCTCTGGCTCTTACAGCTTTTCAACCATGTTGCCTGAGCCTAGGTGCAGGAGTTTTACTGTGGCTGCATCAGTTGAGGTTGGGCACCACACAGTTTTGTCTTCATCTTGACCAACTGTGGTTTTCCTTAATGATCATTGTCTGCTGCAAAAAAGAATCTTCCTTGATGAGAGGATACCTAGACTTACCTGTGGGTACAAGCACAAGTATTTAGAATGTGGTTAGGAACTCTACAGGTTTATGAAGGTGACAGTGGCCGACTCTCCTCTAAGATCCAAGAGCTCACGAGCAATGTGGAGTTGACTAGGTTTGCGATATCAAACATGAATTCCTTCCTATTGAGGATGCATAAAGTCCAGCACATCTGTTGGTTGCCGCTAAGATATAAGTGCCACTATTGCACACTTTGGGATAGCTTGTCATGTTGGTCATTGATGTGGTTTGTAGGCAGCACAGCAAACAGCAACTATTGATTAATGTTTTTCTCTTGGCAGCTGGAATAACACCTTCCAGTACAATGAAAGAATCCCCAGGGAAGAGATTTTCAGGTCAGATCCAGCTTGATTCCTCTGAATCCTGTGTCTGAAGTGCCTGATGTCTTCAGCAAGAGGGACTTACCTTCAGATTCCAGGAGGCTATCAAGGGCAACAGCAATTCCTATATTGATTGAGGAATTGTTTGGACTACCATGACCACTCAAAAGGAGGTTTCTCATGCCTGGTATCATGGTTTTGGTTAGTCTACAAGTCTTGCAGAAAGCATTATCGCTCCAAGAGGTATAACTTTATTCAAATTAAATATACATATGTATCTTCACTTGTATATATTATAATTTTAGATAAATATAAAATATTATGTTTCCTTATGGCTTTTTCAAATATCTGTCCATTATTATCCCTCCTCTGTCCATCTATATTGTCCTCCCTGCCTCTCTTAATGATTACCCTTATGGTAACCATTAGCAATAATATGGTAAGATAGCCATAGATAAAATATCTCGGTAGTTTTGATCTGCATGTCTCTAATGGTTAGTGAGGTTGAACTTTTTTTTTTCATGTTTATTGGTCTTTAGTACTTCATCATTTGAGCACTGTCTGGTCATTTCATTAGTCCAATCATTGATTGGGTTGTTTAATTTCTTCTTTAGGTTTTTGAATTCTTGGTATATTCCGTATAGAAATCAAATTTCGGATGTAGAGCTGGCAAAGCTTTCTTCTCATCCTGTGGCTATCTCTTCACTCTGTTTCCTTTGCTGTGCAGAAGCTTTTAAATCTCATTTATCCATTGTTCATATCATTTGTGAAGCATCTGGAGTCCCATTCAAGAAATCTCTCCCTGTGCCTAGATACTTTTAAGATACCCTTAAATATAAAACTCCCACTTCTACTAGCTCAGCTCCAAGAGGTCATAGGAGTGAAAACCTATGGTTTTCATCACCAGACATACTTCTAGACAGAGCCCAATCCTTAGCTCTGTGACCAGCATGCATGGCAGAGTTGCTTTGGTAGACTCTTTATCATCTAGGACAAAATTAGCCCTCACCTCCATGCCGAGCTTTTCACCTTTGGTCATAGCTTTAAATAAGTCACCTGCATTGCTCATCTCAGGTTATCACCCAGTGAAATGCGATCAGCTACCAGCTTCTTATTACACAGGTAAAACTGAGTTACAGGTGAAACATGTCTGAAAAGTAAAATGATAGAGACATAATTATAACATTGTATTATAATACTTCATGATTTACCATGTAGCATTCTTTTAGTATTTTTCTCTTGTCACGATAACTGTAAGAAAGGAGAAAAAATAATAAAAAGTAATTAAATAGTATTAGAATTTATGATTTGGAAAATGCTGCCAGTGAAGGATTTGACCACTTGATACTAACTTTTCTGTCAAATGAAGCCCATTTGAAGCCTGTCGTGACTTTTAAAAGGCTGTGTATAATTTGATTATGAATCTTTAAGTTAGTAGATTCAAATTAATTGCATTTTGCTGTATGGTAGTTTATCCTTTCCAATTTTATGATAAAATCATACAAACAATATTAAAATTCAAAGACCATGATGTTATGCAATAGTTTCCTCCAAGATTAAAACATTCCATTCCACAGGAAGCTCTTTAAACAGGAAGGTAAACAACTCAAAACAGCTTCAGGAAGTCCCTGAAAATGACTAGCTTCACTAGGCTCCTCCCTGCCAGAGTAAGCAATAAAGCAGATTGTCCTCCTAAGACCTGAGGAAGCAGAGCTACAAAGAAGATTCAGACAAGCAAGGCTGCGAAGAAGACTCTGAGACCAGAGAGCTGCCTGGAAGAAGAAAACCCAGCTGAGCTGCCAGGAAGAATAGACCCAGTGAGTAACCTGAAAGGAACACTTGCCAACCTGCTGAGCTGTCTGCAGGTTGTGAAGTGTGCTACAGATTTTCAGCAGTTTTGAGCCGCCACCCATGCTGGGGTGGGCTTTGGTGATGCAATTGTTTTTGAATCATTTCTGCTCCTGTAGGTAACCCCTCACCCGTATTTCTGTAAGTAGCCCCCCAAAACTCATGGTTCACCAAATTGGACTTTGGTCCGACGTGGGCTCCCTCTCTGGGGTGAGTAGGCGTGTGTTGCATTTACCCAGGAAATGTTTCGTCACACAACAAATGACAAAAGTTCCTTAATAGGTCCTGGAGGTCACCATGTAGCTCAGGCTGGCCTCAAACTGACTTGTCTTCCCGCTTCAGTGTCCAGGGCTGGGATTGTAGGTGTGCGTCTTCGTGTTCTCCTGAAAGGTCTTAAAGTAAGTAAATATGACCTCTCAGAGTAAACACCGACAGTTAGCTATTTTTCGATCCAGATAGGTGGCAGTGGCCATACTTTAGCTTTTGACTTCCAGCTCAGGCTTTTGCTCAGCTCCAGCACCGACGACCTATCGGCTGTGAGGGACTTTTAACATGAGTGGAAAGGTTGGGCTTCTCATGGCGGCTGCACAGACTGAGGGACATAAGGCGTGGTTGATGACTGGCCAACGTGGCTGTGACCAACCCTTTGTGGATTCCCTGTTTTCACTTGCTTCATTGTCTCAGTGAGCTTTTAAACAAGAAAATCAGTTGGCTTTGCCTTTTCCTTTTATGTAACATCACTTGCCCCTGTCTTTCCTTCTCTGGAGGAAGTACGGCTTTCCATTTTTGCATTCATAGCCAGTTCAATTTAAGACACACACACACACACACACACACACACACACACACACACACACATACACACACACACACACACACTGGGCCACAATTTCCTCAATTAGGAGATAAAAAGTTTTCACAAGATTGCCTGGAAACCAATGCTTACTGTGTGTGACATTTCTAAACACATCTTGTTTCCTGAGAGCGAATTCTTCACGCTTTATCATTTCCATAGTGCACAGCACTTCAGCTCCACAGAGAGTTCTTGGTCTACAAAGTACATACCAAGAGACGTAACAACGCATCAAGCTAGGTAACATATGTTGGGGAAAGAAGTGAAAGAGCCAAGCTTCCCCAGTAAAGCAATAGCCTTAACTTCTAGACAGAGTGGACATGTTTCTCCAAGTGTCCACTGCTGAATTTTCTGATCTTTGTTTACATGGCACAAATGTTATTAAATATAATTTTCTGAGGCATCGAACAAATGATACCACAAGCAACTCTTTTGAATTATAATTCATGAAGATGGGACCGACTTGGTTTCCATAACATTTGAACGACCTCAGCCAAAAGAAAGTATACAAAGCCATTTCTATACATGTTTAATCTACTTCCAGTAACAAAAATATCATTGCTTAAAATAACAGTGTGTCATATTTAATGACCAATGCAAACTGAATGCACCTGTGCTTGCAACCTATAAAAAAAATGCAGCCCTAACATTTAAGCATATACTAAACTTGCCTTTATGTTTTTCAGAATTAATGGAAATGCAAACTTCATATGGAGCCAGCTCTCTGGGTTTGAGTCTGCCAAGAAAAATACATCTTTGAAGGAAAAAGCAGGTGGGAAACAAATGTCCTTCTAAAAGCTATTCAATCATAACCTACTTAATGAAAGGGCTAGTAAAATTTAATTATTCCAGCCAAGCAATTATATTTTTTTATACCAAGGATATGGTGCCTTTCTATAAAATTTTATCTCTGATCTTCCCATATGTGCCTGCATTTTAGCCTGTTTGCCAGTATTTACATGGCAATATTTATTATAAGTGCTAAGACATTAGTGGATTCAATGATGAGATTATTAAACTCTGCAGGCTGTGGAGGAGTTGCTGAGGAAGGCCATCAGGAGTGGGATGTTCCAAGCAGAGAATAATGTCTATCTGGAGACTTCTTGCTACAAAAAGCGAAGCTTTTCATGATTTGACTTGGTCCCTGGACTCCCCAGAGCTAAATCTCCCTGTCTCCATCACGTAATCTTCCATACTGAATCAGATCACTGCTGTCTGTCATACAACTTATTTTGTTGTGTGCTTGAAAATCCTCACTTAACCCTTGAAAACAAACTCAAGAAGCGTTTCTTCAGGGCTCTCCTTCTCCATCCCGCCCTTCAGCAGGAGACCTTTTCCCTCTCGTGCCTCTAAATACTTCACACAGCTGTTAGTTCCATGTGCTCTGCCCCTGAAGCCTTTAGCCTGACATCTCACTTCCCAGTGCCCGTGGATCCCTAAAGCATGAAACAGCGCCTGGCACAGTGCAAAGTCCAAAGAGATGTACTGAATAAGTAGAAATATTTACTTATGGAAAAATCCATGCTAAGTATGTAAAGGAACAGAACCCTTCCCTATATTTGAAGGACTTTTTTTTTTTTAAAGACTTAAATGAAAATATTCTATTGAAACACTTCTTTCAAGTAAGATGAGGGAGGGAAAAAAAGGATTTTGGTGATTAATAATTTGGTTTCATGACCTCTTGTAGCCATAATTTACCCAAGAAAAGTGTTGAACGTATCGTTTCTCTTTCAAAAAGGAGTGGTGCGTGGCTTTGAGGGAGGTTTCCACTATTCTGTTCTTTGTCCTGTGTTTAGTCTAAGCTGAGGGCAGAGCCTATTATACGAAGCGAAAACTCACGTGACTTTATTGCCTCAAAATCTTGGGAATGGCTTGAAAACCTTGGGATGACAACATAGTTAAGCAATGCCAGATATCACCGTCGCCGCAGACCAGTTTGAATTACATGGCGCTGCACAGTCAGCAATTATTCAATTTCACAATTTTCGGGTCCCTAACTGTAAGCCCTAGTCTTCTGCTTCAAAATGTTGTCCGAGAATAATTTCTCTTTCCAAGTAAGCAGTTTTTTAAAGATAAATGCTGTAGGCTTCCTATAAAATAAAAATCAAATGATAGCCATCAAACTGAAGAATTTTCCAAAGCACCTCAGCGTGTGTGGATGGCCATTGTGAATGCTGGGTTGTAGCACCATTATCTGTCATCCAACTTATTTTGTTGCGTGCTTGCAAAACCACACTGAAGCCTTGAAAACAAACTCAAGGAGCATTTCACAGTTATATTACGGATCGTGACTCTTAACGAGTTAGCAGAGATCCTTCCGTGTTTGCTGACTGTGTTATCCACACGCACGATGGACATCACTGTACGGGCATACTTACAAAAGCACACGGTCAGCTTTAAAACAGGATGTAAATGACATTTTAGATGATCTTCCTAGCATGCGTTAAGTTTCTGCTTTCATGTCATCCCCCTGCCTGCGTGGTCTAGCATCTCCAATGTCAGGTCACTTTCCGTGTTCCTGAGTCATCCACCGTACCCAATTTTCCCGTAATTATAAAGTGCTTTGGGAGAGCATAAGGTCTGTCATGTAAAGGCAGGTATAGCAATGAATACTTTATCAGTATCTCCAGATATTTGATATGTACATTTTCTTCCTGGAACTAGTCGTGTGGTTACTAATCGCCAGCTCTAATGAGGCAATTAGCACACAAATAAAAAAGGTTTATTTTAGCTCATGACTTTGGAGATTCTTTTCCAAGATTACACAGCCGTGCTGTTGTTGGGCATGATATTACAGGAATGCATAACACAGCGATCTGTTCTCATCACGGCAAGGAAGCAGAGAGAAAGAGAGAGAGAGAGAGAGAGAGGGGACAGACCGTGGTTTCAACTTCCTTCTAAGGCTTGTCTGCAATACTCTAAGGGCCTCCCATGATACTCCAGTAGGTAAAGGCCCAATGCGTTCCCAGTAGCACCAATCTGAGGATCAAACATTAAGCACATGGCTCCTTAGGTGACACTCAAACCGACCAGCAGTGAGCTGAACCCATGCGTTCCCTCATGTTCAAGCACGCTTGCAATTTTCTCCTTGATTTCATTTACCTTTATTACATTTATTATTATTATTTTCAAATTTTCTCATAAATATATTTTGATCATATTCATTCTTCTTCCTGGGAGTCCTCCCAGATCCTCCCTACCCTCTCCCCACCCACCCGATTCCATTCTCTCTTTTTCTCCTTCTCTCTCTGTATTTCTCTCTCTCTCTCTCTCTCTCTCTCTCCCCCCCCTCTCTCTTTCTCTCTCTCTCGTGTGTGTGTGTGTGTGTGTGTGTGTGTGTGTGTGTGGTTTGAAAAGCCAAAGAAAGAAAGAAACCAAACCATACTAAAAGCACCAAGTGCATTTTGTGTAAACTACACTTGAGGCCTAAGCCAGAGCGTGTCTGATCAACCCCCACACTTAGTCTTAAACACACCTTTCTGTGCTATGCTCATTCTTGATCTTCCGTTGGATTCCACTTGCTCCTTTTGTAGTTTAAAATATTTATCCTGGCATTCTAAAGTAAAGTAGTTTTTTAGTAGATCACATTTTAAAATTGTTTCTTTTATTTTTCTTAAGGGTATAATATAATTACATCATCTGTTCCTTCCCTCGCCGTCCTCCAATCCCTTCCGTGTACCCTTCCTTGCTCTCTTTCAAGTTAGCGGCCTCTTTTTTCATTAATAGTAGTTACAAACGTATATGCAGATAATACATATCTTCCTAAATTCATACAAACAACCTTTGCTGGCTGTATGCTGTTACTTATAATATGTTTTCAGGACTGACCATTTGGTGTTGAGTAATCAATGGGTGTGCTTTTCCTTGGGGAGGACAATTTGAATCCACATTTATTACTCGTAATAAAGTTATTGATTTACATGTAAAATTATTCAGTTTATGGAGATGAATATAAAAACGGTCAACAGTGCTGGCACCCCTTGCTTGCATACACCCTGTCTTATAGACCGCTTTCTCAATTGAGCGTTCCCCCCACGGACATCTGTAGCTTAAGGAGGCTTCAGTCTTCTGCATACGACAGATTCTGTTCTCATTGTTTATGAAATTAGGCTGTAATCTTGTTTATTTCAATTTTTGAAACCGATTCCAGTAAATCTGTAAGCGCAGTCACAGGCCGTATAATTAGTAAAGCAAGCAAACACTTAAAGATTCTCCTTTGACCTCATGAAGCTCGGCGTAAAGGTGAAGCGCCCATCTTGCAGGCCTCTAACACGCCACCACTGCATCAGATCCCACTGTGTGTTGCGGAGCTGAGCCTCAACACATGGGATTATACGGCTATAAATTAAAACTACTTGACGTGTGTCAATAAAATAACATTGCCAAGTACTAAAACACTTGGGCTTTCCATCAAGTCTGAGGTCAGGGTCTGTGAGAATGACATAGTCCCCTTTTCTGCCCGCTTATTGCTGTAGCCCGGAGGCTGTAGCAACCAGATGTCTGGCACTTTGCATTTAAAGGTCTCACAGTTTTAGCAGATAAAGCCCCAATTTTCCTTCTTTAATTCAAAGTTATGCTGTTTCCATTGAATTATATGCTCCATTTTATTAATGTGATTTTCTCTTTTTCCATACTCTGTCATTACCAGCTAAAAAAGAAGAAAATCATGGCTTATTGTATATTTGAATGGCTCTTTCCCAGATGGTCAGGAGAATAAATATACTTAATTTTTCCTCATGCTGCTTAGATTGTGTTATAAATCTTAGATGTTAGTTGAAAATTTTTCCATGCAGCCTCTGCATACAAAATCCCCTCTCTCCTCTTACACATCTCACAATGGCCCATCGACCTCAGGTGTGTGCCCTGTATGTGCTGAAAATATAAAGGGATGAATGGGTGACTCGACAAATCTAGAATATGCATCATTTGAAACCATAATTTTCCTAAGACTCACTCAATACTGTGATTTAAAAATCAACGTGAGAACAGAAACATTTATCTGCAGGACTTTGTTGAAGAACTGTTGGTTGGTTCTCCTTAGGTGTGTTTGCAGAAGTGCCTTCCATCATAGCTAAAGAAAAACAAATCTTGTAAACTTCCAGCTACGCCTTGTGGGGCTGTAAAGATCTAGCCTGCTGTCTGAGGGAGCACTAAAACTTCATTGTTTAGTTCCCTTCATACATTTTAAAATTAAATTTCCTTTGTGCTTGTTAGAGCCAACCATCTGGGTTTTATCTGAGTGCTCAAGACAACAAGGGCTCTGCTACACCTACAGTGATCCTCATTTTAGAGGGAAAATGCCCTTCATAAAATATACACAGGGTGAAAGCATTGTCCAAAAGGCGGTAAAGTCCTAGAACAGCCCTGAATAAATCCATCCAGAGGACAGAGGCCATGAAGGCCCCAGAGCCTCCCAAATAGGACTGATTCCAAATCTTGGCACAGAGACAACAGATGACCTCTGGCATGCTGTTCTGTCATAAGTAGAGAACTCTATTAAAGATGCGGGAACCAGGTTAAAGAGGTTACCACTGGTCTTGGAGGGAATTACCTGAGCATCCTAATGAGATGTTCAGTATCATAGAACAAGATAGGTATGTTTAAATCCATGGGTGCATCTCTTCGGTGTGTGTACACACGTGCATAGCTCGCTGCCTTCATTGGCCACATTTGGAGGATAGCAGGTGGGCCGTCTCAGTGCTGTGAACAGTGGTAAAATTTCTCTTGACTTCTCTCTATGATTGACTCAAAGGAGGATAAGAGCTACTATACCAAGAGGCCGCTCCGAATGGAGCCAACCTTTCTAGTGAATGAAGAAAGGGTAATTGCATTATTACTTCTTTGCCATCACTTGTAAGCTAATCTACCTAAGAAATGATGTTTGTATGTGGATTAATACCACCAAAAGTGATACAACCAGATATCACCTGTGACATCCGTGCCTACCGGTGGAAGGAAGCACCAGCACCTAGGACATCGTAACGTTAAATCATTAATTCTGACAAAGCTTTACACAGTCTGCTCACTCACAGGCAGCACAGTACATGGAATACCTGGTAAATAGCATTTGGGGGAATGCAGTGAGTGGTGCCCAAGCAGTGATGTTCTCTGGAGCAGCACATTGTAAGGAACGGGGGTCACTGGAGCAAAAGGCCCTGGGAATGATTCTTGACCAGCACACCCATAAGATCAGAGTTCATAGCAGGATCTAAGTTAATAATATCACTAAGCAAATGCTCTCACATGCTTCAGATCAGGAGAAGGAGGCTGTGTCTTCTGGGACAGTCCCTCTTCTCACACAGACTAGTATGCCCAACAGCACAGCACTAAATTGCAGAAAATCTTGACGCTTTAAAATAGTATATAGGTAATTTATATTCATAAATATATAAGCATATAAATAAGTAACATATTTAATGAATTATATATAAATTGCAAACGTGTACATTTTAATGTATAATTTGAAATATACATAACAGAGGAAATAAAAAAATCTACAGATACATGCTTATATGCAGTATATACAGTATACATGAGGCCCTTAGTTTGATCTCCAGCACCTAAGAATAGATTAAAACCCAAAGGTGTGACCATCCCTATTCCACAAAATAACTCTGAAGCTGAAAAGCAAAATGCAAAGTAAAACCAGGGAAAGTGAAACAATGATTAAAGTTTAACATCAATGGATCGCTATGTTTACAGATGGGATAACTCATCTGCCATTGTGTTTCCTCCTTGGAGACAGACTTTGGAATATTGTGGATAAAATGACGGCAGGCTTAGGTTGGCTGCAAGTCTGTGAAGCAATGGAGGAAGGGGAAGACGGGTGCAAGCTAACATGGCAGATTTGTTGATGTCCTTGCTTGTGTGGTGCACACGTGCAGTTTTATCATTTTATTCTCTCTGCTTTTATGTATATTATACAAAATAAAAGTTGAAAAGCTAAAGCTAAATTTGAAATCAATAAATTAATGTCACTTCTTTAAAACCAAAGTGGTTGTAAAAAAAAAAAAAAAGAAAGAAAGAAAAAGAAAACTAAGATTAAGACCAAAATACTTAGGAGTAATTTTCAAACAGGCAGGAATAGTTAATAAGCCCATGGTATATATGTTGGGAACAAATTAACCTTTTTTCTTTGCCAGAAAATTGGTTTTCCTAACATCAACATTTAGGTGTTGTGTAAGAGATAAGAGTATCACATACAATGTTCTTGTAACCCACTGAGATAGGATGTCTCTCCAGGACATGTATAGCCTTAAGCCCGTAACTGCGGTTGGGATCCTCACCGATTCAGTCCCGTGTGGCTGGTGTCTTTGCAAGAACTGGACGTTTGTACAGCAGAGACACTATGAGAATTCCATATCATGACAGAGTTCTCGAAGACTGGATTTACCTCAAGGAACTTTCAACATGGATGACAGTCACAGTTCAGCAAAGTGGCATGAAATTCTCATCACAGCCCTCCAAAGGAACAAACTCTGCTGGCACTTTGATTTCAGACATCACCCTTTAGAATCAGGAGAAGATATGTCTGCTGATTAAAGCCACCTGCATTGTGGCTCCTTGTTACAGCAGCTACTGGGAACTGATACCCTCACTGAGCTTACGAGGGCCGGTGCCTCTTTATGTACGCTTGGGGCATCCAGACAGGAAAGGGATGGTTCATTATGTTTCTGTATCATCTTCATCAGAAAATAGGATCTCTGCTTAAGAGTTAAATGAGCTGTTGTTGATGTTGTCTTTAAATCTTAGAATTGGAGCTTCTGTTTTCATTTTTGGAATAGATAACAATAGCAACTATCATGGAGCAGGAGAAAAATTCAAGACCTTTGATGAGACAAATGACTCATCTTGTTGGTGTAACAAACCAGGGCAATGGAATAATACCAAGACAGCTGGTGGTTTGGAGGAAACTCTGATCATTTATTAGCCTTTTTTAATGTGTGGGATAATTGGTAGGTCCCACCCAAATCTAATGTTTCCCAAGCCTTTGTTCTTCTTGGAGCTTCTCGATAGCCAACTCTTGTGAAACTGTATGTGGAAGTTTGGCTTGCGTGTATAGACAAATCCATGGCATTATGAGAGGAATGAAGTAAAAAAGATGAGAAGGCAGAAAAAAAAATTTTTAATACTAAGCAAAATTAGAGTAAAGGAACAACTTGGGACCTTTTTCTTCTTGACCTGCTGCACACTTAATGCTAGTGTCCTTTTGAGCAACACCAAATACCTGTGATCCCCTCCCTGAAGAGACAAAGCAGTTCCTCTTGTGACTCAGCGAAGATGGGAGTGAAATAGAACCTGCTCCCCAACAGAATTATACTACAACAAAACCAGAGTGAGGTAGCATGAAACCCAGAAAATGACTCTCGAAATTTCCCACAAGAAAATCTCAGGAAACTAAGTTCAATCCAGAGCGAAACTGTGTGCTGTTGGCAGTTGTTAGGTCCTGAGTCT
The DNA here is from genome assembly GCA_026225945.1 of Cricetomys ansorgei. NCBI lineage: Eukaryota > Metazoa > Chordata > Mammalia > Rodentia > Nesomyidae > Cricetomys > Cricetomys ansorgei. The sequence goes on along the minus strand of JAMJFZ010000239.1, from coordinate 34,167,020 downwards.
TTTTTTTAAAGATTGCATTTTTATTTGTGTGTGCATGTTCTGTGTGTCCACATGTGGGTATGTACACATGAATGCAGGTGACCATGGATCCCGGAAGAAAGGATCAGATCACTTGGAACTGGAGTTAGAGGCCCAATGTAGGTGGTGGGAACCAAACTTGGGTCCTTTGCAAAAATGGTGTGATCTCCTAACTGCTGAGCCATCTTTCCAAGTTAAAACTCTTACAAGTCATGAGTTCTGCATTCTTGGCTTCCTGCAAAGTTCCATCCGTGGTGACAAAGCCACTGTTGTCTAGTGTGTCCTCTGAGTTGCAGGTATGGTAATTTCTTGCGATCTTCTACCATCTGCTGCCATGCTCCACAGGACGTGGTCACTGTTCTCCAGAGATTCACCAGCCAAGTAAACAAAGAAGTTAAAAAAAGAAAATCTACCCATCTTGATATACATCTTTGATATCAGAGTTGTTTATCTCTGATCTTGGTGTTAGAGGCCACGGTATCCCAGTGCTGTACTATACAGGGAGTGAAATTTGGAGGCAGAGAGGTGACCATTCAAGAAAATGTGTCAGAGCATCTCGAGTTTGGACATGGAATTTTCAAAATAAATATAAAAACTTTGAGCTGAAGTAATTTTCAAAAGATAGGTCTCAAAGATCTGCTTCGTGTGCATAAATTATGTATTTTTCCTAACACTGCATGATATGAGAGGTTTTACGGAAAAAAAACTGAGTGAGCAAGGAAGATGACAGGTGGGGGAAGGTGGGACGGAGTGAGAAGGCAGTCAGCCCAGGAGAAGACAGACATGGAGAACAAAGGAACAGAACACTCGGGAAGGTTTGCGGTGGGTGCTGGTTGATGTATTGGGTCCTGTGGAAATATCTGATCTTTGAATATTAATTAGCAGTTCGTCAGTGCCCATAACTTTTTGTTCTTAAACTTAAATATAAAGCTCTCAGACCTGAGGACACACATTGCAACCACATGGGCATTTGAGAAAGTACGACGTCTGGAATTCACCCGAGAGATTCTCTTTTATTTGATCTGGGTACAGCCTGCAATTGTGTGAGGTTTTTTTTTGTTTTGTTTTGTTTTTCGTTTTCTTCTCAGAGTTCCCCAGATGAACCTGATATGCAGCCAAAGTTTGAAGTCGCTTCCATGAGGCTTCTGTGAATGACAAAAACGAGGGCGTGTTTCCCTCCAAATAAGATACGAACATCCTCTTGAAGTTGTTGCTTGATCCATAAACAGGGCCTGTGGTTACAAAGCAAGGCTGCATTGCTTTGACCAGCGAACTTTTGTTGACTGTGTTTTTGATCCTGTTTCAGGATTCTATTCAGTAGCTTTTGAGGTTCTGACTGAGCACATATGTTTATAGATGACTGACCTAGGTGCTCAAACTTAGTTCACTAGGAGTACAGAATAAGAAAAATAAGAATCTGTGGGTGTACTAAAGTTTGCAAAAACCGAGGTCTCAGTTCTTCGGGCTTGAAGCTAGGGTGACATTATCAGTGTGGCTGATTCTGTGTTAGGGTAATGAAAGATCACCTCTTCCTGCCTTTCTCCCAGCTTCCGTGATCTTCTGGGAATCCTTGGCCTTTCTTGGTTTGTAGGTATATGACTGGATGCTTTCAAATCTTCTTCCAGCACTGAGTGTGTGTATATCCAAATTTCTTCCTTTTAATAGTAATGGGCCAGTAATATCCAACTGGGGCCACTGCAATGACTTCACTATTTGATTATGTCTTGAAGGAAACAAAAAAACAAATGCACACCCTGTATTCAAATAAGGTCATGATCTGGGGCAGGGGGTTAGGGCAACAGCACGAATTCAAGGAGTACATAATGCAAGACTTAGATGTCATCTGTCTCCTTTTATTTGAACAAAATATATTGATGTTGATGACACCTGCATTGTCGGTTAGAACTTGACACAATATACATAATTCAAATGGTTTGAACTTTGCCTAATTCTTATTCTCTATCTTGACTGGAGCTGAGGTCGTGCTCATTGTCCATCTATTGGCCAGTTGTAGAGCTGTATTTAAGACCTTTTCTAATCACTTCTCTATTTGTAAAATGGATATTAAAAATGCTATGTATTAAGAATAAGTTGGATTAGAGTCCTTTGAAACTTAAGATGGACCTGACGGAATGGGCCCTCTTAAAATGTAAACTACAGAGTTGTTTTTTTTCTCTATAATTTCTAACTAGAAAAAGTTAAATTAGCTTCTAACATAAAATTTGCTTCTAGGTATCAAATATGTAATTATGTAGACATTAACTATTTCAGGCTCCTAACACTTCAGGACTTTCCTGGGGAAATAGGGGAAAAATTGCATCATCTCATCAGCACAGAGGAGCATCTGAGCCCCGCATGTTTAAATGTCAACAAATCAATTAAACTTGAAAGAAACGCATAGCTATAAAGTGTGTCTTCTGATCTCTTGGGTTGGGAAGAGGGGAAGAGCCGAGGGAGAAATAGTAGATGAAAGAAGTTATGTTCCTGGTGGGCTTGGAAAAAAGCTGCAATCATTTGCTCAAGTGGACAAGGATGCTAAAGTGAGACATCCTGAAACTGAAGAAATAAACAGACTTGGGCCAGAACGCTCCACAGTGGGACGTGGGATTTTTTTGTGTCTTCCCACAGTTTCTTTAAGGGACCTTGCTTTAATGTGCAGTTCTGACTTGAATTCTGAGTATCTGTCTTTCTAAAGGGATTCCACATTTTGTAAGATAGGGAACAAAGGGTGTTTTGTGTGTGTGTGTGTGTGTGTGTGTGTGTGTGTGTGTGTGTATGAGAGTATATGGGTATATGTCTATGGGTGTGCAAGTGTGTGTGTGTGTGTGTGTGTGTGTGTTTATGGTGTGTATACATGCATGTCTGCAAGTGCATGCGTATGTGAGTATGTATGTGTGTGTGCATGTGAGTAGTGAATTTTAGGCTGTCGGAGTGTTAGGCTGCCTTTCCTCTGACATACAAAAACAGCCTAGTTTATGTGTACATATTTTCCATCTAGCAAGAAATGAACCCAGAATTGCAGGGACGTTCTGGCGGAGAGCCTCATTAGGGATGTGGAAAGCAAACAGAAGAAGGTTAGCTGGAGGTTCAGCTGTGTTGTACTGATGTAGTAATGTTGTCTTTAGAACAAATTAGCTCACTGGGACTTGGTGACACAGCGGAGTATTAAACCTTTCTCTACAGAAAGAGCATGTGCAGGGATTTTTTTTTTTTCTTCCTAGCTTGAAAAATGCCAGTGAAAAATTACACAAAGATCAAGCTTGGAAAATGTTTGCTTTGCAGAAAATCATTTAAAAATGGAATCTCAATTTTGTTGGCAGCTCCGCTTTCTAAAGGGGCTGTTTATTCTCCACGCCGCAGCATGTGGTTTATGGCCGTTTATATGGCGCATTGGAACTGCCTGAACTTGGGCACCTTAGGGAGTGTTTGTTTTTATATTTTTTTAAGGTGGTTGGACTGAAATCCAGCATGAATCATCTAAGAGAGATTTAGGAGCACGTGAAGATAAATGTTTCCCAGGTGACGGGGAGCAGCGCAGCTGGAAGGTGATCCTACATAAATAACAGACCTGAGAAGACCATGCTGCAGCGCTGTCGGCGAAGAGCAGGGCTGTGGAGTTGCCATTCCTCGGGTGGAGAGGGAAACGTGGTTTTCTATTTATAAAGAGAAGAGTCTTTATCTTTTCTTGGACAAAGTGCTGGAAGCTCTTGCTGAAGAAATTTAATCTCACTATCATTAATTCATTCACCCACTGCTCAGGAAGCATTACCGAGTAACAACCCATTAGAACATCGCTCTCTGAGGCCCTGGAGATAAAAAATGAACAAGGCATACAATCTTGGAAAAGATTCTCTCTCTCTCTCTCTCTCTCTCTCTCTCTCTCTCTCTCTCTCTCTCTCTCTCTCTCTCTTTCTCTCTCTCCCGTATTATTTTTAAAAGTTCACGTTTACCTTTTCTCCATTTTGCACAGCAGCTCTCATTCCCGAATCCCACAGCCTCTCCGACTTTGTCTACTGTTCTCGAGCAGCGCACAGAATTTGCCATGCCAAGGGTATTTCAAAAGATGTAGATAAAGAGGTACATATGGTGAGCCCAGGGAGGTGGGAGCATCCATGAAATAAGGACCTCCATGAATTAAGTTATCTGGAGCCTACCCAAACCAACAAATTTAATGTGTGAATACTACCAATAAAGTGCGGGTACATTCTTTCTTAAGAACAATTCATTGGAACCCATGAAACCCCTATTTGCATTTTGAACCTTCTGATTTTTGGATGCTTAATACATTCTTAGTAAATTTTGGAGGGTTTTTTTTATGGTTCATTGGGTTTACTTGGTTGATTGGTTTGAGTGTTTGCTGTGTTTGGGCTTTTGGTCTTTGTTGTTGCTTTGAGACTTTTGTGTTAGCATTCTCAAAAATGACTGATTTGATAAAATTAATATATATTAAAAATGGGATCTGTTAGATTGGTTTGCATGGTATGGCTTGGGTAATGTGACAAACGGTGTTTTCACACCTGTAGACAGAGAACCAGGAGCTGCCCAGTCTGCAAGCTTGGCTGTCTCAGTTGTTCCAAACTGACTCTAAAGGCCTGGGGGAGTCCTGAACAGCCACCAATCTTCAGTCCACATTGGAAAGCCAAAGAAGCAGGATGAGGCTAGGCAGAGGCAGGGGCAGGGGCAGAGGCAGGGGCAGGGGCAGGGGCAGGGGCAGGGGAAGAGGGTCAGGGGCAGAGGAGCAGAGGAGCAGAGGAGCAGAGGAGCAGAGGCAGGGGCAGGGGCAGAGGGTCAGGGGCAGAGGAGCAGAGGAGCAGAGGAGCAGAGGCAGGGGCAGGGGCAGAGGAGCAGAGGAGCAGAGGCAGGGGCAGGGGCAGGGGCAGAGGAGCAGAGAGGCAGAGGCAGAGGCAGAGAGGTAGAGAGGCAGAAGATTTCTGAGTCTGAGGCCAGCTTGGTTTGTATAGCAAATTCCATGACAGACAAAACTACATCAAGATACTCTGCTACAAAAGAAATAAAGGAAGGACAGGAGAGGGAGAGAGAGAAGAAAGAAAGGGTAGAAGTAGTAATAGAAGCAGCAGCTGAATTTCAGTTTAAGTAAAGGATAGCAGCTGCAGAGGCAACAAAGAGTAGATGCACTCCTCTCCAGGATGCAGAGGCAGGCAGGCAAAACAGCAAAACATTTCCCCATGGATTTTCTTATATCCAGCTGCCACTAAGGTACTGCCCTCATTTGGAGTAAGTCTTCCCACTTCAATTGCCCTGATTAAGAAAACCCCTCACAGATGTGACCAAATGTTTTTCTCTCTGTTGATTTCAAACCAAGTCGAGTTAACAGCCATGATTAGCCAACAGAGTGTCATAGCTCCGTTGGGATGTGATTGGGCTGAAATAGTTTGATCTTGTGCTAATAAAGAACTAGCGAAATTCAGTTGTCTCTTCAGCTTCTTCCAAATTCCCTCCTCACGGGACCTTCTGCGTAGAGCTCGCGTTATCTGCTACCACACAGCATTGTTCAGAGAAAAGTGGAGAAGATGGACACTTCTCTCTTCTGCCTCTGGAAAAAGTTCTAGTTCCTGTGGCCTGCTTTGAGGAAGAAACAGTATGTCAGGAGCCATGAGAGAGACTTCGTATACATAAAGTATCACAAATAAGCGTGGTTCATTCCAGAGCAAAATTTATTCCCAAGAAATGGATACAATGTGAAAAGCAGTCATGGAGGATTGTAGACCGTGGTCCCCGCTACGTCTGCTTTGGGAATGACTTCATCTTCGTGGGAATTAGACATGTGCAATGACTGGCGACTGGGATTTACTAAGCATCTAATGCACAGAGGGTTTAAAATGCAAAGAGGAGTTCCATGGATTCCGATTCACTGTATTTAAGGAAGGTTGTGTCCATACTTCAGTGATTTTGATGATGCTCTCATTAAATTTAGGTGTTACAGTCATATTTCAGGTAATAACTTATAAAATCCTTCTTCTTATACCATTTACATACAATTTGGTTTCTGGTATTAAATTCATAAACCCTCTAAGCACAATTTCAAATTTAAGTACCAGACTGACAGACCAGCCTCTGAAACAATACCTAGACACCTATGTTTGTTCAAAGAACAATAGAATGGAGATCCTGGAAAATGCCATCACCCTAGTTGACTGCACTTAACTGGGAAATCTGGAAGAAGATAGAATCCAGGACAGGCTGAAGAAATGAAGTCATCTTAGCAAGGATACAATGTAACAGTCCACAGGGCTGTTCACCTTGCTCACCATGTAATACTGTGACAGTTCATGGTGCTGACAGGTCTGCTATACCCACAGTCTAAAGTCAACATGCATGTTGAGCTCAGAATAGATTCTGTGTGTGACAAAGACAGCATTATTCTCAATAGTTTGGGGAACCTGATGGTTGTTGCCTCTCCAAGCCCGGAAAATTAATCCCAGGTCCTCTAGAATGGTTCATTCATCCTGCATGTTCTGTTTTCTCAAGGAAAAATGGTACCCAGAAGGAATGGCCAGCACAGAGGTATGAAAAACTGTCTCTGACTTTGTACCCCATATTAAGGAGAAACGAGTCTATATTCTGCAATAGTTTTCCCCATTGCCAGTTATGAAGAATGTTTTGCTCCATTTAATCTCCAAACTATATTACTTTTGCTGAAAATATTATAATTACATTAAATCAAATCGCCCAGAAGATCTGGCTGTATTGCTTATCTGGGACTCAGTATTACATCAAGAATTATGTCAAGAGGAATAACAGTATGTTGAGCACTTTCAGGACACAATGGGATTTGCTCCCTTTTCATGCTCGTGTGTGTGTGTGTGTGTGTGTGTGTGTGTGTGTGTGTGTGTGTGTGTATGTGTGTGTATGTGTGGTGTGTATCGTCTACATGATCAACATGCTTTAGATTTTTGCATTTAATTTTAAATTATGCAGAAAGAAGCATGTGTAAAAATATCATTCTCAAGGATTTGTCTAGTTTAGATTTCTACATGTCTCAAAATCAGACAGGACTCGTGGTGACTTATGAATTAAATAAGACTTCGATTTTTGTAAATTCCTTTTCCTAGGTAGGAAGTATTCAGCCGTGGGTGAACTGAACATCAGAAGATGGGAGCAGTGGACCAAGCTTGCCACGTTGTTCTTTCCTCTCAGTGGGCCACTGAGTTGAAGGATTTGAACGCCACAGAAGTGCTTTGTGTTCACATGGCCCTCCATCACTTCCGACGTACCACAGTTCTCCGGGGCCACTCCCAGTGTTAGGTTTACTCTACAGATAAGGAAAAGGGACTTGTGGGAAGGTTAAGCACCTTCTCTAGGGCTCTCACAGGTATGAAGAGAAAGTCTAGTCAGAGGGCTCGCTGAATCATCATGAGGACATGAGTTCGGATCCCCAGAACCCATGAAAAAAGGCAAGCCTGGTCACATGTATCAGCAATTTAATTCCTGCAATGTGGAGGAGGGGAGAATGGAGACACGATTGTTAGGGATTGCTGGATGAAAACTTTGGTCCAGGCTCGGAGACAGAGACTCTCTCTCAAATGAGTAAGACAGAGAATGATCCAGCAGGACCCCTCTGGCCTCTGTACACAGTGTACCTCCCCCCCAAACACAAGTAAGTGTACATACATCACACACCTATACATGCACACACTCTGTCCTCCCCCTCCAACCGCCCCCCCCCCCCACCATGTAAAGCCTGACTCCGAGTCTGGATGAACAGCACCCAGGAAAATTCACATTCTGCTATGTCTCTCAATGTGATTTCTATCTATATTTTAAAAACTTGGACTTAATGCTTTGTTGTTACCGTTGTTTGCCTAAATTCTTGTGTTTGCATTAGCGTGATGCCTTCCTCTGTCCTCCCATGCTAACCTGTCTATTAAAAAGTGGACTTGAAGGAGGATCACAGCAAGCCACTTGCAATATCAAATTCAAGACAATTTCTTTTTCTTTCCTACAGTTCTTTGGAAATGCAGTGCCTTTGAACTGGCCTACTTCCTATGGAAGAGCTAAGGTGAAAAGAAAGAGATTGATGGTTTAAAGAAACATTTGTATAGAGTAAATGGAGAAATAAAATGGCCAATTTCCACACCCCAGCCTCAGACTAATGGGGTGACTAAATTGCTTTTCCCAGCCTGCCCACTCTCACACTCAGAGTAGAAGGAAGCACTCTTCTTACAAAGTTATATCCGATGCTTGCAAATAAATAGATGGAGGGGAGAAGAAGGGAGAGGAAGAGAGACGGGGTGTAGGGGGCTCTTGGCTCGATTTCTTTAACTGTCTTACCCGCTTTCCCCCACCTCTCTTCTACCTGCCCCAGCGTCTGGTAAACTCTATATACTACCAACGTCTGTGAGATCAGACTTCTGAGCTTCTGTGTACACATTAACACAAATAGTAGCTTCCTTCCCATACTGTCCTCCAGGCTAACCAGTGTTGCTGCACATGTCAGAACTATTTTATATAGTTACGCCCTCCTTCAGGGTAGAGCTATAGCCTGCTGTGCTTTCTGTATCCATTCATGCACTGATGAGCACCTAGGCTGATTCCATATACTGGCCACTGCGAACAATGCCACAATAAGCTGCACACTCTGACCTAATAATGGTCCCCCTTTATTTGTACGCATACCCAATAGCAGGAGCGCATTGCTGGGTCACACGAGAGTATTATTTTCAGTTTTCTGAGAAAAAAATTCAAATCTGTCCAGTGCTGTATTAATTTACTCTCTTGCCAACAGTGTCTAAGAGCCCCCATTTCTGCACAGCCTCACTAGGAGTTGTTACCCCATCTTGTGGGAAATAGCTACCCAAACTGGGGTCAGCAGCAGTTGATAAGGGTGAACCCACTTCCCGCTTATGCCAGCCATTCGAATGCTTAATTCAGAAGTGTGTGTTTGGGTAATTTACCTTTTTAAGACTGGACTATTTGGGTTTTCTTGTTGAGATGTCTCAGTTCCTTGTGTATTCAATTTTTATAGCTTATATTTGTGTTTGTGATTTTTTTTTGGAGAGACAGAGGTCTAGTCTCTCTTCCGCAAGTAGATACCCAGGATGACTTGCTGCAGGACTATCCTTTCTCCACTGTTACACGCTGTATGCCGCACGGCTGTGTCTGCATGGCTATGCCGCTTGGCTTGCTGCAGGCTGGCGGTGCACGTGAGGAGCAGTGACCGATGCTGCCTGCTCAGGCCTTTTCATTTAGACCTACTTTGACTCTTCAGTCTTTTCAAAACTTAGTATACATTTTAAAGTTTTGGTTTTTTTTTTTCATTTTTGGTGAAGAATGCCTTTGGTATTTTGACAAGGATTGCATCTGCAGGGCATTGGAGATTATGGATGTTTTAGTGATATTAATTCTTCTTTTCTGTGAGCACTGTCACCTTCCCATTCTTTCCTGTCTTGTTCCACAGCTTTCGGTGTAAAGATTTTCACCTCCTTCGTAGTGTTGACTTTTTATGTCTTTTTTTGTTTGTTTGTTTTCCAAGACAAGGTTTCTCTGTTGTAACTCTACCTGTCCTGGAACTCACTCTGTAGACCGGCCTCAAACTCACAGAGATCCGCCTGCCTCTGCCTCCTGAGTGCTGGGATTAAAGGCATGGGCCACCACCACCTGGCTTTTTTTTTTTTTAATGTCTTTTTTTAAGCTTGTCATTGGTACATGAAAATTGTGACTTATTTTGAATTTTATATCATGGCACTTTACTTTTTAAAAATTTGTTAAAATCAGTTTTAAATGGAATCTTTAGGGGTTTTTTAGACATTGGAACCTGTTTTCTGGATTCTACTCCCCCACTCCAATTTTCCAACTTTGTGCTTTTATTATATCAGAGGAACTCCAGTCCTACTTATTTGGGTTTATAATATAAAGTCCCCTGTCCTCATTTTCAGGCACAAACCCAAAGCTGGTTATACCCAGAGTGGCCCAGGCCATGTGTCCAGCAACAGCATTCTCTTCTCCTGATTGGTCTGAACATCCTTGACTGTCTTTTGCATCTCTTGACATCTGTCTGAGAATGCGTCCCAGTTCTTCATTCAGGTAGATGTCTTAGAGACACACCAGATGAATCTCGGCAGGACACACAGTGATTTTCATGTATTTGGGAAGAATGAAAAAGAAAGTTAAATAGTTAAATACATCACCCATGTAGTCATTATTCAATAAGCAACAGAGACGCACTGCAGCTTTTCAAAGAGACAAAAGGACTCAGCGACTATTAGTAACAATTTCTCAAGATGCTGTTATTGCTGTACTGACCTAAATTGCCATTTTTAAAGTGTGTTACTCTCAATGAAACCACAAAATGAGCAGTATTATTCTGCCATTATTGATTTTTTTAAATTAAATTTAGTCTTATTTGGACATATAACTTCCACATGGAACAACACATAGTTTCAACACTATATTTACTTAATTATAAAGCTAGTTACCTTCTGTGAACTAATTGATTGTTTAGTTTCTGTGCTTACTGTCACTTTCAGTTAATAGGGCAATAAAACGAAAAGAAAATCTGAGAATTCCTAGCTTGATGAGTTTCTATAAATGAGCCTCTTAACCACTACATAGCTTTGTTTCTATATTCAGGCTTCCACTGGCATTCTTTCTAGAAACTTCTTTTCTCAGCACTATGTGAAGCCTGTCACCCACATAATCATGGACAGGGCCTGCCTGTAAAGGAGAGAGAAAAGTCAGCCAGCTATCCCGTGGGGTGCAAGAGTGATGATGATTATAAATGAACAATGGAGGTAGGATGCCTTTCTTGATAAAGGAAATTTGGGAGAAAATATATCAGGGCCTCTGGTTAAACAGAGCAGGAATGTTATTATAAATTCCAATGAAGAAAAACCTGTCAGAAGAAAAAAAAAACCAGCATCAGAACATGGAAGCAAGCACATGGAGCCAATCCTAAGCATTGAAGAAAAAGAAGATTATTCAGCAGGGATAATGGCATGGATTGTTAACTATTTGCAGAATATAAAATATTAGATTATAACTTTATCTCCATTACACACCCAAATAAATTCCACATGGATTAGAGAAGAAAATGTAAATGTTAAGCCAAAGCCAATAAATCAAAAAGAAAAAGAAAAATACATCACAAATATTCATAAAAATTTATTAAATTACAGACCAGTCATGCAACATGTTGGTTTAAAACAATGAGAAAATTCATCCGGGATAACTGTCAGAGATTTTCCCACAGAGAGTTTTAAATTTAATGCGGTCTCAAAAACATTGTCAATAAAATTAATGGTCAAATAAAATGTCAGAAACCATTTGGCCGCATTGGTGAAAACCTTAATGTGTAAAAGTTTCCTCAAAGGAATTTAGTTATATGTGCTATATCAAATAAGTACATATTCATAAATTTATGTGCACACACACACACACACACATATATAGACATATATAATTACAAGAAAAGAAAAGCAGAGATTTTAATAGCAAGTCTGGGATGACTTATACAGGGGGAAGTAGATATATACTCTTCTCTGTTCTAGCAGTTAAGTTGACATGAAAATTCTTTTATGTGTGTGTGTTTATTCTTCCTCTACTAAAAACAAAACAAACAAACAAAAGATAGAAAAGCGCAGACTATAAACTAAGGCTGCGTAAAGGCAGCCTACACAGATGCTTTTGGACTTGATGAAACACATACCAGTGATATTCCTGGGTTTTCTTTTGCCATCGTGTATTCCAGACTAAGAACTGAAAGGCCAGTAACCCAGGAACAACAGGTGTATAAAACGTCCCAATAAAATATTTCAATTTTGGCAAAGAACCAGGAAAGGGGCAGCCAATTAAGACAGGAAATGTAGACGTTACTACTCCCAGTCCAGGCCCCTTTCTACCCATGCTAGCAGAGCCCAAATATGAAGTCTAGACTTCCACCCTCATAAAGTTTTGAAGAGACGTCCCAAATGGCCCTGTAGGGGGATATCAGTGGATACGAAGTAGAGAGCCAAGACTCTCATTTCCTCCAGCAGAACACTGCAGCAGAAACAGAAACCGTACAGGAAGCACAGACTGCTGTGCCACCTAGAAGAAACAAGGAAACCTTCCCTTTTCACAGTCGGTGTCAGAGAAGCCTAATAACACTAAGGATATTCACCACCATTCAGTAGCAGCAAGGCTGCCTCTAGCATAGTGTCCCTAGAAACCATGAGAACAGGGCTTGAGGCATCCATGCCCAGCAGTCATGAGAAACCCTTTATGTACAATACAGAAAGTGATAGAGATTGGCACAGGCAGAGGAGAAAACAAATCTACAACAATCTCCAGTGTTACCACAGTGTGCAAACACAGGCGCTCACACAGCCCTAGGAATGCTAAGTGGCAGAACTACTTTGAAAGATACTTTACCAATGTCTTACGAAGTTAAGCATAATTCCACAGTACAATCTGTAGTTTTTCTCCTAATTTAACCAAGTGAGCTGAAGCTTTATGTCTGTGGGAAAGCCTACATAGACACACTTAATGTTGGCTTTATTGTTAAGTGCTACAAACTGGAAGCTAACTAAGTGTCCTTCATCAGATAAATAAGCTATAGTAGAGCCATGTCACAAGCAAATGAACTATCAATCCTGTTGTGCAAATAATCTTGCAGCAGCTTCCCGGTCCCACTGGCCACCAGTGGGCTCCCAGGCGGGAAGCCATGCAGCATGAGTGGATCTGCTATGGCGGGCACACCCATCGGTCTTAGACTGGAGGTCTGTGAGCCAATGAGAATGTACAGGATTCTTGGGAGAGTGTTGTCAGTGGAACATCTCCATTTATTGAAGCAAGGGTGGTTACATTTATAGGATAAAGGCAGGGGAAGGTCCTTGGTACCCAGGGATGGGGACCATTGGTTAAGACTGGGATACTGGAGTAGCCTCATTTGCATGTGGAGTTCAGGTCTAAGGGTCAAAGTCCTGGAAAAGATTCTTGCATAAGGTGCGATCTCACAGGGAAAAGAGGAAGACACCTTATTAGAAAATGGGCTCAGCCCTAGGCTCCCAGCTACAGTGTTCAGATAAACACCAACCAGGACACATTCCTTTGCCAATGACCTTCTGTGAAGCAGGCAATATTTATCTGGGTTTGGCCAGGACTAAGAAAGTGGGCAGCAACTGAACTCCTGCCACTCTCATGGTGAGAATTCTGGGGTTCAAAGCATGCTTCAACCCACTCTTAGCTCTAGGACAGCCCCACAAATCGAAGAGAAAAATCTGAAGAGATATCAAATGTGTATTGCTAAGTGAGAGATGCAAGAATTAAATGAAATACACTACATACTGTATGTGGTGGTTTGAATGGGAACAATCCCCCAGCCTTTGAACATTCAGTTCCAACCAGGGTGCTGTTTGGAGAGGTGGCTGGGGGAAGCACATCACTGGGGACAGGCTTTGAGAGTTCATAGCATTGCCCACTTTCAATCCACTCCTTCTACTGTCCCGTTTGTGAATTAAGATGTTTCCTGCTCACTTTTCTCCTCCAGCTACCTATTGCTATACCCTCCTGCGGCTATTGACTCTGCCTCTTGAGCCAGCAGTCACAATGAATTGTTATTCCCCCAAGTCACTTTTGGTTACGGTGTTTTATCACAGTGATAGCAACTGGCTATCTGCACAATTATCTATAGATAATACAAATAAAGATACATAAATAAATACAGCCACTGCACAATTCTGACTCCTGAGAACTCTTCAAACAGCAAAACCAGAGATGCTAAGCTGACAGATGGTGATCAGTGGTTGGGTATAAAGACAAGAAAATATGGGCAGGTAAAGTACTGGGGTTGGGGTGAGGCTACAGATAATGAAACTGTGCTGTGTGGTACTGTAATGGTGAGTATGTAACATTATTTCAAAAGCTATAAAACTGCACCTCACAAAAACGGTACAATGTAAAAGAAAGACTATGAATTACAACTGGCTCATTAATTGTAAAAAACACTGTTGTTGTATATGAGATGTTAATAGGAAAAATTGTGGGAGAAAGGAAGTATATGAGTTTTCTGTACAGACTTCATAATGTTTCTAGTTTAAATTTGTTCTCAAAACTCTGCGCCAGTTTGATAAAGGTCATACAGTTTTAACAACTTCAGTACTGATTAATGATCAAAACCTCTTAGCAATGTAACAAGGAGTTTCCTCAACTTGACAGAGAACAGTTATTACAATCTTAGGCCTATAGACATTGTTAAAATGTTAACACTTTTCCCCTAAGGTAAGAATTAGAACGATTGTGTCAGTTCTCACCACTCTCAAACTCTCAGAGCTCCAACCATCGCAACAAGGAGAGAGAAGTTCAGAAACGCAATGCGTAGTGTGCAATATAAAACCATCCCAGACTGCAGATGAAGCAAGTGTCTACACAGGAAGTCCAGAAAATGAGTTCAGCAAGGTCACAGACACAAAATACATACACGCACATGCAAATGTCAATTTATAGTTGTTCAAAAACAAGTGATATGTTCAGGTGAAAAACCTATCAAAACTAATAGAAATTTTAAAACTATGCAATATATTATTTTCCTTTTGCTGCTTAACATGGTAGCCTAACGTGGCTTAAAACAACACAAATCCGTTAGAATTAATTGTTTCTTTGCTTATTTATTGTCTGTGTGGGCGTGTGCACGCATGTGTACTCAAGGAACTCAAAAGGCAACTTGCAGAAGTCTGTTCTCTCCTTCCACCATGTGGATTTCAGGAATCGAACTCAGGTCCTTGAACTTGGCTGCAGACACCCTTGCCTGTTGAACCGTATTCCTGACCCAGTCCATTAACAGTCTTCAGGTTAGTTGTCTGAATTGCGTTTCATGAGTGTAATAATATTCTATCAACATTCCTTAATAGCTTTCTTCTGAGACTCTATCCGTTTGTCTTTCCCAGGTTTTAACAGCCACTTCCATTCTTTGGTATGTGGTAGCTCCAAATGTTCTATTCCAGCTCTACTTCCATGACCTCATCTTTGTGTAGAAACCTGAGGCCCTCTCACATCAAAGCTTTAAAACTGTATTTGGTCTGTATAAAACACATTTTGGCCTGTATTTGTCTATGTCTATCTCCCCTCAGAACGTACAAACACTATCAGATCTGTAGATCCTTTTTTACAGTATAAGTAAAATATTCACATGTCCCAGGAATCAGGAGACATTATTGTGACTGCCAGGACTAATAAAAGAGCAAAAATAGTTTTAAATAAATGAAGAGATATACCACACTCAAGGATTGGAAAGTGTAATAAAGATATCAATTCTGCAAAAAATTGATACACATGCTTAATATAATTCCTATCCAAATCCCAGGAAGATCTCTGGTAGATTTAGACAAAATTATTCTAATAATTACTTGGAAAGACAAAGAAATAAGAATAGATCAAACAGTCTTGGGAAAGGAGCCTACGCCTACCCTGTTCCTAGATCTACTGCTTAGCAAACCTCTGAGGTCATCAGTCATCTCTCCTACTTCCTGTGTATGGCTGGAGCATGTCTGCTCAGCAGCATCTCCATGGAGACATTTTTCCCAAATGGTGCAATGTCGTTTAGCATCTTTGTTCCACCCCTGCTACACAGACTGTGGTTAAAGGAACCTTAACCCCTCGTTTTACCTCCTGTTTCTCCAGGGAACTCTAGGTATCTGGGTTGTTTCTGTTGTCATTTGTTGTTGTTTTGTTGCTGTCTAACCCCATACTGAATTCAGATTCTCAATCCTTTTTTTGCCTCAGTTCCTCCAATGCTAAGATTACAGGCATGTGCCACCCACACCCAGACTTCCACATTTTTTTGTAAATGAGGTACTTAGAGATGCCATGTGTCTCAGGAGTTTTATCGTTAGTTTGAAACTCAGGCTAAAACTAAAGATTCCGGTATTTTAATCTTTGACCCTCAGCTCCAAATCACGTCTGTCATTCCTTAGGGCCATCCCCAAATGTTCAAAGCAGCACCTTTGAATCTTATGAATAAGTACATTCTTTATCTAGAAGTGATTCTATGTTTCAGCCATTAAACCAACATTTTTGCTCTCTCTCTTGAATATGTTTAAGTGAAATAATCTAGAATGGTAGGCAATATCATATTATTCTTTGACTTTCCTTGGTAGCAAGCACCCACCTCATAGAGATTTTAATTTTCACAAAATTATGTTATTTTTCTATACTTTTCTATAAATGATTTTCAATTGATTTTTATATGAAAATAATATTTTTTTCAAGTTTATAAGTGTGGGAAAATCAAGGTAAGCAAGTAAACGAATGAGTATGTACGCATCAGTTTCTCTCTTCCCTTCACCACAAACATGATAGGAGCTGTTTGAAGTCCCCGCTGCTTTGAACTTCCTGTTGTAGACTGTGATACAGTGTGCTGGACTGAAATAAAGCCTTTCTCCCTGAAGCTATTTCGTCAGGGTATTTTGTCACAACAACGAGAGAAATCTAGAACATAGATTGGTTAAATTATATAACATCCTTTAAGAGAATAAAATTATGTAGTAATTTTGCAAATGGAACCAAGACTAAGGCTATCGTGGACCAAAATCTAAAAGGAGTCTATTCATTTTTTTTTTTTTTATCAAATCACAGAAATGTGTTTATAAATTTCTGTAACATCATTAAAAACTACCCCACAGTATGAGTGTACAAATCCCCTGTGCCCTTGGGGGCAATTTACATCCTTGACAAAAACTAGTAAATCACTAGACAAAGGAATGAAAGAGAGGAAGACTTATCTTTTGAAGTATGATGTCAGCATAAAAAAAGAAAATAGCACTGCACAGAAGTCTAAAGAAAATGAGTAGAAATAAAATATGACGCTTCAGGTCCAGCTAGCGGAAGCCTACATGTTGAAAGCTTAACGGCCATACTACTCAGAGGTAATCAGGCCATGAGGACACTAACTTCATCGCTGGCTTGATCCATCTGTGAGTTCAGAGCTGAATCGATTATAAAAAAGTGAGGCCTGGATGGATGAAATTGGTCACTAGGGCATGCTTCAGAAGGATATATCTCATCCCCAGATCGTCCCACAGTGACAGACAGCTAACGTCATCAACGGTTTAGAAGAACATGTAACCAGCAGAAAATGAGTAGGAACAGAGGCTGAAAGGAACTTGGACCATAGGAGGGGGCAGAGGAACCCCAAAGTTGATAAAAAAAAGAAATCAAAGTCTACATTATAAACAGTTCATTTGCTTGCTGTGGATTGGCTGTTTTATTTCCTTTGTATTTAGCTTCTGCAGCTTTTTGTTGTTGTTGTTTTTGTTTGTTTGTAAGTTCTGGATTCTGACGTGCAGCTGGTTCTATGGGCTTTCTGTTTGCTCTACTGATTCTTTCCTTTTCTGTACAGAAACTTTCTAGTTTTATTTCATGGAGTTTCATTTGTTAGTACTTGGAGCTTGGAGTTAATTCCTTTGCTATTGGTGTTCAATTCAAAAAGTTCTTGCCTGCCCCAGTATCTTGAAGGGCGTCCTCTGGGTCTTCTACAAGTTTCAGTGTTTCACATTTTAGATTAAGGTCTTTGGTCCATTCTGAATGGCTTTTTTTTTTTTTTTTTTTTTTTTTTTTTTTTATGCAAGGAGAAAGACGAATTTCATTCCACTCTTCTGCACATAAATCCCAATTCTGGCAGCACCACCTGCTGATGAAGCTACCTTTTTTCCAATGTATGTCTTTGCTTTTCTGTCAAAACTTAATAGGGCATTGCTTTTATTTTCAGGTCTTCTGTTCAATTCCATTGATCTACAAGTGTATTTTAGGCCAGTATTGGGTGTCGCGGACCGACCCAGCAGGGTCCCCTAAGTCCGGGGAGAATCAGGAATCTGGTACTCAGGTGGGCAAGGAGTCGGCGAAGTGACAAACAGACACAGACACGAGAATGTGTTGAATCTGAGTGTAATTTGCAGCAGTGAGCATCAGACTTATGTATTATTATTACAGGGAAACATAATCATACAAGAATGTGAATAGTGCCAAAATACGTCAGACCTCTTTTGTGAATTATCTCAAAATACATAGGTCAGGCCTCTTTCAGGGAAATATGGTTAAAGGATACAATATGTGAAAACAGTACCTTACAATGTGTAAGACAATGTGGTTACTGTTGGCATACAATGTGGTTACAGTTGGCATATCAGTAAGTATCCTGTGGTTAATAATTTTTTTGAAGCCAGTTACTGTGCTGGTTTGTAACAGAAGGTACCTACTTTTTGAAACTGAGATCAGGATCAAAGTCAGGAGTTACAGTTTCAGGGGCTTTTGGAGTTTGCTCAACATTTTCTACATCCATCTTAGGTGGGCGGACACTGGAGAGCATTGTAGCCACGCTCCATAGAATAGAATAAAGAGAAGGAAAATGATAGCTATCAGACCATAGCCAACAATTGTAACTAGGGCACGACAGGAAAACATCCCTCTGTTACTAGGGGCGCCAGCCAGGCTTTCCAGGACACCAGCTTCCTTGAAGCTTTAGCCTCTATCCGCGGAGCCGGAGTTTATCCCTGTCACACTGACTCCACTGGAGTTGGCTTTAGTCTCAATCCATGGAGCAGGAGTTTAGGCCTGTCACGCGGACTCCACGGGAGCTGGCGTGGCAATTGGGCTATCTTTGGCCCCATATTTCTGCAGTGTAATATGTGGTCAGATATCATAATATTTCTAGCAGTTCTCTTACTCCGTAGGATGCTTTGACTATTGTAGTTGTCGACTGCTGTGGCGGCTCACCAAGAGAGGCAAGAAGGCATATTCATTGGTGCAAGCCCTGCCAGACCTCAGGAGAGGGTCCCACCATCCTGGCCAGCATCATATTCAATCAACAGTGGAACCCAGAGCATCTCAGCTCAGGTGTTTTTAATTCTTTCAGAATTCCTCAGGAGTTCTACTGAGAGCACATGCAGATCATTAGCAATTAACATCCTCCCCGCAGAAATCCAACACCTGCAGACACTACAGAACGCCAAGGCCTATGCATCCCTTTTTCCAACAGTGCACAAAAACAAGTATTTTAAACACAACTAAAAATAAACTTTCACAGCAGACTATTTATGGCCTTTTGTGGTTCCATATGTATTCTTTCATTGTTGTTTTTCAACCTGAGAAATAAGATGTTGGAATTTTGACTGGTATTGTGTTAAATCTGTACAGTGATTTTTTTTATTGACTGCCCATTTTCAATATTAATTCTGCCAATCTAAGAGCATGCAGTGTTTTCCATCACCTAGTATCTGCTGTGTCTTCCTTTTCAATTTTTCTAAATTTTCATTATGAATATCTTTAACTTCTTTGGTGAGATATGTACCTAAACACTTATCTTTTAAGATGTTTTGAAAGGAATTTGTTTTCATAATCTCTTTTCTGAGAATACACTGTCAGTATAAATAGAGGGATTTTTATTATTAATTCTGTTTTCTGCAAGTTTAGTGTGGGTTATTAGGTCCAAGAATTTTCTTGTAATGAATCAGGTTTTCTGAAAATAAGGGTAGTTTTACTTCTGTCTTTCGGACTTTTACCCCTTTAATTCTTCTTTCTTGTTTAACTGTTATAGAAGACTTCAAGCACTGTCTCAAATAAAAGGAGAGTGAACATTATTGTCTCATTCCTGGCTTTAGAGGAAATGTTCTCAATTTGTCTCCATTTAATTTAATGTTGCAATAGGTTTGTCGGTGATAGGCTTTATTATTTTAAGGTATTTTTCATCTACTCATGAATACTCATGAATTCTTTTTATCATAAAGACATATTGAATTTTTTTAAATACCTTTCATCATCAACTGGAACAAACATGTGGTTTCTGTCCTTAAGTTTGTTTACAGGGCATATTATATCTATTGATTTCTGTGTGTTGAACCAGTTTTGCCTTTTTCAAATGAGTCCCACTTGGTCATGATGTATAATCTTTCACTGTGTTCCTGAATTCATTTGCAAGTATTTGCTGAAATAGTTTGCATTTATGTTCATCAAAGAACTTTGTCTGCTTTTTAGAGCGGTATGATACCGAATTCCTAGAGTGAATTTGGTAATGTTCCTTGACATTGTAGTTTATAGAACACACTAAGAAGAATCGGCATGAGGTCTTCCTTGAAAGTTTAGTAAAATTCAGCAGTGAATTCGTCTGGTAGTGAGCTTGTCTTTGAGTAGAGTCTATATAATAATGGTTTCCATTTCCTCACTTGTAACCTGTCTCTTATAAATTATGTTTTCAGGGCTTGATTTTGGTGGATGATATGATATTCTTTTTCTTCTGTGTTACCCAGCTTTTCAGAGTACATATTTTCATAGTAATTTCTGATATTCTATATTTCATTGTAGTCAGTTGTTATGACACTCTCTTACCTCTGATTTTATTCATTTTTAACTTTGTCTTTTTTTCTTTATATCAGATTGCCTTAAAAAATGTAAATAACTAATAACTATCTAAAAGCGTTCCATATCCCTGACTACCAGAGAAAAGCAAGTTAAAACTACTTTGAGATACCTCCTCAACCCAGTCAAAATGCCATCAACAACTCTGACAGCAAATGTTGGGGAGGATGTGGAAAGAGAGGAACCTTTATTCACTTTTAGAAGGGGTTCAAATTAATACTGCACAGCTCATCAGTTCTGAGTAGAGTTTGTTAGGAGCTTTAGATACCAGCGTGCCTTGTGTTTTCTGCATTGCCACTGGCAAGATTGAGCAGAATGAAACAAAAATAAGCAGTACTGGCTGAAATGGGTGAACAAAAGAGATAATTTTAGGACTGGAGAGATGGCCCAGTCAGTAGAGAGCCTGCCACAGAAGCATGGGGACCCAAGCTGGGTCTCTAAAACTCATGCACATCTGTAATCCTGGTGGTGCTGGTGGGGCAGAGACAGGCAGATCCCTGGAACAAGTTGGCCAAGCAGACAAGCTAATCAGTGGTCTCCAGGCTTAGTGAGCAACCCTGTCTCAAAAAATTAGTGTATTAATCAAAGAATGTAGCCTACATCAGCCTCTGGCCTCCCATGCACAGACACATAGTGTACACATACAAGCTACACACACACACACACACACACACACACACACACACACACACACACACGCATGCACACACACACACACACACACACAGGAGTGATTTTATTTGTTTACAGGATGAAACCCTTCTCTTTCCTTAGAGCTTCATGTTCCTATAAATCAACCCAACCTAGCAATCATCTGTACTGACTGCTCGTTATGTAAAGGATTAATTAGCTATAAAATGATGCACTGATATTTTAAACATGGAAAAATGCTGCCCATTCCATTTATGAGTGTTTTTCCCTAAATTTTAAGGGTGGGGGGCAGCTTTTTGAACAAAGTAACCAGGCTTAAAATCATATCCTGCAGGCCACAAATTGGTGTTAGTTTACATACAAGCTGGACATCCAGTGCTGACTGAGGAGGTTAACTGTTGAAGATAGAGTCTCAGAAACCTGCCTGTTGTACACTCTAATGAGAGGCAAGAGCACAGAGCAAATCCTCACCAACAAAACCTCCTCCTCTTTGTAATTTCTCTGAGACATTGTTTTGAGTAACCGTTGAAATCTCAACAGGCCAAAAAAAAAAAAAAAAAAAAAACCAGGCTGTGGCTGACATTTTCTGCAAAATCCTATCCTCTGCCGCTGCTGGAGAACACGTAATGAGTGGGTACTCTGGGGCAGACAATGGGGAAGTTCTTGACGTCTGTTTCACATCGACGAAGGCTGGCAGGTAATGCCCTTTTCCTGCCACTATTTTGTTAAGGGAGAATGTGCTGTAAATCCCCTCAAAATTAAAAATAAGGACCTATTTCCCCACCCCCAATTCGACCAAAATGACTTCTCGTAGAAGAGTAGAGGGAAGTCTTAGACTCACTTCTCTCTACCCAATTACTAGAAATCTTTCCCTTTATTTATTTCTTTTCCTCTCTGGACTTCCTGATGATAGCCCTAGAGAGGAATGTGAATCCTTTAGTACAGCCTAAGCAATGAATTAGACCAGGTTTGTGAATAACACCCTACACTCAATATGAGGTCCAGGAAAACAAGTCAAGACAAAGAAAATTTTGGCCAAATCAAACAAGACTACATATGCAGTCAGAAATGCAGTCAGAAACCCAAGGCGAATGTCCTGCACCTGGCATTGCAATTAGACTCTGAGACACCAATTCACCACATTGTCAGTCAATGCAACTATTATGCTACCTATTTGATTTCCAGCAATTGTTCTGCTAGCTCCACTCAGAACATCATCAATTCAGCCTGCAAAGGCAGGAGACAGGAATCAATACTTTTTGAGTGAAGAACAAAACCCATACAGTAAGTTACCGCTGAAGAATCCCAAGGTCATGATCATGAAAAGCATTTGTGGGTGGCCAGGGGAGAGAATAAAAGGAAAGAAAAGAAAGGAGAAGAAATAGCCTTTCCAAACAAATGCAATACATTTCAAGTCAGTGTCAAAGGGCTATCGAAGCTCAGGAATGATCTCTGAAGTGTGAAAATCTTGCTAATGTTAGGCAAGAACGTGTTAATGCAAAAGTCAATTGCTTGTTGCCTCTACAAAACTACAATCATGTGCATTCTTGTCTTCATTTAAAGGGAACTTTCTGGAACTTAATACTGTTTGGTTGACATTCTCCTACACAGCTCCTTTCCTCTCTCTCTCCTGAGCCTTGGCTAACCAATCTATGCCCTCTTTCAATGAGGTCACCTTTCTGTTACTCCACACAAGAGTGAAATCGTGCAGTACTGGTCTTTCCATGTCTGTTTAGTCACCCTGAGCATAAGGATCTCCAGCTTCATCCATGTTGATGCAAATGATACAATGTCGTTGTTTTTATGGCTAAGTAGTGCTCTGCTGTGTAGTTATAATTTTTTTTCTACCCACTAATCACTTGACTACACTTAGCTATAACATACTGAATGTGTCAAAAAGCTAGAAAAAAATTGATATTTTAGGAAGTTTTTATGCATTAAATGATTTTTCAGAGAGCAGATATTTTAATCTGATTTAAACATTATACAACAGAGGCTGAGGCAGGAGAACGGTGAGTGTGAGGGCAAACTGGGTTACACTCAAAAAAACCAAAGCACCCAATATGTCTGTGTACTGAAACGTTCCATGGTACCCGGCATTGCTTCAGCTGTTATCTTGAAAGAAATATAGAATCACTTGGGAAGAGGAAGCCTCAACTGAAAAATTGTCCCAATCTTACTGGCCTGTTGCCATGTCTGTGAGGCGTGTTCTTCTCCAGTTGATGTTGGAGAGCCAGGCTATTCTGGTGGTACCATTCCTAGGCAGATGGTTCTGGGCTACATAATTAAGCTAATTGAGCGAGCCAAGAGGAAGCAACTTCTCTCCATGGTTTCTGCCCCAGGTTCCTGCCTTAAGTTCCTGTCCTGTCTTCCCTCCGTGATGGACTGTTACCTAGAGTATAAGATTAAATAAATTCTTTCCTCCTCCAGGTTTTGGTAATAATTGTATTACATTTACAATTTTTATTTTACAAGATTTTACAAGATTTTATTTACAAATTTTATTTACAAGAACAACGAAAAGCAAACTAAAACAAGCATCATTGGCATGTACAATGTTTATAATTTGCAAATAGATTTGAATTAAAAAAAAAAATCTGACAGGTACTTACCACACATGATTTTCTATAGGGATAAACAAAGTGAAAGGTAAATGTTTGGAGTGAAGCACATGTTTCTAGATTTGACCTTCCATATTTCCCAACTTTGATGGACATAACTATTGTCAAGCTCTCATAATTCAAGCTCTATAAATGATACACAGTAGTGTCAATGAGCCATAGTAGAGATTATGACTCTTTACATTTGTGTCTTGGTCTGCTTCATCCTGTCCTTGTAAGCATTCAAATAATACTAGAAGAATATATTTTTTTTATATAAATCTACCTCATACATCCTGAAACAATCACATTTGTCTCTAGACCAACACCCACGGGATGAGAAGTCCTATGGAATAACTATTATTAATAACACTATCATTGATTAGGCTTATAATATGATCCAAGAGAAATCTGAGCAGTTCAGATACATTGCTTCATTTAGTCCCTTCAAGAAGTCTCAATGTGGGCATGAAGAGAAGGCTCAGCAGTTAGGAGAGTTACTGTTCTTCCAAAGACCTGAGTTCAGTTCTTAGCAACCACAATGGGGCTTACAACTCCCTGTAACTCCAGCTCCAAGGGATTCAACACCATTTTCTGAATACCCCTCCTATACACACACACACACACACACACACACACACACACACACGGCATATGCACAGAAACATATAAGTAAGTAAAAATAATATTTTTTAAATCCTAAGAGGTGAATTATTATTATCCTCAGCAGGTGATGAGGAAATAAGACTATAATTACATAAAATTACATAAAAATTACATTAAAAAATGCCTGTGAGAGGCTCTGGTACCTGTGCAATGTCCAAGTACCTGTGGGATGCCTGGGTGTCTATGTGATGTCTGGGTGCCTGCATGTTTGGGCAATGAGCCCAACTTCAGGTTGAACTTGGTTATGCTTCATCTCAGGTTAACATGGACCAGGTCAATGTCCATGATCAGGGTGCCCTGCTGCCTCCCAAAACCATGGTAATGCCTGTGATCCATACCCCTGCCACAAAGGCTGAACCTAATTTTATTATTATTCTTTTTTTTTTTTTCTTGAGGGAATAGGGTGGTAGGATGGAATGGAGTAAATAATTATGATTAAATAAGAGGAAAGCTAAGACTCAAACATAGGTCCATTAGTTTGAAAGTCTGCAGTTTTAACCGTTGTTTGTCAAGTGTATAACACTATGGTGTTTGACAGTAGAAGGTAAGCACAATGTTCATATATGAAGAAAGTATGCCTAAATTCCAAGATTGAGTGGCTGGATAAAGATTATTCAATCTTTATTGGTGAAAGTAATATGCAGTTATAGAAAAGAAAAAGAAAAAGAAAGGAAGGAAGGAAGAGAGAAAGAAAAAAAGAAAGGGAAAAGCTTTTTTCCCCTAGGGTACAAAATAGAGAGGAGTGTGAGGAACTGGTCTCTATAAATTTGCAATGTTCAACGGGTAGTATGTGCTGCAGGTCACTACAGGAGACACAACGAGGAATCCAAGTCACTTCCTGACCTTCCAGTGTAAGGCTTCTGGGCTTAATTTGCTAATGGTTGATGAGAGGGACAGCTAACTTCTGGAGAGAAATCACTTCTAAACACACAAAAAAGAAGCTATATGATAGAGAAGAGAACAACTATATAAGTGGGAGAGAAAATTCAAGCATGACTGAATTGAACTCTAGAACCAGTAGTTAGAAAGAGAAAGGGGGGGGGCGGGGGGGGAGATAGACGGAGAATTCAACCAAAAGTCACGTGCCAAGCGATGATGAAGCAACAAGAATTGGAAATGTCTAAAAAAGTGAATAAAAGATGGTCATTTGTCATTCCTAGGAAGGTTGAAGTCACTGTGAGGATTAACAGAGAGTAATCTTTATATTATTTTAAATACTTTTTTATTTGGTAAGAGCCAAACAAACAAACAAAAAACAAAACAAAACAAAAAACAAACAAAAAAACCAAGGGCGTGAGCTGAATTGACTGGTCTAGGAAACACTTGCGTGAGAAGGTCAGGCGTTTGTGCTGTCATAACATGGATAAGGTACAGTCTCTGTCTTCAGCAGGTCCCCACTACAGTAAGAAAGACAGAAAGATACCGCCAAATGCACAGATCACTTTCCCAACCATTGCAGAGAAAGGCACGGACTTGTCAAAGTCCACCGATGCTCGGAACTGTGTACCAGGATGGCAAGGGTAACGAAAGGGAAGCAATTTGTGTGGCGCTGGCATAAAAGAACAGGGTTAAAGAGATGGAAATGACAATGAGCAGCAGGAAGGCAGGAACAGCAGAAATGACTGCTTGGGTACTGTTCCATATTGCCTGCACAGGGTTAAACACACACAGGAAAGAATCCTGACACAGGGAGGAAATAGATATCTTTAGAACGTAGAGAATGGTTATCACCAGCAAAAGGACATCCAAAATGAATAGGATGTTGTTGATTTCTTTACTAAAACTCTGACTCAATTTTACAAGGTCAAATCAACCCTATAATTTAAAATCCATTTTCTCTGGGAAAGAGACGTGTGATTTAAGATGTCGTTCAATGTGGCTTCTAATGTTCCAAGCCAATGAGGAGAGATGGGAGGGTCAACATCATCAGTAGACACAAAAGACTCTCCTCACAACAGCTGAGCAGCAGAACAGGACTCAGAAGGAGATCAGGCATTTCCCGAGATTCAAATTCTGATTCTACCCGAGTCTACACTCCTCCTGCTACACGGTTACGTCCTAAGCTTTCTGCTTCCTGGTGCTTTTGCTGAGAAGCCACTTCCCTTAAGATATCCTATGGGAAACATTACAGAGCCCCTGTCATTTCAGCTGGACAAGAACAAAGCCACAAGGGAAAGCGCATTTGACTTTTGACACGACTCCAATTTACTACTTCATGAAAGAAATGGAAAATTTTCCAGGCTTCACATAGTCCACGGAAGTATTAAAACACACACTGAGAATGCCCTGGGGAGCAAGCAGTTAGCAGTAATCCTTCATGTACTCTGCTTACGTTGCTGCCTCCAGACAGGCCCTGCCTTATCTTCACCTGTAAGCCAAATACCCTTTCTGCCCCAAGCTGTTTTTTGTTATGTTTTGTCACAGCAATAGAAAAACAAATTAAAACTGACATTACAAACTAGTCTTACTTGGTTAAGTAGTAGCATTTATGTAAATTTCAGCTTCAAAGAAATTTTAATTCTAACAACACGTGTATAATTATTATATTATATTGCATATTGCTATGCTCATCTTCTTTAGTGTGGCTCTCAATTAGGTTGTTCGTTAACAGGTTGCCGTTCATTTTACACCTACTCTGAAATTTGGTTCTGCCATTAACTAGCAATATAGCCTTGAGTCAGGAACTTAGCATTGCTGTGCCCAGTGTTCTTCATCTTGAAAAAAACTATAAATAGTACTAGTTCCTATGCACGCAAGCATCTGTGATGGGTAGAGGTGCTGATCATAGGAAACGATCAACAAGTCTCAGGTCTTCCTGAAGCCTGGATGTCCCATGTGAAACTGCAGAGCGATGACCTAGCTTCCCAAGGTGAGTTGTGTTTATTTTAAGGCTCAATTCTATTAGCCTCAGAATCTTCAAACCCTTCAAGGCCCTTCAAGGCCTTCTCTATTAAGGTTTTCCAGTGTTCTGGGTGCAAATTTATGCTTAAGATAAATCATTTCTGAATCCTTCCCTGGTTTGCCCTTAAGCCTGTTTACACAGTTACAATGCCCTAATTGAAGTGCTCTTTCTTATGTTTTCATTTGCTTTTTTTTTTTTTGAGATAGTCTCATGTAGACAAACTGGTCTTGAACTTGCTAGTTGGCCAACGATGACATTGAACTTCTGACCCTCCCACCTCCATCTTCCAAGTGATGGGATTAGAGATCTCACCACCTTCCCCGTTTATGTTGTTCTGGGATTGAACCCAGGGCTCTGTGCGTGGGAGGTGAGTACTCTACCCCCTGAGCTACTTTCTTTGTCCTTTCCTATTGCATTTTTTTAAGATTTAAGAGAACATTTCATTCTCATCAATTTCCTTTAGAAAAACATGTCACATATTTACAACTCGACGTTTTGAACACAGTAGGCTCGCTCCATTTTGTCAACCAAATTAAGGCATAACAGATAGCTGTGTATCACAAACATGAAAGCCCCGGAGGGTGGGAAGGTCTCTGTGAAGCAGGGCTTTTGTTTTCTCAACCCAAATCTGATAGGAAGAAGCATTTCTAAGTGGAGAAATAGGAAAATAGCAAGGAGAGGGAGTGTCTGTTAGTTTCCAAAAGGGATAATTTTCTAGTGGCTTCGAGCCAGGAAAACTGTTTCCCATACTCCTCTCTTCCCCACCCCCAAGATCCAGTGTAAGACTCTATGTATGGTCAACATAGACTGTGATCAGTCGGAGGAGCCCAAGTGGAAAGAAATGTGATTTGGGGTTTGTGGTGAATGTGGTCTTCTCCACACTGATTAGCGGTGCCAGGAAGTTCAGAGTCGGATAATCAGAGGGAGACAAGGGTACAAACAGTATCATCGTTTATCTTACGATTCTCAGGCCAACATGATGTCTGAAGACAAGGGGATCCAAAACCTCTCTTGAGGGTGGATAATGATAAAAAAAATTACCAAATAGTTCTCAGTGATTGGATGGAGTAAAGTACATAACAGAAAGGAATCGACAGAACAGAAAGAAAAACTGAAACCATTAGAATACAAGAAAATGGATACGAAGAAAATGTTAGTTATGACCTGTGCCCTCTTCCACATTTAGATAGGAGAATGCCTCCGTGGAAAATCCAATGAGACGGGGATGTTGACTGATTTCAAAGTGTTAAACATCTCTTCGGTAAAAGAAGATAGCTTCCTTCAGAAGCCTCGGTCTCGTGGAGCACAGATTCCAAGTAGATACGACTCTGGTAGATTCTGTGGGTTTTCGGGACTTAGATTCCCAGGCATTTGGATTTGAGTTCCAGCATAGAACATAAGCTGGTGAATCTCACCTGGTAAGAGGTCCGATTTCACGCTTTGATCTGGGAGCTGGCTGCCGCCCTGGGTTCTTATTTGCTAGTGGTGGTATGGAAGACAATAATGAGAAGTTAT
Organism: Cricetomys ansorgei; assembly: GCA_026225945.1. NCBI lineage: Eukaryota > Metazoa > Chordata > Mammalia > Rodentia > Nesomyidae > Cricetomys > Cricetomys ansorgei. The sequence continues at coordinate 34,138,325 of JAMJFZ010000239.1, read as the reverse complement.
GAATGTGATCAAAAGTCAGTAAACATTAAGAGTTTGGATTTATGGAATTCGAGCGTGGGATACCTTTGCTCGTATTTAAGAACTGAAATCTTGGTATGGCCACACTGCATGGAGAGCTAGGGTCTCCAGCCGTGGGGGGCTAACCCACATGGAGTCGTGGGGGGATGTGGAGAAGTTGACAATAGCCAAAGATTTCTACATGCAAAAGATTCACTCGCGATCCACCCAATACATCTGCAGCGTTCACGGCAGCTGTCTCGTGCTGCACGGAGGACCTCCGTGCAGCGTTGGCTGTCAACACACAAAGTGCACTTCGCTCACGAAGCACTAATGACCGCCGCCCGAGACGCTTTAGCTCAGCTGTGAGACTAACGCGTGCCTGACTTTGTGTTTTACTGTAATAAAAAGTTGTCTACTCCAGCCATAGTTCAAGTCTTTCTACCCTTATGGTTTGAATTATAGAAAATAAACACTTCCAATATTCTCCCATTACCACTCCTCAGCATGTGAATCATCACATTGGTACACCATTAGGTTATTTTGTGTTGGAATGCGTGAGTTTTTTTTAGGTACTGGTTAATGGTCTAGGAGCTCGAATAGGTGTGTGCTTCAAGAGCAAGGGCGATAACCTGATTTCAAATGCTGGGCGCTCACCTGGAAAGCTGGATGTGGCAACATGTGCTTCTAATCCGGGCGCTATGGAGAGTTGAGGGGTAGAGCCGGGAGGATCCCTGGGCGAGCTTGGTGCCAGCCTAGCTCCAACTTCAGTGAAAGTCCCTGCCTCAAGGACATAAGGTAGAAGGTGACAGAGACAGACACCTGATGTCCTCCTCTGGGTATTGTGCACGGGCAGACCCACAACACACCTGTACACGCACCGTGATAGACACCACACTCACACCTACACACTTACACACAAGAATTGCTGTTGTATTTGCTGACTTAGCTTCATCAAAAAAAAAATTCAATGAGTTTTGGCATGGGGAAGAATTTCCAACAGTTTCGGAAGTAGCCTTAAACATACATTCACCATTATATATTTATGAAAAACAATATTCTCAGCATAGGCGATTATAAAGTCAATATTAATGAACTTTGAAGATAATAAAGATGCTATGTGTTCTGCAGCATCAAATATTATTTTAGAGTTAGGCCTTTATGTGAAACCAAGCAAACACATCTATGCCATAACTATGCAATTTTTCTCTAACCTTTAATACACGGCAAATTTTCATGGATATCTAAGAACTGTTTTTAAATGAATTTGTTATTTGTCAATAAGTATTTGACTGTATTCCTGTTTCATAAACTGAAGTACCCAGAAATGCAACAAAAATTCTCTGGCAAAAAAAAGAGTTGCAAGTAGAAAAGTTGAGGAAGCAATGCACAGAGGAAGCCACTCAATCACACTACTTAGGGTCAGTTGCTGAGAGTGACTCCCCTGGAGCAGGAGGTGGATGCCTGCTGCCTGGCAGACTGTGTCCTGGCAGACTGTGTCCTGGCAGACTGTGTCCTGGCAGACTGTGTCCTGGCAGACTGTAGCCTGACAGACTGTAGCCTGACAGACTGTGTCCTGGCAGACTGTGTCCTGGCAGACTGTGTCTTGGTACTGTATAAAAGGTAGCTGGGAGGCCCTCTTCCTTTTCAGTAATATGGAAGGTACTAATGAAAAACATCTAGAGACAGCGGAGAGACTAGAATTTTTACTTTCAGGGCTGGTGTTAAGCCAATAGATTAAATTACAAATTGATGGAGGTAGGACTTTAGGCCCTTGGGGTCAAATGCACATTCAGTCATGCTAAGAAAGAATCAAAGAATCTAAATGTTTGACAAATGTTAAAGGTATCTTAGACTTCTACTTGAATATACATTTCCTGAGCATGCGAAATTCAGTGCTGCACCAACTTGAGAACACTGCAAACTGATAAAAAAAAACCACATAAATGAATATAAAAATATTCATGACATTTAAGATTCATAAATGCCAATTAAAAAAATAGCTCACTGAAAGAAATGGAAGATATAAAAACATATGGTTGGTTATGTTTGTGTGGCAGAGATAATTAAATATTTTAGCTTTCTGAGACCTAACTAAAAATATAAAGCATAATTCAACCTAGTTTATGTAAACATTTATTGGGTGCTTATTTCCTGACAAACACTGTGCTAAATATTTAATTTAAATATTTAAAAATGAGCAAATTCTTGTTCCGAAGCAATCTGGTGAAGATGAGCAATTCAGAGAGGAACATACAATTACAAGCCAGGCAGAGTGATGTACATCTGCAATTCCAATAATACGGAGAGTGAAGCAGGAGGATCACAAGTTCAAGTCCAGCCAGGATACATAGTGACAGCCTGTCTAAAAAACAAAACAAAACCAGAGACATTCCAGTCAACTTCCTCAGAGACACGCGCTCAGCATCCTGGAAGGTTTGGGGACTCACTCTAGCCTCAGCTTCTGTAACACCTCCGCAACTTACTCTTCAACTTACTCTGTTAACTGACTGTGTAACTGACTCCTCTGTCCACTTCTCGACTGACTCCTTACTTTTGTGTAACTCTCCATAACTGAACTGAGAACCTGCCCTGTCTTGTGAGAGCTGAGCATGTGCTCACTCTGTTAACTCTTCCTCTGATAGATCACTCTGTCTGCCATTCACAATGACTCATCTCAGCTGTCATTTCCTATGTGACACTGACTCTGAGTTCTGCTTCCTGTGTCTGCTTCCACTGTCTTTTTCTAGGGATTAAAGGCGTGGACCACTGTTGCCTTCTGAACACTGGGATTAAAGGTGTTTGCTATCACTACTTTCTGAATACTGGATTAAAGGTGTGTCTACATTCCACCCAGACCACACAGGCCACTGAATGTTGCTCCTGGAATGTAGACCCTAGCTTTCATACAGGGCTATTCCTCTAAAACTCAAAGCAAGCTGAAATGAGGTTTATAAGCTCCCTGGAAATGTAATCAGGATGACTCTAAACCAGCTAAGAGAGAATAAAGAATGAAGAAGAGAAAAGATCTCATCAAGGCAAAGTATACTCATCTCTGATAGAACACTTGGGGGTCTTAGGTTTTGTTATTTTGCTTTACTTTACAACTGCCTCTCTCTGTGTGGCCAAGCTGGCCTCAAACTGGCAATCCATCTGCCTCTGATCACCCATCCCCCAGGGCTGTCATTGCAGAGGTCACTACTATAGCCAGCACCTTCAGTTTTAGTTTGATGTGGCAAAAGATAAATAAATGTAAAGCAACAAGTATCACTTGAAAGAACGGCTAAGAGGGTTTATACACAAGAATCATGTGCACACAGATGTGTGAGGTAATTACAGCAGTTACCTTCCACAGCCTGGCACTGGATTGGGCAGTTTCTACAGTGCTATTATCTTTACAGACAAAATCAGTTTCCTGTCTCTTCTGCCACTGCCTTCACATTGGTCCATTTGACTTCTGACCTCAGGCAGCAACCGGAGTCTGTCTCCACCAACCATGACACTCTTTGTCCTTCTGAGTCATTCCTGGTATCTGTCCCTGTGCTGTTCATCCTACCCTCCTTCTGGTCTTCTTCTCCAGCTCATGCTGCCACCTGTTTGAATCAGCTGCTTTTGAGGAGGGTTTTCACAATTGATAGTTCTTTATTAGCGGCAAGAACTGTCTCTAAGGAATGTGGAAGAGATTCCACTGGGAGCTAAACTGAAGGGGGAAGGAAGCTCAATGAGCCAGAAATGATAACGAGTTATTATAGATGCAGAAGAGGCACCCAAAATACTCAGGACTAAAACAGTTTTGGATTTGGGAAACTTTTTAAGAGTTAGAAATCCTTGGACATCCCTAAAGAGATACCTTAGAGATGAAACCTAGGCCTAAACACAAAATTTATTTATATTCTATAAATACCTTAAGCACATGGCCTGAAGCTATATTTTATACCCTTTTTAGTAATATTGTATATGAAACAGTTTCCTAATACGGAATTTTCCATCTTTGACATTGTGTCTACATTCAAAATTTTTTATAGTATGGATTATTTTGAATTTCAGATTTTCATATTAAGGATGCTCAATTGTGCATGTGCTTCTGCTCTGTCATTTTGTAGAAGAAATATCCTTCTCTGTTGTAAAAAAAAATTGTCTCCATTCAACACATGCTATCTGCTCTAATCCACTGCTTCAGGCTCCAGAGACATTGTTGAGGCCAACTCTCCCCACTTTGGCTGTTAGTCTGTGAATGTTTGGCAGGCTCTGACACATCCATCAGTCAATCCTTCTGAAAGCCCATAGTTTTTTAGGTGGATGGGCATTCAGATCAATCCCAGGGCTCCTTTCTTCTATAGAAAGAAATTATTGTCAATAGCAGGATAATGAGTTTTGAATGAGTGAGTTTATTAAACATGTGCAAGCAAAAGCGAAGAAAAATTGTAAGCATATAGATTGGAAAATACCATCAACTCAGTTGGTCCGGTATCCAGCAGAGATGACTGGAGAAGCCCAATGGAAAAAGCAACCAAAATTACCATCAACAAATCCAGAACTTATGACACCTGGCTGAAATTGACTGGAGAAACCTATTTCTCCAGAGATATCCAGGTGAAGCGGAGCAGTCTGTCCATGGATGAGCTTCTGGTTTCTCGTCCACACGCAGGAGGTTCTGTAGGCAGATGTGACCTCTGTTGGAAATAGTTTGTTGTCTCGATGTTCTCAAGGGCGCAGTGTTTCTAATACCCTTAGCTGTTTGCTCTTCTCCTTCCCCTCAGTCACAGGGGCAGGGAAATCAGCCCGCTCGCTGTAGGAAAGGAACTCAGAGGAGACTGGGCATAAACATGCCTGACTCTGAGATGATGGCTCCCAGCTGTCAGAGGTCATATTTAACAAGTGCAGATAACACATGACTATTCATTAATATCATTAATGTCACACCATTCCACTTTCAGCCTATCACCACCAGGCACTATTGGTCCCTAGTTTTTCATTTCTCGTGCCAGAACCACATTTTCTACTTGAATTTATTCTGAATTTTATATTCAAACTTCAAGTTCTAACCTATTTACACTTTTAGAAATTCCTTCCAAAATTTCAACAAAACAGATTTTTTTTTCCTATTTATCATTCACCCTATTTATCTTCAAAGTTCAAGATTAACTTTTAAAAGCACATCGATTGCCAGGACTCAGGGAAGCTCATGGAAGAAGAGGCAGAAGCGTGTAAGAGCCAGCGGGGATGGAAGACATCAAGAAATCAAAGTTCTCTAAATCAACATGAACAAATCCCATGCGAACTCACAGAGTCTGAAGCAGCATGTGCAGGGCCTGCACAGGTCTGCACCAGGTCCTCGGGATACACAGTATGTCTTCCTGTAAACTGTTTTAAAGGGATTCTGAGTGTGAGAATGAAGAAGTCTCTGATACCTGTGCCTTCTCTTGGGCTATTTTCCTTCCGTTGGCTTGTCCTGTGCAACTTCAACGTGATCGTTTTGTTTTGTCTTATATATTTCATTGTTATCTCTTAGAAGCCTGTTCCTTTCTGTTGAGAGACAGAAAGGGGGTGGACTTTGATGGGAAGGCAGGTGGGGAGGAACCGGGAGAAGCAGGGAGGGAGAAACTGTAATCAGGATATATTATGTGAGGAGAGGATCTATTTTCAATAACAGGGAAAAAATTTGTTGTGTGAACAGGATTAGAATTAAACCACTGCAGCCTAAAATTCGTAGTCTTTTAAATTCAGGAGACATACATTTTTACCTACTGTAATTCGTATATGCATTGCACCTGACATAAATATATGTATATTTGCACTTTGATTTACTATTTCCTGGCCATTTCCATCTTTCCTCTCAACACCCCCATCCACACTTTACTTACTCTGCTTCCTTTTCCTTTTGTAGTATTCAGCTTATTAAATACATTGACTTTTGGTTACTTCTGTTGGCATAGTTTTTCAATAGAATTGCCCAAGGGATTACAATATATACTTATCTTTTTACCGCCTACTTAGTGAAATTTACCACCTCAAACATGGTGTAGAGGAGTTACAAGCATCCAAACTAAGCACTGTGGCTGCTGTTCATGGTGCATTCGTGTACGCTGACAGCCCTACGACACGGTATCAGATGTTTGCCGTAGGCTAGGATCAGTAATTTAAAAGCCTAGGAATAAACAAGGTAGCAATATTTGTAGCAGTATTTTTTTATGTCTCTTGTTCTTTATCCTTAAATTTTCATGCGTTTTACTGTCAGCTTTTGTACCTGAAAAGAGTTTCACGTCTTCATTTCTTCATAAGGGATATTTTTACTTGACATTGAAATCTAGATTGACAGATTTTTTTTTATTTCAGTTCTTCTGTCTCTATGGTTTCTGATGAGACACATGAAGTCATCCCAATTCATGTGTGATGGGGATACATTGTTTTTCTTTCTCCACTTTTCAAAGTTTTCTCTTGAGATTTTAGTATTTGGTTATGATGCATCTCTGAAGGGTTTTCTTTGGGTTTATCATGTTCAGATTTCTGATTTTCTTGAATCTGTATATTTGCATATCTTTCACCAAATTTGTGAAGTTTTCAGTCATGTTTTTCCCCCAATTTCCCTTTTATAATGTAATATACGGCTTACTATTGGTCCTGTTCATTTTTTTTTTTTCATATTTTCTTGCTTGTTCAGATTGTAAGCATTTCTGTGGATATCTCTTGAAAGTTACCTGCCTTTTCCATGGTACCACTCTGCTGTTTGATTTTTTACAGTGGAATTGTATATTGAGCAAGATTTATATACTGTAGACAGTGCTATCTCCCTAAAGTGGGGTTCAAGAAAATAGCAACAAGCATAAGAGACAGTAAGGTTTATATAGGGGGTTTTCAAGGGTTGGAGAATTTTCTGAGGAATTTGGATTTTGTAGGAACTTATCTGAACATTTCAAAATTATTTAGAACATATTATCAGGGAATGCCCAAGATGTGTGTAGCGGGGAGTGTTCCCCACTCCACTGGGTGGGGAACATGTCAAATTCCAGAAACAGGTTAAAGTGCTGTCAAACTTGAATTTTGCAGTAAACAAAAATGAACTTATTTTGACCTTATAACAAAATGACTTCTAACCTTTTGTTGTTGTTGCTGTTTTCCAGCCAGGGTTTCTCTGTTGTACCTCTGGCTGTCCTGGAACTCACTCTGTAGACCAGGCTGGCCTCGAACTCACAGAGATCCACCTGCCTCTGCCTCCCAAGTTTTGGAATTAAAGGCGTGTGTTACCATTGCCCAGCTTAATGGCTTCTAATCTTAAAATGGAGTCAGGCTGGTCCATCGGAATTATTCTCATTTATTTGGTGTTAGCAACATCAAATTTTCCTTTTTGTTCTTTTTTATGACTCATTCCTTAGCTAACAATTTCTGCTCAACCTTCATTATATTTACTCTTACTGGAAACAACACGGTTTCCATAGCTCCTTCACAGACCCTCTCATAGTGTCCTCCCATTTGAGACATTTCAACAATTGGTACTTTTTTATTATCTTTTCCTTAAGTATTTTAAAATTCTCCTAGTTCTTTGGATTCCAAGTCACTTTGGATTGTAAATTGATGGTTTTGACACATAGGTTTTGAGACTCTGGATACTGTGAGAATCCTCTGGGGAATATAGGCTCGATTATTGACCTGTCAGCGTGTGTGGTTAGGGCCACACTCTCTCAAGTCACCTCCTATAGGCAGGGGTTTCTGCGTGTGTTTGAAGTCTTGTCAGTGCTTTTGGCACCGATCCCACATGTGATCTGGGGCCATGCCCTTTGTCATGATGAATTGGACCAACTCTCCTCAACCTCTTCTCAGATGGAAGAGCAGCCCAGGACTTCGTGTACGTATTTACGGGTCTCTCTCCACAGTTTTCCCATTTCTGTGATGTTTCCCCACACATAATGACTTCCATGGGACCTTTTCTCTGGCCTTCTGCTAAAAATCTGGAGTTTTGATTTCTTTCCAATATTGTATTCTTCCAAATAGGATCTGCCTTGGGGATTGATCCTATAGACCCAGGGAGAGAGAAATAAAGAAGTCTTTCTTCATTCTTTGGAGCATAGGGAGTTGCTGGTTGGAGCAAAAAAATAGATTTATTTTTTTTAAATTCTAGGTGGCTTCATGGTGCTTGAGTACAACAATGAGATTAAACAGGAACCAGAACTGGAGGTGTATTTTTTGTTTGTTTCTTTGTTTGTTTTTTACTTTCCTAAATCTCCTTCTTACAGAGTTCCTCCTTCTCGGCCTGTGGCTGAAGAGAAGATGGTGAGTCTCTTAGATTTTTCTTGCTGGTGCCTGCTATGCAGTTCAGGGGTTTGAGCTCTCTTAAATTCTTAGTCAAGATACATAGGAGAAAAACAAATAAAACAAGAAGATCCTTATATGGTTCTTTTAGTTTTCATTTGATTTCAAATTCATTTGTTGTCATTCCCCCTTACCCTAAGAAGGATGAGGAAATTATTCAGCAAATTCTGTCTAGGGTTTTCAGTAATGACCAGTAATAGCCAGAGCTTAGAGCTCACCTGAATGGTGCCTACCCCCCACATTGGGAGCCAAGACACCAATATCTAACCAATAACTTTTCAGCATAAATGTTTTATTTTTCAGCAAGAAAGCAGGGCAGAGCCTTTATGATTCTGTATCTACTATATTTATTACAGTGTCGCACACAAGATACAACTTGGTAATTGCATTTTAAGAAGAATCAGGCAATGATTTTGTAATTAGGAGAGACTTCTCAATAATGGCCCCCTCCTTCCATTTTTATGTGTACACATTTGGTTTTTGATGTTCTTTATAGGAAACGAAGAAGTGGCAAGTTGGAAGATAATGAGTAATTTCAAATAAAGGAGAAAAAAATACTATTGCCCAATTTCAGCATTACTTTTACTCAAAGTGCTGACACACCATCTGTAAATACATGGACAGATTTTAGTAGTGGCCTAAATGTCAGTGGTAAAATTAGAATGCTTGATTCCCATAGAAAACAGTGAAAAATATCACTTCCACTCTAATTTATTCATGATGCTGCTGTAAACAGAATATCACCTCTGTATATGTCTACTCTGAAGTTCTGAATGAACATGAGTAAGGATTCAATAATTCTAGACTTTCCACTTGTCAGTCTCACAAGAAGATCTCGGGTAAGCAAGAGAAGGGAACGGCCCGCACTTTGGCATGGAGCAGAAAGCAGAGTGAATAACGAAGTACCGACTGCAAACACATTACAATGCAAAAGAACTGGGAAGATCTCCGGGGGACTAAGGAAAAGCAGCATATGAGAGTCAGAGATGAGAAATCAGGCTTCAGGGTGGCTTCTTCGGGAACCTCAGGGATTTGAACCAACACAGCCCTGCAGCAGAGGTGCAATGCTCTGCTTGAAGGGACAGGAGCTTCCCGGATGTCTTTGGAGAGAAGGGATGACGGCAGGGCAAGCTAGATTCAGAAACATCCTCCATCCTAAAAGGGACGGTCACATCCGCTCCTCTGAATTCTGGCTCTAAAAGTGCACTGCTGTCTTCTGGAGTAAAAGAACTATCCTAAGATGATGTTTTTCTACCCAAATTGAAAATCTGCAGAGTAAGATAGGGATACAGTTGGGGCTGAGGCCTAGAATAAGTCTGTAAATGGCTTCCATGGGTGCTCCTGGGTGGTGTTTACAGAAGCACAGGGTAGGCAGGGCCTCTGGCTTCTTTGTGCCTCTTACCTGCCATCAGAATATTTATGAATAATGGGACAGTTGTGGGAGACTAGAAATCCACGTGCCTCTCATCTTGCTTTCGGTATGCTGATTCTTGTTTTAAACTTAAAACTCTTTAACATTAACCTGGAGAGGAAGGTTGGAGAACTCCGGGAAGAATTAGCCACAGCACTAATGCTGCTTTCCAAGCGATATGACAAATGGCTGAAGAGAGGAGGTAGATAAACATGGTAAAAGTAACACTCGATTGACTCTAACAGTGGCGCCTTCCATTTGTGAGAGTGGCTAATAGTATGAGGAATCTGAAGTCTTATTAATTTATTTTCTAAAAATGCAGGCTCTCAGAGATGCATCTGTAGTTATAAACTGCAGTACATAAAGCAGTATGTAAAGAGATGGCTGTGTGATGGAGAATTTGCTATGAATTACCACCACACAACACAGAACAGCTACCAACTGTCTTATTACTATCCAAAACAGGCTTTTTTCAGCATGGCGACACACTGGTTGTCTACCGGATGGAAAATAAAGGCCTTGGGTCTGTCCCAGCCACACACTTTACAAGTGCTTATTTCAGATACTTTGTGGTAAACCGCACAGGAAGAGAGAGAGGTAGAAGAGAAACAGAGAAGACGGACAGAGAATAAACATCCTTATAGAGATTTCGGTCACGATTTTGTTCCATTTCAGACATTGTTCAAAGCGAAAAAGTCTTGTATCTAGAATTTTAATAAAGGTTTTAGGCTTTGGTGCCCATCAGAAAGAAAAGAAGCACACCAGAGCAGTGTTTCTGGAGGTTCTTCCTTCTCCCCTTCCCAAGTCAGAGGCTTGCCTAGGCAGAAGCATTAACCTTCAGGTTAACCCCTGGAAGCCACCCCAGTCGGGTTCAACGAGTCTGCTGTCAGCTGTCAGTGCAAATGGCCGTAGCAGCCCCTGCCACCTGTTTGTATTCTTGGCTTGCAGACATAGTTCAGAATGGATGGCCTTTTAAACATTATTTACCGTGTAAGAAATGTTGGCAGGGAGACGCTAATACACTCAAAGGTTTAACCATTGCTGGGAAAATTCATAGAAATTCTGAAAGGCTTTTCTTTCCTTTAAAACTGACATCACTTGATAATTTTTAACATAAGTCAAAAGCAAGTAACTTTCCAGAATATTGAAAATTCCTGGCAGCTTCTTTTTTTTTTTTTACCCCAGCCAGGGGGACTCTTGATACACACTCTTCCAACTGCTGGTCCCTTGTGCCCCTGGCCCAAACTGTGAAATCTGAGCTCACTAGTTTCTGGTTCCTGTGACTCATTTCACGCTTTTGAATTGAAAACAATAATTTCCTGACCCCTTTCTCTTTCATTCTCAAATGGTTTTCCTCAACTATGCAATAGAACAAGAAGGCAGTCTTGGCTCTGAATCTACGCCAGAAGATGAAGACCACTAGCTTGTAGGATTTTAACCTCTGCTTTTTTGCAGACCATTGTGCTGGTTATCTTTTGATTTTCAGATCTGTCCTGTCGGAAAATATCTCTGAGAACATCTAATACCTTAGACTCATGCTTGGCCATACATACTTTCTTCAAAGAACCTAAAAACATAGACAGCCGGACCATAGGTACTGCAAGGAATACATTATTTTCTCCACATACAGTTAGTATAGCACCTCCAGTGGAAGGGCTTCCAGATCTTAGAGAGAGGTGCAACAAAACACACAATCTCTGTTTCTGTTTTGTGGGCAAGTCTGCTTGGTCAACTGTCTGGTGGCAGTAGCTGAGCAGAGAGGGTGTGAACAGAGAATGAAATATAAAAAGCTATAACATGTCAAAACAATTAGGGATTCATTTTGCCCCTCACCCTCTTTGATCAACAGGTTGAGATCCTAGCATTCCTCACTTATTAACTCCAATAATACCTATAGAATTAGTGTGTATTCACATGTGTTCGGGGCTATCAAAACTATAAATTCCCTTTCAAATGTGTATGTGTAGACCAGGATCTCATCCGAAAGGTGACATCATGGCAAAGAACAAGGATGGTGACTTTTTAAAACTGAAGGTATTAGATAATTACATTGTTCCATAGTGAGATTTTTCTAGATACCAGCTTTTGATGAGGAAATCTGAAGTGTCTGCCTTCCTTGTTCTTCAGTTGAGGGAAAGAGGACTTTGTCCAGTGTTCACGGATCTGAACTCTGCATCTTTCATCACCGCAGTCCTTTTCTTATGTGATATAACTTCCTAAAGTTATACAGACTTTAAATTGTGGATGTAGAAGAGGCACCATCAGTGTTTTATAAGGTATTTTGATCTCAAATGATGTAATACTGTATACCCAGAATTTCAGGATATCAAGCATGAAACAGGCATACACCATCATGTTAAGACATTACATAAGCCATTATGATATAATGTTAGAAGAGTCAATAACCAGAAAATGAGACGCCTATTGCATTTATGAAAGGATAATAAGCCAAAGATTGCCAATAGTTTGCACACGTAAGTTATCACGGTACTTTAAATAGAGTCATGGAGCTGGGAGTGATAGGGCATGTCTGTAATCCCAGCACTTAGGAAGCAGAGGCAGTAAGACAATTGCAAGGTCAAGGTTACTGGTCTATGTATCAAGGTTAGCCAGGGCTACATTGCAAGATGCTGTCTCAAATAAGTAAATAAATATTTAATTGAATTGTGAACTTGAGAAAGAAGAATAGCATATGTTCATCCTGAAGGGAGACAATTTTTAAAGCTTAATTTTAGAAAAAATAAAAACTACATAAAGAACCTCAATAGCAAGACTGGATATACACCCCACGTCTATACTTCATAAATAATTGTAAGAAGGTATGTAAAATTCCTTTAAAAAGAGTTCCAACAGATGGATCCTGAACATATACGTCTTCAAAGTCTTACTAGTTTTGATTGGCAAATATTACAAAAAAGAGAAGGATTTAAAAAAAAAAAACTGAGTATAAATAAATTTCTCATACTGGAGGTGTAATTTGAGTGATTGGTAAAAATGCTTGCAATCTAAGCATAAAAGGCCCTGGGGAACACAGAGTGCAAAGGCCTGGAATTGGGATGTTTGGACATGTATGACAGTTCTGTGTTGACGTGTTTGTACCTGACAGGAAGAGATGAAGTCAGTAGGTAGGCTAGGAAAGCACTGTAGAATTATTTGAATGCTGCTTAGGTGGTACCACTCCTAGGAGATTCCTGTAGGAAGTCATTAAGTGTTTGAATAGGTGAATACATGATATTCTAATTGCTCCTCGGGAATGCTAAAGTAATTGTAGTGCTTGAGCAATTGGAGTAAGGAGACTTCTTAAAACATTGTTATACCAGTCCAGATGGGGACCAATCAGCAATGAGTAACGGAATAATGTAAGAGCTGTAATTTCTCATCGTCTGCGCCTGGCCCCCAGTAGGTCAACTATGGTCCAGCAGATGACCACACACCTAAATGGGCAGCACAAACCTGAAGTAGATGATTTTTGCCTTTGGAACACAGAGTTGTGTGGGTAGGGAAGGGAAGTCAGATTGCATCTAGGAAGAATTAGGGGAAGGGTAAATATGGTCAAAATAGATTGTATGAAGTTCTTAGAGCATTAATCAAAATCTTAAAATAAAAGGGAAAAAAAAAGTAAAGAAGACTTGGGGAATGGAAAAAAAGGGGGGTGGGATACTTAAAAGATGTCATCATCATGACAGAATCACACATCAGATGATCCTGAAAACTCTGCCTCCCTCTCTTGCTGCTCCTGAAACCCAAGAATGCCCTTTGCTTCAGGACGTCTTTAAGCGCTGAGCAGCTTCAAACGATAGACCACATGGAATCTTGCAAGATGTTCATATTGTTCCATGGTGTTCGTCTGTGCTTCCTCTTGTTCTTCTCTTGCAGAGGAAAGTACAAAATCATGTTCTCAGTCTACAACCATGTGTTCAGAAACCCACGTGAGTGTAAGGCTGACTGAAAGCATGCAACCCCATCCAGAGTCAAATGTCGTACCAAGCCGAAGCGTGACAGTGAGCCTGCAGTGTGCGAAGCAGGGAATCAGACAGAGTGTCTCCCTGGAATCTCCATACCAGTTGACAACTGGACACAGTAGGCCGGGGCCCTCGCTAGGACCCTTTAGCACAAGCGGTGAATAAGCCTGTGTATGCGATCTGATATTTTTATGTTAGTGATTTAGTTGACTGTCTCTTCAAATTACGTTTTAAATCCCCGAAATTTCTTTATGTCCGTTGTTCTTGCTGAAGTCTAAATAAAGGAAACTTAACCTAATCAAACGAAAGACGAAAAATAAACACTCTACGGGGAAAGTAAGCAGCCTGTGTTATTGGAATTCCAAGGGCTATTTCAGTTTGGCCAACGCTACCCCTATTCGGGGAGTCTCTGGTGAGATCCCTGATACATACATAAATAAAGAGCCGAGTACTATCAAATCACTGACAGTGTCGGAAAATGTCCATCTTACTAGAGAAGAAAGCACCAGTCAGTGTTAGCGAGGACAAACAAAGGCGTGAGGAAATTCACTTTGGCGTGCAATGGCTTTTCCTCATTGAGCCATGAAGGGCAGGATAAACTTCCCTCATATGAGCTTTGTCAAAGGAGTTTCCATTGAAGTTAAGAGAGGGAAAGGTACCCGAGTGTCGCACTGATTAAAGAGAACGCCCGAATTTGCAGCACGACAGCGCAAGGCATAAACTTACTGACTGACAGACGTGCTCAGATGCAAAGAAAGGATCATCCAGAAAACAGATTGTCCTGCAATCATTTGCAAGTGGAAGTTCTTGGAAAAGGCCATTTGCCCGGAGAAGGGTAACCACTCACGTGTGCAGGGCAGAGAGGATCCCAGGGACCTGGATTCCCACACTGGACAACTTAGGAAATTAGATGACCAGGATTTTTTTAAAGCCCACATTTCAGCTCCATGCTTCATCAAGCCCTGTATGTTTTATCCTGGTTCTCTCTCCCTCTCTCCCCACCCCCACCTCTCTCTCTCTCTCTGTGATTTCCGATTTTTTGAAATTAAAATAGAATTACATCATTCCCTTTCCTCCCTCAATCCTCTCTTCACCTTCCCTTTCTCTCTCTCAAACTCATGGCCTCTTTTTCTTTGTTTTTGTTTCATACGTTTATGAAAGAAAGATTTGGAACAGCCCGAGGACCAGGAAATGTGCTATGGGACTCTGTCTCATGGAAATGATGGGGACTCCTCTTCACGTGCGATACTTCAACAGCATGGCTGCCTAAAAAGGACCTGAACAAGTACAACACCTGAGACAGGTTACCAGAAAAGGGACAAATCTCGAAGGGGACAAATCTCAAAATCCCAAACAGAAGACTACAAGAGACTAAAGCGAGGTGAGCGTGGAGAGAGAGCCTTCCACAGGAAAGAGCCTCCTAATTGCTTATCCAACACCAACTGGTAGGTCCTGTGATTTTTTTTAAGCATGAAGTTCCATGAGGAAAACTTGTAATATTTTATTTTTCTTTTCCAAACTTTAAGATCTTTTCTTATGCGTTAGAAGTAACTGGAAAATATGAGTTATTGAAGATTTTGTAACAGGGTGTTTTGGAACCAGTTATTGTGTTGAAAGGAAGGGGAAGGAGACTAGAGAAGAGTAGAGGCAAGGGGAGGAGGGAGGGAGAGGGGAGGGCAGGGCAAGGGAGGGGAGGGCAGGGCAGGGCAGGGGAGGGGAGGGGAGGGCAGGGCAAGGGAGGGGAGGGCAGGGCAGGGCAGGGGAGGGGAGGGGAGGGCAGGGCAAGGGAGGGGAGGGAAGGGAAAGGGAGAGGCAGGAATGTGAGATGGAAGGAAGAAAAAACACCTCACCACTACTTTGCACATGTAATTAATTTACAACATCTCAAAGGCATCCACTGTGTCCTTGTGTATACAGGGACAGAGGAGGGCAAAATAAGTTGTTTGAAGTCCCCCTGACAGGCGGGACTCACAGGTGGGATTCTGCACTAAAATCCTGATTTGCCTGCTCCTCTGGCATGCCCTGCTTCCTGCTCCACACACTAAAAGCTGACTACCGCCCCCCCCCCAGTCATTATATTTAGGTGGATGGTTTTAAAAGTACTTAGTAATAGTGTGTTTCACAACTGATCATATCATTCCGAGGAATCCAGACATCTTGCCCACTTCTGCCGTGGCTCAGCCATGAGTCCTTAAGGCAGTTACTTCACTGCGCCAAGATTCACTTCCTTCACAGGTGAAAAGGAGATAACAGAGTTGGTCTCCAAGCTTCTCATGTGGTAGTAGTTAGTGTAAACGCTCAGCACTGCCACCAGCTTATCACCCATTTAGTCTCGGCGAGCGACTGTAAACTTGACCTGCCAGCCCTAACAAATAACCACCGAGATACCAACCTGAAAGCCACAAGGCTTATTTGTCATTTGGTGAAATGGTCACTGGCCAGCTAATCTCTGAAAAGGCCAACTCTTGGTCCCGGGCTGGGGAAAGCTCTGCTTCACTGTGACACATCTCCCCTGATCACTTCAGTGAGAGGCAAATAGACAACTGTCAGAACCCTACGTGACAGCCAACATGGTGCGTCCACTCACTCCTCACTGACGACTTAGGGATTTGTGTGGTCCTGCCAAGTTTGCCTGCGGTTCCCATCCATACTGCCCGTCACAATAGTGATTATTTTAATTCTCCCATGAATTCACAAAATGGGATGTAAACCTAAATCCTCCTTAACCAAAGCTCGATAAAATCATGGTGAATGAGCGTGCTGTGATAACAAATACAATTCCCTTAGTAGGTAATTTCATTCATTTCTAAACTTGACAAGCAAGAGATTGGAATTGGAAAACTAAGAGTGAAAACCGAGATGAAGATTTCTCCGAAGACCTCCATTTTTTTATGGACTCTTCATGGAGACAAACTACTTGAAGCAGCGTGTTGCTGTGTTTGCCTCTTCTCCCCCCCACCCCCCAGCCCAAGTTACATTTTGGGGTTTGAATATCTCTCACAGGCTCAGGTAAGGAAGACTTGCTCCTCTTCCCACTGAAAGGTAATGCAATGTATAGGAGTTAGAGCCTTGTGGAAATAAGTTAGGGCACAGGAGCCCTGTCTTTAAATACACTCCTCTCTCCCTCTCTCTCCCTCTCTCTCCCTCCCTCTGCCTCTCTGTCTCTCTGTCTCTCTCTCTTTCCCAGGCCCATAACCCCAATGGGGGGCAGCCATCCTGGCAGATGCATTCCAAGATGTGCTTCCTTACTTCCTGTCTGAAAGCAAAGGGCCAACCCTGGGCTAAAACCTCCAACACTGAGAAAATTAGTCTGTCCCCTTTAAATTGCTCGCCTGGGGATATGACGCCATAACAGAAAGCCTGCTAACACATCCTGACTCTTTCGTCCTCTCTCTGCTCCCTTTTCTTGTATACATGAAATGCGTATCTGTGCTCACTTACTCACAGACATCCATGCAGGGAAATGGAACTAGGGAAACGGATGTGTCTGGGAAATACTATCATACGCAAGGAAACCCAGGTTCGGAAAGCCAAAACCTGCATGACTTTCTCACGTACAGGGCCTATGTTTTAATGTTGTATGTGTACTTTAAAGGGGGTAAGAGTCAGCATAGACTGTGAAACTGGATGGGAGGCCACGAGAGGGGGAACAACAGGAAGTGAAAGGGGGTTCACAGGTAGCAGGAAAGTAAAAATGAGGTGACTAGGGGTAGCACACCAGGGACGAGGAGGTTGGGACAAGAGGCAGAGAAAGCAACTGAAGCAACTTTTGTCTGAAAAACATGCCACAGTGAAACCTCTAAGTCTTTGTATTCTAAAAAAATTTAAACTCAAAAGTCATCATTTCTTGTTAATTGACACACAAATCATAGACAACGATTTCCCCTTTATCTGTTCATCCACGGATCCACCAGTCCAGCATACACTCACAGATCCCAGTTAATCCATGGGTCATTTCCATGGATTCACTCATACGGGCCTCAACTTTTGTCTCCACTTAATCTATACATATTAGAACTCACGAGCCATGCCGATTCTTTCGATTGAAACATGAATTAACTAATTTAACTTTGTATAGTTTATGTTATCCCCAGCACCTCAACTCTTCTGATAGACTGTGAACCAGGTCCATATTCTTGAAGACACTTTTTTTTTTATCATGAAATAGCTTATAAGCTCTAATAGGAATTTGATAAAACAAAATATTTCTTTATGGATACAGTTTTATATATTTATAGCAAGTGTATATATATATTAAATAAAAACAGGCCAAAGGAGGCAGGAAACAATCAGGTTTGAGCTAGGTTTCATATGCCTCCAAAGTAAAGAAATAAATCATTTCTGGGTATGAATTTTACTTAGTTTGCTCCAAGATCATACGCAAGAAAGTTTGTCTAAAGATGTAACATGAAAATTTTCATTAGTGTTCAATTTATGTCATGGTTTTGTGTATTTTTATATGGGCATGGAAGAGAGAGAGCAAAAGTCTACAGTGAAGGTTTTTTTATTATTATTCCAGAAAATATGGAGTAGTTACATTTCTTTTAGACTCTCTCATGAAAAAGTATGGAGATACTAAATACACCAACATAAACAGGCATAGGAAGACGCAGAAACAGACTTCCAGGGACCTTGGGACTTGAAAGACCACACTGGAGAGTCACCTGGCTTTCCTTTTGTCTCCACTACATCACAGACTGGCCACTAAATAAGCCTACAATTCTAGACTGTCAACAGAAACAGGGGAAAAAACTGAATTAAATTAACCCTCAAGAATATCTTATTTCCTTTAACTGCAGTGTGGAGGGGGAAATGTTGGTACCACTAAACACTAACAGAACCTTCCATCCCCACCCTGATAGTTTCAGGGGGAACAAGGAAGAAAAGGATCCTTCCTCCCTCTACCCTATCAATGCAAACAGCTGCTGCACACTGCATTCCCCCCACCCCATCCCTCCAGATAGTGACAATGTTTCTAAGCAGGGACCTGAGCTTTTCTATCCAACGTCAACAAGTTGAGAAGAGGTGTCATATTCAGAGCCTGGAGACATTACCAGCATCCACAGGCTGAGGAGGAAGCTGAATACCAGAAGTAACAATTCTGAAAAGGATCCTCCATGGTAGACTAAGTTAGTCAGTGTTTTACTCCCCCACATCCTTCTGTCGACAGTTTACAGTGGAGAGATGAAGTTCCATCTGCATCTGGTCTTGATGAAGCAGAGCATGGTGGCAGGAAGTAGGACTAGTTAGCGCTCTTCTCGTCTTACACACTGGTGTCATCAGGGCTCAGTGGGGAGCCAATCCAACCCAGGTCTTTAGTAACAAAGGGGTGAAACTGGTGTCCACCAACTCATGCTACACAACAAGAATCTGCAACAAGATTTTTGACAGGTAGTTGCCCTTCCCTTGCTGTGACAAAATAACCAAGAGAAGTAAAAAAATGAATTGTTATTTTGGCTCATGGCTCCAAAGGGTTTGGTCTATGGTTTCTCAGATCTGTAACTTCTGGTCTGTGGTGGGTGGCGCATGGTAGAGGAAGTTGTTCATCTCATGGCTAGGAAACAAAAGACGGAGAACAACTGTATACCCATCCAGGACACAGCCCAGATGACTTGCTCTCTTTGTATAAGCCCTACTTTCTGCTTCTACTGTCTCCCACCAATGAGTCCAGCAAGGGATCAATTCGCTGCTAACACTAGTCACAGCCCTGGGCACACTCCGGAGACTATCAGCTGGCAACCAGGCTATCAACAACTGAGCCTTGAGAGGGCATTTCGGATTCAAACCAAATAAAAATGAAAAGGTTTTGGGAAAATTCCACCTTGAACAAGAAAAGGCAATCAGTAGACACTCACTCAGATGAATCAGGTGTTGGATTGTCAAAGCAGTAAAATAAAATGCTTCATTAAACAATTATACATTGGTGTGTGTGTGTGTGTGTGTGTGTGTGTGTGTGTGTGTGTGTTGTGTCTGAGGAAGGGACCCAATAGCTTACATTCTGCAGCAAGTGCTCTTTCATTCAAGTACACTCCTAGCCCACAGTGATGCATTGTCTTGACATAAAATTTTAACACTAAAAAAAGAGGTCGCTGACGGAAAAGGCTCACTGGCTAAGAGTGCTCACTGTTTTTGTAGAAGACTGGATTCAGTTCCCAGCACCCCTTCAGGTGCTGCAGACAACCTCTAACTCCACCTCCGGGGTATGTGATACCCTCTTCTGGGCTCTGCAGACACCCACACAGATGTGAGTGCACACACACACACACACACGTACACAAAACGAATAAACAAATCTTTTCTACAACTCTTAAAAATTTAAGAAAAATTCCTGAGAAAGAAATGATAGGAAATGACAGAACTGAAAAATAAAACTAATTAAAAAAAATGAGTGGGTAGGCTTGTGTTTGCTCATAGAATAAAAATGACACAAGACAGAAGCAAGGGACTTGCCAACTGACCTACTTAATTTATTCACTCCCCCAAATAGAGAGAACAGACAGAGGAAAAAGGATGAACATTATGTCAAGAACTCGTGAGGCTGTAACAAAGGATCTCACACACAGCAACAGACTTCCAAAAGGACAAGAATGATTGTGATTTCAAAGAAATATTGGCTGAAAGCTCCCTAGATCTGGTGAGAAATTCCACCAACATCTACACTCGAGAAGCCGATCCAACCCCAAAAGAGCACACCTAGAGAGATTCATACTAGAATACAGCAAAATTAAATTTGGAAAGAGAAAGACAAGTCAAAAACCTTGAAAGTCCCCAGACAGAAAGGACATATTACTTAGAGAGGACGGGTTGGATTCACAGCAGATGTCTCGTCTGAAACCATGGGACAACAAGGGAAACAGCAAGATGTTTTTCAAGATGCAAAAGAAAAGCTCCGTCCACAGAGACTTCCTCATCAGGAGACAATATTCTTCTGGGGTGAAGAGGAAGGACATCAGAAATTAAAACACGTTCTCACTAGGATAGCTACCCCAAAAAGGCTAATACCAGTTCTTTAAGCAGAAGGGCAGTAGTGACTGTTGACTACCACTGCTTCATTTGTCCTTGTAGACTGATCCACTGGCAGGACAGAACACTTTCCTTTCCTTGGTTAACAAAGGTGCCACTGAGACATTCTTGCTATGATCCTAGGTCAGAAACAGTGCTGCCTGCTTTGAAGATCGCCAAAGCAACTGAAAGAATGAGGTGTATGTAAAGATCACACTGTCCTATCGCAGGCTTGTGCCAGAAATGCGGTCCTGCGATGGGGCTAGTGCTCTCAAACGAAGAGCCAGCAGCAATCTGGCTGCATCGCTGCATTTGACCCTTCTCCTGAGTCACCTTGGTGTCAGGCAAGAAAGAAGCAGCTCCAGCTTCCTCCAAAGTGAAAGACTTGTACTTGCAAGCACACCCAGGAGAGTCTTCTTGAAATCGTTACACACACAGCCAGGAGAAACTTCTAGAAAGAACACCAAACATATAGGTCCTCTGAAACTCAGCTTGAGACTATTCTGATGAGAAAAAAAAAAAAGAGTTGGATTCACCAGTTCTGTTCAAACCAAGAAAAAGAGGTCAGTGACGAGGATAGAAATAATAGAGATAACGTGTAGGTGTGACTTGAAAGAAAAAACAAAGTAACTTTCCCGTTATTCCTCAGTCTGAACATCTAAAGTCTGGAACAGGTCAAAAGTAGTTAAAAATAACACGGGTTGTTTTCCTGATCGGTCATCCCAATTCGGTTCTCATTTTATTTAAAATAGCAAGCTATCTTTGGGTGACTTTAGTCTTCGGGTTGTGAATTGCATTTCTATTCATGATATCGGGGTTTAGCTATTTAGCAAGTGGAAGGAGATGTAGCAGAACGTACCCTAATGGGAAGAAAAGCCAGCACTGAGTAACCCGGAGTTTATATTCCCAAAGTCTCTATGTCTCATCTAACGATACCCCATGCTACAGCTGCGACAGCCAAGAGGTGGGTTTTATTCTTTTCAGCCCTAAGATTTTCTTCCAGCAAGAAATGTTTAGCCTAAGACTCATTAATGAATACAAATAAATTTAGGTCATATCTGCTTGGCTGATCCTCAAAAGGAAAGAGAAAGGAAGCAGAGCATACCAACAAAAAACTATTAGAGAAATTTTGAAACTAGCCAGTTTGCGAGGATGGCGTTTTACGATGGTTCGGGTATATGTTTTATAGATCACTTAGAAAGGAAAAACATAAAAACCAATCCTAGCTTTTCAGGGACAGATAGCACAGCAGAGAGACACTGGAATATAGAACAGATACTTGGAAATGATTCTGGTTTATTTCGGAGAGGAGTCCAGGCTAAGGCTTGTTGAAGAAAAGGTCATGGGTAGTCATGCTGAGGTAGGTAGTTAGATTTGATTTCATTAGCTATGCAAGGAGAAAATATTCGATACCTCTTTCCTAGTTCAAGGAGTCCTTTAATTACCTGTGGGTGAACGGCTGCAGTTTCCCAGGTCAAACTTGAGTTAGGCCTGGAGTTATTATGCTTAGTGACTTGATGATATTACCTTGTTCACAAAGCAAAGTGTGGTAGACAGCTTTCAGCACCCGTCCTGAGGCTCTGCAGCTCCTTAGTACTCCTGGGGCTGTACTACAATCAGCCTCCGAAAGAAAAGGAATGCATTTCGACTCAGCCTTGGAAAACAAAAAAACGCAAGCCCTGGAAACTTTACGGAGACTTTTCAGAATGGCTAGCATTCTCGTTTGCTTGGGTTCTGAACGGCGCAAGGCTTTCTGTCTACTTTGCTTTGTTCTCGTCCCTTCTGTCCTCTGCCGGTTCCAATACTGCAGTCCTAAACAAGCTAACTGACTAGACTTCCAGCTTGTCCAAATAGGGTGATAGTGGGATGCTAAAGAATTTGATCAGCGTAGTTTATTTTTCGTATCAAGTGATTTAGTTGAAGCTCAGGAAACGTCACAAGCACGAACTGCTCGGGGTTTTAGAGGAAGGGCATGCAGTGAACCACCAAATCTCCAGAGTTTGTCGTAACCTCAGAAGTAACTCTATCCTTATAGTTAATCAGTGGCATAGTTAAGAATTCAAGAGAAAATTGCTTCATTTTGCCAGCAATGTCTGTAGACATTCAAAACCAAATAAACAAGAAAATCAAATGACCCAGAGAAGTAGCCTTCGAAAGCTTCCTTGGAATTCTTAAGAACCCACCCTTTAAACAGTGCCGGATTTAGACTAACCAAGCTGTCTTGGAATTTGAGGAAATGGATAAATCATTCTTTTAACTGCTCTCCTGGTTTGCTTTGCCCTTTTGGAGATGATGAACTAGCAGGAAATGATATGAGGAAAGGTTATGATATGGGAAGGGGTGTGTCCTGTGATTGATATTGGACCTGATGCTGTTTTCTCGGACTGATGTGATCTGACGTGTTTTCAGGCAGAGTGACCTCTCCACAGAGTGCGTTTGGCAGGCAGCCCACCCGCTGGCATCCTCTTTCGACTCTCTCGTGCACTCACGAGCAGAGGAGGCCCAAGCGCGTGTCCTCCATCTTCAGGTGTTCGTCATGAGACCCTGACGCACTAATGAAATTAAACGGTGTTCTGTAACGTGAACTATTGTACAGAGGAAACACTCTGTTTTCTCTTCGTAAACTGACAGCAAGCCAAATCAAAACCAACCTCGCTATCCAGATTGGTTAAATGTGGTCCAGCCATGACATCTGGTCATTTTTCACACTTGCAGAAGAAAAGTGCAATGTTCATACATTGGCATCGTGATTGGGTCTATAGCTCTGGGATCTTAGGAGAAAATTACAGGCTCACTGGGTTACTGGGTTGCCTATGAGGTTAGAATAATATATTCTGTGGAATTAGTAATAATTTAAGAAATGTTTGCTGAATGGAGTAATAAATGGGCAAGTCTTATCCAGAGAAATGAATTCAATCTGAGGATGGCAGAGTTATAGAAAAAGCCAATTGCTTGGAAATCAGGGTCTTTTCTACACCAAATGTCATTTAGGTTTTGTTTTATTTTTTTTTCTGTTTTTTTTTTTTTTTAATGTGTATACATGGTAGGCAACAGAGGAAGAAGCACACACGAGAACAGATGCCTGTGGAAGCCAGAAAAAGGGGTCAAATCCCTGGAAGCTGTGGTTCCAGGAAGCTGTAAGCCACCCAGACTAAGGGCTGGAGACTGAACTCGGGTCTCTGTAAGAGCTGAGATATCTTTCCAACTCACATATTCTATTTTCAATTGCCATGGATTCTCATTTGCACTTGGATTTATGAACATTTATTCCCTTAACATCCATAAGCACAGATACATTTATTTAGTTTATTCCAGATTTACGCTTATTCTTTTTAATAGCACTAACAAAAAACAGTAAAAATGTATCAATTCATCCATTACAGTGTCTGCATCATTATAGAACAAATAGATTGTACATCAAGTGGATTCTTCTTTATTCTTTTCCCTTTCTTCCCTTCTTTTCATGAGTGTGTGTGTGTGTGTGTGTGTGTGTGTGTGTGTGTGTGTGTGTGGTACACATGTTCAGGCAATGGAGGTCTGGGGAGGTCTGAGGTTGATATTAGGCAAGCTAATTATCACTCTTACGGGAACTCTCAAACACACAGCTTACTGATATGGTTCTCCTCGCTCGCAAGCTTGCTCTGGGAATTCCCTGTCTCTCCCTTCTGAAGCTGGGGTTATAGATGGGTCATTATATCCATTTATGTGAGTTCTGGGGATCTAATCTCCTCCAGTCTTCTGGCTTACTCAGCAAAATTTTAACCTCTGAGCCATCTCCCAAGTTTGTAGCTTCTCGAATGGATATAAAACTTCAAAAGATACTTAGTTCTCTTTAAAACAACCATGTTTCTTTTAGGTGGTGATAGTTTAAATGCTTATCCATGTGCTAGTAAAGACTTGTGGGCAATGAATTCGAAATGAATGTGATTATGTTCTGATCTTATTCTTACTGATGGAATACTAAGGAAATCTGTTAAGTAACAGATTCAACACAAGATTTCAGAGTATGATAGACGTGGTAAATAAAGATGGTGTTGAGATATGAAGAAAGCGTCCTGGTAAGAGACTAGAAAAAATTAAACAGAGATGTCACACATATGCTCCACTTACAATTCTATGTTTCAGTATGAAAGAGACCTGGCTTGTTCTTAAAAGGCATGAAAATGGAGAATATAGAGTTAGTGAAATTTAGTCCATAATTCCTAAATATATAATACATATTATCTTATTTTGTCTTGATAGATCTCCTATACATATCTTCCATGTGTGTCAGTGTGACAGCAATCAGGTCAGAAAAGTCCTGAGAGCATGTCGTCACCCACCCCACCCACACACAGAAGTGCACGCACACATACCCACAGAGTCATAAATTGAGGCCAAGGCGCACAGTGCGGCAGCCGACTGTTGGAAGCTCTTTGGTGAGCTGTGTTTTGAGTAACGCCCCCAGCCCTCTCCACAGATGCATCTCCAGCACCTGAGCTGTAACAGCTAGTGCTGACGATTCCTGGCTGGAAGGAGTCTCTACCTCATAACTGGCCCTGACTCAGGGTTTCACTCTACTTCGTGTATTTATTCTGTAAGCTCTTCTCTTTTTTTTTTTTTTTAATAACAATCTCCATGGAGTCAGTATCTATCACCATCCATGGCCTGTACTGACTGGGCAGCTTGGTTGAAAATTCAACAGATACTTTTTTAGCTTGGTGGGTATTGAGAAGTCCTTTACAAGCAAATAAATTATATATATATATAAATATACATATATATTTTATATATATATAAAATCTCCTTATACTAACAGCTGTCTTTGCCT
This sequence comes from Cricetomys ansorgei, assembly GCA_026225945.1. Classification (NCBI taxonomy): domain Eukaryota; kingdom Metazoa; phylum Chordata; class Mammalia; order Rodentia; family Nesomyidae; genus Cricetomys; species Cricetomys ansorgei. The sequence goes on along the minus strand of JAMJFZ010000239.1, from coordinate 34,112,836 downwards.
CTCAAGGATGTGTACTTTCTTCTTCTGCCCAAAGATCTTGCTCTATGTCGAAGGGAAGTGTGTGGCCAGGACTAAGATCTTTCTCTGTGACCTGGAAGACTGACTTAGGAAGCACAAGACACAGCTGGACTCCATACTGTCCTGGGTGTTTGCCATCAAGAGCTAGACTATAAGAACGTCCTCCATCTTTAGGTATTAAACTCGGGGTCTGCAAGGCCATGACAATCAAACATGACCTCCTCAGAGTGCGTGATGAAAGGGAAAGTCCTCTTTCCAAGGAGTATGAAGTCAAGCAGACACTGCAGGAGCAGGAGAGAACTCTGACTTTGTTTCAGGCCCAAAATCAGCTCTGCCACCGTTGTCGTTGGAGCTAACAGAACCCCACCCCCATCTTTGGTAATTTTTTTCCGATTTGCTTCACGGAATGAAGAGTTGTCACGTGAACCAGCATGTGTAGAGATGACTGCATGGAGGAACCGTTAATTCAGTCCACTATTGCAAGTAAGGATCGCCAGAAGTAATTCTTACTATAGTACCAAACATCAAGGTCCTTTAAAATCTCCTTTGGAATGTTGGAAAGGGATACAATGAAAACATCAAAATGATTATTTATTGGAGAACAATAAACCTCTAATTTAGCATTAAAAGGAGAGCATCCAACTACAACAAGTGCACTCTTCCTTTTACTTTATTTCTGCCGCTTGGAACCAAGAATACGGACTCGGATCAATAGACACTCACTCTCCACGTCCTGGGAAGTCATGGACCAAGGAAAAGCTGCATAGCGGGGTTCTCTGTGTAAGCTCAACAGAAGTGTTCCTTGAGATTAACTTAAAAAACGACACTTTGCAGGTCTGTCCCAGTTTTATTTTTTTCTGTAATTCACTCAGAGTTGGTTATTAAACGGGTCATTCGGTGTTTAGCTGAAGGCTCATTTTGGTCACCACCTTTACCAAGTATATAGAGACAAGCCCCATTCTTTATAGGTCTCTTCTCATTCGTCCTCTGGCTGAGAATGCACCAGAGTCCCTGACCTTGCCCGAGAACTCTGCTGTTCTAACACAACTGTTAATCTACACACTCCAGATTCAAATAAGACCCAGAAGATCGGCCACTTCCTGGAGCATTAAATGTCATCAGGGAAGAACTCTGTGGAAGGTTATGGGAACCATGAGGAGGAGGCAGCTGGCCTTCTGGAATGCTGGGGAAGTCCAGGAAGGCTTAGGCCAGCTGTGTCTTCGGCAGCAATCTTGCAGTGCCCTTCCTCGGTTTTCAGTGTCTCACTCTTCCCGTGTCTCCGCTTGAAACTGGGAGCCCTGGGAACACGGCATGAGGTCTCAGGGCCAAGCACTGGAACTGGAAAGTGTTGACTTAGAACGTAAGAGCAGGTAAAGAAAGCCGAAGCACACACGCGAAAAAAATCAGGTTTTATAGAAAACTGGAACTGGATGAAACAATAAGAAAAGCAAGATGATCAGAAGAGAGCTCGTCTGTTTTATATTTCTGGGTAGCGTTTACATTTTTTTTTGTTCCAAAACCACTTTTTAAACTTTAATAATTCCGAAGGTATCACATAGGTCCAGGAACTTTGCCAGCATTTCTGGGGCACGGAGCTCTGAAACTCTTCACCGTGCGTTTTTAATCATTTCAATTCCAACGTTAACTTTCCACAGAATGTTCACATTAGTGACTGGTAATTCACATGAGCTGATCGGGGAAAGGCAGGTTTACAGAGGATTGTGCTGTTTTCAAACACGAGCCCTTAAAAAAAAAATTAATGATGGAAACAAAAAGCATCTAAAACCGAAGCTTCTGGAAGAACAACTTGTTCTTGTCTATCTTGGATCTCGGCTCCCTGTCTGGCCCTCTGTTGAGGAGCCGTGTCAATGTAGACCTCGCTGTGGACAATTTTGTCGGAGGAGATACCCACAGATTACTTGTGGGCATGCGATGGTTGTCGGCGCAAGCTCTCGCACAATACTTGACCTTTGACCTCTCGGTGCTCTGCTTCTTGCGGAGAGCAGCTGGTGCCTTGTGTGCTACCAGAGCACTTCCACGGAAGCAGTGGAGACTGCTCTTCACGGCAACCAGCTTTATGTCTGGACTGATGCCTGACCGGAACAAGCACCGCTCTCTTAGAGTTCACAAACCCATTTCTTGTTGACAGTAACTAGCCTGGGCTACAGTAGAAATCCACAGTGTTTGCTTTCCCCAAAGCACTAAGCATTCGCATGCTATCAAAACTGAAGCAAAGAAACAATCCACTTGCTAGGAGCTTCAACGTTTATATTTTTATTGTTTTAAAGCTAGAAAGATAAGGCTACAGAGACGGCTCAGGGGATAAAGCACTTGAGGCTAATCCTCAGAATCCACGTAGAAGCTATGCAGGTATAGCTAACATGTCTTAGCTGTATTGGCGGCAAGTTCTGAGTTCAAGGGGAGACTCTGCCTCAATAAATCAAGTAAAGCATTATCAGGGAAGATGCCTGACATTAATTCGGGGCCTCTGTATAGACACATGCATGCATACATACCCATACACACACATAAGCCCACCTACATGTGAACACTCATTCATACACATATAACATGCACCTTTCACACAAAAATTAAATTTAAAGGCTAGAAATATATCTCACACATTTTACGTGACTATCCCTACTTTTTTGTTTTTGTTCATTGCCTTTTTATCTGGAACATTATTCAAACACTCTTAATTTGCTACATATAATAATCTCAGGACTGCTACTTTACGGAATGAAATCTGGATTGAAAAGTGACTCCCATTTCTGCTAATTCTTAACATTACCCATGTATGTCAAGTTCACTTTGTTGTCAAAGAAAATGTAAACCACCGTGCCTTGTTACATGAATTCCCAGAAAAACCAATGCATGAATAAATTGTTTTTATGACATCATTTCAGGAAAGAACGGGGAGGGAGTGGCTAGAACAGAACTGGACATTCCCAAAGGTGGAGGGAGTATTGCAGAAGGACGAAGAAAAACCCAAAAGTAAACAAAACAAATGAAAAATAGGAGCAAACCCTAGCAGTTATCCATAAAACACTTGAGGAAGACCAAGAGCAAAATGAAGGGATGTTTCCGTGCAAAGACAAGAGGCCCTAAGATCTGATCAGCTCCCACTAAAACAGAAAAGCTTCCAACACGGACACCGAGTTGCTTTGAGCTAAAACCAGTACTCGAGTCAAGTATTCTGCAGAGGGCTGGCTTTATAAGAATTCATTGCAGTCATCTTTGCCCAGTTGCTCACACATGCCCCAAACAGTTGCCAGTGCTGTTCACACTCTCTGCCTGCCTCTCACATCATCTGTCGTCATAGTAGCTCCCTGGTAGGGAGGACAGCTAGCAAGGTCCTGGGTGGATTTATGTTGTTGACATAAGCATGGCCATGTCAAGAACCCCAGAGGCTCAGACAAAGGCAAAGCCTTCTTTCCCCCTAGGATGAGGCTCAGAAGGAAATGACAAAAACCTTTCTCCAGGGGACCCAGTGAGAGTGTCGACAGTGTGTGCAGAAAAGAATGACATAGCCTTTTGTCCCAGATATCTATGGCCAGAAGACTCCTCCTGTGGAGATCCTGCTGCCTCTACTGAAATCAGCTAAACCTGGCTGCCTGGTTCAGATGTGCACCATAAACCCTGCCTCCCAGTTTATCTGTATTAATAACCCCTGACTCCTAATTCAGAGATAACACCTGCCTCTCTGTTCAGCTGCGTATAATAAATGCTCTGAGCTTCCGGGGTGCTGCGATTTTTCCAGCAGTGAGCCCAGAACTCCTGATCCCAGACTTATGGCTGAGTTTTCATGTCTTTTCCTTTGTTCCCTAAGTGTCCCAGTCAGGTCCGCTCCTGGAGGCCCTGCGGAGACATGGCACTACTTTTGTTTAGTTGTTGTTTTGTCTCTTTTGTTTTCTGAACACGCACACTGAATACGTTGTTCAAGCCTGCTCAAGGCCAATAGCTCTGAACGGATGGTCAGAGCAGAGCAACTGCGTCCACTTTCTATTACAGGATTGCATGGCCAGTTTGGCAGAGTGCTCTATGACCGAATTGTGGCAGATACATGTTTTTAGTGTCTACACTTTGTAGACAAATTGCTGAAAACTTAATTTGTTGGATAGTCTTCCATCAAGATAAAGCTGAAACATTCTTAATAGTAGTGCCAACTGTGGTTTCTGGTTGACACTGCTTGGTGATTAGTAATACCATAAGGGGGTTTAGTTTGTATGCTTAATAACATTAAGATGATTTTTTTCTAAAGTTTCCTAAAAGGCTTGCTTGAAGTCAAAATAGCTTCAAATGCTTCAAATGAGCTGTACGTAATTCAGTTTCTAACATGAACAGAAATGGTGGTTTTATGGAACTTTGAACTTTCATTTAGTGTTTTTACCATTGAGATTTGAATATGGAAGTGTAGCCACTAACGTTCAGCTTGGCGAAAGTATTTTCATAGTATTCGTAAGTATTTGGTAACTTATCGTCGATTAACTTTTAAATATATTCTTATGGGAAATATTAGTTTACAATCCCTTGTAACACTCATTCTTCCAACCACAGTAAAAATAAAACCATCAATCATTTCTTCAGGAGAAGACAGGACACAAAGTAGTGAGTGAATATCTGAAGGCTTTGCTTCCTTTGGAGATTCTGAAGATAACTGAGGAATTCTAACTTTGGATTTCTTTAAGTTTCTTCAATCTCAGACATCTTAAATTGCCACAGGGCTTTCCCTTCCCTGTGCATGGGTAGTATTCTGAAAGATTTTAAAGTTCTTTTCAAAAAGGTTCGTTTGAACAGGAATAGTGATTCTGCCTTTGGAAATGTCTTCAGCATTAGCAGTTTGGGAAATTTCACTCATCTTTCCGGCTCTATTGTTGACCCATGTGCAACCCTCAGGAAGTTAGTTTATCCTTTCTTCTCTTCACTCGTAAAAGTGACTAGCCTTGAGAGTATCATGAAAACAAACATTGGTTTAAGTGCTAAATAAACGCAGAGTTACCTTGGCAGCTCCTGAGAGTATACTCTCATAAGTGGTTCTGTATAAATTGCTGCCAGTCACAGGGGAATACTGTGTGTATTGTTTCTGGCAGCGTCCACTGTTGAAGTCATCCTCTCCTTTCTCCCAAGCCTTATCTAGACAACTTAGGACATTAGCTCTTCAGAAGGAGACAGACCTTGCTGTCATGCCAACCAAAACAAGTAGCTATGCTGAGCATGGCAGTGGCTGTACTTTCCTTGAATGGTCCCTTTAGTTAATCACGCCATATGATACATATTGTATGTGCCGAATATGAGTGTCCATTCATAGTCATTGGTCCATCACACATTCTGTCTCAGGAGCAGCAATATTCATCCCCTTGACTGTCACAAAGCAGGAGCATGCCCACTAGCTTCCCCATCATTGATCCCAACACTGACCTTCAGAATTAAACAGAGCGACAACTCAGGATTCGGTTCCCTTGAGTTAAGGGACAAAATACTGGAAGACTAGTTCAATGTAAATATTATACAAACCGACAACAGGCTTTACAAAAAAAAAAAAAAAAGACATAGTTACTGTTTATCTGAAATTTAAGCTGATAATTGACTATTTAAATTTACACTAAATATTTTTATTTCCTAACTGGCCATTCTACTCAAACTAGAGTTGACTTTTGCAGTAAGACAATCTTTCAAATTGAAATATGTTTATTCTTAATAGTTTATTCATCGATCAGTTCTTCCAGAATTATAAAACACTTTGGTTAAGAAAACTCAATATTCCTTAAATTAATCAGATTTTACCATACAATACTAGATTCACATTCTTCATTCCTTCATGAAAAAAGAAATATGCTTGAAGGCATATTTGTGGTATTTTTTAACAAGTTTTGTCTTTTGTTTGTTTGTTTTGTTTTGTTTGAAATAGGGTCTCACTGTTTAGACCACCCTGGATTAAACGCGCCTGCCCTCATGCCCACCTCTTTTTGTTCTTTTGATTCGCTATTTTAGTTAGCACACAAAATAATAAATCTCACGTGATATTTTAATACTTGTGCCTTATCGTACCTTGCTCATAATCACCCTCCACTACTCCCCAGCATCCCTCCCAATTTACACTCTCTCCATTCCTCTCCCCAGAGTCCCCTTTCCGCTTCCATGCCATATATTCAGTATCAAAACTGAACTCCACCCTAAGAGAAAACAAATAATACTTCTGTTTCTGAGTGAGGCTTATTTTGCTCAGTGCCATGATCTCCAATATTATCTATTTTCCTGCAGAAGACTTAATTTTATCCTTCTTTCCAGCTGGTAAAATTCCACCATGTACATGTCAGCTTTTCTTTATCCAATAACTACTGAGGAGCATCTAGACTGGCTCCATAATGACTTCGGTGAGAAGTGATGCCAGAAACACAGATGTGCAAGACCAGATGTGCACGCCGGATTAAACTCCATCAGGATTTATTCCACTGCACCCGGAGGGCAATAGCTAGATTGGATGTCAGAGTTGTTTTTCTTTTTTAAGGAATCTCTATACTAATTGCCACACTGACCAGTTTACATTCTTACCAGCAGGAGAGAAGTTACATTCCTGCCATCTTCATTTGTTATTTGTTTACAAATTCTGCCCGGAGTGAGATGAATCTTAATGTAATTTTAATTTGCATATATTCCTGATAGTCATGTTGAAAGTTTTGTTTTGTTTTTCCATATGTTTGTTGACCATTTTTTATTTCTTCTTTTGAAAACAGTTTATCTATCCCATTTATCTGTCCCTTTATTGATAGATGATTTATTTGGAATATTCAACTTTGGAGTTCTTTATAGACTTTAGATAACAATTCTATCCACTAGATAATTGGCAGAGACTTTTCTCCCGTTCTGTAGGCTACCTCACTCTGCTGATTTTTACTTCTTATTTTCATTTATTCCCATTTGTCAGTTCTTAACATTATTTTCTAAGCTATTAGAGTTCTTTCCAGAAAGCCATTGACTGGACTTGTCTCTGATGCATCTTGCTAATCCCTTTAGCAGTTTCAGAGTTTCAGATATTATAGTAAGGCCTCTGATCTGTCTTGAACTATTTTTTTTTCTGGTCAGAGATACAGATCTAGTTTAAGTCATTTATACATGGATATCTAGTTTCCCCAGCACCATTTGCTGGAGAGCTCTTCATTTTCCGATATATTTTTTATACCTTTGTAAAGATGAGGTGGCTATTAAAATATAGACTGTCTGTCTATTTTATGCAATGTCATGCTGTTTCTGTTGCTGTGCTCTGTAGCATAGCTTCAGATCAGGTTACTGGTTCCTCCAGCATTGTTCTCCTCCTAGGAGCTTTGGGTATTTAAGGTCTTTTGTACTTCTGTTTGTCCATATCAGGACTGTTTCTTCGATTTCTATGAACAACATCCTCAGAGTTTTTATGGGAATTCAATTTAATCTGTAAATCGCTCTCAGAGATGTAGCTATCATCACAATGTTCATTCGCCAATCCCTGAGCATCAGAGCTTTTCCCATATTGTAGTATGTTCATCCTCTTTCCTCAGAACCTTAATGTTTCCATTGTAGAAGTCATTCACGTCAGTGGTTGAATTTATTCCTAGGTTTATAATTTTAAGCTCTCCCAAGTAGGATTCCCTACCCCCCCCCCCGATTTCTGTCTCAACAAGTTTATTATTAGTCTATAGAAAAACTATGGAGTTTTTATATATCGGTTTTGCACTCTGGTACTTTGTTTAAGATGTTTTTTAATTCTAAGGAGTTTATGGAACAGACTTTGATATCCTATCATTGGCAAATTGGGGCAATTTGACACCTTCTCTCCTCTGTATCTTTTACATGTTTTTTTCCTGTTTATTGTTTAGCCAAGACTTCAAGGCCCATCCTGAATAAGAGTGAGTAGAGTAGGTCTCATTACACATTTTAAAACATGAGCTTTACACATTTTCCCTTAGTATAATGTTGACTACAGACTCCTCATACCTCGCCTCTACTGTGCTTCAGTAGCTTCCCTCTGTCCCTTTTTCCATCAGGATATTCAGCAGAAATGGATGCTGAACTTTGTCAAAGGCATTCCTTGCATCTTTGGAAAAGATGGTTCCACCCTTAGGTCTGTTTGTATACTGCATTACATGCACTCGTTTTTATATCTTGAGACATCTTCGCCTCTTTGGAATGAAGTCAGATTGGTCATGATATATGATCTTAATGTGTGCTTGGATTCAGTTTCCAAGAATTTTATTGAGAACCTTTATGTCTCTGTTTACCAGAGAAACTGGGTCTATTATTTTATTTCCATTGTGTCCTTGTCTGGTTTGGGTATTAGGGTAATACTGGCTTAATGGACTGAGTTTTATAGTGTTCCTGTCTATGTTATGGAACAGTCTGAGAACACTGAGCTAGATTTTGGCAGTGAGAGTCAATCCTGGGCTTCCATTTTAAACTTTATTACTGCTTCAATCCCATTGCTTGTTGTTCATCCAGCTGTTTATAGCCTCCTGATTTAAGTTTGGTAAGACACAAGTATTCAGAAATTTATCAATTTCTTCTATTCTTTCGGGGTTTAAAAAATGTTTTCAAAATCTTCAGCAGTCCTCTGGATTTCATTGGAATCTGTTGTAATGTCCTCCATTTTATCTCTAACTTATTATTTGGCTTTGTTCTTTCTCTAGTGAATTTGGCTCATAATATATATATATATATATATATATATATATATATATATAATGCATTACATTATATATATATATAAAATATGTATTGTGTATAATATATTATATATATCCATATATATGGATATATATTACTATATATAGATAGATAGATAAATAGATATAATTAAGTTCTTTCTTGATCATTATTGCTTCTCTCTACATTCTGCTTTTGAGTTTGGCTTGTTCTTGCTTCCCTAAGATCTTTAGATATATCATTATGTGATTGATATCTCTCTGATTTTTAATGTAACCACTCATCTTATAAAATTTCCTTTAGAAATGCCTTAGGTTCTGATTAGAGATATTTTCACACTGATTTAATTCTAGAAACATTTGCATTTCCTCCCTGATTTCAATGAGCCATTAGTCATTCCAAAATATGTTTTAGTCTCCACATACACACACATGCGTGTGATTTTCCTTGCTATTGACTTCTAGTTTTATTCCACTGTGACTCTGTAAGACACGAGCTTATTTTCACTGTGCATATTTGTTCTGACGTGCCTTATGGGTAAAGTGTGATTTATTTTAGAGAAAGTTCCATGTGAGACTGAAGATAGTGTAACCCACAGCTTTAATAGGCTGTTAACATCGGTTAAGTTCATTTGATCTACGGCACTGATTAACTCTGCTAATTCCTTATTAGTGTTTAATTTGGAGGACCTAAATAAGAGTGAGGTGGTGAAGACATCCATTATTAATTATTGTATGAGGATATATGTCCTCTTTTATGTACATAATGAAATTATGAGTTCCAACATTTGACCCATATGTAATAATAATTTTTCTATTTTTTGATGACTTGTTCCTTTTATTAAGATGTAGTATCTATCTTTATCTCATACAGCTAGATTTGCCTTTGTCTGGGGAAATCAGGGTTTCCTCTTCATGTTCTTAGTCTTTCTTTATAAAGAAAAATAATTTATAAATAAAATAATTTAAAGGGGGATTCCAGAGGAAGTTCAAGGACCATTTTATTAGAACTGGTGAAAAAAGCAGCAGAGTCAGGCAGCTCCTGTGGACAGCTCCACCAGGAGAAGATGGAGATGAACAGGTGAGAACCACATACTGCTTGCAAGCAAGAGAACAAGGTGGGAGCAGTGGGGGGGGGGGGTACCTTCAAAGTAAAAGTAAGAAATCCCAGAAACCTAACTTAGGGAGAACATGCCCAGGCTTTGGCAAGTATCAAAAATAATTCAAGAGGACAAAAAAAAAAAAGGAATAAATCAGAAAATCAGGAAGGCTCCAGTGTTATGTAACAGAAGCTCTACAAATAATGGTAGTGGGTTGTCTGGGAAGGAAAAAGTACATTATCTCATTAAAGGAATAATTATTCTTCCCATCTCTTTAGTGTGGCTGTAGGTGAATAAGCATCCCTAAAGGTGGTCACTTGACCAAGTGATTGACAGACTCAGCTTATTTCTTGATCAAGGAGACAATAGTATGTAATGTTCTAATCTTTTGGAGCAGATTAGAATGCCGTGATTCCAGCAAAAGCAAGAGCTATTCCATTGTTTTGACCAGGAGGAAATAGCTTTCTCTTCGTAGGCCTCAACAGACCCGATGTTCATCCTCGGTAGCCTCCAAGAACATTGTAGCACTTTGAAGTTTACTTTATTGGATTTAAGGATAGCAATGCCCCCTTATGTGGGGCTTTCATTTGCTTAGCAAATTTATTTTCCTTTCACTATCAGTCTGGGAATACCATTGACAGTAAAGTATATTTCTTAGAGAAAAGAGATGAAGAATCTTGTGTTTCCATGGAAACGGTATGTTTTAATTGGGGGAGTTAAAACACCTTTTCCATTTGGAGCTATTGCCAGAGGCTTGCTAACTCCTAGAATGTTGTCAGCTGCTCTGCTGACATGTGACTAGATTGGTCGTTGTCCTTAGGGCAGAACCTACTAGTCCAACTCCTAATAATCCATCATTATATCCATATATAAGTGCATCTGTTAATCTGCATCAGAGAAGTTTGTTTTAGCGGTAGATGGTGATTAACACAGAGACCTGCAACTTGTCAATATGCGGAGAATAAGAGACCAGTGCTCAGCCCTAGATGGGATATCTATATCACACCTACTATCCCCAAGGCTCAGGAGTGAGAATGGAATTAAAGGGGAAGTGGTTATTATAATCAGAGGGGGTGGGTGACTACAAGAAGCAGTCTTTTCAGGACACAGCAGGGCAGTTTGAGCATATGAACTCACAACAGTTGTGACAGCATACACAAGACCTGCACAAGATGAAGCCAGGCAAAATAGCTAGCGTGAAGTGAGGGAAGTGGCCCAGCTGAAGAGCTATTGGCAAGTGATGGCTACTGGGAGAGGGAGAATCAGTCTTCTTCAAAGACATGGCCCTGGAAGTTACCATCCTCCAGCAGGTGGCCCTACACCCATAGAAATGCTGTATACTCAACAGATTAAAAGGGAAAACCAAAAAAGAACACATGAAGTGGTACGAAACATTAAGGCGGGCATAAAAAATGAGGAGGGATAAATTAGACGAAAGCATGTTGCATGCCTGACCGATTTCTCAAACAATTCAGAAAATAAAATGTAATGAGAAGAATACTATATCTTTTTGTAAAAAAACATAAAATAAAAATATAAATGATACGTAGGTGGAACACAATTACAAATAATTCATAAACATCTGAAAAGGTGATCAGCTGTACTCAAGTTTAGCGCTCAGAATGTTAAAACTATGATAAGATAGTGTTTTGATCATCACCACCCTGCTAGCGAAACTATGGGCAAATAACGATCAAGTCTCCACACCGTAAAACTTACTTTCCCGGTGAGAGGCAATCAACCAACGAACAAGTGCATATACCACGAAGATTACGGAGATATGCGGATGCGCCGGGAAGGACCTGGGTCAGGTGACAGTGAGGATCGCGATAGCTGGTCTCAGGTAGTACCGTCCGTGCCAGTGAGGGAGAGGGGAAAGCAGAGAGGGCACCAGAGGAAATGAGTAAAACGGTCGGCTTACTGGATGTCTGCTCTACAGGACACCACAGAAATCGGATGGCACCCAGAGGGGAGTGAGGGGCTCAGGAAAAGATTTGTTCACTGTTTAGAGAAAGAAAAATATGTGGAAAATATGTACGATTTGATCCATCCCCGTATTTCCATTTCCAAATTTATTTTTTGAGAATTTCATACAAAAGTGCAGTACTTACGTCATTTCCGCTTCGTCTCTCCCCCCGCCCCAACTTCTCCCATTCCCTCACTTCCTCTCAAATTCTTTTAGTGGTACTTGTAGGCATGTGTTGGGATTAAATAACGTATCAGATTCTCATCCTTAGAGACTGATTCTCCCTGTCCCAGCAGCCATTAGTTTCCTGAAGTTCTTCATCTAGAGGAAGGTATTGTGAAGATTTTCCCATCCATATTGGCATGTCAGCTTGTGTTACTGTCTTCATACAGACTGTGTTTAGGTGACCATAGTGTTGAGATCTCACAGGTATAGCTTCTCCATCACAAGACAAACACTCTCTGGCAGCCGAAGTCCCAGTCCTCCATCTTTTCCAGTCTTTCTGCCTCATCTTCCAAGATGTTTCCTGAACCTCTGATATAAGGGTTGCGTGTAGATGTTTTAATTGAAGTTGAGAATCCCGTAATCTGTTGTTCTCTGGATTTTTAACCAGCGTGGGTTGCACTTCTAATTATTAAATTGCAAGGATAGGTAGGCAGAATGAGAGACATTCAGATAGGCAGATAATTGATAGAAGAAAATAAAGAGATAATAGACAGATGACAAATAAATAGGTAGGTAGATAGGCAGATGCTAGATATAGATGATAAATAATAGATGGTTGATAGATATATCACAGATAGAAATACATAGGAAATAGATGGTCTGTAGTAGATAGGTTGTAGAGACATAAGTAAATGCGTAATAGTTAGGAGATAGATGATAGGTGATAGACTGACAGCTAGATGCTTATATGTACAATGAGTGCTACTGCAATGATTCACAAATTATGAACTACAGCATTTCATTCTCGAGAAAATTAGGTTACTGGGAGATGAGGGTTGTACTTCTCAGACTGGGATCATATGCAGGATCCACCCACCGAACAAGCCCTTCGGTGCCACCTGGTTATTACTGTCTGAGAGAAGCGATATGACCTTAGAGTCTTTCATAAATGAAGAGAAAGCACTCTTGGGAAAAGAACTGGAATTTTCAGAAAATGGCATTATAGACATTGAGAGAAGACAAATCAGGGTCAGACAGGACATTGGCTTTAAGAAGACAAATAGGACTGGATGCGGTCAAAAGTGAAATGTAAAATAAGTATAAAGAAAGATAATTGATATAGGTCTAGCATCCACGTAAGAAATGAAATGAATATATATGTGAATAATTAGACACAACAACAAAAGATAAGAAAGGGAGTGATTTCAGACACGTGACTTTGTAATCAAAGACTGAATCTTCATTTCCTGCCAGGCAGTCTCGCTCACAGAAACACAAGTGGCTGTATTTGTGTTGAAGGGCCATGCGCTGAGGAAGGTGCTGCAAACAAGACCCAGAATACTTCAGAGATTTAAAAACAGAAAACCTGCACAGCTGTGAAGGCTCAGTGTTGTGCACAGGGCAGTGAGTAATTGCTGCCTTTTGTTTATTTTTAGATAAAAGATCTGCAGCCAAAGTACTCTTCTCCATGGCATTTGCTCAGAATATAGCCTTTAAGATTTATATCGTTTCATCTCTCAATGTAATTTATTTGTTAAGAATATTATAAAGTCTATTTAAGTCATTTCCTGTCTCCCAATGCAATGAAAGAGCTCTCTAAGGGGATTTCAGTGTCTCCTTTGGCGTGTGTGTTTTGTGTTTTTGCATTTTCCCAGGAAGAAGTGGAGACAAGACAGTGACTCAGTACATCATGCTTATCCTCATTACTCCGGCCTGGCTTTTGGTGATCATTAGAAATAAATGGAGATGTTTGCTCAACTTGCTTAGGCAAATTATTAAATAATTGCCTCTGTCTGCCCTCTGATGTTTTGTGGTTCAGTCATGAATCAAGGGGACTCCAGATCTCACTACAGTAACCTTTACAAACCCAATTTGTCCCTTTTAATTTCTGCTTCCATTAAAAGGGAAAGAAGGGAAATTTTCAGATTAAAAAGCTGAAGTTTATGTAATCGTAATAAAAGGGTGAAGAAGCTCGATTGTGTGTGTGATGTCATGTACGCACGCATGGTGATCGCGTGTGTAGACTCACCTGTGTACATGCAGAGGCCTAAGGTTGACATCTCTGAGTCAAGAGCTGGTCATTTCAGCTAGTCTAGCTATCAACTTGCCCTGCAGACTTCCTGTTTCTCCCATGCACTGGGATTACAGGCTGCCAAAGCCAACAGGCTTTTCTGTGGGTTCTGGGGATCTGAACGCCAGTCTGCAGGCTTGTACAGCAAGCATGCCACCTGCTAACTGTCTCCCTGATCCCATCAAATTTTTATTTAAAAAAAAAAAAAGTTTACACAAGTGTGTGTGAGTAGGGGTATGTGTGTGTGTAGGAGTGTGTGCATGTGTGTATGTGTATGTAGGAGTGTGTGTGTGTGTGTGTGTGTGTGTGTGTGTGTGTGTGTATGTGTGTGTGTGTGTTTAGGCCTGCACACGCCACAGCACATGTTCAGAGTTCAGAAAACACTCTCTGGAGTCAGTTCTTTCCTTCCACTCTGTGGGTCCCAGGAATCAAAATCAGGTGGTCAGACAATTGCCTTTCCCCACTGGTCCATCTGTGCTGGTTAATTTTATGTCAAGCTGAAAAGGATAGAGTAATTTAAGAAGAATGAACCTCAACTGAGAAAGTTCTTCTACCAAATTAGCCTGTGGTAGGTTTTGTTTGTTTGTTTGTTCGTTTGACAATGGATGTGGGAAGTCCCAGCTCACTGTCATCCATGCCATCCCTGGGATGGTGGTCATGGGTGCTTTAAGAAAGCAGGGTGCTCAAGACAAAAGGAGCAATCCAGCAAATATTATCCTCCATAGCCTCTCCGTCAGCTCCTGCCTCTGGGCCTCCTACCTGACTTCCCTCAGATATGGACTATGTTATAGAAGTACAAGTTGAAATGAACTTTCCTCCCCAAATTACTTTTGGTTATAGTATTTTTTACAGTAATAGAAATCCTGACACACCATCCCCCTTGTCTCAAATTGTTCTCAAAGATGCACAACTTTCAAATCATCTAGACATGGGCTCTAGCCATCTGGCACGGGCGCATCAGCTACAACTTAGAGTTGTCAAGCATTTTTGACCAAAATGCTCCTGGGCCTCAAATTACACTCTTACCTTTACTTGTCTGGTTACTGTAGGTTTTTATAGATTCATATATCATAAAAAATAGAACACAAGAAAGCTGGGTGCTGTGGTCACACCTAAAATTCTGGCAAAAAGAAGAGGAGGAGAGAGGGGAGAGGGGGAGAGGAAAAGCAAAGAACATTATCCACTTTCGACAAACGGCTACATTGTCCAACGCTACAGCTCACTATCATGGTCACCACTGAAGCACTGATGTTGTTATAATCATGGTTCTTACTTGTGTTTGTACAACTTTACTAGTGCTTTTTGGCATGCATGAAATAGTTGTAATTTTCTCACATGTGTTGCTTCACATATGTGTGTTATAGTTAAGACGTTGACCGTCGTACTGCCTCGATGATCCAATTTGCTCCATTATAACCAAATCCACATGTCTCTTGCCTTCTCTCAGTTACTCGCCATGCTATGGATACAGCCAAAGAGTATCTGCACAGATTCTTTTTAGGAATTAGCATGAATTAAGCCACTAAAAGCGGCCAGGCTCAAGTTTTTATGTGAATATGTTTTTATTTCCCAGAATAGGTATCCAGAGTGTAATTGCTAGAAAATAGGCAACATGTCGAAATTTACCTGATATTTACTTTCACAGGGAGTCTCCAGATACTTTTCCATAGAGTGTGCCCTTTCTCCCCACCAGCATTCCATGGATCATCTGCTCTGTCTCCAGCTGCCGGCGTTGGGAACTTGCTTATTTTAATTTTAGCTATCCTGATAAGTTTGTGGTAGTATCGCTGTACAGATTTTTATTCTGTTTATCTAGTGGCTAGTAAGGCTGTTCACGTACTTTAATGTCACCTGCATGTTTCTTTTCAGTGACAACTCTGCTCAGATTTTGGCTACTTTTCTAACTAGATATGGTGGTTGGCATTGCTTCTGTCTCTCTACTATATGGGTTCTGGGGCTCAAACTCAGGTTGATACACTGTGGCAAGCATCTCCACCCACTGAGCCCTCTTGAAAGCCTTAGAATATGATTTGAAGTTAATCTTTAAGGAGACACTGGAAAACTAAATGAAAAGTAAATTGAAGTCACAACATAGAAATATTAATTTCATATTTCTTAGCACACATTCTTAAGGTGATATTTGATTCTTCATCCTACACCATGGAAGAAGCTATTGCCAATGGGAAATGTGCTGTATACGTTAATGAAGGGGAAATACCTGTGTTTTGTTAAGTGTCGGGGGTGCAGGGAATGCTACAGAAAATGTGCTGAATGCTACTGAAAAGTCATTGGATTTTCAAAAAAACAAGGTGAAAATAATCACCAGGGACTTTTGGCTCCATAATGCATTTATCATAATGAGTATTGTATTATTCCATCCAAGTGGTCATGTGAAATCTCCCCTTGGCATTCAGAATAAAGTCCATGAGATTGCCATGAGTTATCTTACACATACACAAGGAAAGGCAGTTTTCTTCTGACTACCTTCCTATTACAGGATGCTAAGTGTTCCCACATCATGCCTATTCTGTTGAATGAGATGTGGAACTTACAGTTTCTCTGTCTTTTCTAGAGCTACCAGGAGAAAATAATGTTTCGGCACTTAAAAAGAATTATGCATCTGTTAAACAGATGTTCAATATTATTTATTCTCGACCCAGTAAACAGATGCTTATTATATTTAGCTACCATATTATGGCAACCCTGGGAGAAAAACATTCCAACTAATGAATACAAAATGTGACTAAATGTTTGTTAGCGCATAATTAATGTTAAATTCCGGCAGTCTTAGAATGCCATGGAATTGAAGGACATTACAAGTCATTAGAGATGTCCGATGAGTTTAAATTTCAATTAACACATCTGGCTTGTTACTTGGAATGAATTCAGGTAGATTGCTGTTTTGTTTGTCTTGTTTATGAGAAACAGCCCTGCAAAGGAGATTGTTAAACAAAAAGAAAAAAATCTAAGCTAACCAGTTTCTGAAGTACTAATCATGTGGTCATAAGTTTTCAAACATGCTGATTCTAAAACCATACCCACCTTACTACAAGGCACAGCCATAGAGGCAAAGCAGGCATGGACTGAGACAATCAGACCTCAGAACTAATCTCGTCTCCTAGGAATTTTCAATTGAATTAATTTTTTTTTATTAATTGTTGTTATTTGAGACATTATCTCGAATGTCTCAAATTTACCATGCTTGCTTCAATCTTCTTTCCATGTACCGAGAGAGAGTGTACCATTACCCCAAACAAGTAATTTTAAAATGGTTTTATTCCATTCTATTTAGTGTGTGTGTCTGTGTGCGTGTGTGGTGTGTTTGTGCACCTGCATGCACAGATGTGCCTGGAGGTATGTCTCTTAGATGGTTCTAGAATCTAGTTCCTGTGAGGTCAACCAGCACAGCACCTGGATTCTTCATAGACAATGGTTTGCAAGGGATTGCATGTAGATTTAAGTTACTATAGACTCAGGGCAGTTAGCAAATTTGTCTGGTAAACATGAGTCTTAAATTCACCCTGACCTCGATGGACACTTA
Source organism: Cricetomys ansorgei (assembly GCA_026225945.1). Lineage (NCBI taxonomy): Eukaryota > Metazoa > Chordata > Mammalia > Rodentia > Nesomyidae > Cricetomys > Cricetomys ansorgei. Next base: position 34,095,303 of record JAMJFZ010000239.1, on the reverse strand, counting down.
CCGCCGATGTCTGTCTTCTGATGGACAAAGACAGCCGCCGCGTATCCCGGTTCCTGCGTTCAGAGATTAGGTACATATGTGTAGCCCTCATGGTGTAGGCGTGTGGTCTGATTCGACAGTAATCTCACTTTGGTGATTCTCTTTTCCTCCGTGTTAAGTGGATGCTATAATATTCTAATTAAGTTCTGACTTTTCTTGTGGTATAACATAAGATGGATAAGAGACACTTTTAAAACTTCTGGGAGCAATGATTCTAAAAATAGTCTGGAAGCATTGTTTTTATAAAGGGATGAGAAGCTGAATAAATTAATGTAAGCCACATCAGTGAGACAGCCAGTGAAAGGACGTGCCTGTGACACTGACATCTGTCCAATCCTTGGACTCTCTGTCTGCTGTCTCACTGTGTGTTCTTGGAAAAATCACTTCGCATGTATTCATTTTATAGGAAAATCACATTGAATCCATCTTGTAAATGTACTAAGGAGAATCTAAAATCCCCCGAGGGCTGGCAGCTGTCAGATGGTGACTTTCTCTTGCTTACATGTGCCTTGCTGCCTCTCCTAAGTGAGAGGACATTCCTCATGTCTACCTCTGCATGTTTAAAGACTGGTCTAGATGCAGCAGGGGCTTTTCTTCCCAGCGTTTTAAGGACTCTCACTCATGGGATTCATTCTACGGATGCTGGCAAGGACATGCTGGAGGGAATTTCTGACCTAAACGGCTTCTAACTTTGGCTTTAAAAAAAAAATCAATTTCCCTTTCAATTTTGAATATTTGTGTAGGAAACGTTCCAGTATTTGTCAAGTCATTAGGACTGGCAGTCATTAACATGGCTGGTTAGATTTCACCGGCCTTTGCAATCAACACTTGCTAGGTGCAATGAGGGAGAAAATGGAAATGAGCACATAGGAAAAAAAAAAACCCAGGAATTCCCATTTCTGTTTGAGTTTCATGGATGCTTCAGAGTCTCATGTACTACAGAGTAGTTGGTTGTCATCCACCGCGACTCACGACCACAGCTGGGGAGCAGCAGAACAGAGTCTCCTGTCAGACCCAGAAAGGCACAGTGTATGGTTCAAAACAGAGTCCTTCGTAGTTAAAGCAAAGGTTCTCAAAGTGACCTACTCACAGAAAGATGGCAAAGTCAGTGCTTGCCTCTAATGGACGGAGTTCTGGAGCTGAGTTAGTTGGACCAGTGAGAAAGAAGCTGGCGAGTTGGATTCCAGGTTCCCACTTTCATACAAACAACAACAACAAAAACGAATCTAATTTGGGCAGGATTAATGTGTTAGTCACTGTCCTATTGCTGTGAAGAGACAACGGGACCAACCAAGAAAGAGTTTAATTGGGAGTTGGCTTATAGTTTCAGAGACTTAGTCCATTACTATCATGGCTGGATCACGGCAGCAGGCACAGCAGGTATAGTGCTGGAAAATAGTCTTGAGCTACATCCTGATCCACAGGCAGAAGACAGAGGAAGGCACAGGCTTTTGTAACCTCAGAGCCCACCCTCAGTGACACTTCCTCCAAGGCCCTATCTCCTGATGCTTTCAAACAGTGCCACTCCCTGGTGCCTAAGCATTCAAATATATGAACCTATAGGGGGCAGTTTTATTCAAACCCCCATAACTCACATCTTTCGTTTTACTGGGGAACAAATAAAGTTCTGGTCCCAGGTTCTCTAGGAAGATTGTTATAGAGAAGAGCAGGATGATGTGTACATAGAATTGTCAGTACAGTTAAGACATAATATAACAAAGCAAAACGTACAATATAACATAACAGAAGCATAGTAGTTGCTGTATTAGAGTCAGGTGTGGTGGAACACACCTGCACTCTCAGTACTCCGGACGCTGAGACAGGAGATAAGAACACAACTAGGGATTGAGGCTAACCCCTGCCAGGACAGCTTGTGCTACAAAGAAAGATATTGTTGTTTAAAAAAAGGGAGGGGCAAATAATTGATCATAATACGCTAGGGAGCAGAACTCATGGGCCAGGAAGATGTGCTTCACTGAAGGAGTATCAAAAACATGGATTCCACAAAAGTATTTAATTGGTCTGCTACAGCTAGTGTTAGTGATTACAGCATGCCTGTAGTTCCTTTCAAATTCTTCCAGAAATGATACAGTAGATGGAATGAATACATAAGCTATTAAAATGGGAGAGCAAACAGGCAGCTAGAATCTAAAGTGTTAACATGCCACTTCTAAGTGGGAACACATGGCCAACGGCAACACACCGATTGCGGGAAATATATGGTGCCGCAAGCGACTGTGAGTGCGGATGACTAACGAATGGGAGTCTCCAGTGCAAACTGTTTTGTTCCTTGTCCAGTCTGCCTCCCCACAACGTCCTTCTTGAGCCATATTTTTTCTCTATGGGATTCAGAAGAAGCAACATGACCCAGAAAAACTCACTCATTTGATGACGTTCTCTGCATGAAACTTGTGGATTGGTACAAGGGAGTAAGTTAAGCCCAATGTCGTTAGTGTGATTTTTCACAGATAGAGCAAAAAGTAGACTTAAAGTAAGTACTCTTGAGCCCAGAGAGATTTGGCATTTGCTTTTAAATAACAATATTCAAAATACTCACGGATTGGGGAAATAAAGAAGGGGGACCTGGTGATATCATAGTAAATACATTGATATCTGTGGCTACTCTTGTGTTTTGTTGTTGTTTTTTTTGTTTTGGTTTTTCGAGACTGAGTTGCTCTGTTGTAACTCTGGCTGTCCTGGAACTCACTCCATAGACCAGGCTGGCCTTGAACTCACAGAGATCCACCTGCCTCTGCCTCCCGAGTGCTGGGATCAAAGGTGTGCTCTACCACCGCCCAGCTCTATTGCTCTTCTTAAGACATGGATAATATTTACTCGGAATGTTTCTCATAACAAGAAAGTAGTATCACTTTTGACCTTAAACCTAAAGGGTGGGGATGCAGTCTCTCTTCCCACCTCCCAATATATTCTCTGTGAGAGGACCAGCATCCCTTGTGGTGGGCGGCCCTGTCCTTGGCTCTCTGCTTCCCTGTGGGATCCTCACTCCCTGCAAGATGTAACAGTAAATCCAGTGTTCAGATCCTGACCAATTAGAGAGACCCTCTAGACACTGCCTGCTTCTTTTTAAAAGCCCATGTGGCTGCATCTCAGGGGTAGCCATTTTTTTAAAAATTGGTTGACCCTGGCATGTCAGAATGTGCTTTGAGGGAATAAACTGCTTAGTATGGCCTTACATTTCTCTCAGTGTCTACTTGAGCTATTTTGGAAACCCAATACTCTACATTCCTTGATCACCCAAAGACAAACCAGTCACTAAAAAAAAAAAAAAAAAAAAAAACAAAAAAACAAAACATTATTTAAGGTATAAGATGGGAAGCAAGCCAGATGCCAAAGAGTCAAGAAAAGAAGTAGTAAGAAGTGAAGAGAAGTTGGTCTATTGCTCATTCTTGTTTTATACATATATTTTTATTGAAAATGTTGATTGGATGAGAAGATTTTGCTAACATCTGTGAACTAAATCATTTATGAGCTAAGGTAAAGGTTAAGGGGTATGTTTCCTGTTATTTAGTGCAGGTTGGACTTTGTTGGTAACAACACAGATGCAAACGGGGATGTACTTACCAGCTATACATGGTGTCACGAAAGTCAGAGTTAGACTTACGGAGTTATTTATGCCAGGTTCAGGTTCCCACCAGAACATTTTGTTATTGAGCTAAAGACATTTTTTTTCTTGAATGAAAGATTAAAGGACCATTGGTAAGCATTTCTATTCTGTGAATCATTAGAGATGATGAAGAAATAATAAATGACATCAGAGTGAAAACATTATTCTAAAGAGGCAAATAATTCAAATATTGGACGTACTTCTCATATGGTATATTTGTTTTCTGCCTCTTTCTACTGGAATCTAAGTCCCAGGTGATAATTTTTACATGTCCGGGATCTAAAATAGTATAAATATGTTAAAAATGTATTAAATGTTTGAATTAATTGACCAAGCCCCCCCCCATGTTTTAGGGGCACTGGGGTCTAAAAACATGGGAATCAGAAAAGTAGGTGTTGGTGTATGCTTGGAAATTATAATCTAATAGAGCGTGTGGAACAGTAAATGTATAACAACAAACTGTAGATGAAACTGATTTATTTGGGAGATGGGGAGGATATTCCTAGGAAACTGTATTTCAACTTCTGACTCTGTTCTATGAACATTGAAGGGAAGTGTAGGCAATGGGAGAGGAGCCGGAGAAGCTGCTGAGAGAATGGAGGGGCCTTGGAGCAGAGCAGGGTACGGATATGCACCCGTGGGGTGCTTTCAGGAATCTGCCAACTCTTTTGCAAATGAGTATAAGAAGGAAGTTGTACTGACTGGAATCTAGTTGAAAATTGAAGGGTAAGAATCATGGGGTTCAGTTTTCTTTTTTGTTGTTTGTTTTTAAATTTTCATGTTGGTTTTCTCAGAAGGTTAATCCCCTCGTTGGCTGAAAGGGGAGAGGGACAAAAAGGGAAGCCCTCTGTGAAATCTACCCATGTGTTTCCACATTGAATCCACGTTTCTATTAGTAAGGGAAGAAACAGAGTTTCTCCTGCCAAACTTTTTGGTAAGAACTGACCAAGGATTGAGTCTGGTACACATTAAAGCCAGCATTAAAATGAGAGAGCTTTGAATAATTGTTAGTATGCTAAAAAAATTTAGTTGGTTTTTTTTTTTTTTTTATACCTGAGAGCTTACATAAATATAAATTTTTTTTTTTTACATTCCTACCTCAGTCTTCTACATGTTACCGGACTCCATGAGCCTCGACACCTACCCTCAACCACACCATGTCGATCCCACCTTCACAACCTCTGCTGTGTGTTGTGGGACTCGGCACACCTGATGCCTTACCTGCAGTTAGCTCCAGGCCTCCTCCTCCCCTGTGCAGGCTCTACAGGTGCTGTGGGGCTCTGTATACCTGGGTGCCCTGTCTCTGTCCCCGACCCTGCTTCTGCAGCCTCAGTTGTGTGCTCAAGCTGTATACATTCTTTAGCTCATGTATTTCTATGGTTATTGAAACCATTCAAGAATTCACATGAATGGCCCACAAAAGCTTATGTGTGAAAGGCTAGGTCCCAGCATGGAGCTGCTGGGAGGTGGTGAAGCCTGTAAGGGCTGGGTCCTGGTATGGGGTCCGTAGTTCATTGACGGCAAGCACTGAAGGGAATTTAGTGCTCGGATCCCATTCTCTTCTTTTCTTCTGTATCTTAGTCATGCAATTGAGTGGTTTCCTCTGTTCATCGCTATGCAGCTACGCATTCCTGCCACGACACATTGCCTCTCTACAGGCCCAAGGCAATGGGACCTTATCATGAAGTGGAGAGTTCAAAATGTGAAGATTTCTCTCTCTCTCTCTCTCTCTCTCTCTCTCTATATATATATATATATATATATATATATATATATATATATATATATATATAATCCAATATGGTGACAGAAAACCCATCAATACATGTGACTGGCAGGCTAACGTGGGGCAACAGCTATGATTATATCTCATGATGGGAGAAACCTTTCGACTTGGCTTATGGACAGAGTTTGGAAACCTTGTTCTACTGTGCTGCAGAGAAACAGAATCCTGCCAGTGGAGCTGCATGGTTTCTACTGGGGCATCGGGAGACCAATTGCTGATGGAGCCGTGACTAGTAAAGTCTGTGTTAATGGGGTTTCAGATGCAGATGTGATGGCTTCAGGGGATGATTTACCACAGCCTGCTGAATCATTTGGTTCCATTTTCACATCCCCTAACCTTCGTAGTCATCTGAGTGGGGTTTACCAGTGGAAGAGATGACAAAGAGAGCAGCTCACGCGGCTAACCTGGTTGCCCATAGTCCAGTTGGCACTGAGAATGGGAAGCAAGTAGCAGGCAGAGCAGAAATAGTGGGAAAATTTGCAGCTTGGCCAGCAAAACCAGTACATTCTATTTTAGACAAGGAAGGTGCTTTGCACTGGGGCAGATAGGAAGCTGACTGAGGACAGCTCAGGGATCTGCAAAGGCCATCAAAGCCTTGGGAGTCCAGTCTGGGTGTAGATGAAAATTTTGTCTTATTGAAACAAACAAACAAACAAACATATTTTCATCTCTGGAGTATCTAGGAATGATGCTCCATAGAGATGATTTCTTTATTCAGGACTCAATGCACTTTGAGGACAACGGTAAACGTGATTTTGGCCCAGGCACGGAAGGGAGTATAGACATGATGAGTATTTTAATTTTTAACATTTAATTTTAATCCTGTGAGATCTAGGTCACAATTACTAGCTATTCATTACTTTTAATTGATAAGTAGCAATTGTACATGGGTATGGAATTGATGAACGTTATGAACAAAGATCCCTCGTTTCTTTGTGAGGGGAATACTCCAAATCTCGTAACTCGCTGTTCTGGAGTACACAATTAATTGCTGTCAGCGGTAGCAACCTTACTGAGTTTTGCACTGTAGTGAGGAGTCTGTTTTCCAAGCCTATTGACCACATGGCGGCACTGTGGGGACCACGGGCGCCTCTCTACCCTGCTCACAATAGCACCCTAGGTTTATACACATTAAATTAAACCAACTGCCATACTTTCATTAACAGCTAGCCAGCTAGTTAGCAGAGTTGATCTTTAGTTACAAGTTGATCTAAGCTCTGTTTATTTCCTGCCTTAGTTACTGTCCTATTCCTATGATGAAACGCCATGACCAAAGCAACTTATACATAAAGAATTTAATTTGGGACTTGCTTACAGTTTCAGAGGGTTCGTCCACGCCCATCATGGTGGGGAGCACAGCAGCAGGCAGGCATGGTGCTAGAGAAGTAGCTGAGAGTTCGTATCTGATCTTCTTCAAATTTCACGGAGAGAAAGAGAATATATATATTCAGAGAGAGAGACTGGGCATGACATAGGCTTTTGAAACCTCAAAGCCAACCAGTAGTTAAATACCTCCTCCAACAAGGCCACACCTCCTAACCCTTCCAACACTCCACAAACTGGGGATCAAGTATTCAAACATATGAGTCTTTTGGGGCCATTCTCGTTCAAGCCAGCACATTCCCTACCTAGAGACTTCTCCAGTCAGAATCTGCTTTTCCAGTACAGTTGAACTTGGAAATACCAGAAAACCAATGATATTGGTGAGGTGACGACCACATCTGTGAACCCTGATCCCCATGATCGGAGTCAGGTCTGACTGACGACCAAGAGCTGTAGAAGATCTGTTAAGTCTGGCGATATGTTAATAAAGACTCATGAGACACATCTACAGGTACAAGCCAGACAAACCTGAGGAGAGGGCTCAGCACAGCATCTTCCGGCTCCCCCATCCGCATCCTCCTCATCCTCTTCTTCCTGGCAGTTTCTTCTTATCTCAAAAGCCCCTCCTATCTCTCTCTTAGCAGCCTATTTGCATGATCAAATACATACAATGGTTTACTCCTCCCAAACCTTCGGCCCCTGGGGCGTGTCCACATCTGTAGTGGGGTGCCACCAACACAAAAGGGGCTAGGCCCACCCATCTGAGTTATGTCCACGTTTTGTAGTGGGGTAACTACAGAATAATAGGAGAGAGCCCAGATCACGCCTAATGTTGCCGAAGGTCTGGCAGAGCATCTAAATGACCTCTTTATCAGCAACTCTATTTACATTAAGCTAAGAGGGAGTAGCTCTTATTTACATGGGAAAACAGGCTGGTTCAGACATAGAAATCACACCCTGCCAGGCTTTAGGCAGCCAGTGCAATGAATCTTCTAGTGAATATAATATCTGGAGATGTGTGCAAATATACTGAAGAAAAAAATAAGAGCCACAATGAAGAGGAACCTGAATTTTATTTTGGTTCTTTCTTACCTCCACATTTACATAAACATTTTTTTCCAACTTAATCCTTATTATTTCTCAAACCATCCTGTCGTTTTGCTTATCCATGTTTACACGAACAAGTTTTCCTACTACTTGATTCTTATTATTTCTAAAACCATTACTCCTATATTTTTGTTTCTTAAGTAATTTTAGTCTTGCTCTTAAACAGAACTAATGGCATTTTAATTAGTGTCCCTTTAGATGAAGAAGAAGAAAACAGAAAAACCCAATGACATGCATTACTTGGTGCTTCCAGAAGCTTCTTAACGGTGTTCATAGCAAGTGTCAGTCTGTTAATGCGTCTCAAAGTAGTTCATCTATTTTCATCATATAGTGTAGACAGGAAATGATTTTCCTCTGCTAAAAGTGGCTCCTGTCAATAGAGCGTGGAGAGTAATGACGTTTCAGGGAAACATTGATCCCATAGAGAGAACACTGTGGCCAGGCGAAAAGGTGCAGAATGCTCAGCCTGCAGAGAAATTTACTGAGCATTGCTGGCACCTAATAGATTCTCAATATTTTTCATATAAATGAATAAATGCGTTCTAGGTCATAAATAAATGCAAACAAAAATGAATGTGTGGTATTGAAAGAAAAGAAACCCTGTGGAGGAAACAAATTATTTATGACTTTCAGCAAATTGATCTATCAAGACATTTTGTGACTAGTCATGAAGGTTCTGAAAGAAATGTGGACATCCATCAGCGTCTGAACAAGACGGAAATGGTGACAAAGTGAACGACCAGGCTACATGTAAAAAACTGAAGTCTACACAGGAATGGAGGAATTTTGTTCCCAGTTCTTTGGTGAAAGAGACTAATGGAACCTACTGGCTAGTCTAAGTTTTCCCTCCTTCCCAATGCATCAGTCATACTTAAACGCCACAAGATGTATTCTTTTAGTCATTCCTTAACTGTTCACTTAAGAAATACTTCTGAGTCACACATATGCATTTGTCACTCTTCTAGGAATTAACACCATGACGAATTGACAAAGTAGGTAGGGTTCATGTCTTCGTGGTGCCACTGGGAATGTTTACAAAGAACACATAAACACATAACGTGTCCGGGGTTATGCATACAGTGTATCTGGGATTACACAGTGGTCAAGTTACAGCAGAGTAAGGAGCAAGGGAAGGCTATACACAAGCCCGTGCCCGTGGGAAAGATGTGTTGCAAGGTGACATCTGAAATAATGTCTGAAGGTGGTCAAGGAGTGAATCATATGGATATCTCACGGAAGAAGTTCTCAGCAGAAAGAACCACAAGCGAAAATGTCAGAAGGCATATTGTTCATGACAGAGAAATGTGGCTGGGGTGCGGTGAGTGGGGAAGAGAAGAGGCAAAATGTGAAAACACAGATGTCATACCAGTAAGTTCTATGTAGGGCAATATCTTTTTGAGTGAAGATGTAAACTTTTATTTCTCTGGGTGAGAAGGGAATCACTGCACATTAGTGGTTCTGAGCACAGGAATCAGATGAGTTCTGTACATCAAAAAAACAATGTAGATAAATGAGTGGAGAGGTCCCCAGTACAGACAAGGAGTAAGTGTAGCGGGAGGGTACTGCAACAGCCCAGGCACCAGCCAGTCGTGGGTTAGCTGGGGATGTTTGCAGTGGAGGCATTTACATCGTCGAAGTGTAGATCGATTTGGAAGGTAGACGATGCATGTTGATGATGACTGGATACAAGACTTGAAGAAATTGGGTACAGACAAAATCACTTCAAATAATTTGACTTCTCTTGATAAAATCGAAGCATACTAGTTGTCACGCTAATGTGTTGTGTAGAGCATTAGAAACAGGAGTTGAGTTTCAAGACATAAATTTGATCATACTAGTGCTAATTAAAGATGTTTTCCAATACGATGAAAGAGAAACATACGGATTAAAGAAGCTAAGTGGCTCCAAGAATGCAATTCCAAGAAATGTGCACAGAAATATGCCATAATAAATACCGGAAGACCGAAGATGATGGAGAATGATCTTCACAGCGCCTGAACAGAAACGGCATATATTCCATATGAGGAAACCAAATCAAGTGACACTAAACTTTCACTGAAGTCACGAAGTCAGAAGTACTGAATGGGGAGAACCGTCATCCCTGAATCATTCACAATGAAAGCGTACTGCAAGACCTCAAGGTAAAATGAAGACGCTCAGATGCATGAGCAGGACACAAACGCATCCACTCATGCAGGTTGGCTAAAGTACGTTCTGTGAATAGAAAGGAAATAATATCAGAAAGAATCTTGACATCTTAGGCAGGAAGAAGGAGATGGATGTGGAGAAGCACAGGTACACACAGCCTGTCCTTTCTCTTGTACACTTAATATCATAGCTCAAAAACAAAACGATCTAGCACAATGCGACTCCTGGGGCAATGATATTTGCCAAAAAAAAAAAAAAAAAGATAACAATACCTAAGCAGCAATGATAAAATATTGATGCTGATAGAGTAATGTTGCCCAGGGACACAACACAGCTAACAAACACTATGGAAATGAGAACAGAGGAAGCAGTAACATGAAATGCATAGCTGTGCATACCAATAAAAACAGAACTGGCTTTCAGACAATCTATTTAACAGAGTAAGTTAAAAAAAACCCAAACTCCCACAAATAAAAATCATGATCCCAGAACAATGCTATTTATAGAAACTCATTTAAAATGTGATATTGTAAGTAGATGCCATGTGCAAGGATGGAAGAAGATACATCATGCAGAGATGAAAATAAAACACTAGCATCAGAAAATACAGACTTCAGAGAAAAGATAATTACTGGAGGCAGAGGAACATTGCACAGCAACAAGGCATGATCAGCTTATATGTATATGTGTAAATAAGAAGTCTTTAACATGGAGCACAGAGACAGTAGTCAATGCCACAGATGAGGTCTCCTGACCTCTGTAGGAGAATACTGGACCTGCCACTGGACAGAACAAGGCCTGAGACCCACGTGAACATAGACAGAGACGGACCTGCCTGGGCATGCCAAGAGATAGACCTACCTGGACACGCCCAGGGAGCAGCAGCTGCAGTCTGGCAGCCAATGGGACGCTGGGCCGGGTGGAGGGTATAAGAGGCTTCCTGCCCTGTAATAAACTGAGTCTGCCTTTTGCCACTCACCCGACTCCCGGAGCCTGTGTGTCTTGTTTCCACGCCACCTCTACCCCCTCGCCCTGAAGGGTCCCGTGGATGGGTACAAGCAACAGACCTCTGCATAGAGATCTGCAGGCCTACTACTAATTGGAGAGCCATCCCAAACATACAAGATCTGAACAACACAGTCAACCATGGGATTCTTGGTTGACATTTTGGTTGTTGTTCTCCCAACAACAGCAAGATATATATCTTTTCCAGAACTCCGTGGATTTTTGTTGTCATCGTTGCTGTTGCCAAAACAGATCCAACCCTGGACCTTAACAGAAACCTTATCAAATGGATACGAATTAAATCAAGTAGAATATGTTCACGGTGCAGACCACGCTGGGATCTATCCTGACGTATGGCTGCAGCCAGCGTGAGGTTGGCTGATGAGCGCAGCCAACGCAACAGTAATTGCAAAATAGACATGCTGACCAATAAACACAATAAAGAGCTGCCCGAAACCATACAAACAAGTTCAGCTATTTCTTTTACAAAGGTGCAAAGGCAGTTTGACATAGGTTGGACGACCTTTTGATCAAATCACATCACATTTTAGGCAAAAATTAACTCAGATGGATTATGGAATTGACGTAAATTTGAAAGAATCTCAGAAATCCTCCCTGTCCTTCATCTCATCTATTTTCCTTAGGAAAGTGGTTTCCCAGCTAGAGCCAGAATTTTCCAGCCTCCTTTGTGAACACATGTGGTCACAGGAATATGAATTCTCATCTTTGGGATATGGACAGAATGCGTGGGAACAGCTTCCTGGTCAAAAAAAAAAAAAAAAAAAAAGCAAAAAACTAAGGCTTTCCATTCTCCTCTTGTCTTTGGAATAGAAATTACCTTAGAACGGGCCTACAGTCTCATCCTGACATTCGTGAAGACGCTTTGGCTCCCAGCCAGATTGCCTGTCCTGGACTTTATGCTACATGTACGTGACTGCTCTCTGTAGGAATCTCTATTTTCAGCCTACTTCCCAGATGAGGCTAGCATGTCACCTGATTCAGGTGAAGAGATTATTTTAAGGAGACACAGAAAATGTGGCAAACAAGAATCCCCATGTTTCACAGAGCACCCGGAACCGGAAGAGCATGCACTATGCAATCGTCTGTAGCGACCCGACTCTCTTGCCTTTCCTCCACACAGAATTTCCAGTGTTTCCCCTCTGTTCCGAGGACATTCCCATAGCGATGTCCCATCTGCTTCCACACCATTGTCTTAGGATTCATTTTCTCATCTTCCTATAAATTCCACGAGCTTTCCAATATCTCTTTAGCCCTAATGTATCTTTTCTGATAGGTTAGCTCTTGACCTGGTATGCCCCCAAGGCATTGACACTCGCCGGTCCTCAGGTGAATCATATGATTAGTTGTTGCTAATGTTGTTTGCGCTTCTACCATCTACAGATGTAACCAGAGCTGCCCATATGCTAAGCAAATCTCTACCGGAGAGATACCATACATCCCCAGCCCTGGGAATCAGCTTTTTCATAAAGTAACTGACTGTGAGGATCCAACGTGAGGATAGCAGAGAGTACTAAGCACACAAGCGCACACAAAGCCTTTTTCAATGAAGAACATAGTCTTTCAGTGCTCACTTGCTTACTCTCAGTACTTAGAGTAGAGAAACCAACTGGCTTTGGAAGATACTGAATTGATCGGGAACTTAAGGCTTTCTCCTGGTAGGAGACATGGAAGAAAACCCCTCTGCTTTCGCACTGACACTCAGCAGCTCTATCTGCCATCCCTGGATAACTGCCAGGAGACAGCTAAACTCTAGCTATGCCTAAAACAGGGCTTAGAGAGCAAATGTTTGAAAAACCTCGCCAGTGTCTTTCAGTGTTATTCTGGGACATTTTCATCACCTATATGGCGTCCCCTTATGTACAGTCAAAGCTAAAAGCACTAAATCTGCCTTCTTGAAACTAAATATAATTTGGTAATAAAATGGTCCGCTCTTTAAATTAAGCATGATGGCAATTTAAAGACACCCTTCATGTTCCAGCGACTGGGTGCCATAAAGCTGCGGTAATATACCGTAGCAAGCGGCAGATACAGCCCTTTTTAAAAGCTGCAGGCGAACGGCATGGGGTCCTAAAAGAATTTTAATGACTGCTTTTGTGAGAATCGAGGTAGCAAACCTAAGATCATATCGATCAGTAGAGATTTTCTCCTTTTCATTCCCCTTTATAAAACCATCAATAGTCTCTTTTGTGTTCCAGAAGAACTCTTCAGGAAGCAAAGAAAATTATAAGCATGTTTGTGATAGCATGCGCATTGTTCATCCTTCGGGATCATCCTGCAGCGACAAATAGGAGAGCTGCCTGTGCCTACGGTCCTGGCTACAGCAGCATGGACAACATAAATGTAAATGGCAGTGGACGGTGGGATGAGAGCCAAAGTTGGAAGGAGAAAAGCAGTGAGTCGCATTTTACCAAGTTGTAGACAAGGAATGCTTAAGAAAGTTGCTGGAACGCAGAAGTTTCAGTTTATCCGAGGTACTAACATTACCCAAGAGGGAACAAAAATAAAGAGGGAAGAAGAAAGAACACCCTCTGGTAAATAAATAAAACCCTCCCTCTGTTGTAGAAGTTTGTTTTTAGTTATGTTTGAAATGGTTTTTGTGCACTGTTGAGGGAGGAGGGCTGACTAGGTCTTCAAGTTTTGTGTTGTCCGCAGGTGTTGGGTTTCTGTGGGGGATGTTGATTGGTAATGACCTGTATATGATGTCAGGAGAACACCTGCCACATTCTGAATCAATAAAAACACCTGAGCTCAGACGCCTGGGGTTCCACTGTCCAGCATGGCACTAGCTGGGACAGTGGAGGTCTGGCAGGGTTTCCACCTATGAAAAATGCCTCCTTGTCATCCTTGGTGAGCTGCCCCGTAGGTCTAACAGCAAGATCCCTCGTATATTGCTGATGGATAAGCCACGGGTAATGCCTGAAGCCGGTGAATCTAACTTTGCTTTGACTTTCCATCCCACGCACCTAGGTGATAGATATGGAGATCAGATATAATTCCCTCTCGTTGTCCATAGCTGACATAAGACTGCTCATACGTACCTGTGCCATGTGCTCTGCTGTTCCACACCTACACTGAAACACTGCGGACTGGTGCTCTACTTAATTCACAATTCTTAAAAAATCAAAATAAAAAATTCTTGTTTCTCTGCCTGTTGTGCCTTCAGCAAACACAAAGGTATCAGTAGGAAATGGTTCAAGGTTGGGGCTGCTGGCCTAAGATAGTGAAAGTGTGCCCTCAGGGGCTACTACTGCAGTCTGGTGGGTTTGTTTGGCTTTTGGCTTTTTTTTTTTTTCTTTCATCTGCTTGCCTAGCTCTTTGCCACAGCCTGCCCATTCTTATGACCTCTCATTTCTTGCCTGGCTCTCTTGTCTGCATTGTGATGACTTGGTCTCTTCTACTGGCCATTTCTAAAAGCTGACCCTGACGCAGAGAAAGTTCTTCCTTTTGATAAGTTTCTTCTTTCCTCTTCTCTTGATTCCTCTCCATGCTTTTCTCATTTTTTGGGGAAAAAAAACAAACAAACTTGGTAATGTGCGTGTATATAGACATATATAAATACTGCCCGCATCTCATTTTACGTAGTAAATATGACATATGTTCCTTACTAGCGTCCCATACCTTGGCGTCTCCAGTTTTGTCTCAGCATGGGGAGAGGCATCCTGGGGAAGGGTTAGTAAGGGTCACCGGCTCACGAGTCCCAGTGAAAGCCTGCAGTTGCCGGAATGCTGATTCAGAAAACTAAGATAGCAGACCTTAAAGTCAAGGATATTTTTTTTCCCAAACAAGACATTATTTACCGTGTAATGAACACATTCTTCTACTAGTAAGGCCGTATTATATTTGTTAAAGATTATTATGTTTCAACAGGTACAGAGATACTGTAAAAACATAATTAAGAAAGAAAAGATTGTGGAGCTACGATACAGTGAGATCCAGACAGAAAAATGTAAAACAATATATCTGGCAAGAGAAGCTGTGAATACACAGCCTGCATACAGGGGGAACTTGGCAAGAGATTCTTAAAGTGGCCTTAATACTTAATCGTTCGACTAAATGTGCCGAGTGTTTCTGACGTCAGTCTTCAATAAAACATGTTGAAATCAAAACACAATACGTAGCTCCGGATACCACATTCAAAGTATTCTTTTTTTTTCTGATAATGTGTGATTGCTGAAGATGTAACGGAGGCGAGCCAACAGTCATCCGGATGATTTCTGTTATGGTTTTAGGTCAACCATACTGGAAGGTAGAACTTACTTAACTCTCTCTGCAATGCTTTGTATTTCGCAGTTTGTGGATTAATCGCCTCACCAATATCTACCTTGTCTACAGCAGCCACCACGTCTACCACTAGAAGTGTCACCTTTGGGGCTGTTGGGTTGGCTCAGTCAGGTAAAGGCACCTGCCCCCAGTTCTGGTGACCTCAGTTTGACCTCTGGAACCTGGATGGCGGAAGAAGAAAACTGACTACCTCAAGTTGACTTGTGACCTTCATGCGTACACAGTGGCCTGTGCCCTGCACACCTAATAAATAATATGAAATGAAGGAAATGTTACGTTGTTACGGCTCTAAGAATATGCACCAGTGCGCTTCCATAAATTAGGATAAAACCCATGACCGTTTCTCACTGTGGCTCCACTGGCTTTTGAAATCAGGGAGTGCCACCTTAAATTTGAAGAAAGGCAACAACAGTGGGCAAGACAGTACTTGAAGGAAAACTTTTGAGGAATAAAAGGGCAAGTATGGTGTTTCTTTACTCGCAAGCAAACACTGAGTGATGAATCAGCTTGAGAGAAGAGCAAAACATAAAGAGAGCCTGACACTCGAGGGAAGTCCTTGGTGCAGCCTGGTGGAAGACAGTGGGACTGAACGGTAAAACACTAAGCAGTCGCTATGGCTCATCTGTCAATTCTACTTGCAACCTGGACCTGACATCTTCACACAGAAACAATTTTCAAACTCTTCATGAGAGCATAGAAAAATTACACCGCCACTCAGGGGTAACAGTTTCAGAATCATTTTCCCACCACAGGTTCTAAAATCTTAATTAGTTGGAAGACATCTATCTGATCTCCCAAAGTTTCCCCAAGGATAACTAAGTTAAACATTGTTGAGGGAAAAAAAAATTCCCAGTAAAACTACCCCCAAGTTTATTCATTGTCTTTTCCTTTTATTTTCAACTTCTAACTGACCTGCATAAATGATAAAAGCAGTAGCTTGATTAGTGACCTCTTTTCCTCTTGATGGTAAGTACAGTCTGAGATGCCTATTCCTCTGAATGCTAGGTAAATATTTTCATTGTACCAGGCACAATTTAAGCGTGTTTAGCCTGGTACCCAGTGTGGGAATAGAAAGCTAAACCTACTTCGCAACAATTATAAAATTTCTATGATCAATTTTTGCTGTTTGATTGCAAAGACTTATTCAAATCAGATGTAAATTGTCCAGAACACACAGACTTCAGACAGACAGAGTTGATGTGGCAATTCAGTAGCCCAAGGAGGAAAATGATGAAATAAACTAGACAGTTTTTCATTCTCACAAGTAACTCTGGCAGGCAGAAGGCAAAATGCATCTAAAGTCTTTAAGACTGTGGAATCCTAGTTTCCCCTTAGTTTCTAACAAAGGCCCAGGAAAACAGGTGGTTTCCCAAGGTCATACATTGGAGAGGGTGGCCCTTGAGCATCACACTCTGATCCGTGGAGCAGCTTTGTGTCACCTCTACATGGCTGCTCAGATGGCTGCCTGACACAGTTCCAGTCTCTGGTGTGCCAACTCTGCAGAAGACATCTGACAATAACTGCTCTACAAATGGGCCTGCTGTTCTTTATATGCTGATCTTTTCATCTCTGAAGCTTCCTTTGTTCCTGTAAATGAGACTCAGGCCAATGCCTCCATGGGATCCTACCCTCTTGGTAGCCCCTTGATAAGAAAGAAGAAGGCTGAATGGGATGAGCTGAGGTAGAAGCCTTTGTGAGTGTCCTAAAGGCTGTTGCCCCTGGGCCAGCCTTGCTAAATCTAAGTCAACTAGGAACAAGATAAAACTGTGCATGAACTGTTCCTTAAGAACTTTTAGGAACTGTATGGTGTGACCAAGTTCATCGACAGGAATTACAGTCCTGAGCCTGTGTTTCCTGAACCAGCTGGGGTTTACTGAGACCCCCACAAACAAGAAAAATGGATAATCAAGGGAATAGGTGCTCTTAATGCTAAGGAAACATATGATTGAAGGAAGTTTGGATAGATATAGCGAAGTAGTAGAAGAACTAGAGAAAGCTTAAAATCTATAAATATAAAATTTCTGTCTAGCATCTTTTTGCCCTTCTGTCTGTTTGATATATGCTGAAACCACAAGCACCCAGCGAGCCACCAATGAACATCGTCTTAGAGGTTTTCTGAGAAAACAACAAGTTGGAGCTTAATCTGTTACAATGAAAATTGTTCTTGCTTACTTACCAAGTGAGTATGGGAATTTAGAAAAATGTAACAATGAGATTTTTCTGTGAAGCTTTGAATGTACTTAACCTTGTTAAACTGTTAGATTTGCAATGTACTTTTAGTAAATAAAAGTCTGGGTTGGCTCGTGCTCTGGAGAAGAGAAGAAAGGGAAGCAGAAGAAAAAGCAGCAGAAGGAAGAAGGAAAAAAGAGGGAGAGAGAAAGAAACTAGAGAAAGAGAGAGAAAATGAGAGAGAAGGGGGAGGAAGGGAGGGAGGGAGGGAGAAGGAGAGGGAGAGGAGTAGAGAATTCTTAAATTCTGATGCTTTCCTAAGATGACCAGCTGTCAGCTTGTACCAACTTTTGACTCCTGAATCAATAAGAAAATGAGAAAGAGAGAGAGAGAGAGAGAGAGAGAGAGAATGTAGAGAATTCTTAAGTTCTGATGCTCTCATAAGATGACCAGCTGTCAGCTTGTACCAACTTTTGACTCCTGAATCAATTCTTTGTGCCACTCCCAGGCATCTCTCTCTCAAGACCCTGACCTGAAGCTGAGGCTGGACCCAGGCACTCTATCACAGAAATAGTCAATGTGTTTACTCCCAGGCTCTCTGATGCCTGTGCTTATAAACCAGCCATCATCCTTCCAATTACCTACTCTTTTCATTCACAGAGTCTTTTCATTCACCCCTGCCCTCTATGAGCAGACATACTCTCAGAAAAAAAGCTCCTGAAAGCCCAGGACCAAAGAATTAGGCTTCTGGATATCTGCCTCTTCCTTAGTCCAGGGTGACCCTTAGTAGAATTCCCACAAGAAGTTTGATGTTGCTTTGTTCAGAAAGCCACTGCTAAAGTGCTCCCAAATGGGATGAATCAGATGTGGGATTTTGCATAAGAATGTGGTCTTTTTGGAATGAACAATGTTACCATCAATACTTTTAATTCAATAAACACCCAGGGAGCATTTAATGTGTGCCTTGTCAGATGCGCTTGAAACACAAGGACCTCACCAGCTTGTGGCCACAACTCTGGCCATAACTGGGGAAGCTCCCATGACACTCCCAGATAACCACATTCCCTTTCAATACCCTATCTTAACTCTGCTGGAAAGTCTTAAGAGAGCCAGTCTGGGCCCCCAAGAGTTTTGAGGTTCTCTCTGTCTTAGCTATTATGTTCCTCCTCTGGACATGGGATCACAAGACTACCCCATGGAGAAAACCTCCAAGGACTTCCCAACACATTTTTAAAAATGTTCTTTGTTGTGGCCTCCAAGACTGGTGAGTCTGGCTCCAGCCTTTACATCTGGCATCTCCTAGTTAGCCAGTTCTTATCTGCGTACTCCATCCAACCCCACAGTCTTCCCTTAGCGCACAGACAATCCCAGGACCTTGGAATCCTGCCCTGAGAGTTTCCTGAAAGAATTCTGATGCAGAAGTTTTATTTTTAGTTATGTTTAAAATTGTTGTTTTCTGCACTGTTGGGGGAAGGGCTGCCTAGGCCTTGGCATTTGTAGTATCTGTAGGTACTGGCTTTATGTAAAAGATGTTTGACTGCCCATGATCTGCATGTGCTATCAATAGAACACCCGAGGAGCTTAGGTATCAATAAAAACCCCTGGGATGAGACATTCGGGGTTCCACTGTCTAGGATGGTGCTTGCCACGATAGTGGTTCCCCCTGCAGAGGTCTGACAGAGTTTGCACCTATGAACATGCCTCCTTTTCTTCTTCGGTGAGTCACCACAGCAGTGTACAGCTGCAGAGTTCCTTTATCCAAGTAATCTTTTCCAATTGCCACCTCGTTGTGCAGACTAAAGTAGCCGCCCCACGCTCCCTCGGTGGTCCAGCCACTAACATTCAGCTGGCCCGCTGTTCTGGCCATTGTTCCTTTCACTCAAAATCAAATGATACAAAGTTACAGTTGCACAAGATGAATGCATTCCAGAAATCTACTGTACCACACTTTGCCAGTAAATGACAATACTGCGCTGTATACCAGAAAAAAAATCTGCCAACAGGCTAGACCTCATGCTTAGCAGTCTTACTATAATAAAATCCAATTGAAATAAATAAATTGGCTGCCAGTTCTGTGCATTTTGTCACCCTATTCTACTCAACAACACCCACCATTCTTTAAGAGAGTGCTTTCTAAGAGAAATACAATGCAAACTCCATCTATCTGCTCACTGGTGCCAGTGCCAAGAAAATCTTAAAGTTTCTAAATGCATCTTAGGGTCTCTGTTGCTGTAATAAAACAGCATGACCCAAAGCAACTTGTGGAGGGAAAGGTTTCCTTCAACTCGCAACTTGTAGTTCACCATCCTGGGAAGTCGGGGCAGGAACTCACGCTGAGGAGGACGCTCCTGGCTGCTTTCTTTCTGCACCCAGGACTATCAGTCCAGGAGCGGCACCACCCAAGGTGCTCTGAGCCTTTCCACATCAGTCATTACTCACGAAAATGCACCACAGACCTCCCTCCAGGCAAATCTTTGGAGAAATTTTCTCAACTGAGGTTCCCTCTTCCCGATTGACTTTAGTTCGTGTCAAGTCGGCATAAAAGTGATCAGCACAAATAGTGAGCTTGACAAAGCCAAAGAGAGTGCCGAAACCAATCTTAATATTCCTTTAAATCTAGCCCAGTACATCCAAAACTATCATGAGCTCATCATATAAGCAACAGAAAAGCTATTAGTGAACTTTTTTCATTCTTCACTTTTGAAGCTTTTGGTATCTAAGGTGCAACATACTGACACTCCAGGCAAAAGTGACTCAGTTATGCTCAGAATTTATACAATTTACAGTTGAAATCCAAGGTTCACAGGTGCTTCATATGAACAAGAGGTTTTCCCAACAGATGAGTTGAGTACCATTTTTAGTTTAAACATAAACAAATTTAATTAAAATGAGATATAGTTGAAGCCAGATGTAGTAATTAGTATCTATTGTCCTAGTACTTGGGAGGCTGGGGCAGGAGAACCGCTGTAAGTTCAAAGCCAACCTGGCTAGAATGAGATCCTGTCTAAAAAGCACAAAACAACAACAGTAACAATAGACAATAATAAAACATTAGTTTTCCTGAATCACACTGGCCACCAGCTTGAACAGCACGGTCCTAATATCTCATTGTGCATTTGTTTTTGTTTTTTTCCTAGCCTTACCCTCCCTTTCATTTAAGCCCAAGTCCCAGATGTGTGCTTACTACTTTATTCCCCGTAACCGAAAGTAAGGATGAGCACAACAGCCAAGAATTGTTTATCAGGTGACCAGTGGAATCTCAAGCCAGACCTTAATGTTTCTCAAGCAGCTCAGCACTGTAGTTCAGATCACAGATCTCAGAGCCCAGCTGTCTGGCTTACCTCCAGCCTTGTTCCTTGCTAGCTGTGGAACCTGTTATACCTTTCTTCCCCTCTCCCTGCCTCCAGCCCCTGTTCTGCTAATGAGAGACCAGCTGAACCTGTGGCATTGTTGAGACCTACATGAGTTAACACTTCTACAGTGCTTCCTGGCCTTTGCCGGGCAGGGCAATTGACTGCGGATGTCAGCTCAAGGCTTCCACTCTGCTAGACAAGGCTATAATCTGTGTTTGTCTCCTAGCTCTGAGTGTTCAGTGCTGGCTACTGTCACCCTCACTTGCTGTCCTTAGCAGTTCTAGAAATCACTCCTGATCGTCCACGTGGGCCACCGCCTAGACTTGATTCCCACTCAAGATCTTGGTCCCCATACCCATCCCTCCTCTGCCACAAAATGTTGAGGGGGAACAGTGGCTGTCTCTCATTGCATTAGGACATTGTTACTTGTCAAATGTCTCTTTAAGATTTGTGCACACAGCCCTGTAGGAATGCCTGCTGGCTTGACACAGGCACACACTGCAGCCACACACTGCTGCAGCTCTCTCTCCCAGGTACTGTTCATCATGGCCTTTGCCAACACATCTCACGTGGCTGTGTGCTCTCTCTGTGTTAATTCACATCTCAAAGCCCCACAGACGTCCCTTGGTTTTCCCCTCCTAGCTTCCCACGTTTGTATACCTCTGGATATGGACGGCTGGTGTGGTCTAAATCATTTTTATGGGAAGAGAAGCTTGGCAGTCATGTCAAAGTCACAAGGTCACCGCTTGCATATTCATCACTGTGAAAAATTCACAACACTTCCTGACACACAGTGAGCACTTGATAAATATTTGTGGATTGAAAAATGGATGGCTTAAACAAATGATATTTTTTTAGGGTCTCACGTAAATCAACTGGGTGAGTAGCCATCGTCCATCACCTCTTTGACTCACTCTTACGCTTGTCCATGGAGCAGGAGGATTTGGTTTGATCCCATTTGATCCCATTCCAGCAGGCAGAGGTGCTAGGACACGCACAGGTGACTGCGATGCATGGGCCTAAGGGAGCCAAGTTCATGGGAAAGACAGGCCGCGGAGACAGGGACTGTAGAGACTGGCTTCAGGTCTTGTCTCCGGGGTGTTTTCTCAGCAATTACAGACAAGGCTCTCTCTCAGTCTCTGTGAAGGTGAACTTGACTTTGGAGGTCCATTCCTTCTCCTGCTTAGCTCTCCTGAGTCAAGAGCAAGCAAGCTGGAACTCTCAAAAGCAGCTCAGAAACTCGTGTTTTCGCAGGTGTTGCCTTTAAATAGCTCACCAGACAGACATTTTTTTGTGTGTGTGGTTCCTAGGGACATCCTTCATTTTTCAGTTGGGAAGATCCTGAAAAAGAGACCGTGTGTCTGGCTTGAGAGTGCTTTATCCTGCAGTCTTTCTAGTTTTATTATTCAAAGAAAGTTTGTCTCCGTGACCTTAGGAATGTGAACATTTAAAATAAGTAATTCGCATTGATGTGTCAATCTTCCTCTATACCAGCAAACAGCAGTTTCCACAGAAGGAGGTATGTGCTTTTGGGGTAGCCATGCTGTGGTTGACAGGAGAGAGATTTTGTTCACTGGTCAAAATGGAGTTACGATAGTTGGCTTCAAACAAAGATGAGATCAATAGACATAATAAAATATCTATCCTGATGGGGACTAAGGTAGCCAAGTAGCTTGGAACCTCACTTCAAGATGGCCCTCAGAGCTATACCACCTTCCTTGATTAGCTTACTTGATTTCCCCTCCAAGGCAGTTGTTTTGTGTTGTGCTGTTAGGGGTTGAACTGTGTTCCTTGTCCAAGGTGTGTTCAAATCTAAGCCCAAGGGCCTCAGACTAAAACCATATTTGACAGTAGAGCTGTTGGAAACGTACTGTTAGGATAAGGTCCCAGTGGATGAGTGTGGGCCTCTGCTCCGGCTGGAGTGCTGTTCTTAGGGAGTGGAGAAAGGCAGAAGCTATGTGATGATGGGTTTGAATGGGTCTGGAGGCAAAGGGATACCAGGGACTGCGAGCACGCTACCATACGCTAGAATATCCAGAGAGGATTTCTCTGTGGATTTAAGACAGAGTGTGGCCTCATGACACCTTGCCTTCCAGTCCCATAACAGAACAATATTTTGATTGTTTTAAGACACTGTTTTGGTTTGATTCTGGAATGTTCTCTCATTGGACCATACTTTAAATACTTTGTCATAAGTCACCAGGGCTTCCTTTAGGATGTTGTGGGGACCTTAGGAGGTAGGACCTGGCTGATGGGAGTACATCACTGGGAGCAGGCCTTTGTAGGTTCTACCCACTTTAGGTCCAGACTGTATTCTCTGCCCTTGTGTCTGAAATTTTGTCACAGCAATGAAGAGATAACTAATACAGCCACCCGGTTGTGAAACTTGGTCAAGGCAGTCCTTGGAAACTAATATCCTTCTCACTCTGCTGAGAACCCTCATCCCTTTAACTTCTGTGCACCCGTTGTAATGAGGAAAGTCCTTGATTGTGCAAAACACTCACAGATGCTTCCCCAGCTGCACTGGTGCTCTGAGGAATGTGCTGTCTCTGCTGCTGGTTTGACTCTCTCTCCTGCATACAGACCCACTTCCTGACTGAAACACATAGGAATTTTGCTCTTGCAACTGGTTAGATGCATTTGCTCCTACATCGTCAAAATGTTTCTTCCAACAGCATTCTCTTATCAGGAAACACAAAATTACCAAACTGGGCATTGGGAGGAATAGGAAGAGGGGGAAAACAAAGAAGAGAGAAGGAAAGGAGAAGGAGAAAGAAGAGACAGTGAACGGAAAAGGGCAAGTTGTTTCTTAGGAAACATTGTATAAATGCCACAGCATATTATGTGCCCTTAAGACTTACCATCTACCATAAAGAAAGGTAGAAATACATCATCTCGTTAAAGCTTTAATATATTTTAAATATTAAATTAAATTAAGTTTAAATATTTTAAAGGGGGAAAAAAGATTGTTTTAGTAACCATGAGCTCCCATGGTGGTTCATTCCTTTAATCCCAACACTCTGGAGTCAGAGGCAGGTGGATCTCTGTGAACTCAAGGTCAGCCTGGCCTCAATAATAAGATCTAAGTTAGCCAGGGCTATATAGTGAGGCCTTGTCTTAAAACAACACAAAATCTTGTCACAACGAGTTACTATAGGGGCAACAGCCCAAACATACTTATCCCCTGAAGCCAAGACACAATAGCTACATTGAATTCAAACTGAAATTTACATACTTAATTAATGTCTCCTGGTGTGGTTAGGAGACTGGGAATTCTGCAGCCTGGCAGGGTTTTTGCAGAGTTCTTGTTTGTCCAAGATTCCATGTGTAGTAATAAAAATTGGAGCCAGTAGAAGATCTTAACTTTTTTGAAGTACACAGTACTCAGTGTTAAAATTAGCGGTGGCTTCTTACAGGAGCCCAATATACCCAGACATAGCTTTGTTACAAGAGGCTTCCCAAGTCACATGACCCTATTACTAGGTGATATGACTGTACCACCCTAGACTGTGCCATTAGAAAACACCCACAGGACCTGCCTGTTTCAAACCCACTTCATGCCAATGCCTGGTCTACTGGTTGAAGTTTGTCCTCAGTAAGATCTGCAGCCATCTGTGGCTAAAGTTTGGCACTTTCATTCTGGAAACAGGGATGCTAACCCTAATACGTAGATCTATTGAAACTATTTGAAAGTACATCTATGAAGTCTTCTGTGTGATACACGTTCCATAAGGGATTGTTATTTGCATTTATATTTTTCAGCCTCTCAAGAGGAGACTAAAGTATCTGTGTTCTGTCTGTCCTAGCCCTTTGTATCTTTCTGGAGCAGCTGAAGTGGATGGACAATTTTCAGCCTTGGACTCACATAACACCTGGACTATTATTGCAGAGAACCTGTCACCATTTTCTGGGTGATAATGAAGCAAAGCCTACTGCCTGGTTAACTCCCAAACTATTCATCTCTTCACTTGGACACTCTCATATGTGGTATTCTTTACCAAGTAATCATTGACATAAATCTTGGGCTATATCTAAGGTACAGGATATGATGTTTTGCCACCCAAGCATATTCAGAAATTACCCAGTCAAGCTATTTATCTTCCACTCTAAACATTTCCACTATGCAGTCCATTATTACCAGCTGCGGTAGCCATGCTCCGCATCAACACTTATATGTGTCTTATAACTGAAACTTTATTGACCATTTGACCAGCATCTCCCCTCACTGCCCACTGTGGTATTCTCCACTCCCTCCCTCTCTCCTTGCAGTCCTGAGTACTAAACCCGGAGCCTTGTCCAGCTTAGAAATGCAAGACAAGTGCTCACCACAGACCTATCCCGCCACCTCCACTTTGGCATCTTTTATGCCATATTTCTTATATTTTTTCAGAATGACAACAAAGAGCAAGGGTATATACTATCTCAAGGATATATCCTGACAACACTTAATCCCTCAAAGATACCTACTCAACTAACCCCTGTTCCATACAAGAAAGCAAATCACACCACCATTCAGACTGTGCTTTCTATAGGAATAATCTTTTATTTAAGAAAAGAAAAAAAAATCTACCCCTTCCGTGAAACTTAGCACCATATCATTCAAATTAAGTCACCTGTATCACACAATTGCTTATGGTGACACGCTAGCATTTCAGCCAGAATTCTATGAAGAACTGCAACTATAGCTCTGTAAGCCAGTTAGGAATCTAACAGTACAAAAATGATTGTCTCAAGAGTCAAAGAAGGTCCAGGCATCAAAGTTTGATTGCAGGGACTCTATGATAGTGTGTTGTAATGAAGCTTAACTCTGAACTCCATTTGAGGACAGTGCACGTGGAAATAGGCTACACCAAAGGAAATAAAAGTACCTTTTCCTCACATGTCTTTGCAGCTGTCGTCCTGATAAGCAGTCACACTCAGTGCATACACATATGCACACACATGTGCATTTGCACATACGCATATATGCACGGCATACCATATAGTAGTTAGTAGCTCCTGAACTCTGATGCCCTGACTCTATTGTTTCCTCCATTTCCTTCAGCTTGCTCTGCAAATCATCTGCCAGCCATGACCCTACTGGAAATGCACCTCTGCTATGCAAGCTTCATATTAGTCACTTAAGCAAATTATTCATGCAGTTGTCAAAGATACATGCTTTGTTAGTAAGGGAGGAAGACAAGAACTGAAAACAATTCCTTTTGTCTTTATGGTGATTTCTACATTAAATTGTGACATCGAACTGGAAAACAGCCATTTGAATACATCATGATCTTAACCCCAGCTTTGTGTTGGTTCTGTCTGCCTGCTTTCGATATTAACATGGTCAGAATCCTTTGAGATGTGTTCTCACCTTGTAAGAATGATGACTTAGCATGCCATTCATTGATCATCAACTTCCACATACAAAATCTCCTTGTTTTAGTTAAAGAGACCAGGCGCAATATTACCATACACTCAAATGAGAAATTAGAGTCTCAAAATTCCCACTGTATAAGTGACACTTCAGAGCACACATGAAGGTAGGATGTAACTGATAGTTTGTTTAGAAAATCTTCTCTTCTGAAAAAGAAAGGCTTTTAAAATGTTTCTCTGCATGAAAAGATTGCGGCTTCTTAACCTAATGTTTCCATAAATAGTTAAATGGCATTTAGATTGGAAACCTAGACTAAACAAAACTCATCATTACAGCAATGCTACAGCATGGGCTATGCACCAACTTTTGGTTCATCCTGTAAGCATCAGAAGTACATCTGGTCTACCTCAACAATCCACACATAGAAGCTCCATACCACTTATAAAGTGATATTTTACGAGGGTCTGGAGAGATGGCTCAACAATAAAAGCACTGGCTGCTCTTCCCGAGGACTTAGGTTCTATTCCCAGCACCCATGTGATGGCTCACAACCATAGGTAACTCCAGTCCCAGGGAATTCAATGCCTTCATTTGGTCTTTGTGGTCCCTGCATGCATACAGTAGAGACATACACAGGCAAAATAACCATGTGCATAAAATTGAATAAACATTTTAAAGAGAAGTGTTTTACCTACATATCTTGCCCTTTTCCTTGTCTCAATATGTTTCTTTTTAAATTGAGAAGTGTACTTACTTGATGGAATGAGTCACATGCATAATTTTAATAATTTGCAATGACTCCATGAGGGTAACATCTGGCTATTTACATCCCAAGGCAGAATGTGATATTCATAAGTGTTTATAAATAATATATTTTTCAGATCACACAAATTCTCTGTGAAGTTCTCACTCTTCCACCTACAGTGAATATATAAACTTAAATTATTAGTTAAATACTCTCTAACCATGAAAAAATACACTGCTATTACTTCATGCCATAGCACAGGCTTCAAGTTAATTAACACTCTGCATTGCAACTGTGTAGGAATTCCTGAGTATATTTGTGTGTGTGTGTGTGTGTGTGTGTCCAGAATCTAGTCTCTTCATGACCAAAACTACTCCCTGGGGATAAAAATAAGAATTTACCACACTGAACATGGTCACCAAATGATTGTTTAGTGGTTTGAAACAATTACTTCCTTTTCTAGACTTGACTGCCTCCTTTCTGAGAGAGTGTACTCCTCTGACAGCCTACCCAGAGGAAGCGAGAGTGAGTGGACCCAGTTCTCAGGGTGCTGCAGACCTAGAATAGACACCCTACTGTGGCGGTATGTTCATTAAGATGAGAAAATGGTAGATAGTTGCATCTTTTTAGTAAATTTGCAAGAATCAAAATCTGACTCGTGTCAAAATTCTCCTCAGTGGTTTAATGCCTTTGAATGCCTCATAGAATCCTTCCCTGTCACACCACTGGAGCCATCTGCCCAGGATTATTCTCCTCTGTCACATAAAAGAGGCTTCCCTCCATTCTGTAGCTCTTATGTTGGGTAAGAAACCCAGCCCCCGTGTGTGTGTGCATGTGTGTATGTGTGCATGTGTGTGCAAGCATGTGTGTATGTGTGTGTGTTTATGAACACCAGCAATTTTCTGCCTTAAACAACTCTTCCTTCTCTCCTCTGGAATTTTTTTTTCTCACCTTAATAAAGCAAACACTTCAAGAGTCCGGGGGAACACATACACACAATTTAGTAACATTTATTCAGGGGTTCATTTTGGAGTCTCATTTGACATTATAGACTTGTCTCAGTTTCCCTTTCTGTAAAATAGGGAGAATAAGTTAAATTTAATGGCATATGCTTTATACTTTCAGTGTTCAGGAAGCGGAGGCAGGGAGATTCAGAGGCTCAGAGAAGCTGGAACTTGTGTAAATGAGATTCTATTTTTTTTTTAAAGTGTACAATAATGATATCACCTCACTAGTTATTAGAGACATTAAATAAAATTCCATTTAATTCCATTTAAAGTGTATTCACTGGGATCTGCTACATATTAAGTATAATTTTTGTTTTTCACAATACCAGAGTGTTGAGCCCAAATTCTCCTACATCCTAGAGAAGCACTCTTCCACCAAACTTCATCCATGGGCCTCTTTGAACTTTGAGACAAGGTCTTACTAAGTTCCCCAGACTGGCCTGAAACATTCTGTAATTGAAGTGGACCTTGATTCTATTCATTTTCAGTTCTTGAACAGTCCTGTTCATTGTCTCCCACTGTTTCTTTGTGTTTTCACAGAGTTTTTTTTTTTTAAGGATTTGTCCATTTTCTCTTTAAGAACCTTTATCACACTCATGAAAGCTACTTTAAGGTCTTTTTCTTGTGCTTCGGCCACGCTGCAGTACTGAGGGCCTGCTGTGGCAGGGTTGCTGGACTCTAGGAGAGACACTGTCTTGGATGTTGTTGGTTGCGTTTTTACACTGGTTTCTGGGTATCTTGTCTTGGGAAGATTATAATTCTAGGTGCTGATATCTGATATTCTTTGTTGGGTAGGTATTTTGTTTCTTGGTTTCTGTTGCCCTGTTTCTAAGCAGATTGTGGTGGCTATGTGTTGCCTGGTAGGAAATTCTTCTCTGGTTCTTATAGGTATGGTCACTTGGGGTTCCAGGTAAAATGTGTTTCTGGGTACTGGGAGCTGACACTCAGGGATGGGGATTGGCTGGGTGGGGGTACTGAGGGAGTCCACGGGAGGGAGAAAAGCAGCATGTTCCACCAGGATCTGCTTAGTGTTGGTAATGGGGACTGAGAGTGAGAAGAAGCCACAGTAGGAGGTTTGCTATAGAGGTGGGTATGAAATTGGGGGACTGAACTTGGAGGAGTTGAGGGAGAGGTGAAGATCTGTAGTTAGCCTGTCTGTTTCCCTGGTCAGAGTTCCCTGTGGGTTCCCAGGGAGTGCCTGCTTGAGTTGGAAGATAGGCTCAAACACTGAGGGGGGTGGGACGGTCAAGACAAGAAGGCCTATATGATGTGGGGAGGGGGCTGCAGCAGGGTCTGCTGCTGGCTGGAGATGAGCCTGGGGGTTAGGACTTGGAGGAGCAGAGGTAGAGATGAAAATACACAGTCAGCCCACTCGCTTCGGTGGCCCAAGTGGGAATATCTTTTCTTCTTTATCCAAAGCGCTATTGCTAAGACTTTATTATGCTAAAGGAATTCCCTTCTACTTCTAATGAGGCCTTTTAAAAATCATTAACACTATTGAATCTTGTCAATTTTTTATTTATAAATTGAGATGCTCTTGTGATTTCTGTTTTTCTTTTACTCATGGTCATGTAATGCAATTAGTTCATTTTCGTATAATTGGCCATCCCTGTATTCTAGAAATGAGGCTCATTTGGCTGTATTATACAGGCCTTTTCATGTACTGTTAAATTCAGATTTTTACTATATTAGCAAAAAATACTAGCTTGATTTTCCTAAGAGATTTTAAGTTTTATATTATACGTATCTGGATTTTGTAACAGAGCCTCATAGAATAGTTAGACATGATCACCACATCTCTTAAGTTTTCTGGAATTTTTTGTAATTATTTTTTATTTAGTGTGTGTCTTTCTGTGTGTGCATGTGTCGGGGTACCCATGTTTTACACTGCGCGTGTAAACGTCAGAGAAGAACTTATAGACATCAGCTCTCTCTTTCCACCATGTGGGTTCCAGGTCAGGCTCAGCAGTAGCTTCTTTATCTATAAGGGCACTTCTATTGTCCTTTAAATATTTCTTAATATGTCTTTTCTTTTTCAGACAGGTTCTCCTGTAGCCCAGGGTGACCTGAAACCTGCTGTGTAGCCACAGTTAGCCTTCAATCCTGACCCTATTGCCTCTGTTTCCTGAGTGCTGGGAAATACAGATGTGCTCTAAAACACATCATCTAAAATATTATAAATAAATGTGCTATTGATTATTTTTTAAGTTTCAAAGAATTTTGTAATGAACTTATCTGGTTTTATGCCTTTCTTTGTGAGAAGTGTTATTTCTGTGGCGTTGGTTGTGATGGCCCATTGCTCATTTCTGATTTTTTTTTTCCCATTTTTTTTTTCCTTAGTTAATCTAGGTAAGAGTTCACCAAAAGAACTGACTCAATTATACTGACTTTCCCCTCCTGTTCCATTTCTATTCTACAGCTCATTTATCCCTGCTTTCCACTGTGTTATTCATTTCTTTGCTAACTTTCCATTTGGCTTCCTTTCTCTAGTTACTTGAGGTGTAATGTCAGAGGGTTGATTTGAGATGTTTCCCTTTTTGATGTACACATTCATAATTAGTTACAGATTTGTCCACATCCACCATATTTGCTGTTCCTCTTCAGTCTTACTGTGTTGCGTCTTCATGTCCTTTGCCTCTGGTCATCTTTGAGGTTTTAGTTAGTTTCTCCTTTGACCCATCAGTTAAGAGTATGTTGAATTGGTATCTTTTTGTGGATGTTTCAATAGGTCTCATTTTCTGCAATTGGTTGCTAGTTTCATTCTATCATGATTAAAAAAGATTTTATCTCTTTAGAGACAATGTCTGGGCATTTTATTTGTTTGTTTTGATCTGCTGGTGTGCCATGACCCCCTGGGTCTCTATGTGTGCTATAATCTTCTGTTGAGATTTGTACTTTTGACAGAACAACTGCTTCTCCCAGGCTAGTTTCCATAAGAGAATGCCTGCTGTTATCTGCTCCGGCATCCCGGCGGTGTATCTACTCAGGTCTGTGAATGTGTTTTTAACTGTCTTAATTGTCCAAACAACTCACCTTCTGTCTTCCGAGGAAGCTGTAGTCTCCGGATCTTCAGACTCCATGTAGCTCCAACATGCTGAGACCCATTTCTGGGTTTAGTAGTTTCCACACTGACCCATTCTTCCCATGTCTCTGAGACAGATAAGACTGTTGAAAAGCCAGAGCATTAGCTGCACAGCTCACCGCTTTGCTTCCTTCCCAAGAAAGGAGCCAGCGACTGGTAAATTTCCTGCAGGGTGCAACCAGAATATGGCGGAGAGGGAGAGTGTCACAGGGGCAAAGTTCCGCTCTCACCTGGAGTTCCTTCTCTGCTATCGACTCTTGGGTATTTCAGCTTTTCAACTGGTCGCTGCTTTCCATGCAAGTATCCTGTGCAAACGATAACGTTAACTCGGTGTCTCTGCCGAGGAATGTCTTCTAGAGCTTCTTAGACTTCCATTGTCCTGGCCGGTAGGTTAGTCTTGATCTCTCCACTTTCAGAACTCTGGGCACTGCACGATCTCAGGAATCAGTTCCATTCCATCTTGTACTCATCCCTCCAATACCAGCAATGACAGTGTATCCTCTGAGCTATGGAGGGGCCTCATTAGAAGCCTAGTCTGTATCTTCCCTTTTTTCTTTCACAGCGATATCAATTGAGGTTAGAATTTGTCTCTATTTTATCCCTCATCAAGGAAAATTCTCTCTGCAACAGACAGAAGCCACTACGGAAATCCACAGCCAATCAAAATGTAGAGTTGTAGAGGCCAGTCACTACTGATATACCTGCAAAACAACTCCTGCACCTAAGGCTCGGGACATACTGGAAAAGTGGGGGCAGAAAGATTGTAAGTGCCAGGGTATCGGGGAGTTAGTTGTAAGACTGTGCCTCCTAATGATGTCAGGAGTGAAGCCCATAAAGTCTCACCAGACTGCCTAAACAGGAGCTGAACACGGACAACACTAATGGACTTGTCGAAGTGGACAGGGGGAAGCCGGTCAGGCCTCAGCTGTACACCAAGAACTACAGGCAACTCAGGAATGCTGAGAGTGGGAGAGATAGCCTTCCCCAGGGAAGTGCATACCAACTGGTCAGCCATAAAAACATGCATACAAGTAACCTTGTAGAAACTGAGCAGGTCATACTAAGGAATATAGCTATGCCAACTTACACGTGTATTCATGAACAATTAGCGGGGAAAAGGCTGAGAATTTGAAAGGGAGCGCGGAGGGACATATTGGAGTGTTCAGAGGGAGGAAAGGGATGGGAGGAATGATGTAATTATATTACAATCTTAGAAATAAGAGAAATAAGAAGAAGAACAACAAGAAAGAAGCCGAACTGTCATCGACCTGACTCCTCGGATGTGAACCCCAGACTTTATCACTGCTGTTTCTTTTGCCATCACCCATGCACCTCACCTTCCGATAAATTCCATCAGCTCTACCTCAGAACACTCATTCTTCAAACCTTGGTGCAGCCAGTTTCATTTCAGGAACCTCTGCTTCTCTGCATGGGTACCAGGGTGACTCCAGAACGGCGGCGGCGCGCGGGTCTCAGCCTTTGCCTCCGCTGGTTCTCAAACAGCGGTAGCGTCGGTCAGTTATCTCCGTAATAGCTCATTTCAGAAGTTTTTGTCCCCAAACTCAATAATTTATCGAGCAAAATTAGCCACACTAAATCAAATCATGCCACTCTGTGTGGCCTATTGCTTTTTTGTTTTGTTTTAACAATAATCACTCAGTCTGGAAAGAGTCCAGTCTAACAAAACCACCAAGCGTGAGGGTGCTGTCCGAGGAGGGTACTGTCCTTAGATGCCCCAGAAAGAACTGACGTGGTTCTGAGGACCCCCCATGTTCATGCTGGGGAGCTGTTACAAAAGAACAAGGCTGACAACTCCCTCCCCTCGCCTCCCAGATCATCCTGTGCTCTCTCCCTTTCCTGTGCGCTTCTGACTTGATGCCATCCACCGCGATGCAGTCCCACTGGCTCTACGGCAGGTACACACTCATCTGAGAGTCTGTCTTTGTGCAGTAGCTCTCATATCGGTTTCGGAAGCTTCTATGTGTAGGGCACTGTGTTCTAGCAAAATACCCAAAGCTGAATAATTTACAGATGAAAGGGGGGGGGTGGAGAGAGGGAGGGAGGGAGAGAGGAAGAGAGAGAGAGAGAAAGAGAGAGGGAACCAAAATGACAAAATGATCCCCATCACGGGCCATATCAGAGAAGAACAGGTCTGAATTTTTGAGTTTTACGTTAAAGGTTTTACTGCTCCCTTTCCCGGTACTGAACGCCCCGAACCTCTCAGCAGTATGTCCTAGGAATAGTCTGCAGCCCTCTCTCTTATGTCTTCCCACTGTATCTGTTCCTCTTCTCCCGGGACTTCTGTTGTATAACACATGACCTCTTCTAGCAGACAAAGTTGACTGATTCCTATTTTGTACTTTTCAGCAGTAAAATATGGACTGAAAGGATCTGTTTAATCTTTAAAAAAAAAAAAAAAAGGTACCTTGTAGAAATCAATAAATGTAAGTTTACTGCCTTAAAATAAATCTGAATACAGCGAATTGAATGATATTTTCTGTTTTACAGGGATACCCTCAGAACAAGCTAACATGAGATTAAAAGACCAAAGAACACAGAAATATTTGACTTGCTCTAAAAAATTACTAATAGCAATAGAAGCATTTAGATTAAGTATCTGCTGACACAGTATTTCATTATGAAGGATTAAATATTCCACTGCTTAAAATTATTCCCATTGATTTGCTAATTTTGCATCCATTAAATTTTTGCTTCCTGAGAACTTACTATGTGTAAAGCTAGGGTTTAGGTTGCAAAGATAAATAGACTATTGTTTAAAAGAGTCCAGCCATTGAATTGCAAATTTAAGAGTATGTATAAGCATGTATGTATGTTAGTCCACGTAGCACTAGCTGAACACACAGGACATGCAACATGTCCTGCAACGGTCAAGGAAGGACCTGCTGTTGTTGGGGCTAGCTCTGGAAGGAGGAGGAGAGTTTTAGAAGGAATTCATAATTGGGCCGAAAGGCAGCTAAAGGTTACTTGCTTAGCAGCAGATATGCTGTAGAAACACAGTGAAATATGATCATTATAGAAACATGTGGGAGACCCATCAGTGGCTACAGACACCCAACATAATGATAGAACTTCATATGGTAGAAAATGGAGACGGTTGCCAACCCTTTGCCATAGTGGTTTTACCATGTCTAGTCTTTGGAGAGATTCATAGTAGTCATCAGGGGAGGCTGAGTTTTAATGTGTGGGATAGCAGAATTAAAGTGACCGGTCATTTTAAAATAAAAAAGCAAGGCCTGTGAAATGGCCCAAGCAGTAAAGGTACTTGCTGCCCAGTCTGAGAACCCACGGAGCCAGTGGGAGGAGAGAGCTCCAACCTCCATGCACGCCGTCCCATCCACGCATACCCCACACACATACACACACAATTAATAAATAAAGTTGCCCTTTGGTTTTTGTTTTTCGAGACAGGGTTTCTCTGTTGTAGCCCTGGCTGTCCTGGAACTCACTCTGTAGATCAGGCTGGCCTCAAACTCACAGAGATCCCCCTGCCTCTGCCTCCCGAGTGCTGGGATTAAAGGTGTGCGCCACCACTGCCTGGCTAAATTGTCTTTTTTTAATCAATGAGGTAATCCCAGCATAAGACAGTGACTATGGGATTGAGCAGGAGTCTAGACACAAAGAAAACCATTGTAAAAGTCATCCGTGTACTTTTACTACGCTACTGGTGAATTAGAATCACCACCACTTGTATGAGCTTTTTCTTCCTGAAAGGCCTAATCGGATTATATAGGAATCACTCCAGAAATGCCAGAAAATGAGCCATTTCTTATCATTAAAATTCTATGAAAAACCTGCATGGCCAAGGGGTTTCCTCCAAATAAGTTTGTTCTCACGCCTGAGTGTCCCACGATACCAGTTAGAGTCGTCTCAGAGAAGAATAGAACATTGAAACATACCCAGCTATGTTATTATCTTTATAGGCCACTACATTTTAAGTATAGGTTAAATGACATTCAAAATAGTATTGCATCTACAAAAAAAAAAAAAGAAGTTTTTTTTGTTTTTTTGTCAATTTCTTGTGTCCTGAGAACACATTTTCCCAGGATCCTGGCTTCTATCTGGAGCTCTGTGCACAAACTTCCAAAAATCCCAGACTGCATATATATATATCGTATTCTTCACCGTATACTACATAGAATTTTTTAACTGAAATCTAGCACACATATATTTTTAATGTACACCCTGTAACTATACAGCTAGCTGGACATTTTCAAAATGAACACACCTTTGTAACAAGACTCAGGTTAGGGTCAGAACTCCAGCAATGCTGCAGAGCCTCCACCACAGGGAAACTGCTCTCTTCTCTTGACTTCTAACACAATGAGTCTGTTGGATCTATCTTTTCACTTATTAATATGTATATATATATATATAATATATATATATATATATTCACATATACGTATATAATCCTTTCTCTAACTTTTTTTTTTTGGTTGGTTTTTCAAGACAAAGTCTCACGATGTGGCCCTGACTAGCCTGCAACTCCCTTGTGTAGACCAGGATGGCCTTGAACTCACAGAGTTCCACCTGCCTCTACCTCCCACATGCTGGGATTAAAGGCATGAGCCACCACATCTGGCTCTCTGATTTATGAAATAGTTTCTGAGATTCACTCTTTTTGCTACGTGTGGTTTGCTGGTGATTTACTTTCATTGCTCTACTGTATCTCATTGTGAAATTGTGTTTTAATTTTATTGTGCATTGACATATAACAGAAGCCTGTAAACTACTTCCTGGCCAGATGCTTAAATTTGTAAAAAGCTCATTATTAAACTATGATCATATCCATTCAAGTTCAGAAGGCACAGGAAACAGAATATAGCCTGGAAAGCTAAAATATTTATCTGGCTCTTCTCTAAAAATCCCATTAGCCTTTATTTATATTATTGTACCGTGTGACTGTGTTTATAGGTAGAAATACAGATTTTTTTTTCCTTTTTTCTTTCCTAGAGAAATATTCAATTAACTCAGCACAAATAAAGAAAAGGCTATGTTAAAAGCCAGGCCTGGAAGCACATACCTGTAACCCTAGTGCTGGAGACAGATATAGGAGGATCGGAGAGAAGTCCTCCCCGGTAACAGAGTGGGGAGTGATCCAGGAAGATCCAGGAAGAGGTTGACCACTGGCCTCTCCGTATACCCACATAGAGGCATGTACACATAAGCATACCCACACACACAAAGAAATACAGCGAACTGCACTTCTCACAGTTTGCTGCTTAAGGATTATCGAAAGCTTACACGTGACGTTTGTAATGTGTACAAAGCACACACCTCCCTCAGTTTCAGATTTCTTCTTTCCCGTGTTCTGCTTTATTCTGAGATGTATAAACCACTTACGCATTCTGTGTCTTCAACTGTGGCAGTACATTGATTGATGTGTTTGCTTTGAAGTAGTAGTGACGACTACTACTCGTCGGTAGTAATAACCGGGTTTCATTTAGCATCTTCAAGGGGATCTCAGAATCCAAGAAGTCATTCTGTCCTTGGGTTACTTCACACTATATCTTGAAGATGACTGAAGAGATTAGCCCTGGAGAGATGGCTCTAGGATCAGTCCTTGCAGCATTTAGCTCCCATCACTACGTCAAACAGCTCACAACCACCTGTAACTCCAGACCCAGCGAGCCAACGCTCTCTTCTCTACGGTACCTTGACTCATGGTGCCCGTACCCACACACAGCACTAACACATACACATAATTAAAATGTGATCTTAAAAAATAGCGAGTAATAGTTGAAGAAATGGAAATGAGAACTGAGGAAGTCCTTACATACTAAGAAGTAGGTTTTTCTCCCCATCTGAGGAATTTGAAGAATCTAAAATTACCACACACAGGTAAACAAAGCTGGGGAGTGGACTGATTTAAATCAAATTTTATGGAGGAAAAAGTCCCAGTACAAACTCATGCACCTCATCTTACAATCGTTTCTGTTTGCTTGTTTCTTTTTCCCTATACCATAAGAACCCTAGTAGTAGCGAGGGAATTTTTTTTCCTGTCCAAAAACTATAATGAAAACGGATCTCACAATTAGACTGTCAGGCTTATCACCACTGTATTCAGCAAAACGCACTCGATATATTTACTCATGCATTATTTTGCTCTGTCTTGGTCCTTTTCTATTATGAAATAAATGCATGGAGAAAAATTATTTTTAAAAACGTTAGAAATTTTTAAACTAAAAAAAAGAAAGAAACTGCACAAGCATGACTATTCTTGTCTCTGCCACTCAGTAACTTTCTTTTCTTTTCCCTTCTTTCTTTTCTATACTTTTTCCTTTTGCTCTTTCCTCTCTGAACAAACAAACAAACAGATAAACCATGGGAGCTAATGGGAGCGCCTCTGGGCAGGAGCAGGGGCCCAAGGCAAGGCTGTGAGAATGGGCGCCTGTGAGTCAGCCCTTTTTTTGTTTTGTTTTCTTACAGGCTGGTTTGACAATTACTTCCTTCTTTGTGCCTTATCTGTGGGCGAAATAATCCTCTGGATAAATGAAGGGTAGCTTGACCTCTCATTTATCTCTGCCTGTCCAGAGACCACTGCCACCAGTCTGATGAAAAGTAAAAAGAAGTGTCCGTCAGCAGAGCCTGCTAATTCAAAGGACGCTGTCTGACTCATTTTGTTTGGGGAGTATAGACTTTCTTTCTGTTAAGTGAACAAATTATTTTCTTTCTGTCCAGGTCAGGCTGTAGAATGATTAGGGCCCCAAAAGAATAAATTAGACTCCGAGGACTGCTGTAACGGAGAAGTCGAGGAGTCAAAAGCGGTGAGAAAATACGACTTTCTTCTCAGTGTCATCCTGTGCAGCAGAGCCAACTGCCTGGGCGCTGCTGAGAAGCAGAGCTAGACCGATAAGACTCCGTGGAGGTTTGTCCAAATAAGGGAAAAGCCAACTGAGATTCGGAACAAACCACGCAGTCCCCATCTGCAGGGACAACCTTGGTCTTTGACCAAGCATTTGCCCAGACTTTCAGTTATCTTCCTGAAGCCCGCTTTGCTTTTTTCCCAAGGTATTTTCTGTGTATAGAGATTACATAATCTTTGGTATTTTTTTTTAAACTGCAAACTACTGAGTACCTTGGAGTTCAGGGATAATTAAATGTGCAGAAGTGTTTGTTGTCTTGGAATATGTTCACGGGAACAAGGCAAGGTTATTAGCAGTGAAGATCCTGCTGAAGTGGCCCAGAGAGGAATTCAGTGGTTTATGTCAGCTTATCTAGACAGTGAAGGGAGTCCTGGACAGTAGGCTAAGCACAGAAAGTATCAGTACACTCTAAAATGCCCATAAAGAGCCCTAATGTTTGAAATGATGGAAAAACACAGCAATATGTTAGACTTTGACAAGGGAGTTCAAACAAAGATACAATCTCAATTTAGGACACACACACACACACACACACATATGGCATATGTAATTAAATTTTAATTCAAATTGAGTCAAATGTATTATAGACCACACAAGTATGTAGTATGTTTCCATAGCAATTGTTACCCGTAGCAAAAAAATATATATATATATAGTTGATTTTAATTTTTATTTGTTTTTTATTATTTTTATTACATATTTAACATGACTGGCACCAATTAACTTGCAGACAATGATTCTGGAAGGGAGTCACCACACAGTTCTCAGAGTGTAAAAGAGGGAAAGGAACGCATCACTGAATTGCTTCGAAGAACGAATACGATTAGTTCTGTGTTAACGTGATAATTATCTTCCAGTTTTCTAGAGAGACTGGGAAAGGCAGAGTAGGAAAGGAACTGATGTAGAGATGATAATGGGACAGAAGAAAGGGATTAGGGTCACACTTAGAAATCTGTTAACAGGGAGAAGGATGGTTGACAGAACCATCCCAGTAGATCTCAGGATAACGCTGCCTGAGCTCCCTGCAAACCACGTTACACTTTTGGTCGGTTGCTATGAGTACCTGTGAACTCAGCGGCACACCCAGGGTCGCATCTCTCAGTACCCCTCTGGCCAGTGAAGTCCACCCATCCATTACTTGTGTCAACATCAAGTTCGTTGGAAACGGCAGCACCCAGCTATTTCTCTGATGACCTCACCCTACGTACTTCATCCTCTGACTCTAGATTTTCCCCTTGTGTCGCCAACACTGACTACTGTGGGCAGACTGTGGTGCGCCTCACTCAATTGTATTCTCAAAGAAGGGCACGCCTGCTCCAGCTCTACCGCTCTCACAGCCGAACGCCGTTCACTTTCCTTCCGGAAAACCGGAAGCATCATTTTTGTAATATTCAATAGACAATTCCAGCATGTGTAACGATTACCTTGTGATTTGTCTGGGTGGAAGGGGGGGAGGGGGAATGGGTCAGGATGTGTCTTACAAGAGAAGAATAAATAAATAAATAATAGGTGGATAGATGAAGAAATAAATAAACTATAAAACGTGAAAGGTCTCCTACTTTTTCCACATTGTATGAATGTCTTTTAATAGGGTACCTAGATAATGACACAATCATTATTAGAAAGGGTTGGATAATAAATATTTCAGGTAGCACATGAAAAGAAAAAGAAAATGGGATGTAATAAGTAAAAGTCATAAAGTCATGCAAACACTTTTATCATAATTTGTTCTAAATTGTTAATAGCTAAAATCTTTCTTGCCTTCCTATGTTCCCAGCAGTGACTATAATAATAATAGAATATTTTATTATACTATTTCTAACATATATTTGCTTATGCCTTCAACTTCTCAAGGATCTACTTTAAAACTTTAGTTTTAGCATGTGTTTAAGATGGTGATTTTTCCAGCTAAGTTTAAAACTTAGAAAAATTCTTCTTCAGGAGGTGGCATGGTGGATAAAGTGTTTGTCATGGAAGCACGGGGATCTGGGTACCGATCCCCAGAACTAATGTAAAGCTAGATGTGGGGGGTATAATTCCAGGACTACTACCATGAGATCTGAGGTAGAAACAGGAGAGGAGAGCTGGAAGCTTATGGGTCAGTGAGCTTATGGACACAGAAAGCGACAACAGACGCTGTCTCCAGCATGACAGCAGGTAAGGACCAACATCTGCGGCTGCACTGTTATTTCCACATGCATGGCCTGGAATATACATGTCTACACTCATACATGGACACACACACACACACACACACATACATCATAAGCATGCAAAGACTACTCTCTGAGACATTGTCAACATTCACAAGGTAGCTGTGAAAAAAAACTGAATTATCATAAGCAATCAATATAAAAATCAACTTTTTTTCTTTAAAAATACTCTTTTACACTAGGAAGTGAAATGAGTTAGCCGGGTTGATTTGTCTTCTTGTTAATGGTAACAAGGCCCTATTGAGAGCCCACAATTGATTCTGCCTTCTGGATACTGTTAGATTTTTTTTTCACGGTATGTTAGTTAAGAATGTTTTTAATTCCTTGAGAATTTTATACATGTGTACAATATATTTCATCATGTTCACCTCTCATTCCTCCCAGATTCAACCCCTCTCCCAACTTCGTGTCCTCTTTACCTTTAATAACCTACTGCCCCTAACTTGTGCTACTCGTGCACTCGCAGGGGTGGGACTATCCACTGGAGCATGCTAGACCTACCAGAGGCCACCTCCCGCCTCCTTCAGCAGCCATCAACTACCAGTAGCTCTTCAGCAAGAAGTAGACCTTCCTGAGCCCTTCCCTCTGCACCAAAATGCTGACGGGCTTGATCTTGTGCAGGTCTAACACAGACACAGCTTCAGTCAGTTCGTAAGCACAGTGGTTCAGTCCTGTCCAGAAGACGTTGTTTTCCCTTGATCCTCCCCAACTTCTGGCTCTTAAAATCTTTCTGCTCCTCCCGCTTCTAAGATGGTTCCTGAACCTTAGGAAAAGATTTTATTTTATTATTTTATACTAATTATACTAATTTATACTAATTGAAAACAAACTTTCTGAAGTCTTCTGATGATGTTCAAATATGGATTTTTATTTTACATCTCACATTTAAAGAAAACAAATTCATATTTTGGTTTCAAACCGAGGATAGAAACAAGCTGCGGTAGCACTCTCTGCCTTTTAAACATAGCTCTCTGAGTCCATGTTTCCAAAAGCCAATTTTCTCTTTAATGACCACTGTGAAAGAATAAAAACTCTAACATAAAAATATTGCGCTATGTGTGTCCCTGGGGCGATCAGTTGAGTCACTGCTCAAGAGAACTCCAGAGTTCTCATAAAAGCCCAGTGTTGACTCACCGAATGTTTATGGCTGGGCTGATCAAGTGTGTACTTTTCTTAAGGAAAAGGAAATCTTTTGTGCACATTTTTATGCATATCTGCTGATTGAAATTAGGTCATTTTATTATCTCCAAATCTTGAGGGGGAAAGCCTTTTAAAACCATGATGATTTTATATTTGTTTTGAATTACTAGGTTTTATTGCAAAGCTGGGTTTTTAACACTGTTTTTCCCCCCACTCCCCCAATGCACAGTCCTGGGAGTTTTTTTTTCTGGTCTTCACATCCAAATCAACCACTTACGTCAATTTCTACTTTGGTATTTGTGAAATCCAGCTAATGGATATCTGTTTTCTTCTTCATTGCAACCTTATCTTCCTTCCTTGAAGCTAGCTAATTAACTTCCAAAAAAACTGTGGATACATCTGAAAGGGATAACAGCACACACCTGGTTACTACATAGGTGAAGATTCCCTTCAGGAGCTTCTGATTGATGCAAGACAGTGTCTGTTGTTGATGATGTTGTTTGCATATATATATACACAATAAGAAACTATTTAAAATAACAGAAATATGTTTAGAGTTCTATGGCTAGTCAGGAAAAGGAGAGCCTTTTCCCACCAATCTGCTCAAGTCTGTTCTCAGAGTTATCATGACTAAGAAAACCGTGTCAATCAGTTGAAATGCTCCCCCTCCCGTCTTTTCATGCAACATAAAGATGACCATGTCATGTGGTTCCTGACCTTGAGGAAGATGATTGCTAGCTATGGCAGAGAAAGATAATACTATCTTAGCTTGGGGCTAAGACAAACAGTTGCTTGGGGGAGATGGGGCTTATTTTGGCTCACAGTCCCATCACAGTCGATCATCGTGAGGAAGTTGGGGCAACAGGAACTGGAAGCAGCTGGTCATCCCTCATCCAGCACCGGGAGCAGAGGAGGATGATTGCATACATGCTTAGGACTTTGCCAGCTTTCTCTACTCTTGTACAGACTAGGCCTCACAATCCGGAACGGTACCACCCACTTTCAGTGTGGGTCTTTCCTCATTCTGAAGGTGATCAAGACAACTCCCCACAGATGTGCCCACAGAGCCAATCTCACTGAGAAAGTCCCTACTTGAGACTCTGTCTTCACACGTGATCTACATTGTGTCTCCTTGACAATTAAAACTGACCATTGCAAATACCCATTAACTTAATCAAAGAACCCAACGATAAACTATATGTAACTCCTGATAAACTGTAATAGTCCAAAAGAGAGAACATTCCCTGACCCATTCACACAGCTGTACGTCTCAACTTAAATTCTATGTTTACTTTTACTACTTACTATGATAATATGCCTTACGAAACTAAAAAGAAAAGTAGCATCGTAGGAATCAGGCTTTTTTTAAAATGTTTATTGAGTCCCCAGTATATACAGATGCTGAGTACTTGATAGTAAGCAAGGCAGGGCTGTCCTTCACATGTAGAGCGATCAGACAAACCTTCACCAATGCAGTAACTCCTGAGAAGACACTGAGCCACAGGAAGAGCTTGGGGGAGGGGGGAAGAGCAAGAGACAGAGTCAAGAACACAGGGGCTTGTTTCCAGAATGAAGATGATGATGAAGAGCCACTGACCTATCAAAAGGACATTAATTTACCAAATGTAGCTAACCACTGAACGCTCACCCCACTTCCTGAGAGAATCGTCAGCAAAACGGAACAAAAACAGAACACCTAAGCCAAATGTAATGACAGCTACAGACACTGGAACGTGGACTAGAGCATGCCAGAAAGGACAGTCCAGAAAGCCGCAGCCATCTAAACAAAGGCCATAGGAAGAAGAGACTGAAGGACAAGAAGTCGAACAAGAACGCTAGGGTGAGACACCAAACCCCGTGCTTACTCGGGGAGAGTTTATTTGTACAGACTGTGTCTGGGTCATTGAAGGAATCCCTTGTTTTATGCTGCAACTGTATTTTGTTAAGGTTAGCATGGGGCTTGAATTGTCTGAAAGTTTGATTTCTCCCTCTGCTTTGAAACAGTGTGTCCATTTCTTTAATAGAGCACATAAAATTCATAGTGTCTGTCTCTTGGGGGGAAAAATTCCAATCATTGCTGATAATGATGTACATGGGGTAATTTGTGTAACTCTTTCCACAAATTGCTCATGCATTTATTCATGCTGCTCCTTAGTCAGTGAGCCGGTTGGTATTGTTAAGTACCTACTGTTGAGAACACACATCATTAAGAGCTGTGTGGAGACAGAACTGTTGGGAAGGACCCAGTCACTGGCCTCAAACAACATGTGATCACAAAGCACACAAGATTAGCATTTGCTTTTAGGGGAAAACCAATATATTTCTACAGAATCTCTTATGAGACTGGATATCATTGTAGAATTCTCAAGGAAACACTCCATCCAAATAAAAGAATCCAGGATTGTCATGAAACTCATAACACGTATTAAGTTACTGCCCGGGGGTAGATGTAAGACGAGCTGAAATCAACTAAAGATTTGGTGGTGAGCTGGGTTTGTCTGCTAGGGCTTGGCGAAATATTTAATTTGATGAAAAGAAGGGGCAGGCGGAGGAAAATCACAAGCATTTGATGATGACAAATGTTGGAAAATGAACTTGTTTATGCATTTGGCAGCCTGGACTGTACAATTCTGCTGTCAGGTCCTGTTCGTACAGGAAGGCTTGTGTTTAGGAACACACACACACACACACACACACACACACACACACACACACAAAATTATGTTTTGCTAAAAATCAAAACCACTGAAGAGGCAGCTTCGAGTCTCTCTTCCCATAATTTTCTACAATTAAAATCACAAAAACACATGAAATGTTTTCCTGTTTATGTGGCCTGTGCATCTTTTCCCTCTAGCATCTTTGCCGTGTTTCCAGACTGTATTGTTTACTTGCATCGTGCTTCTAGAACACTGTCTCCAAGTGAAGCACTCCCTTGGATTTCCCTTAATATTTTTTCAGAAACAAATACACAAATGTTTCTTGTCCTAAGGAAGGATGGCAACCTCCCCCCATCTCTGTGTTAAGTCAAGGAAGGGAGGTGTGCTCGTGAGTGCCTGATTCTGTATTTTCTCTGCCAGCTTGCTGCTTCTGAGACCTGTACCCTTCCCAGGGTGAGCTAATCAGCACAGAAACACTACAGGATTCATTTTGTTTCAGAAGAACATTTTATTCATTACAATTTTCATTTAAACTGTAGTATTCCATAGATACTTCCAGTGTGGGCTCATTCATTTGACATCCCTACCATCTTATTTTTCGAAATTCAAATTTCAAAAATTTTCAAAACATTTGTTCAGTTAATATATCCATACATCATATGTCTGTTCACCTCGACCTTGATAATTTTTAAAGTATAGGTACAAAATAGACATGGCCATGGACAGGAGACTTGTGTGCCATATTTTCTCAGATCTCGGGGACTTTGAATAATTAGATGCTTGTAGGCTAGTTAAAGATTGACTTATGTCAATGTATGTGCTGTTAAGCAGCACATACTTAGGTCGGACCCCATACTGGTCAAAGAGGCAAATGGTCTAGATCTTTCCCAGCTATCTGTCTAAGTATTTTGGAGGCGAGTCTCCATCACAGTTCCTGTCTTGGTTCTCTTATGAAATGGGTTAAATCAGCT
The DNA here is from genome assembly GCA_026225945.1 of Cricetomys ansorgei. NCBI lineage: Eukaryota > Metazoa > Chordata > Mammalia > Rodentia > Nesomyidae > Cricetomys > Cricetomys ansorgei. Next base: position 34,050,388 of record JAMJFZ010000239.1, on the reverse strand, counting down.
TTGATATCTTCCTCGAAGTGGTTCTGTATGGGAAAGTGGTGACTCCATAGAATTCTTGTAATTCCACAGCTCAGAACAAGGGCTATTATCAGAGTGGATGGGTTCTACACTAGTGGGAAAAAGTACTTAACACAGACTGAGTTGATTTGGTCTTCTCAAAAAAAAAAAACCTTTCATCTAGAAATAATCTTAAATTTATAAGAGAATAGCAAAGATGATCTAGAAAGATCTCAGCTGCCCTTCAGCCTTATTCTCCCAACATGTTTAAGCAAAGAATTCCCAACCAAGAAACAAACAGGGGTGCATTCCTAGCAAATGAACTACAGAATTTATCCATATTTCATCTCTCCACTCGGGTCCTTTTTCTGTCCCAAGATCTAATCGAAGATCTTACTTGACATTTGGGTCACTTTCCCTTAGTCTCAAAACTGATTAGTTCTTCGGGCTGGTGGGAAAGGATTCTTACGGATGGTTCTGGTTCCGAATTGATTTCACTGTTGCCATGGAAAGTCTCAGCTTGTTCTTTTCCCATGAACAAAGCTATTATTTTGATATTCTGCTTGCTGTCAGTTTTTAATCTCATCCAACATTCTTGAGATTTTGGAAGGTAGATCCGAAAGTACAAAATGGAATCTCTTAATTTCCTTTTGTCCCCTTAAAAAATCGCCTTTTACCTGAGAACCTTTAATCATGATAAGCAAAGGAGGTTTCTGGAAAGAACAGGTTTTTGTGTATTCTGAACCTGTGCCAGGAAAGATTTTTAGGATGTTTGGTGTGTGTAATGACCTGCCGTGGCTCCTGGGAAAGCAACCCTTATCTGGAGGAAACACACAGATCTACACCATTCTATAATTTTCCTTCTTGTACTATCAGGAAAAATGTGTTAAGATCTTTGGCTCGTTACTGGGCACAGACCCATTTCACAGTGGATTTTTCCACCTTGAACTTTAGAAAGATTATCATCTCAGGAGCCCTGTGTGTAAAGTCAGGTCTTGGGCATGTACTGGCACGCCACCAAGGGCTGCCACACCGTACACCTGACACTAGGTGTTTGGCTCCTGGAACAATTGGTGCTTTCTGGCCAACAACAATTGTAAGGCACACCTCTGCCTCCTGCGCGCAGGTTTTAGGGATGACCCCTGAGCAGATGTTTCCACCCCGCCTGGCTGGGAATTAGTACCTGCTGAAAGCCTCCTCCTGCAGGAGAAAATTTGCAAGGTGCATCTTTACCTCCTACCATTTAAGCAACGCAGACTGTCAAATTATACATGGCAGATGGGTTACAGTTTGTCCTTTTAGTGACAGGAAAAGCTGTCTCAACATCCTGGCAGAGACATCATCGATATCAGGTAAGATTCTGTTGCTTCTCAGCTCTGTTTAGAAAAACCCTCCTTGGTCTGTTGTAACAAGTGACTACAAAAGCTTTTAGTTGCATTATTTTGCTATAATCAAAAGACTGGTTTTCATTAATATACTCTACCAGAAGTGCTATAGGCATCCCACAATAACTCGTACGGCTGGACTCAACGGGGTTGTCTCAGCAGCGTATAGGAAATTACAAGATGCACAGTCTGTGCCTTGTGAGTCATCCTGGCATTGTTGGGAAAATGTTCCATTGATTTAAAATAAGCAAAGGAAAATTGCAGTGTTCTTCTTTTTGTTAGACCTTTAAAGAAACGTAGGCTCAGTTCTCTGAGTTTTTCTGTGCCTTTTTTTTTCCTTTTCTTTTTATGCCCTCAGGTCTTCCCTGATCTTTCTCCTCTTGTGTTTTGTCTTTTCTCTATCTCTGTTCGTCCTGAAGATAGCTTTGCTTTCTCCTTCATCAGTCATTCTTCAAGGAACACTTATCAAGGAAAGCCAGTCTTTGGCCTGGCTCCAGTTTGACTAGATAAGCTTCAAAGGACTGTCACCGAACTCTGCCATCTGTTGAATGAATAAATGAAACAAGAATCATTTAAAAAAAAAAAAAAGTCCTATTATTTTGAATGAATCTCTCACATACACTCAGCCCTGCTCAATTTTTCCCTTTAATCAATTCTGATTTGGAAAACAAAAATGTATTTCCAGACTGATGAGGGCAGTCTTCAAACACATCTACTCTCTGCTTTATAGCCCAACACGTAATCTCTAACAATCCTTCAGGAATTTCAGTTGTATCTTTTTTCTTCAAATCGCTAGTGAGTCACACTAACTTCCTATTGAATGGTCTACCATCTACTTCCTTATTGTCTTTTCTTTCTTCCAGGACCCAGACCCCATCCAGACATCCAGATATCAGCAGTTACTCAGTTGTTTGGCTGCTCCTACTCTTCTCCTAATGCCTGCATGCCTCTGCTGAACTTCCATCTTTAACTTCTGCTTTCATCTTGAAAGTAACCTTCCCCAAACCGTGCGTCACTCTCAGAACCTCAGCCTGGAATTCATCTACATGGTGACTATGACAGACACGGGCTCGCTCGCCTTTTAAGTGAGGGACGTAGTTCCCTGAGCTCTGCCCGTGTCCTGGACCCCTCGCTCACCTGCCTTCCACCCTGGGCCTTAGCTTCTCCGACTTCTACTGTGCTCCCCAGTCTCATTCAAAAAATCTACAAGGAACTGCTAGCTTCTAGGTTCTCATCTCTTCAGAGCTCTTTAAGTCTGTTCTTTCCCAAAACTGAACAGAGCGGCCATTCTTTTTAAAGTTGAACTTAGTGCCTTCATAGAAAACCAATGACCAACAATATTAGAATTAAACCTACAAACATCTGGTATCATTTTAATGAGTTCTTAGCATTGTTTCTCTCTGTCTCTCTCTCTGTCTCTCTGTCTCTCTCTGTCTCTGTCTCTCTCTCTCTCTCTCTCTCTCACACACACACACACAGGATGTAGTTTCTGTATCTTATTTACGGTAGTATACACGTGGTCATGAGCCAGGAGACCTTGAGAGCACCTTCTTTAGGGTGTCCCCCAAGCAAACCCCAGAAGAGAGTCTTTCTTACAGTTACTACCCCTTTCCTCCCACTTCCGGCTAAGGACTGGTAATATTCTGACTGTGCACTACCTTCCAATCGCATCTGCCAGGGACCCACATGCTACCCCTAGCAGCAGGCATGCGTTCTCCCGTGCTGCGTGCCTTGCTTCGCCACTAGGACGCTGCCAGAACCACCTCTCTGATTTCGCTTCTGCACAGAATGCTCTTGTCCACCCATATTTCAAATCTCAGAAACTCTCCCCGTCCCCCTGAAAAGCCTGCTGGTTGTAGTCCATGCTGGTTGCTTAAGCGTGACTCTCTCTCTAACACTCATAGTAAAATTTAACCTCCAACTGATACACAGACGTGGAAACTTGGAGGCAAGTCTGTCATGAAGGCTCCGCCATCGTAATGAATCGATGCCATCATCACTGGGGCAGGCCAGTTACCTTAGGAGTGGCCGTGTTATCAATGTGTACAGGTATGTCCTCCCGTTCCCAGCATCCCTCTCTTCTCTGCCTGATGATCTACACAAAGTGTGGAACTCACCAGCATGTCGTAGTGCAGCCAGAAGGCTCTTGACAGATTCAGCCCTCTGGTTTGAGGCCTCTGAGCCCCTACGATGGTTAAAAAGTAAATAAATAAATTTCTGTATAAATTACGCAGCCTCTGGGATTGCTGTAACAGGAGAACAATAAAAACAACAAAGGACTAGAGATGCTTATCTGTCTTGTCATTTGTGACATTGCTTCCTGTGCATGCCACTGTATTATTATTTGAACTGGTCAATGTTTTGCTTACAATTCTCCTATATATAACTTATTTCTCAAACGTACCGTGAAACCCGAAGTGCTAAAAAGCTAGGGCAGTGTTTCTTAACTCCTTGATATTTGTGAGACGGAATGGAATTAGGGATTCCAAACTTTTTGAGGTTCAAAAAAATCCATTCAGAAATTAAGGATTTCAGGGTGGAGAGATGGTGCCACGGGCAAAGCGATTATTGCTCAACCATGAGGCCCTGGCCCTGAGAGCGGATTGCCAGCACTCATGAATACAACTGCGTACAGGAGTACTCGCCTATCATCACAGAGCATCACAGGAGGATCCATGGAGCTCTCTGGCCAGACAGCCTAGCAGAGTTGGCAAGTTACAGATACCTTGAGAAGTCCTGTCTCAAAACATAAGGTTGAAAGTGACAGAGAAAAACACTCAACTTCATCTTGTGTCTAATGCACCAATCATGGCAAATGCCTTACTCAACAGTGGAACCCCAAGTGTTTGAGCTTAGGTGTTTTTATTGATACATAACTCCTCGGTTGTTTTACTGGTAGCACGTGCAGATCATAAGCAGTCAAACATGCCCCCCAAAAATATCCAATACCTGATGACAATGCAAAACTCCAAGACCTGGGCAGCACCTCACCCAACAGTGCACAAAACAATTCTTTTAAATACAACAAAAAATAGACTTCTACAACATCAATCTATTTATTTATTTTGATTTTTTGGGGGGGTCAGGGTTTCTCTGTGTAGCGCTGAAACTCTCTCTGTAGACCAGGCTGGCCTCGAACTCGGAGATCTGCCTGCCTCTGCCCGCCAAGTGCTGGGATTAAAGGACTGCAATACCACTGCCCAGCTCATCAAGTACTTAAATCCCACAATATTATTGGCTCAACCCATCTATTCGTGAGAGTTCCTGTGCTCTCATGCTTGCATGTTCTGGTTGGCTTGTTTTGAGCAACAAAGCACCTGCCCTCCCCCAAGAATGACTTTGTACCTGTCATAAAGCATGCATGTTAGCCATTAGAGATCTCTGTTCCTCCATTAAGAACTCAAAAGTGCTAGGAGCAGGACTGTAGTAACTACCGACGAGTGTACAAAACATCTCTGTTGCTGACATCCTAATTAGCTCATTAATTATATTTTAATTACCCATTGTCCAATAATCCACAATTGTCGACAACCAAGTTTGCAGTCGTTTCTGCTAATTGTGTATTCTGTAATCACTCGCAACCGTGGTCTAGAGCATTCAGTACAAATTAGCTGGTGCGACGAGAGCCAGCGCACGGCAGCCAGTTCAGCCCCTGAACGAGATGGTGGTGCCTGCTGCCTACATGCTCACAGTAATTACCCGGTGAAGAGTTGAGAAAGCGGCCTCCGGCTGAATTTAACACTGACTCTCTTTTTTTTTCAGCTACTCTCTAATTATTAAAATTCTACACTCAAATTTTTCCACTAGAGATTTTGATTTTAAGTATGTTATCGCTTAAAAAACAAACAAACAAACAAAAAAAAACCTCAAAACACTTCAGAATGTAATGTAGCTCCTACTTTATGTGAACTCCAGCCAACCAGAAAATGATTGAGGGCTACACTGCCAAATACCCACAGGGCCAAGTCTCCCTGCAAGGGGTGGGAGGCGAGGGTGGACTTTATAGCCAAGTATGTCTAAAAGTGATAAGGGTTACAACCGTGCCCACCTCATTCAACCACCCGAAAGAAAGCAGGCCACTGGCTGTGCACACTCAATGACAGGATCTTTTGGGCTTCTCCGTTTGTATCTGCAAACCCGTCCCATCATTCACCGTACACATCCCACTTTTATGCCTCGCCTCTACCAACAGTGCAGGTAGAATAATTACATGGTGCTCCGGAGCATCGTGAACTTTCAAAATAGGTACAATCCAGTCTTTCATGCTGAGGTCATCAGCCCAACCTTTCCTTGAGACACACGTGACTTGAGTAAAATGGAACTAAATACACCAGGGTCTCTCTTCTTTGCACTTGAGTGCTCTGTCCCTGAAGAGAAGCAGAGTATGTCAAGGAGATTATGGAACGCCTTGGTGTGGAACTAGAGAAAGTGCTTTGAGATTTAACACGCTCCACCAAAATTATCTGAGGAGCATGAGGAAAACGTGTGCAATTGAAACATTTTCAGCTTGACCAGATATGATCTAATGGTCATTCATAAAGGGAGATAAGCCAGTCTCAGAATGCTGGTGATATGTGCCTCACTTATTAAAATCTGCATAGATTACCTTGGTCCTCACGTCTTTCGAATTTAGCAGCCTAATTTTGGGTCCTTTTAAGGAGCGTGCAATAGCAATACAAGTTTCAACTAAAATATCGATCAACTGAGATGGTGCTTACATCCTATAGGTGATGTGCAAAGATCTGACAGTCTAAAGAAAAGAAAGCAGCAGTCAAGATTCCTTATCTCAGGGTCTCTTAAGCTGAACACTAAATCCACTCAGATACGGTTTGATGTAATTTCATTCTGCACAGTGTCTCGTTTGTATACCAACTTCACATGTGGAATACAAACCTCTCCTGTGTCCTGGAACCTTGAATTAGAACCTTCATTGAAAGGACTTCTTTTCTTTTTTTTTTCCTCACCTAAAAGGAATTTTTAAAATTGATTTAAAATACCCAACCTATTAGAGAGAACCGTAAAGCAGAGCGACGCTCTGGCCGGAGAGCTGTTTCTGAACTGATGGATGAAAATTGCTCATTCGCCACCTGTTGGAAAACGTTAGTGTCCCTGTTCAATTATGTGCCTAATTTAGTGTGTAATTGGAAGTGTAGTGGTTACAAAGGCAGGCGAATCTTTCTGAAGACTTGGCTATTTATATTGAGCATGTTAATTACGCTGAAGTAGAGAACACAAAGCCGTCGGGAGGACGGAGGCCACTTTCAAAGTGACTGCTCACCAGGACACACTCTGGACACTTAGATGAAAGCACCCTGTCGCCTGAACAAGCTGTCACGTCGTCACCGTCACAAATTGCCCACAGATGTTTTCCTATTTGAGTCCAGTGAGCCCTGCTCCATCTCACTATTTAAAAAGCAAAGGAAATCATAATCCCATGTAGCAATCAGTAGCTTGTAAAGTCTTCATATTTTTATTATTGATTTTTTTTTCCTACTTAGCCTATTTGTACACAGTTGAAATACTACATGCAATGGGTAGATGGCAACTTTCTTGTTCTCCACTATTCTTCTGAGTCCAGACATTCAGCAGGATGGTCCTGAGATATCTTCCAAATAAGATTTTCAGTTAATATAGTTTGTTTGCCTAGCTTTGTCATCTGCAAAAGTAGGGTCCCTCGTACAAATACTTGAGCAGTGTTTTCAATGGCAAGGGGAGGTTGATACAAAACTGTAAGTCACACTTAGTACCTACACCGCAGCATCCACCCTGATACACTGAGGAAATGAAAACAGTCTTTGAAAGGTATTGATGCTGCAGGATACCTACGGCCTATTTGCATCTCCATGCAAGGCTGAGGGCAATGAGCAGATCCTCATGCATCTCTTTTATCTTTTGGCGCTGTTCCCTGGATCCCTGTCAGCCTCCATGCATGCATCTTCTCTGACTCATTTTCCTGAAGACCTTTTAACATTCCGTGTATGTGAAGAGCAAACACGAGGGTGTCAAAGTAACCGAAGCGTAGAAAGTTAATAGAAGCGAGATACCTGTATCAAAAGCGATCGCAGCAGGGCGCTGCGCATGGGATTTTCCACTCTCTAGCTTGGGAGGTTCAGTTAAAATCACTTCATTACTCTGAGGATTTGGGAGTTCTATTTCTGGGTGTGTGGCCTGGGATGGATGATGAAGCAACTTGGTAGAAAGAGAGCCTGGGTGTCTTGGATCTGCAGAGAAATCCATGAATTTATATCTTTGCACAATTCAGTAATGGCGTGTTTCAGAGTAAACAACTAGCAATCCCTGCCGGTAGGTGTGCCTCAGAATACACTTCTCACTGTGATGCCCACCTTACCTGCAACTCTCTCTACAGTTCTACTCACATAATAATAATAACATAATAATCTGTAGAGAGCTCTCTTTACTGCTACTGTCCCCTCCCCTTCTCTTTCCCCTCCTCCTCCCCTTCTCCCCCCTCCCCCTCTTTCCTCTCCTCCTGCTCCTCCTCATGCTTCTCCTCTTCTGTCATCTTCTTCTTAGCTTTCCCCACCTTGTATCTTATTTCTTGTGTGTGTGTATGTGTGTGTGTGTGTGTGTGTGCTGAAGGCCATGTATGGAGGCCAGAGAACAAAGTTCAGGGTTCGGATCTCTCATTCCATAAAGTGGGTTTTGGGAATTGAACTCAGATCTTCAGTCTTTGTGTCAAGTGCCTTTACTGTAGGTGAAAAGGCTCAAACATTAAGAAGGGTGGTAACCTAAAACTGCAAAACTGAGATATTTTGTGTATGGTGGCTCTCTTTTTCTCAAATGGAACAGTTATGTGTTAAGGAGGGGTGGATATTATGTCCCCAACTGAGAGACAGAAAGGGAGTCAGGCAGCTACCTACCAGTGCAGTAGCCCATGGAGAGGTCTAAACAACCCTGAAAAAGATGCAGCCATCCGACAGGGCACAAAGCTGAGGACAGAGATGTGGAAAGTGGAAGAAGCATCTTACCTGTGCTACACCATCTAGTTATAGTTCTTATGTAAGCTAGTAAGTTAAATTGGCTTGAAAAATTTAAATTGTGCAAATTATACTGCAATAGCTAGTTAGAAACATGAATGCAATGCGATGTTAGAGATAGATTAGACAGATAGATAGATGGATAGATAGATGGATAGATGGATGGATAGATGGATGGATAGATGGATAGATGGATGGATAGATGGATAGATAGATGGATAGATAGATGGATAGATAGATGGATAGATAGATGGATAGATGGATAGATAGATGGATAGATGGATAGATAGATGGATAGATGGATGGATAGATGGATGGATAGATGGATAGATAGATGGATAGATAGATGGATAGATAGATGGATAGATAGATGGATAGATAGATGGATAGATAGATGGATGATAGGCAAGTGATAGATAGATAGATAGATAGATAGATAGATAGATAGATAGATAGATAGATAGAAAAATAGATATAGGTGGATGGAATGATGAAACTCTCCCTCTTCTCTTGAAATGGACTCTGATTTTTAAATGTTGCCTCCCGTGTGTTACTTCCAGAAAGATCTTCAGAAGCATGTTTCAGACCCTGTCAACCCACATCCAGAACACTCAGTGATTCTTTATGTCTTTGTAGATAAAACTAAAACTTCTCTGGTTGCTATTCAAGGTCCTCTGTGCTCTGCAATCAGTGGTTGTCCCATAAGCTGGCTCCACCTTCATCCCAACAAACCAGACTTGCTCACTAGTTCCCAGATAAGTCTGTATCTCAAGACCTGCATGACTTTCTGAGACAGCTGTGCATGCTGAGCCCTGCTGCCTCTGCAGGCCGGTGCTGCCTGTTCTGAGAGTTTCCTTAGATTCTGGATCTGGTCTATTCTCGTTTTCTCTGATTTTTGTGTGTTTTTCTTACAACAAAGTGTACTTCCTTTCTCTCCATTTTTATTCCAAAGCCAGGACAGAATCTGCCACTCCTGATACTCTCTATTTCTCACACAGTGATCTGTTCATAGAATTAATTAAATATATTATGTCCTTCAGGAATTAGTCAAAATAACCTAGGCTCTCAAATTAGATAATTCTTCTAGTGAATCCTGCCATCAGCCCACATGTCTCCCTTATCACCAGCAATGAACTGCAGTTTCTTTGTTAGTAACTTTTAAGAGATTTGGAGAGAGAATTTACAGGTCCATACTAAATTAAACACAATAATATGACCTAAGAGTGAAGCCAATGAGCACATAGCCTTGTTTGAACAAAATGATCATGTCACACAGCTCTACAAGGACTAGTTTTACAAAGGATTCTGTTAGGGCCAGTTCTACAATGGATTTTTATTATTGCCTCCCTTGTAGCGAAATGTAGGAAATGGGGTTTGTAGAAAATACTACAAAAGAACTGTTTAGCAGCTTCTAAACAAGTGAAAATATCATTCTTATCTTCTCATGTCATACATGTCATACTTCCTCCAATGTATGCACTCCTGTGCATCAGTGGACATCCAATATGACAGTACATCAGTAGGATTCTCTATAGCTGGCCACTAACCCAAACAACCAAAATAAAATAGAGGAAGCAAATTACATAGATATGATACTTTAGTTACTAAATTCATCGTCGTTTTTTCTAAAGGTATGCAAATAATTTTACACTTGAAGAATACATGCCACAACAGTGTTTCTTAGAATCATCAAGGTTTCTACTTTGTTGGCCAAAAACCACAAGGTGCTATCTTCACTCTCATTGGAATAACACAAAATAACATAGGGAAAAAAAAAAAAAAAAAACTATGACTGGTTCAGACATGATTTCGTTTCACTTGGAAAAATGTATGCTTTTTAAATGATGCATTAATGGTCTTTCTAAATAAGTTCATCATTTATTACATGTATTTATTGTATTTGCTTGTGGGGTGTCTCGGTGTGCAATGGTACATGTGTGGAAATCAGAGGACAACTTGTGGGAGTCAATGGTCCCCTTCACTGTATGGGCCCCTGGGATCAAACACAGGTCACTAGGATAGTTAACAAGTGTCCTTCCCTACTGAACCATCTCAACAGTCCCAGATTTATCTCTTTAAGGTCAATTGTGATGCCTTTGAAAGCAACTAACATTATCTGTATTAATGACCAAGAGCTATAATCAGCATGTCTCATCTTCTAAAGTAGCATGTTTTTTAAGAAGTAGAAATAGGTGCTTAGTAACATGGATCTACCTGTGAATGCCTAGCTCACAATTATGTATAGTAGGACCTCAAAAGAAAATTAACTGAATAATAGCAAAGAAAGAATGAATGAGTGAAAATAAATGGCACCCCTATCAATTTGAATTAGAATACTGGATAATTGTCCATTTCTGTGAGAAATGAAAAAAAAAAAAAGCCAAGCAATTTTGAAATGTAGAAGAGAGTAGTGGGGGTTTTCTATAAATTCAAGTTATCATTCATTTTGTTTTTCACCCTTAATGTTTTCGTCCTGACAATTTTACAAGTGCCTTCAGTCACATGAAATAAAATGAAGGGCAGAGCGACACGAGGAGAAAGGCTGTCACTCAAACGTATCTGGCTGTCGTGTATTTGCCTTGGCTGCTGACGTCTGTGGCAAAAGCATTGTTTTAAACCCTTCTGATCTTTTTGTTCTTTGGCGGGTCTATGTGACAGTATCCACAGATAATGCATCTTTCCTAACAGCAATCCCCCAAATTCTATTTATTTGCTTCTGTGTACCGAAGCCTCCCCCTGAGACGTTTCCCAGTGTCTAGAAGTTAGAAGACCTACCAATAAAATGATCTTTGCTACAATCCTGGGCCTTCTGACTCTTGTTTTTGTAAATCTTTTTCTGAGTTTTTCCTTTATTGTCTAGATTAGTCAACAACAGAGTTTCTTTAAGCTTTCAAGTTCCAAACTCTGTACGTTTTCTGTTACTATGACTTTTACATGCAAACCGGAGAATGCTTCGTGATCTGAATTCTCTTTCTTGTAAGGATACCTTTAAAAAAAAACAAAGTAAAAACCAACATATGGACCAGTAAGATAGCTGACTGGGTAAAGGTGCTGGTCACCAAGCTTGAGGAGGAACCTAAACAATTCTCCTTTAGACCTACATGGTGGAAGAGGAGAGCCGACTCCCAAAAGTTGTCCTCTGACCTCTACCTGTATTCCACGGTACACTCATGTACACACACACACACACACACACACACACACACACACACACACACACACACACATGGTAATAATTCTAATCCATTAATTAAAATGTAAGAAGCCAACATATACTTTGATTCTGACATTTTATAAGCATTTAGCAGGACACCAGACCAATAGGCATTCATAACCTCCTCCAAGCTTTTCCACATGAGCTTTTCCACATGTCACTGTACAAGAGGTGTTTCCACTTTCCGTTTCTCTCGTACTTGCTTCTTATAGCTAAACCCAAGCACATTTTGGTTTTACGTGACAGTGTACCACTTCTGGTTCCAGTTTTGATATTGCTTAAAGTAATCCTTGCTGCATTAACAGAAAAATCCCGATGTCTCTATGGATTAACACGATGCAAGATTAGTTTTTTGTTCTTATGAGGCTGATTTGGGGCTTGGAGCGTGTGCCTCTCCGCTTTTCAAGGGACTCATGTTTCCTGCATTTTGTTTGCTAAATAAGCAAAATATAGAGCATATATGAGCTGTTTAATCTGCCAGAGCTTGTGGTGATACAAATGGTGCCATTCCCACCAATGAGCTGGCTGAGAACAAGTCATGTGGATTCACCTCACCTTGGTGGAGACTGGAAAAGGTACTGTAGCCTTGTATGCACAAAGAAGAGAAGGTGAATGTGGAGATGAGATGGGCAGTTACTGGCAAACTCTACAAACCAACCTGGGAACCAGACTAACAACTTCTAAACACGGCTTGGCAGGCTACACCGAAAAACTGATCTTTGCTAACTGCCCTGGACTTCAAGGACCTTTGGGGATTTTTTTGGTTTTGTGTTTTGTTTTTTGTTTTTGTTTTTTTTTTTTTGGATGTTGTTGTTGTTTTTAAACTTCCTCTGGTTTTCCTCTTCTTGCTCCAAATCCACTAACAACAGGATCAGAGAGATTTGCTTTCCACATTGTGCTTAAGCAGCTGTCACCCTGTCTCTGAAAACCAGACACAGCCCTGGTCATATTTTCCTGACATGAGTCTTCAGTCTCCACCTCTTCATCCCAACCTGTTAGCTGCTTCCAATCCAATGTCAAGGAAAGTGAGTCTGCTTTGTGGGCCTTGGCCAAGTGCCAAGTTCTTCATCTGGGACATTAGACAAGCAAGTTCTGGACTGTTCTGCTTCAGTGAAAACCATCAGGATCTTCTTCAAAAGGTGTGGCAGTCCACACACACGGGGAGTAGCTTCAGATGACAATTAGCCTTGCTTATCCAGAGCAGTAGGACAAACATGGGTCACATCCACCCCAAAGTGTGTTTAGAAAGGTTAGAACTGGAGCCATTATATGAGCCTCAGAGGTATTCCATATTTTTTGCTAAACACACATGTCTAACAACATTTCGATTCATGAGACATTTGGAAAGTGAAACCTGTGTGGTGGACTTTTGAAAACTAAGATTGAGAAAGGCCATCAGTACAAGCCTTTATCCACATATGAATCAGAAATGAAAATTGTGCTTACTTACGCACTTGCTGCCTGGTTTATATGGAGTTGCTTAATGCAATAGAGGAAGAAGCGATTTTTTTTTAATTGTCCTTTGAAAAGGCACTCACAATAATTTCAAAGCATTAATCATCACTTTAACAGCCTTTCTGAGACTTTTTAAATAGCACTCTAGTAAAACCAAATCCTGAGGAATTCCAGTAGGACCAGTGTTGTTCATGCATTGTCAGAATGTTTGCATGAGGGCCTCTACCTACTGGTTGTCCTATGACGCTGTGTGGTTCAAGAAAAGGCTTCATAACCCAGCTGCGTTCAATGGGTTTCAGTCAACAATGACTGAAAAGAGCCAACGTTTCCTGAAGGCCTTAAGCTGAAGAAACCAAGGAAAAGCCATCCCTTTGTACATTTGAAGGATCAGTTTATTTGTATCAAACAAATATATTTGAAGGATCAGAACAGGTAAAATCATGCTCTTTGGAATATACGCTTTACAGAAATAAGTGTTTCTTATTTCTATAAATAAAGAATAAGTTTCCAGAAATAAGTGAAATAACACATATAAGACATTAATATGTCTTTATCACAGAGGGAGTTCAATAAGCAGCATCTACCATTGTCCTTCATTGGTGTGCCCTCTTCTCCTTTTTAACATTCATCTATCTATCTATCTATCTAATCTATCTATCTATCTATCTATCTATCTATCTATCTATCTATCTACTTACTCATGTCTTTACTTGTGGGCTACTTTGCACATGCACAGCACATGTGCGAAGGTCAGAGACAACTTGTGCAAATCGGTTCTCACCTCCCACCATGTGGCCACCAGGATCAAGTAGGTGGTCAAGCTTGGCAGCAGGCAATTTTTGTGACTGAGCCGTCTCGCCTCCTCCCTTCTTTCCTCAATTGATTTACAGTTCCTACTAGTGAAATAGAGTAAATTACAGAACAAAAAGCAATAAGAAATCTCTGAAATTTTCCAACTGCAGGATCAAGTCTTCTCTACTGTTCGCTTTCATGAAATCTTAACTTCAGCTTTAAGTTTCTGGATTGCAGTTTTAGTACATGGAAACTGTCACTGATGATCAAATAAAGGTTAAAAGAGAACATTTTTGTTGTTGTTAAATACTATTCCACTCTTTTTCTTGAACACCAAGCCCAAAGTTAATCAGTTCTGAACTAATAAAGTTTCTTAAAGAGTTTTAGACTATTTTTGATTGATTACTAAAAATCTTTGAAAGTTGCCATTTTTAAGAAGCTCTTACCCTCTATTTGGGATTGATAAGGATGGGGCCAGACACCCGAGAAAGAGGATCCACCAAAACACAAAACTGCTTCTCAGACACAGAAGGGAGTCTGTGGAGGTTTGGGGAGAATAACTCATTATCATAAATGACATCCTTGTGTTTAAAATCAATGTTTTTAAAAGATGTTTTCCCTTGCCTAAGCTTTTTTTTTCTTTTTTAGTTAAACATACTTCCCCTATTTGTTTAGGAACAGGATATTGATTACGATATTGATTGCTGGCTCCATAGACAGGAAATCAGAAATAGATAACTGTCTCGTTTTGTCGCACAGCTGTTGCTCTTAGTCATTTGGACATTACTTCAGAATTCTCCAAGCAGATTGTCACATGCCTCCTACATCTGACTTTGCAATCACAAGACTTGGAGGTGATTAGGTGATTGTAAGCTGTTTCCAGAGAATAAAATGCATCTACAAAATTTTTTTTAAAAATTGGTTTTGGAAAGTTGATATTATAAGTCTTTTATACTTTGAGGGACATTTTCCTTGTTGCTCATATCAGAGAAGAATAAGCAGTTGTGTACAAAGGCACAGAAAGCTAGATGTTGAAGAAATTTTCACATACTTGTGAGCTCTAAGGACTTGAAAAGGGGAATAATCCATATATCAAAGATCAGTTTATTCTTTTGATTTCGCAAATTCAGAATCTAAAACTGAAGGCTGGAGAGATGGCTTGCGGGGTTAGTGGCACTTGGTGCTCTTGCTGAGGACCTGGGTTGTGTCCCAGTCCCCACAGGACAGCTAGCGACTGTCATATCTAACTCCAGTTCTGAGGTCTCAGATGGCTTCATGGAGAGGTACTGCACAAACATACATACATATATGAACACGAAACATTCATACACACAAAATAATGAACCAAAAAATAGATGATTTGTTTTACATGTATTGAGAGAGATGATACTATATGTTATAAATTGCCCTTATGATTATGTGTTATATATACAATATTTAAATACTTTTTTCATTTTCTTTGCAACTGAAGGAATGAGGCTTTTTTTCCATACTGCTTCTTTTCATTTAAAAAAAAAATGAAAGACTAAGATAAAAATCAAAGGAAGTTTGGTCAAAGAAATTCTTTAGTATCATTGTTGATGCCTTCTGAAAACTTTAGGCCGAGTTACTGCAAATGTTTCTAAATAATTCTACTTTATTAGTGTGCTTCTCTGAACAATAAAGAAAATTTTATTTCAGTTGAAGCAGAGACATCATCTCCAGACAAATAAAATAGCTTAGTTAGGACTTTGGGAAAAAGAAGATTTTAGCTTCTCCAACGCTCAGGCATATGTAAGTAACTCAAGGTTCGACTCAATTTTCCTCAATTATCTCAGTTTTCTTTTTCTCCCTAATTCACTCTCCCAGTTGTTTAGCCAGATAGAAAAACATCCCCATAGAACATGGCCATATATCTCTCCTGAGGCCAGTTATAACTATTGTACCCAAATTCTCTTTGCCTCCCACCGCTTTGATCATTTTCCACTCATCATGGAAACCCTGAAGTTATCTTTTCATTTCCCTACGACAACACGTCAAGTGCTTCATCTTGGAATTCACAGTTGGGTTGGGTTCTCAGGATACTCCCTTCCTATCTCTTCCTCCCTCACCCTGCAAAGGCTCTTCACCCAGATAGGGAAGCAGGTCAACCCTTTCATCAGCGCATTCCCAGGACGGAAGCTATGTCTGGAATGCCTTCTCCTGTGGTCCTGATGGAGCTCCTCCCTGCTGTCATTTATGGACCTCATCAGATCACACTTTCTTCTCAACCTCCCTTCAAATAACCAAAAAGGCCCCAGCCTCTGCCTATAGAAGTTCGAAAAGATTGCCTACAATATAGTAGTGTTTACAGGACCAACACTTCGTAATATTTTGTTGTTGCAGTTCTTTGAGCTTTATAGCCCATTATGTCAAGGTCATTCTTTCAGGCAGAACATTCTATAATTCATTTCTAATTCCGATAGGATGAAGTTGGGGCTTTGGCTATTTCCCCTGGGTTTGCCCTCTTAAACCTGGGACCACCCTCCCCCAGACTCACAGTTTCCAGGACAGGAGGCATTGGTTCCCCAAGAATCTCACTGAGAGAGGTAGTAGTCCGTGAGTCTGAATCAGGGTAGCCTCTTTGTTCACGTCCTGAAACCTGTAAATATGATATAACATTGCAAAAGAGACTTGATAGATCTAACTAAGGAGACTTCAGAGGTAACTATTATAGAGAAAGACCACTCTGGATTAATTAGGAGGGAGCCTATTTAATCACATAAACCCTTAAAAACAGAAAATAATTTTCTAATTTGAATGGGGTTTGGCCAGCTCCTTCTTGAGTTGGAAAGACAGAAGTGTGAGAAGAAATGCAGAACACCTCAAAGGGAAAGACCCAGCCCAGTGAACAGGCAGCGATAAAACAGAGAGCGTCTTCCTAAAACTGAAACGACCAATGAGCAAGATCTAAATTCATTTCCCTGTCTAGAAGAGCTTGATTATGGATTCATCCCTGGAGCCTCCAGGAAGATATAGAGACTGATAGCACCTTCATTTCAGCCTCGCAAGACTCAGTTAAAGTGCGAGACGACAAGGCCACAGACTTCTATAGATCAGTAACATGAGTAAGCAAATGGGAATTGTACTAAACCACTATTTCATTTATCCATTTGTTGATTTGGGCATTTTATTATGCCCGCAATGGGAAATGTATACATATGGCCATTTCTACTCCAAACCTTTGGTTTCTCAACTTGTAGAGTCTACATATGGTAAACAACCCCAACAAAATAATCATATGGCAGTGGATGATTGAAGGTATGTTCTGGAAAATGGCTCCCCGTCCTCACAGAATGTTAGCATCAAGTTAGTGGCTCACGACGCCAGGAGCAGGCCACATTAGAACTGCATTCATGTGGCAGCTTCTGGGAGTCCTGTATGACACAGGACGGTGGAACTCATGCGCTATCACTGCCTCACTAAGAATGTTTTCCAGATATAATTCATGTTCATGTTCATGTTCAGCATGTCCTAAAGCTGGATGGGCCCAATGCAATGACATTGTTAGTGTACGACAGACTGCTTTCCTCGGGAGATGGTATAACACTAAGGGTTCATTGGTTTCTGTGTCTGGAGCCAGAACATTGGAAGCTTTGTGGATAGTGCAGCTATGGGGATAGGGAGCCCATACTGGTGGGCCTGGGTATAGCACCTATTCCTGCCAATGTGTCTGTGGCACTGATGACAACTTTAGTGATACAGGCTACATATTTTTGAAAGACATGAGATAAACAAAAATGTACTTGTTACTTTGAGGTGATATCTTTACAAGCCCCAGGTCAATGGACCCCTAAAGACATCACTGCTACACCTTACACCTAAATATTTACAGGATTCTTCTGGACAGATGTCTCAGTCAGGGCTCTAAGGCTTCCTTGCTGGTCTTCTTCTATTGCTAGTATATGATGTCATCATTACAGTAAACCAATGATCTGCTCGTCAAATGGCCAGAAAGTGTAGATCTCTTTGTATACAGTTTTTTTTAAGGCGTTACCATAGTCCTGCAACCATCTTACTATGGTGGACAACCACGAAGAGAACCACATTGAGACTATAATTGTTTTTCAAGAGTCCAAGGCTCACGAGTATTCTATCATTTTTTAATTCTTCTATCTGCTATTGCCTTCTGCGTGTCCTATATGAAAACAACAGCCCTTGTGGATAGGAAAAACAGTTTTTGAGAGCGAGTCACTCTACCATGCCTTTCTTGCCACAATAGAATGAATCCTCTGAAATCATGATCAAATAAATCATTTCTCCCTTAAGTTATTTGTATCTGGTATTTTGTTACAGCAATGAAAAAAGGAACTAATACATGAGGGTGGTACTTTATGAGAATTCTCTACTCGTGATGAAATCACCTTCCCAAGACGTCACTTCCAAGTACCATCAACTTGTAGACTAATTTCAACAGACAAGTTTGATGGGGATACCAATTTTCAGACACAGCAGTGGGTAAAGTAAGGGATAGCTGAAGCCTAGTGCAAGCCCACTATCATGAACCTGATCTCAGGAATGGTAGATCCAGGGTGAGCTCCAGAAAACTAAGATGTGTTTTCAAAGCCTCCAGAGAGGGACCTGGAGCTTTGTAATTAATCCCCTAGGCTGCTTTCTCATAGTAAAGTATTGGGGAAAAACACTACTAAGAATCGCGAACATGTTTGGTAAAATGGAAAAGGAAAGCCAGAAAGACTGGATCCTGTATCAGGAAGTATCAGGAAACCACTTATCTATGCATGCAGATCTATGCATGCAGATAGATAGATAGATAGATAGATAGATAGATAGATAGATAGATGATACATAAATAGATGATAGATAGATAGATAGATAGATAGATAGATAGATAGATAGATAGATTGTAAAGTTAAATAACGAGCATGAGAAATATCCCAAAATATGGTACCCTATAAAGGAGTCTGGACTTGAGTCATCCTAAAATGTCTAGACTAGAATTTCATAATCATAAATGTTCATTATCTTAATTAAATTTTCTTTTCAAAGTATATATATATCCAGGCATAGTATCGGAAAATTTAATTTAATTGCCTCCTTCACCAAAAATAGGCTAAGTGAAACTGGGTAATTTAAAGAAATTAACATACTGATATAGATATCCTTTCCCAAGGTATAGATAGAAACATAGAAGAGTATAGGTATAGAAACAGACATATAAGGGTAAGGTAATATCCCAATATCATGGTTTAGGACAAGAAAGCAGACTTCAAAGAAGAAACGGAGAGGTATCAGAAGAATCCAGAGTGGATCCTTTAATAAGAAAGTGTCTAAATATACTTGAGTGAAGGGTTTTGGCCAATGCAGAACAAGATCTCAGGGAAAGAGGTAAGAAATAACGACTCTGTTATACTTCCCACTGAACTTTTTCCATCCATCCATAGGGTAAAATTGAGCCAAAAGCTAAGGACCAGACAGTCTGTCTTCTCAGCCTATAAACATGAGCTTTCATGAATATGGACCAGGACAGAGAGCAGTAGATGATGAAACTAGATGGACAAAATAAACATCACCAACATATGTGTTGAAAGGAGTCTGAACTCATGTATTTTGAAGTAGCTTTCAGGCAATTATCTCCTTTGATGGCTATATACCCACCTGATTTTTGTGTTATCAATTCATTCATTCAAGCGATATTATTTTGGTGTCTACAATTTTCATGACCCAATTCTGGCCACTGGTGAAATAGGATTGAATAGAACAGATAAATGTCTTCTTTCAACCATTTCAAAGATTTCTGGGAATCATCACGGATATTAGGCATATATGTTCCATCTATTCCACCAATTTTGTCAATATTTGCTTCTAGGATACCACTATCCACGGCTGCCATTATGGCTCCAGGTCACATTATTCTGTATGGGTTTCCATTATCAGTTACTCTACTGCCAAGGAAAACTCCAACTCAAGATTAAAACAAACACAAAAAATCATCTTTCTTTTCTCTTTTCTATATGAGTCTCATACTAAATCCTTAGAAATCAAGTTTGTAAAAACCCTTTTTGTAGAGGAATATTTATTATTTAAATCTAGCAACATCACTCCTCTGGGAAAGGATCACATTCAAGGCCTGTCTGATCCAGCTGGAGTAGAGCACACAACTTTAAGTATTCCAACCCATAAGGCAGTCATAGCACATACCTTAATCTCCAAGACAGAAGCAAGTAGAAGCAGAGGATGAAGCAGAGACAGGAAGCAGAGCTCAGAAGGAGTCAGTGTCAGACAGAAAAAGTGAGTTTAGGAGAGTCAGCTAACAGTGAGTCAGTTTGAAGCCTAGCAGAGCAGTTCAGTCAGAGAAGTTGTAGGAGTCAGAGTCAGATGAGTTCAGTCAAAAAAGTCAGCTGGCTCAGAAGGTCAGTTTTAACCAGTCAGCTTGGAAAAGAGTTTGAGCCAGAACAGCAAATGAGTTGAATCAGCCAACCAGAAGAGTCAGTTGAGTTCAATACAGCTCTGAGTTCAGAAGGAATTGTTCAGAGTGAGTCAGTCAGCAGTAGGTCTTGAAGGCTGAAACATTTCAGGTTTGGGTTTGAAGACTAGATTGTATGGAGGCTGAAGCCTTCTAGGTCTGGGCTTGTATCTTTAGGACTAGATTGTACAGAGATCAAAATGGTAGGACCAGGGATTGAATTAGCAAAGAATAAACTGCCTTTTGCCCTACATCTATGTCTACACCCTTTAAAGTTTTAAGGAATATACCCTGTGCGTGTAATGTTTATTTTCATGGTCAACTTGACTGCATTTGGAATCACCTACCAGGCACATTTTGAAACATGTCTTTAAGGATATTTCCACTCAAGTTTAACTAAGGAGGCAAGACCCACCCTGGTTATGGGTAGTACCACAGACTGAATGAAGAGGAGAAAGCAAGCAGAACATCAGTCTCTCTCCCTCCCTCCATCTCTCCCTCTCTCCCTCCCACCACTTTCTCCCTCTCTCCATCTCCCTTCTTTCCATCCTGAATATGGGCACAGTATGACCAGCTGCCTCACATTCTTGCTGTCACAGCTAGATCCACTCTTGCTTCAACACCTTCCCTACCATGATGGATGGAAGCCTCAGGTATATTCTCATAGCAACGACATAGCTAACATCTTTTCAATGGGTCGGCAATATAATGTAGGATCTAGGCATAGCTGTAACCCTCCATCTAAAACAATCCTTCATCCTATGAATTTACCTACTGGTGCCAGCCTTCCTTCCCTTGGGGTAGATTCTTACCCAGTCTTCAAATTCCTTTTTCTTTTCTCAGTAGAAAATTCAAGTCTGATTCAAGTGATTCATCAAAGCTAGAGAAGGAGTAGTCTGCCTTGGGCTTAACTGAGCAACAGGTGACATACAGCAACTCAATGATTTAAACTTTTACCTACAGAAAACGAAGAACTGTTACTGCAGTTAAAGGGAGAGAGAGATCTTCCAGAAGATTTACAAAATAGTTATGCTCTACCATTTAGCAATTATAAGTAATAAGCAAGTTGTCTTCTGGAAATTTTTGGTACTGCACACACTATGGCTGTAAAACCAACAGCCAACAATCTCAAACTGCTAATGTTACCCCCGCCGTAGGAGAAAATTTTTAAATCGTCAATTTTAATAATGATTATAGGACTTAAGAGTGCTGGGGCGGGGATTTTATCCAAGGCACTCTTAGGCTGGAGGATTATGGAGAAAACCATAACTGATGATTCCCTTTTAGTAAGTGCTAAATGTCTTGTAAGCCTGGGCCACATTTTTATGTTTTCAAAAGGCTTGCTATATAAACTTTACTCTAGAAGCAGATAAGTCAAACTTTCTAATTACATTCCACCGTGCCCGCATTTGATTTTAAGCCAGGCGATATCAGTCTGTCAGGTCCTCCAAGCTGTGACCACACCATTTTCTCCTCATTTTCGAATGGACATAGTTTTCATGTTTAGCAAATGTTCAGGCAAATGTTCAGGCTTTCTTATCCAGCCAAGAGCTGGCTTATCATTGTTTAACTCGAGCTATCTTCTTAGGTATTTTCGCCTCCAAGACTCTCAAGAAGCAACCTCTATATCTTATATATAGTTTACTGGAGTTGTGGTCCTGAGTTGCTGTGATGATAAATCCAAATTTACAACTTAGAGGCTTGAGTGTGTTTCCAGAAAAGTTTAACTGAGTATGGATGACCCACCCCAAATGTAAGCAGGACCATCCCTCGGGCTGGGGTGCTGGACTAAAAAAGGGAATAGTGAACTATGGTGATGGGTGGACACTCTCTGGTTTGAATAGGAAGCATGAATTTCTCTATTACCTAGTTCAAGCAGAGTGGCAGGATGAGCCTTCTGGGAGACAGCAAGATCATGAGGGCTCTGCCTTCCTGTACAAGTTAAGCAACCAAAGGGTTCATATTTTGAATATATTTTAGGAAGCACTGGAGATGTAGAGGGTAGTTCTTGGGAGAAGTAGGTTATGGGGCTATGGTGTTGACAAGCGGTGCTTGTTCCCCCCAAATCTCCTTCCTGACTGCTGAGGTCAGGGCTGCCCTCCTCCGGCACATCTTGCTGTTGTCATTAAGCTCTGCCTCATCATAGCGTCTCCACAATGGAGTCAGGCAAACCATGGGTTGAAACCTCTGAAATTAGGAACCAAAGAAAATCCTTTCTCCTACCTAGTTGTTTATATCTCACTGGCATAACCAAAGCTTGACTAAGACACAGTGTCTTAAATCATCCAGTAGTGAACAGTAGAAATCACTTTATACCCAAGACTCTTCCTTTCTTCCTTCCTTCTTTTCTTCCTTCCTTGTAGAAGTTTATTTTTAGTTATGTTTGAATTTTTTTTTTAATGCACTGTTGGGTGAAGGGCTATCCTAGGCTTTGGCCTTTTGTATTGTCTGCAGGTGTTGGATTTCCGTGGGAGACGTTTGATTGCTTATGATCTACACATGGTATCAGTAGAACATCTGAGGCGTTCTGAATTAATAAAACACCTGAGCGCAGACACTCGGGGTTCCACTGTGAGTCTGGTGCTGGCCATGATGGCGGTTCCCTTGTTGAGGCCTGGCAGGGCTTCCACTTATGAAAATGCCTCTGTATCTTCCTTGCTGAGCCCACATGGTGGTGTATTTTTATACTTCCTTCCTCACTTTCTTTCTTCCTTCCTTCCTTCCATCCTTCTCCATTCCTTCATTATTTATTTATTAGTTCTTTTGTGTGTGTGTGTGTGTGTGTGTGTGTGTGTGTGTGCGCGCGCAAGCGCAAGTGCACCAAATGTCTAGATACTGTTCTTCAGTCTCCATTCACTTTGATTTTGGAGACAGGAGCCCTCACTGGGGCCTGCAACTTGCTGATTTGGTTAGACTAGCTGGTCAGTGAACCCCAGGAATCTGTCTTGTCCTCAGAAAACTACAGAACACATTATCAAACCCAGCTTTGTACATAGATTCTAGGAATCAAACACAGGTTGCCATGCTCATGTAGCAAACACTAACTGAGCTCTCTCTCCACCTGACTATCCAAGACATAAGAACAGGGCACAGGCTGTCTCTCTACTCCAACTTGTTTGTATCTTGTCTGTGCTCTAACTCAGCAAACCACAGTTGGTACTCTTTCATGTTAGACTTTCAGATTCAACCTAACAGATATCTCACCCTTAATAATATTGGTATATAAAATTCAGATAAGCATTTTATGGTCCTTTGGTTTTTAGAGACTTTTTATTTCTCTCAATAAAACTGATCTAACACTAATGTGTCAACTCACCAATTTTATCTTTTGCAATCTTGGTAATTCCAATTGTCTATTAACAAAGCCTGGGTGATTAGATTCTTTGCCTAGTAAGGCAGTAACAAAACACATCAATGTTCTTTTATTTCATTTTTTTTATTGCTGAAATAACAGCTCATACAATTTCCAAAAGATTTAATCTCTAAACTTTGCATGACTCGGGGTTGAAATGAGAAGGCAATGAAAAACATAATTGATATCACTGTGTTGCGTTGAGAAGGAACTTTGCAGGGGCAGCAAAAATGCATCAGAATGTCCATGAGGAGCGAACAGAACCTGTAGCTGATACTTTATCAAATGAGTTGAACGGCAGCAGCAAACAGAGTTAAAATTATGCTGAATTCACCAGAAAACCAAGAATAGAACCATTCCTAAATTCCACTTTCCATTCTGTCTTTTTGCTTTTCCTCCTTTTTAGAAATTTCATTTTCTCCCTTGCCAGTGGCTCATAGTAACAGCTTTGTCTGGCCTCTGAATTCTTCCTTGTCATTGAATGCCAGATGGAGTCTTGAGGAGTCCTGGCTTCATTCTCGCTTTGAACTTCCCCAGACTGCAGGTCATTAATTGTTCAGTAAAATAACTGAAGATCAGATAAAGTTGGTTAACCCCTCGGAGCTGATGCCCCCCCCACCCACAGCCCGCAGCCTTGGCTTTCCAGGCTTTACGAGCCCTTCTGCTCCCCTGCCAGCCATCTCAGGCCAGCTCTGGAGGGCTCCACACAGGTTCCTTTTGTTGAACTCAATACAACCTCTCGAGGGCACTAAAAGAGTTAAGGAACATTAAAATCAAAATTTATTTGCACTTTACCCTTTTCATCGCTTGTGCTCTGGTTGAGACAGCAGGCAGTGCCTCTCCCTGCTTTCCCTCCTGGCACTCCACAGAACCAACAGTTAATGGATCTATTAAAGAGCCGGGCTATTAAAGAGGAGGGTGTTATATGCGTGGGCTGCAATTTAATATATCTGTGGTTGACCCAATTAACTCATTAACTGCCTCTTTCCCCCAAATTGCTCACGCTGGCTTAGGAATAAAGCCCCAGAAAATGGGAGGTGGAGGCAAAGAAGCAGGGAGATGGGGAGAGAGGAAGAAAGAGAGAAATATGTTTATACTAGATATATAGTCTCTGCGTACAAAAATATATAAAATATAAAATGCATACTGTAGAAAACCACAGAAGGCAAACGACGCCTGCAGACCTGCAGTGAGTAGTAACAGGCCAGAAGTGTGAGTGATATATATAAAGCACGTGAAATTGATCATAGATTTAGGGTAGTATAATACGACATATTTTCCAACTACCTAATAAGAACACTGAATATGTTTAATAGAAATAGAGTGTAAGAAAACAAAATCAGGAAGAACAATGTAGAAACTCATTCTTGTACGAAATTGGAAGTCAAGATATCTGTCCACATGACGTGGAGTTTGATACTCGCTCTAGAGTCAGTCAGGTTTTTCAACAAATTATTTAAGAAAACCTACACCTGGCTTTGTGAAATGACTGCCATGGGAAGCTGTCAGAGCCTTCAGCCAGCCTCACCCCACCCAGTCTTGTTTGATTTCCTTAATGGCCCTCCTCTTTCTAAGAAGTAAAAAGGCTTTGTGAAGATAAGGGTACATTAGAACCCAGCCACACAACGAAGGCAAGTGTCACAGAGGAAATGCATTGAACGTGACAAAAATGTTCAATCTCTACTCAAGCTTCGGTTTGGTTCGGTTTGGTTTTCTGCTGCTGTTGTTCTGTCTTGTTGCTTGTTGTTCCTAGGACTATAACAGGGTGGGTGCGTGCCAAAGCACCTTAATGCCATGATGCTTTACTGATGGGGATAGGGAGGGATATTGTGACCACAGAGAGATCTTGAGAACGACGGAGCCATTTAGTTAGACCTTGCAGTGGGCCAAGTGACAGCAACTGTATACAGACGGTTTCCAGCTGTGAAAACACTTAAGTTTACAGCTTGTGTGTGAGGCAGGCTTTGAAGGTTCTCCCTGGCCCCTCCACCCAGAGCTCACTTGTATGGCAGACCGCAGGAAACATGCATTTGCAGTATTATTTAAGATACTTTCTCCATTGCTTTCTAGATAAATAGTCTGGAGTCTTCGTACGTTCACTGAAGCTGTAGGGACTATTGTCACAGGGGTTTGAATTCTGTGACATTAATGACAGAAGGTTCAGTTGCATAAAGGGAATGCCAGAGTCAACATCTGACTTTACCTTTCCCTCTACAACCTTACTTATTAAAAAAAAAAAAAAAAAATACACACAGGAAAGTTTGATTTTGACCTCTAAGGAGAGGTCTATAAAAATGATTGTCCTGGACTGGGGACACAGCTCAGGGTTGAAAGGGACATTCCTGATGTGCATAGTCCTGGGTTCAACCTCCCGTACCACAAACACAGGACAAACAAATAACTCTCCCTGGCCGGAGGTGGCGCACGCCTTTTATCCCAGCACTCAGGGGGCAGAGGCAGGCAGATCTCTGTGAGTTCAAGGCCAGCCTGGTCTACAGAGTGAGTTCCAGGACAGCCAGAGTTACAACAGAGAAAGCCTCTCGAGAAACCAATAAATAAATAAATAAATAAATACTTTAATAGCTATGAGGATTTGACACCCAACTATAAGGAAGGTAATTGTAATGCAATGAAAATTGCAATCCCTAGTGAGAGAAAAGAATCACCAAGTTCCTGTGATCTTTGTCCTCTTTGACTAAAAAAATGTCTGCCCAAATTTATTATAAAGCTACACCTTTCAGTTTTTAGTATGGCTACCCTCGGGTTCCTAGTGTTGAATCTGTTATTCTTTATGCTGTACAGATATTATTAAACATTCATAACCAGTTTATAGTTGTTCATAAAATTTTACCGTTGTGCAGAAACACTTTCCGGGTTGCTCTCCTCGACTCCTTGATACAACGCCGCTTCTATTATGCCTCTCAAACTACGTCCTGTTACAAAATAACTGTAAGGGAAGCTTACTACCAAACTCAGCCAGCTGCCTTTATTTTAAATCAGGGCCAAATGTCACCCCTTCCGTTTGTAAGACATGCACAAGACACTAAGACAAGCCTGATCTGTATGACAGTAGTACCAAGATGAGTGTCAGACAGTGCCAGGCCTGAGAGCCACCTGTGCTACTGACTAGCTGTGGATCGTCACGCAGACTGCTTAATTTTTTTCATTTCTCCAGTCTGTGATACTACCTATACAATAAAATGCTTGGGGAAACCAAAGGACAAAACAACATGCTAAGCACACACTAAATCTAGTGTGTCATTAAGATCTCATTCAGAGAAGTACCAGCACTGAAAGTCACTCTGTAGACCAGGCTGGCCTCAAACTCCCAGAGATCCATTTGCCTCTGCCTCCAGAGTGCTGGGATTAAAAGCGTGCGCCACCACTACCTGGCAGGAATTCGGATTCTTAAAATACACCACATAAGGATGGGAAAGATGAGAAAAAGAACCGAGC
The DNA here is from genome assembly GCA_026225945.1 of Cricetomys ansorgei. Taxonomy (NCBI): domain Eukaryota; kingdom Metazoa; phylum Chordata; class Mammalia; order Rodentia; family Nesomyidae; genus Cricetomys; species Cricetomys ansorgei. The sequence goes on along the minus strand of JAMJFZ010000239.1, from coordinate 34,023,297 downwards.
AAGCACAGTATTAAGAGTCAAATCATACAATAATGACTTCGTGCGGAAGGAGCTTTCAAGTTGCACAAAGGGAAATCCCAAAAAGTTCTCTCTGCTATGGTTTGGAAGTGGCTTGAAAATGGCTCCGGGTTTCCATGTGTTAGACGCTTGCCCTCTGATGAGGCACAGTAGGGAGCAGATGATGCTTTAGGAGGTAGAACAGTGGAGGTGACTGGACCCTGGGAGGCAGTGCCCTCGGATGATGGATGCTGCTGCTGAGCCCTTCTCACGGAGCCCCAGAAGATGGGGAAGTTACAGAAGAAAGAGATGCTCCCCTGCCCTCTCGCTGGCTTCTGTCTCACTGTGGAGTTTCTCACACCTCTGCTATGATGTCACTCACTATTTGACCCTTTCCAGAGACTAAACTGACAAAGCTACCTGTCCTTGAACATCTCGCCTCCAAAACTGTAAACTAAAACAAGCATCTGTCATCAAAGAACACCCAGATGCAGTTACTTTGTCATTGGAACAAAAAAATGAGCTAATATGATCTCTAAGAAACTCATCATTTGTGTGTGTGTATGTACCACGCTGAGAATCAACTGAGAATCGTGCTCAGCCATGCTAAGCAAACACTCTACCACTGAACTATATCCCTCATCCATCAAAAAACACATTTTAACTATAAAAAGAGTCAATTAAACTGAAAATCGCCAAATGCACATTGTGAAGCTAATACCAACTGTTCAAAAGTTCTATAGTTCAACATCAATATCAGCTGTCAGTTGGGTAAATGTCTCCTGAGGGCTCATGTGTTAAACGCTTAATCACCAGATAATCTATTTGCAGTTAGTAGATTCTTTAAGAAATAGGGCACAGTGAAGGAAGTCAAGTCAAAAATGATATGTCCTTGATGGGGACATTGGGACCCCAGCCCTTTCTGCCTCCTTTGCTTCCTGCCATCGAGGGTGTCAGCTCCTCTGCCATGTGGCTCTGCCACAGTGTTCTGTGCCAGGACAAGCTAAGAGCACCGTGCGCTAGAGCTGCTGAAGCAGTAAGCCAAAATAAATCTTTCCTCCCCTGAACTTGTTTATCTCAGGGATGTTGTCATGGTAACAGGAAGGCGACAGATGTGATGTGTAAGACAGTGACTGTCAGAACGAGGAAATTTGTCAAAGACAAGAAGGAGGAACTCTTCATAGTTCATCAAGAAGACAAGAAAGAGGCTGAAGTCGTGGCTTGTACCTTACATATAGATAAACCCATAGTCATTTATACGCCGACCTTTAAAAAGGCACGCATCTACCCTGCAAAAGAAAATTCAGAATCGCACTTTGTGGGCTCAGGATAGGGAGATATTGCTTAGGAAGATGGTAAAGTAGACTTCAGAAAGCAATGGACTGAAATACTTACAGTATGTCTAACTGAAATATGGCTTGTATCAAGAATATGTAAAACCAAACCACCAAATAAAAGAGAAGGTCCAAAGATGTGGGTAAACATTCATGAAGGGAAGTATCTGAATAGCCAATAAACACATGGGGAAACGGGAAGTAAATCTATAATGAGATACTGATCCGCACCCACTTGAATGGCTAACGTGAAAGGGACCGATGCTAGTAAATGCTGGCGCTAATGTGGACCAAATGGCAACCTTATACATTTAGGCAGGAATTTTAAATGGTAAAACTCTTCTCAAAAATAGCTTGGCGGTCTATTAAAAAGTTAAATGTTTTTTAACTACATTTTCCGACATTGCTATTCTTGAGCGTTTAGACCGAAGAGACAAAAACACATGCCCACAGCATCACGTACGCAAGCATTCGTAGTACATGTACGTGCAGAAGTCCTCGGGACGGACTGTAAGGTGGCTCCAGCAGTCAGGGTCTCCTAATCTTCAGGCTAGGTGACAATACAATCCCCTCCTTGGGGTGTGAATGGACCAGTAAGTTGCTTCTAGCCAATGGACAAGACCAACATGATACAACTCCCCTCTTGTGGTCACGGTCCATTGTATGACTCTGTCTTGTCAGCAGGCTGTCTGCTGAAAGTGTGGCTCTCCATTTCTGGCATCTAAGCAACCAGCCCCCTACTGCCTCCAGGAAATGATCTCTGGCAACAAGCTAAGTAAGCCTGCAAGAAGATCCTTCCTCCTCCGGAAGAGAACCCAGCGTTGGCCGACACCTGGGTCGCATTCTTACCAAGGACCCAGCTAAAAACTCTGCCTGGCAAGATAGCAAATGTGTATTGTTTGAGGCTGAATTTGGGACAATCTGACACAGAGCAATATCAAACTAATGCCAACTCAAAACCTGGAAGCACCCAAATACCAGCAAGTGCAAGTGTGGTAAGTTCCTAGTGAACGAAGCGAGAGTTTGCTGCTATTCATAACAACAGGACGAATCCCTGGAATAGCTGAGCCAAAGAAACTAAAATGCTGTGTGGCTTCATTTCTATGCAGTTCCTCACTCACTGCAGTCTTGGGAACACAGTGCTGCTACTAAGGCACATGCCTAATAGGCACGAGGCCCTGGGTTCAATCCCCAGCACCACAGAAAACAGAGCGAGGCGATGCATGCCTCCAGTCCCAGCACTTGAGAGGTGAACTCATAAAGATCGTAAGTTCAGGATCATCTCCAGCTACATGGAGACCTGGAAGTTAACTTGGGTTTCATGAGTCCTTGTCTCCCAGACAGAAAGAGGGGCACAAGAATATATCAATAAAGTGATTCTCAAGATATATGTGTCAGGGGATAGAGAGACGGCTCAGGGGTTTAGAGTATTGGTTGCTCTTCCAGAGGACCCAGGTTCAATTCCCAGCACCCACATGGCAACTCACAAGTATCTGTAACTCCAGTCCCAGGGGAGCTGACGCCCTCACGCCAATACACATAAAGTAAAAATTAGATTATTTTTTAAAAAGTGTGTCTGTGTGTTTTAATCTGTAAAAAAAAAAAAAAATTTAAACATAAAGAACAAATTTAAAGCAACTATTTTAAAGGGAGCTATTGTTATGATTTCCACTAAAAATAAATAAATAAATAATAAAGACTTCAAGTTGCAGAAATGGAAATGGTGAGAAGCAGGAAACTATGCCTGCACACGCTGTGGCAGCTTAAATGCGAGCAGCAAATGGAAGGAAGGTGTTCTCTCGGTCGGACGGCTGCTACCACAACAAAATGCTTTAGACAGCCGGGTTTAATTCATATTTTTTTAAAAACCCAGGTAGTTATTCCTTACAATTCTCGAGGCTGTAAAGTCCAAGATCAAGGTCCCTGAAGTCTCATGCTGGGGAAGGCTGCTCTTTTCTCCCTACGGTATCCTTTGCTTAGCTTCACATGGAGGAGGGAGTGAGCGCATCAAGCCAGTCCCGGGTGAGAAGCACTCCTAGTCAGCCACCTCCCTAAAGGCTCCCATCTTCGCCCCATTACCATTGGGTTTCAAGTCCAACACGTGAACTTTGAAGGATGCGTTCATTAAAACCAAACATGTCAAAGGTAGCTACCAAACTTCCAGCCTAAGTATTAGACAGATGGCGATATTACTAAACGTAAAAAAAGAAAAAGAAAGCCCAGGTGTTTTAGCTGCAGAGAATCCTAAGGTGGAGGCTTTAAATTGAACTGAAGGTGGGCTGAAATGCTGCCTGTAAATAGGCGAAATGTTTTAGTTTCATTTTCCTGTTGACTTTTTTGCTTATGATATGAATGATATTGTTCACTCAAGATGTTTTTGTTCATACTTAATCCATACACCAAAATTGTACCAGTATAAGGAAAAGCCAACTTTCTGAAATTATCGTGGATATTCTGAATGAAGAGAGAATATAACTATAAATGAACCTGGCTCATTTTCATATTGATCTACAACTAAAACTTTGAAACCCCACCCGCCAGTCAACTCCTACTTAATTATCTTCTGAAACAGGATTATGTTCCCTCCCCTCTGACTGCCCAGCTGTCTTGTTCCCGACACTTGTGAGACCTGCAGGTTTGCCTAAATGAACAGATGCTGGAAGAAGGGCCAAGATTCAAAATGGAGCCACCACAGGGAACGCATTTAATGAAACACTTGGCTGGGTGGATCTAAAATCCGATGAGGTAACATTTCAAGTAACGACCTTTCAATCTGGGGCTTGTTTTAAAATTGATCATTATGCAGTATGTCGACAACATAGCACGTTTTTTTTTTCCCCTCCTTTTCCTGACTGAGACATCACCCAACTTGCAATTGGAAAGAGACGCCTCATCTGCATGAATACAGAACAGGGATTGTGATTCAATAAAGCTAAGTAATCCAAAGGACACTGAACCTGAGATGGATTGAATGTGTCCGCCTGTGGCTCACGGTCCACCACAGGCATCTGAGGAGCAGCTGCCCCATCTCAGCACCTCTCACCTGCACCGTCACGAATGGACAGAGGCTTAAATCACTAACTGCAACTTACCTACCAGACACTTCTTCACAGCAGAGCCTACCAATGGGAAGGCTTCTTTGCCTAGGGCTGCAGGACCAGCTGTTTGTGGGTTGCTTCTCCCAGGCCACCCCTCTCCCACCGTGGTTGCAGTCCCTCCTTCTTTGAGATAGATTTAATTGGGGCGTGGGGGGAGGGGAATGATAAAAATCCTGCACACCCTCCCTCCCCTCTCCCTTTGCCTCCAATCCCAGTGAGCCTAAAACTTTCACATTCGTCCTCTCGTCTTCTCCAGTAGAGTTCAAACTCTGTCACTAAGGACCTCAGAAGTCATGGTTACAGCTGATCCTAATCCCTGGCCACAAAATTCTTTGCTCTTCTTATGGTCAATGGACTTCATCCTTTGACCTTTTTTGCAAAGCCGTTCCCTCAGCCGAAGTGTCAGTCCAAAGTTTGGTTTCTCTGGCTATAAGCGTCAGTTCCTCCACCTCCTCGTTCCTGCCCTCACAGCGCAAGGGTATTCCCAGGACATACGGGAAAGGATTAATACCTCATAACTCAATAAGAAAAGGTCAAACCACTAAGAGAAAATGAGAAACGTATCCGAGCAGGCAATTTAGAGAGAGAGATCTCAAAAGACCTTCCGTTGCTTGATTGTTTCTTTTCCTTCAAATCCATAATCCTCACCCCATAATTTAAATCCTTTCCATTCTCTCACTCGAATCCTTACACCCTCCCCTCCGTCTGCTCTGAGTCACCCATCTGCCATCCTCTCCTGGTCACCACCACTTCCTATAGACGGCGGCCGGGTACAATCACAGGACCTTGTGACTTTGCTGTCTGTCCTACAAAGTTGAGGCTTTTAACCTCACGTCGGGCCTGGAGTCCCATAGAAACCATTCGAGATGATTTTCACAGTACTGATGGTGCTTGTTTCCATTCACTGTTATATTTTATGTTGCTACACAGGAAAAAAAAAAAAAAGATTTCCAACTATCAGGTGGGAATGACCTGCATCCCATCATCATCCAGCAATGTTTTAGTCCGTTCAAGTCTACAAAAAACATAAACACTTGCTTAAAGGCCCACGCAAACTCATGTTTTCTGACTCAGAGAAACTGCTTTTATCTTTTTTTTTTGGTCTGTTACTTGAAATAATTTTTCTATGTGTCTATATATTTATATTTTTATATATTTGTAAATACGTATAAATACGTATATTTGAAGTATAGCTTTGTGTGGTTAAGTTTATACACAAACTGTATTCTGTAGCCCCGCAATTCTCTCTCTCCCTCTCTCTCTCTCTCTCTCTTTAAATTTCTCTGTCATTGCCAAGATGTCCTCTAAACTGTACAGTGTGTGATCTGTATCGATAACATCTCGAACCCTCAGTAATATTTGACCCGTTTTGCTAGCCCAGACAGTGAAAAGGGCCTTGAGCTGCCTTCCCTGATTCCCAGCATGATGGCTTCAAGTGTTGAGCAGGTAGGTACTTCTCTCCTGTGAAAAGTTGGCTGTATCTTTCCCCATTTTTCATTTGGAATACTCTCTTTCATCTTGGGCAGCGAGCTACGTCATGGAAATATAGCCTTTGAGTATTTCTAGTACTAATTTCCCCCTATTTTCCTCTCTGTCTAGTAGCAGACTCTTAGCCTTGTTTGAGGGTGTCGGTGGTTGCGTGAAATTTGATACATTTAATTCTGACATAGCCAGTTACATGGATCTTTTCCTTTGTGGGCTGTTTCTTATGGAAAGAAAACTCTTGACTTAAGAAGCCAAAATCTGAATTTGTCTCCCAACTCTCTATGTACATCCACGTGTATACATTTCGGGTACACATATCACGGAAGGCTTGACCTCAGCTGCAATATATTTTCCAACCCTAAGTGAGGGGTAATTTTGCGTTATTTTTACCTCATTATCACAACATTATGCCTTGGAAACTCCATTCAGCCCTGACTGAGCACACCGTCGTCTAAGCGCCTCTGTACCAAGGAATGTAGCCAAATGCACTGTCGATATTTCCTCGATTTGTTGTTTTTATATAACTGCCATGATGTTTCAGTTTCGCAGTTCTGGGAGTCACAGGGAGGGCTCCGTGCTTACCCAGAAAGTGCTTTTCCACTGAGCCACACCCTGGCGCTCACTGCTTAACGTCTTTACCACAAGCTCTGAAGTCATGCTTCTAAATTATCTCTTATAATGTTTGCCTTATTTCCTTATTGTGTTGGGTTTTACTTGCACTGTTTTGGAATGATTCTGGTTATTCTGGACCATACTGAAATATTTATATATTGTGTCTTTCCATCTGACAGTAAAGTCTCTTCATTTATTTTAATGCTCATTTCTTTTCCCAGTTTAATAGCTTTCCTTGTGTATACTATTTCTTTTTCAAGGGATTTTATAGACTTTTTGTGGATACATTTGCTAGTTACTCCATGTTTATGGCTGGAAATGGCTTGGTAGAGTGCTCATTGGCATGCAGGAAGCCTTGATTCAGTCCCCAGCTCCACATAAACTAGGTGCGGTAACATTATTAATCTAGTACTGCAGAGGCAGAAGGAGGAAGGTCAGAAGTTCATGCCTATCCTCAGCTGCACAAAAAACAGACAAAAATGCCACAAACAGTAACAACAACAGCATCCCATTTCTAGATATCCCTGTCACATCTCTGGAGGAAGAGAACCCCAGCATGTCTCAGCCCTTCCTTGCCACAATTATTCCTCTGCAGCCACTGTTCTCCCTCTGGGTGTGGAGGACACACCCAACTGAACTCCTAGGTGTTGCTGGGTACGGGAGCTTACCACACCCCTCCGTAAGCAATCTCAGAAATGCAGGCTTATCGTGGTACTCCTCTGCTTGGAATCCTCCAGTGGCATTTTGTCAAGATTACTCCAGAAATGCTTTTGGAGCACAAAGAACCTCCAGCATCTTGGCTGTTGCTTTCCTACCATTACTTTCGATGGTATTTCTAGTTCTTGGGCTCCCTGTAGGGCGCTGCGCTACACCAAGCATCTTTTTCATCCCTGATGGTGTCCTGTTCCTGTAGTCTTGCTTCACTTTGACATGCTCCTTTCAGCTTACGCCACTTTCTTGTTTTCGCTTCTGGAACCTATGTCTCTCCAAGAATCCTTCTCTCGTATTACAGAAACCTCCCTGACTCCTCCCCATCTCTCCTACCCCAGTGACTAGCACAGCTATGTCAGCAGCTATCTGAGCCAGATCTATACCCATGGGCATAGCATGCCCACGCTGCAATATAGCCTGACCTCTAGCATGGTGCCTGCAAAGGAGGAAAAAATCTAACGTGTTTTGAGCTTACCCTTTTGACAGCACATTACTGCTTCCCAATATGCCCAGAGCTTTTTCTATAGGTTAATAAAAACTAGATTTTTTTTTAAATGTTCACTATGTATATTTACTGTACATGGCACTGTGTTACATAGGAAATTTTCACACAAGTCTGAGCTGTGCATTGAGCATATCCTCTACTACACACACACACACACACACACACACACACACACCTTAGATGTAACTTCCATGCAGATAAATGCCTCCTGATTTAGGACATGTTATTAAAGGTACTATCTCTCGAATGGAAATAAACTTTGCCCATAGAAATTACAACTTCTTAAACAGTAAGAAAAAGGATTTCCAGTTTGCTCACCTCTCTAAAAACTATTAAAAAAAAAAGTACGTCAAGAAAGCCCTAAGAATTAGAAGGCTTTGTCTAAGAATCAGAAGGCTATTCATCCAGAGCAGGTGATCAGAGACTCTAACTGTCCCAGGAAAGTGCGATCTAAGTACCCCAGATGAACTTTTACATTTCAACGTCATTGTCATTGTGTCATGTAGCTAGACCTCCCGATTATTTCCTTTTCAAAGGAAATAGCAACTGTTCCCAAAGTGGAACAAATAGCAATTTGTTCCAAAATAGACAGCAGGATCCGAGGCAAGGTTGGGAATACAGTAGCCAACTATTGTGAATTAAATATATGGGCGTAATAGCCATGCGACCTGGCCTCTTCACGTCTCAGATATGCCACTTACTATCCAAGCAGACTAGTGATAGGCTCTCTTTCTTTCCGTTTTTGTTTTTAACGAATAAACACTAATTCCTTACAGTAAAGTAAAATTACTGTTTTAAAAATCCTCTTAATCACTGAGAGTCCAATTTCACCGCCATATCGATAATGACTATTACTATAGTATCTATACTATGACTATAATATATATAATATACCATGACTATATTACTATACTACTATATACATTATATATACATATACATATACATATACATATACATATACATATACATATACATATACATATATATACTACTATATACAGTAACGACATTACCATAAGGACTCTTATTAAAAAAATTTTAGTGAACTTGTGTTTCTTGGAAATTATATGTGTATATGCATGAACATAAACACATGTGCATGTATAAGCAAAACTGCTGACACAAAAGACTGTCTCCTAGCACATGTTACAAAGCACTCCCCAGAAAGGTCTAGTTTGTACCCTCACATAAGGGAGCATTCATCTCATTAGAGCAATGCTAGCATCGTTACTATTTTAACAGTCTCATCCTAGGACCGGGGCTTTGACTCAGGGGTAAACTATGGTCAGCACATGCCACGTCCTGAGTTCCGTCTCCAGCAAAGCAGAAAAACAAATGGATGCTAGTGATGATCTACGAAAGAAGCTGATTTACTTTTAATACGTTGAATTGTTTTAAGTAGTCGCTGACTAAATTGTCCCTCTACTACTAATTACCTTTATCTCCCATTGTCATGGTTTTTTTTAATCTTTCATTGGATATATTGCACATGATACTATAAAGGCTTCCTTTCTTTGTCAACCAAATGAGTAGACTTCTACCTACAGAGTGGTCTTCACTAATTATGCAGAGTAGATTCCAGAGCTCATCATAAACTGCATGTCCGTCAAATACCAGCTGTTCATATAATTACGTTTTGAAAATACCCTTTCTTTTACACCATAAGTTCTACTGCCTCCAATTTAGGAGTCAATGGATATTTATTGCTAAGTACATTTTTAATAGAGTTCTACTAAAAATCTCTTGGTCTGTCTTTAAGTTCTAAGGACAGGTGTCAGAAGCACATGCCCTGATGTCAAAAAAATTCAGTGTTTCGGCTGCTTTCCATCACTGTAACAAAATGAAGCATAACTTGGGAAGAGGGAGAAAGCTTAGCCTTCCATTCAGAAGCTTCAGAAGCTTCAGTCGGTGGTCATTTGGACTGTTGTTTTCGGCCTGAGGCAAGGCTGAACATCACAGTGAGAGTCCATGGAAAAGAAAGCTGATCACTTGTGTAGACAGGAGGCAAAAGACAAAGAGGAAGACATCGAGGTGCCAACATCCTTTCCAGCGGCACGCACCAGTTCTCCAACACCTAACTATCATGACACTCCTTTAAAGATCCAACCCTGGAACAGACTAGCAAGTGGGTCGATCATACGTGGGTCTACGGGAGACGCTGATCCAAACCGTGATGCAATTTGAAGAACATTAGAATGAGCCGCAAGGGTTTGCTGTGACAAGACACCACACCATGTTCAGCTTCTCCCATGAAGCATTCTTTCTACTGTCTTTAATTTATAATTTTTTTCTCCAATATAAAGAAACTTTTGGAAAATGCTTCCATTCTGAATCACACATTGAAAACTCTTAATAACGGAATCTGGTATCTAAAAAGATGAAAATAGTTCTTGTGTAAATTACTGAAAGCACAAACAATAATAGTCTGTTCATTCCCTCAGACTTGAGCTTACTCTGGGCCTACACAGGCCAAGCTGCATATCAGACAGAAATTGCTGAAAATTTAGTCTACGGTGTCACTCCCAAGGCTAGCCACTTGAAGCTGCTGAGGGTATGCTTATGAGAAAGATGAATGTACTTCAAAGGCGATGCTGTGGACCTTTTTCCAGTTGAATGAATTAAGATTACATTCTGAGTTTAACAATAGGTTCCAATTATATTTTCGTTGCTGATGTGTGCTTCCTGGGACATGTTAGTGACTTTTTTAAAATTCTTGTTGCTTTTCATACCTAAAAGATGAAGAAATTAAACATTATGTGAGTGAGGTTCAAATTCATTGGTTTAAGTTAGACTCACTGAGCTACTGCAGATGCACGACGGATCAAGACACTGATTAAGTGTTACTAGTGTATATATATATATATTTATATATATATACACACACACACACACACACATATACACATACACATATATATCACATATATTATATATACATATATATCATATATATCATAAATCGTCTATATTATGATACATTGTGATATGTTATATCAACATATCATATATATTATTGATAAATTAATATATTAATTATATATAATTAAATGCATATGTATTAAATATATACTGCATAAAATAATTCAATTCCTTAAAGGAAACTTATATGTGTGTGTATGTATAGATAAGTGTGCAATTACATGGGTGTGTGTACAAGTATGCATGTGAAAATGTGTGTGAAGCTAGAGGTCAACTCCAGGTGTCACTCCTCGGGAGCAACCCACCTTGTGTTTTGAGACAGGGTCTCTCCCCGGCCTTGGGCTTGCCAAGTGCATTAGGCTGGCTGGCCAGGAGGGACCGAGGACTCTTCTGCTTCCACCTCCCCAGTGTTGGGACTACAGTCTAACACCACCATGCTTGGCTTTTTACATAGATCTTGGGGATCAAAGGTTCTCACTGGCTGAGACATCCTCCCAGACCCTAAAATAAATTTTTAAAAAGCATTTTATTGCAATTATGGTCAAATGTTTGCATTAACTTCAGAAAGGCATTTATTTGCTCCTCACTTATTCCAGGCATGTATATGTGGTAAGTCTGCATTCTCAGAACTATCTTGTGGGTTACACCGCTCAACTCAAGGACTTCCATTCATAAATTAGACTGTGTGTGGCCTTTCATAGGCTCATCCAATGTATGCTCTGTTGGACAGATAATCTTCAGGTTTAAAAGAAAATGTCATTCCTGGAATATATTATTAGTCATCTGTAAATAATATTTCTGTCCAAAGAAATACAATTTTACTGTTTTATAAATACATTTTTCTATAAGAATATTTCTAGAAGTTTCCAAGCTAAATGGAATGACCCTAATAAAAAATTGTATATGGTTGCTATGGGTAAGAAATCCAGATCGTGGCTAGGTGTAAGAGCATGTACCTTTAATCCCAACACAGGGGAGGCAGAGGCAAACTACTCTGTGAATTGGAGGCCAGCCTATTACATACTGAGTTCTAGATAACCCAGGGCTCCATAATGAGACTTTGTCTCAAACAAACAAACAAAAATCAACAGTAAGTCTGACCAGCAAAGACAGTATTAAAGCAATAGGCAAAGTCACCTGCTGCCATGCTTGATACCTGAATTCCACCCCAGACATCCACAGGGTTGAAGGAGAGAAGGGACTCCTGCATGTTGTCTTCTGATCTCCACAGTCACGTATGCCTTGTGAGCACATGCTCTATGCTCAAATGCTCACACATGCACATACACACACACACACACACACACACACACACACACACACGAAGAGAGAGAGAGAAAGAGAGAGAGAGAGAGACATGCACATGGCCAGACAAGAGCACGCTCACAAACATACAAGTGCACAAATAATAAATGTAACTTTTAACTTTAAAAAAAAAGAGATCTAACCTCAAATTTTAAAAACCTGGTCATTGCATCAAGAAAATTCAAGATTTATCCTTTCCTGTTTTAAGATACAGAAGTACCTCCCTTTAAATTTATTACTCCCAATTTAGTGATAGAAATCATAAAATGATATAATAATATACATTTTTTTCTTTAAAACTATTAAAAATGCTTGAATGCAAGTAAGTCAAAATGAGTAATATTCCAGAGAATAATGAGTCCTCCCTAAGCAAGGAGAAACGATTGCTCATTTTTATTTCTAGGGGCTTTGCATAGGCTAGGGGACCGCAGGGAGGCATGAGACTAGTAAATGTTAAAACTTTGCTTGTGAAAAGATGAATTGACTAAAAGTATCAACCTCTACATGTACCTTGGCTAAAAATGCCCACCATCTATGAATGCTCATCTTGGGAGTTTTCCTGACTAAGCAGCATCAAAGAAAGTGACAGTGATTTAGAGAAAAGAAGAGCAGGTCTGGTTCTGGGAGCCAAGCATTGCTAAAAGGGGTGTTGACTTTCAGCCATCAAATACTTAGAGTTAGAAGTGACCTGAGACTAAGGACTCAGAGCTGTGTGCACTGCATTTCTCACTAGGCTGAACCTTCCTCACTCTACACTCAAGGAGACAGAGACAAGGAGAGACAGATAGAGAGAGAGAGATACAGAGACAGAGACAGAGAGACAGAGAGGCAGACAGAGAGAGAGAGAGAGATACAGAGAGAAAGACGGAGAGATACAGAGAGACAGAGACAGAGAGAATACGACAAAGATTTTCTGAGATAAATTAAGATCAACTTCAGCTTCTATTGGATTTTATATGTGATATCCAACACATAACAAACATGTGGAAAGAAAATAAGACCTAAAATAAGATGTAATAAAAATTAGCCAACAGAAGAATATTCAATGATCACCTACATCTTCAAATTAGCAGACTAGGGCTTTGACATTATTGCCATGGATATGAAGATGACCTAGAAGAAGAAATGATTAAGTGGAGAATTTTACTAGAAAAAAAGGAAGAAAAAAAAAGACTCCTCAAAAACTAATTTAGGGTTCAAAGTATAATATATGAAATAGCAAGTCCAATGGGTGCCTCATGTCTGACCTAACATGTGTATGGACCCACAAAGAGAAAAGGTGAAAAAATGATCAGGATTACCAGCTCGCAGGTTCAGTATCCTCAGTAAGCCTCCTAAAGGTTAACCCAAAGGTAATGAACACAGCCACCTCAAAGTCAGGCTGATGAGGATCAAGACAAAGGAGAGTCTGAGGGTTGTGGGAGAAAGGGATTTTCTACTTCTCCAACATAATTCCGCTTTCCAGTATATTCCGGTACTCCCACACACATTCTGCTTAGGGAAACAACATTAATAATGAAAGTGGGGACCTTGGGGGGAAATAATGAAAACCAAAGATGTTGAAAACAAATTTAACATGCTCAAAGAAAAAAGATCCATTTGCCTAGAATTCTATGCCCAATAAAAGTATCTTTCACAAACGAAAGAACAAAGGCATTTCTGACAGTGAAAAATTGGATTTGTCATCAGCAGAGCCAAAGAAACAAACAGCAAGATGAGATGATTGACTTAAATTCAGTCAGAGCCATAACAATATTAACTGTAAATGGACTAATCTTTTTTGATAAATTTGATTTTTTTTAAAAAGACACAAATATATGATGTTTTTCAAAACATAGTTTGAAGACTGACAGGATTAAAATATAAATATTTCATCTGGTAAGATGACAGAAGTTCCCAAGTCTCAAAACCTGAGTTTGTTTCCTAGAATCCGTATAAATGGAAGGCAAGAATTGTTGTGGAAGTTTATTTTTAGTTATGTATAAAATAATTGTTTTGGGTATTGTTGGGAAAAGGGCTGCCTAGATCTTGGCATTTTGTATTGTCCGCAGGTGCTGGATTTATGTGGGGGATGTTTGGATTCCTCATGATCTGCACATGTTATCAGTAGAACACCGGAGTTCTGTCAATAAAAACACTTGAGCTCAGATGCTCAGGGTTCCACTGCCCAGTAAGGCACTTGCCGTGATGGTGGTTCCCTCTGCTGAGGTCTGGAAGGGTTTGCGCCAATGAACTGTTGTCCTTGCTGAGCCGCCACAGCAGCCTAACTACTACAATCTTCTACCCTCAATTTTGGGAAAGAGAAAGGAAGGACAGAAAGAAATTTTCACTCCTTTTGCAGGCAGCCTTGATAGAGAAAGAGAGAAAGGTAGAAATTTTCACAGCCTTTTTAGGCTGTCCTAAGCTTGGAGAGGACCAACTAACAATGAGTCAGACTAGTGTCTCAGCTATCTGGGAACCCAATCTCTCAACCAATGTTCTTCAATGCAAGAATCAACTCATTGATGGAGGACAAACCAGCCAACACCAATTCCAGCTCTTGGGGCTTCAAACCCTTTATACTCTAAGCAAAAGTTCCCATAAACCCAAGCGGCATGCAATCCCAAGAACAAGCTACAGCAGCCGAACAGATACAAAGAATAATCTCCTGAAGTTGTCCTCTGACATCTACACGTGTGTCCCAGTGTGCAGTCACACACACACACATAAAATCAACACACAAAAATAAAGAAATAAATGTAAAACACAAATTTTTTTTAAATTAAGGATACCTGAATTAAACAAAGCCAATTTTAATAAAAAGTAATCTCAAAGAGATAGTAAGATAGTTCATAATTAAAAAGCCATTCAGAAAGACAAAAACTTAAATAATCCATATGTCAATAAGGAACTGACATTGAAAAAGCAAAATTACTTTAACTGGATAATAATGAAGAAAGTAAAACATTCAATAAACATAACCAAAACAGCAATGAGAAAAATATATAAATATATAAAATCATAACCTTAATTAATGAGAAAGGTTTAAAACTAATTAATAATTAAAACCTTCTATGCAGGGGCCCATAAAAAGAAAAAGAAACACAGACAAAGCAAAAGAAAATACTACAAAGAAAGGGAAACAGCAATAGCAGAAAAAAATGAGCTATAAAGAAATATATACAAAACCAAAATATGATTTTATTAATAAAGATAAAAATTATCATTCTAATGTGTAAGAATAACGTATGCCTACTTCCAGCCATAAAAATCAAGGCATTGCTACACAGATATTACAGACATTCAAATGTAGGTTGGTAAAAGAATATGGTGGCTAACTTTTTCAATAGCCTTGGCAACTTGGAAATGAAAACAAACTTTTAAAATCCTAATGCTTCATAACTATTATAAGAAATTGATAATCTGATTCAATCTATCTCTATTTAAAAGATCGGAGCTGGAGTAATGACTCAGTCAGTAAAATGTTTAGCAGGCAAGTCTGAAAACCTGAAGTTGGAGCCCCAAAACCCAAGTAAAATGTCAGTCATGATGCTTATAATCCCAGCACTGGGGAAACTGAGGTAGGAGGTACCTGGGCTTGCTAGCCAGCCAGTCTGGCCAAGCATGTGAGCTCCAGGCCCAGTGAGAAAAACTATCTATAAGTCAGTCAATCAATCAGTTAGTCAATCAATAAGAAAGATGGAGCAATATTGAGGATGGCACCTGGCATTGACCCCTGGCCTTCATACTCACACATCCACACATGCACAAAAACATGTACACACATACACACAAAGACTGATTGCTCCTCTACCCTTAAGAGAGATGGTGAGCCAGGTGGTGGTAGTGCATGCCTTTAATCCCAGCACTCGGGAGGCAGAGGCAGGTGGATCTCTGTGAGTTCGAGGTCAGCCTGGTCTACAGAGTGAGTTCCGGGACAGCCAGAGCTACAACAGGGAAGCTCTGCCTCAAAAAACCAAAGAGAGAAGTGGGGGAAGGGGAGCAGGCTCCAACATTAAGAGCACTTTCTGCTCTTCTAAAAGCCCTAGGTTCAGTTCTCAGTACTCACACAGAGGATCACGACTGTCTGTGGCTCCATTTCCAGGAGACCCAGTGCCTCCTTCCATGAGCACTGCATGCAAACAGTGCACAGACATGCATGCAGGCAAGACAGCTAAACAATAAGATAAAAATAAATATTTTTAAATGTAAAAAAAACTGAACTCATCCCCTAAACTTTCTACAAAGAAGACTTTAGGCCCTAATGATAGAAATAACACAAACTCCCGAGGGGTGAAAAAAGGAGAGCGCAACTTTAAAAGCATTACACTTAAGAATTTTGTCTTTGTTAAAATAAGCATCTGTTTCTATTCACCCCTAGACCCTCAGCACAAAAATTACTGATGCATTCTTCTTTTTATGTCTCTACTCCTTTTTCTGACCAGAGTATACTTCTTTATATTCTGTCTTCTAGACTGTTACTAAATATATTTGCTTTCAAATAATTCTATCTTCCAGATTATTATATTATATTTACAGATTATAACTATGCCAATTTTTATTCCTCTCTCACTATGCACTAACACTTTATATTATATGCACCTTGTCACTTGCCCCTTATAAACTGGTGAGCTGCTACAAGCTCGAGTTTACCAATGTAGAGACTGAGACTCCACTCCTAGAAGATGTAATCGCTGTGTGATCCAGAAGCCCACCCCTCTTCTGATACACCACCCTGCCACTAATAGGGATTAACAGACCAACAGACCATTCTCAGCCAGTCTGTCCGAACTGCCATGTAACCTCTCTGTTTGGTAGTGTTTTAATTATTAATTTGAAGCAGAAAAATTAAGGATTGCTGAGGGAGTATTTATCCAGCTGCTTTGACTCACAATCTGTCATGCTTCAAACTGTGGGACTTGTCAGAGGGTAAGTGAACTCTGCTTACTTATCATTGTGAACTTTCAGGGATTACTGAGTGTGATGTTCTAGCCCCATGTGTTTTTATGTAAAACTGAGTTAATTTACAACAGACAGGAATGAGAAATACTGTCTCTTAAAATAGGGTGGCTTCCCTCAGGAAGACAGCATATGGCTTCCTCTGAACCTCCCCCGCCACTTGTCCAGATTTAGTATTTTACTATTATCTTCTCTGCCTCCTTATAGTTAACCCTTTAGGGACATTTATGACATTCTCCACTTTTAGGAACACTTATACCTTGTACAACTGAAAACCCCTAAAGGACAAAACCTCAGTCTTGTTCACAATCACGTATGCCTAACGACAGGTGCACACTAAATAATAAATATCAGTTTATGAACAAAGATATTTTGAACCACGGGTGTAGCTCTAGCATAAAGAATAGAGCCCTGGGTGCTATCTTTAGCAACACACACACACACATACACACACATACTCACACACATACACATACCCACACACATACACACACACAAACATATACATACACTCATACACACACACACACACACAAACACATACATACACATACACACACACATACACACACACACACACACACACACACACACACACCAGAATACAAATATTTTTAAAGTGTTTCGTTGTAACAAAGAAAAGTTTGAAGTTCTAGATTATCGTTGCTTGGCTCTCCAGTAGCACATTTTTGTGTATTATTTCATTGGTTGGTTGGCGTGAGGCTGGATCCTTCTATTACGGTCCAGACTGGTCTCAAGCTCTCTATTCTCTCAACTGCTGGGATTAAAGGTATGAGTCACTACAGCTGGCAGAGAAGTACCAAGTTGCATATGTATAGTATTCTAGGCCTTTAAAGGAAAACAGCAACTATACTAGAATAGTACAGCCCAATGGAAACGCAAGGCAGAAGATAAAGGTGGTACTTAAGTGATTTCAAATTCTTTGGTATCCACGTTCAGTTTTTGTTTGTTTTTTTTTAATACAATTTTAGCGATATCTTCAATTTAACACATATAGCCAAGATACCATTATTTCAGACCATAGACAAAAAGTTACTGATGAGTTCTTTGTCCTTTCTGGCCAGCCACGTTGCAGTTGCGTACCAGCCTCGACAGCAAGGAGTTGGCACTTATGCAGAAGATCGGGGGATCGGCGGCCAGACGGGCAGGAGTGGGAGTGGATGAACACATCTGTTGTGAGCCACATGGGAAGGAAAGTATAGAAAATGACATTTTTCTTTCTCCTTTTCCGTTTTTTAACCTTTCTCCCGGTAGTGTGAGTCAGAGGTCTCCAGAGACTGGGATGGAAGTTGAATGCCAGCATTAAAGGAGAATTCACTCTGTGATTTGAGACATGATGAAGGTCGTAAGCGCCTTTGTGCATTAGTTAGTAACCTCTACGGACGGGAGGGGAGGAGAGAAGAGAGAGGTCTTACGCCTTTGGCAGACAGATACCACGAAACCCGTATCTGCATACATTCCATTGCGTGAAGATGAAACTCAGTGAAAACTCCAAAGTCACTCGCTCATGTTTGCGTCTCATTGAGACCGACAGCAATTTACATACAGTATCTTTTATTTTTCTAAACTCTGAAAAGTTAGATTATAGAGATTGTAGATGGTTGGGAATTTAATTCATGCATACTGCGAATAAACTTGACAAAATAAAAGGACTTATCTCCTTGAGAAACCATTAACCTTCAACCTGCAGGTAGCTGTCCTTTAAATTTTGAAATTATCTTAGTACCTCAAACGTTGTTTTATTTCCTAGACCAGTTATGGGTTTATGACTCTACATCATGAAATCTAAATTACCTCAGATAATTCCAGAGTAGGTAAATGACGCACGATTAAAGACAGGAGGTTTTATGAATCTTCTGTATAAAAAGAAAAAAAGTCCTTCAGTGTGACTGATGCTCTGTTCATACTTTAGAGGAGAGCCCTGTGAGGTCCATCACAGCAAAACTGGGCTATGGGTCCAGATCGAGTGCCTTCTCACCCAGCAGGGTCTACACCCAAAACAGAGTCCTTCCAGCGAGCCAAATCAGTAATGAAATATTCCCAACACCTTACTAGTTGGCTCCTAAATTATTTTAAAATGCCATTGGCCTGAAAATCTTTTTATTACTGTAAATCTATGTGATGCTTTAGTGCTCATTTGAGTGTCATTCTACCTCTTACTGGAGTAGAGTAAATTCCTACAGAAACAGCATCTTAGCAATAATCCTTAGTCAGGCTAGTGATAATCAGGTCAACATTTGATATGAACTATCCTTATGAAATAACCGCCACGGAAAATCATAAATTCTTTGTTGAAATGAGGCATAAACGCCAGTGAGATAGTCAACTCCTTGGTGGACCAGGGGGAACTGTGGAGGAAAAAGACACCCTGTGTCTAAAAGCAGCAAGTATTGACTTGAAAAGAATCGAAAGTTAAGTATTTCCAGTGAGGTTTTTTTTTTTTTTTCAGTCATTTTGAAGCCACCCAGGGATTATAAAATGTAACTCTGACTTGAAAGCCAGCACCAAGGCAAATTTATTAATTTTCTTGGAGCAAGTTAATCTGTACTGCTTTGTGCTCAAGTTTCTTGAACCGGTTAAAAAAACGAGGTTAAGTCTTTGCATCAGTTAAAGACCTGGTCTTCGAGCGATGTGATTCTGTTTTAATGTGGTTTCTCTTACTCTAGTTTCCACTGCCATAAAGGTCAGTTTGTTACCGCTGGTGACAGCCTCCGCCTCGTGGCACACGTTCAATAAACGTCAGTAAGCGAACAAAGACAGGAGATACTGGTACGCTCCCGCCCTTCGTAAATCGAAAAGGTAGTGGTGAGCTGAACGTTAAATATATTCAGAATAAAGGGGCCTTTAGAACCCGTTTTTCTGGTTGAGAGATCAGAGCAAATGAATCTGAAACCTAAAATAGAAGTTGTTTTATTCTCATGGGGTCTGACATTTCAGTGGTAAGCTGCAAGTCATAAAAACTGCTACTAAAATCCAGACTGCTAGCTAGCGGCATATGGAGAAGGACTCCTGTGATATGCCTTCTGTCGAGTGTGTGTGTGTGTGTGTAAAGTCACTGCACTTGAATTAGTGCAGAATGGGTCTTCAAATAAGCACAATGGTGGGAATACTGAAACCCTGGAAGGCCAAGCAGACTGGGATAGCCTTGGGCCTCGTGGTGGCATCGTCCATGTAAGCAGGCGACATTTGCCTGCTATTTGGTGAAGGTGGTGAGTTTCACGAGATGGCTTGTCATACGTCTCTTAGCCAGCGATCATGGTTGACATCTGTCAAGTTTCTTAGACTTTAAGGATTGGAGACTTTATTTAAACTATAATTAACTGGACCTAGATTTAAAATGAATGTCTTACACCAAGCAAAGTGAAGCACCATCTCACTACGCATGAAATATTTTGAATTTCAATATATTTTCTCCTTCCCTTTTAGTAAGAGAATAAATAAGGATTAAAACCCTTGAAAGCCTGGAATGTCACTGCCCTGGGAGAAAACTAGGAAAAGATAACAAAATACCCTATCTGGGAGCACAGCAGGAGATGGGCACACCCCCACCCTTTTTTTTTTCCTTCAAAAAAATGTGGCTTTTTTTTTTTAATTACTCACCAACCAAGCTTGATTTGGTGTAAGAAAATTATGAATATGGCTTGAAATAAAGCTCAGGCCTGTATTGAAAACGGTGCTGTGCTAATATTCATAATAGCCATTTTCCAAGATTTAAATATGAAGATCCCATGGAAGGTGCCCGGAAGAGCTCAGCCTCTGTGACTTTCAAAATGCCTTAATATGTTTTCCATCACCCATCAGCAATGTGTTCTGGTACTACCATCCGAGGGAACAGTGGCGGTCCTCGGCGTGGGACCGCACCCTGACACGGGACAGGATTCACGTGTCCGTGGTCTGCGGGCTAACCCTTACCACGCTACCACGGTCCAGATGACCACCTCAGCAGCCTCACGTCTCCCACATTCCCACATCTCGGCCCAAACGACATTTCAGCATAGTGGCTACATGCTGGAAACTGCAAAGCCAGCCAATCGCAGCGAAAGAGCAGAGTGCATCTTGTTACTGCACAGGTATAGCGTCGGGTCTTAATACTGCAGCCACATCTCTTCCTGTCAGAACCTACACTTCGGCTGTGTGCTAAGCCATCTTTCTTTTTCTTATGATAGAACCGTCTAGAATGTACTAAGAAGCTTTCAAACGCTGGAGGAGAAGACTTCCTGACTCCCCACGAATTTTCACTACAATCAACAGCAATATTATCTTCCCGGCTTATTGCTTAAGGGGTAGGCTGAGAAGATCCAGAGAATCCCTGTTTTGACTACACACTGGAGTCCTGGGAGAATTTACCAGATTTTAATGTTTAAGCCTTCTCTCAAAACTGTGTCATACAATCCAGTTGAACCAGAAACTCTCAAGATGACTCCAATCTGCAACCTGGGTTGACACACCGAGTTAAACCAAGTTTTTCAGGCTGATTAATAAGCTGGGAATAAAAGGTAAGTTTATGTTCATGGGAAACTTCATCTCAAGGATTCCCCACAAAACCTCCTTCGGTACCCAGAAGACTAGGGACAACATCCATAGTAAAAACACATGAGCATCAGCCAACAACCGACTCTGGGGAAATGAAAATTATTTGTCTCCTTACGCATGTATCAGCTCATATCACACGGACAATTTCTTGACCCGAATAGGAAGCCACACTACTGCCCGAAGCTGTATTCATAATGCATTAGGTCACCAGGAAGTGCTTCCTGCACAAGGCTCTGCCATCTCATGCCCTTGATTCCTTCCTACACAAATGCTCTGTTTATCACTCCACATATATTGTGATACAGTGATGTGTTCCTAACTTGAAAGTTTATAATCCAGGAGTAGCATATAGCTACCCTGGGACGATGCTGGGAACGGAAAAATCTGTAGTGCTTTTATATAATGAGTCTAAAACTTTCCATGGGATAGAAATTCAAATTCAGGCAGCCAAATCACCAGAGGCTGAAAACAATAAATCTAATTAACTGGATTTTCCTTAAAAAGAAACAAGCTATACCACTTCTAGTGGCAATATGGATTTGATATATTTACTTTCAATATATACGATGCCTAGATTAAAACAAAGAAAAAATATCAGTGAAACTGTTTCTCATGGAAATTAGCACAGAATGGGATAGTAGCATTATACAATGTAGCAAAAGAAAGGCTGGAGAGGTGGCTCGGTGATGAAAAGCCTGTGCTGCTCTTCCAGAGGACCTAAGTTCAATTCCCAGCAGCCGTACCCATTGGCTCCCAGGACTCCCAACTGCCTGTAACTCCAACTCAGGCCTTTACGCCTGTCTGACAAGATATTTACCAACAGGGCTATCTCCCAGCCAAGAACACTACTGTTTAATAACTGACTGGAGAAACCATTTTTTGAAATCAGCTCAGATGTTTGTTTTGTTCTACAAAAATGGAAAAAAAGTAAATACAAATTTGAAACCGCTGAAAGAAAAAGCATATTAATATTTACCTTCCTCCCAGGTGGAAATAAAACTTTTGAGGCATAAAAATAATGAGTTCGGGGAGGTGGGGGCAAATGATACATTTGATGGTCTATTTTTAGTATTTATATATCAAAATTTAATCTAAAAAGAATTCTAAGGGGGAAATGAAGAAAATATTTGCCACAACACAATATTTCTTGGTGTATTTAACTGCAGCAACTAACTTGTCAAGGACTCAGTTGCAGACTGGGACTCCAGCACATGACAGAGCACTTGGCTCACGTATGTGAAGCCTGAGTTCAACCCCCAGTAGACCAATCGCTACGGGAGAACTCGGTCCCATCCGCACAGTTCCATTACCAGCAAACCACCGTACTAGGAAGTAGGTGAGGACAAGGTCCTGTGGCATGCCGGCCAGGTGAAGAGAGAAGGAAGCAACAAGCAAACAGCACAAGCCCATCGTCATCTTAAAGGTGTGGCCCTGGGGAGCCCGGAGATAGTCTAGATGTACTGAGGAATGAAGGATTTCCAAGTCATCATGTTCTGTGACTGTTGAGTATACTGTGGTTAGCGCTAACATGAGCCACTGAATGCACAACTCACCTGGAAATCAACTTAGCCATCTGGAGTTCATCTGAAAGTAAGATCAATAGGTTTATGCACCGTGATGTTAGCCAGCCACGTTCTGTATAACAATGAAATCAGAACCCTGAGACGTGGTGCCAATGTCTGGGGAAAGGATAAGAACATGCAACCGAACAATATAATAATTCAGTTAATAAAGATTATACTTTTTAAATATGATGATTTACAAGTATGAGGATATAAAGTGAAGAAGCAGGGTGCAATAAAAACAACGTGTGGAAACCAGGGCCAAACATTTGTAAAGTATTTTACATCCTACCGTATGCACATGCTCATAAAATACCCCGGAAAGGAAATATGCTAGAAACGGAATTTCCAAAGAGTTAGAAATTGGATGTATTATTTGCCTCCAAATATTCTTTATTTTTGTTTTGCCAGTGTACAAGTTCTCATCCAATTCATTAGAAAATATAACTAAGATATAAGATGTTCTTAAACCAGCTACCTTTTTGATTTCCAACTCACTCTCATCCTGTCTCCCCTTCCCCGGTGCTGGAATTACAGCATGCACATCACCACCAGCTAAGCACACATTTACAGGGTTTTTCTCTTGGCATCACCCTAGATAGTAGTGGACTGGAAATGACTAAGCATCTATTGAAGCAGATTTATTCAGGAAGAGGAACAAAGTGGTCTTTCTTTGGGTCCATGTTTGGCCTCCTGGCATGAAAGTTTAGGCAGAAGGCCAGAGTTATCCAAAGCTAAGAGTTCTCGTCAAGCTAAGGTCCTGCCTACCCATCACTAAGCTCCAGTCTCTCCTACAAGGTGCTCTGACAGGTTATAAATCCCTTTCTGGGGGACAAGTTCCCCATCTGGCTGGCCCCAGATTCAGCATGAGACACCTGAGGAAACTTCTATTTCTCTGGGTGTGCTGTTTGAATAATCTGACTGCCGAAGGAAGACGCTCTG
Source organism: Cricetomys ansorgei (assembly GCA_026225945.1). Lineage (NCBI taxonomy): Eukaryota > Metazoa > Chordata > Mammalia > Rodentia > Nesomyidae > Cricetomys > Cricetomys ansorgei. Next base: position 33,999,332 of record JAMJFZ010000239.1, on the reverse strand, counting down.
CATTTGTCTAGCAGTTTCAGTTCCCCGTTCTTGAGGTGAAATACGCCCATGTCTGAAATAAACATAAAACGGAACACAGGTAGGAACCAAGGTCCGAGAGCATTCACTTAGTGTCAGGCAGCCATGTTCAGGGGTGCCGTTTTGTTGCTGTGTAAACGGCATGGCTGAAAGCAACCGGGAAGGAAAGGGTTCGCTTGACTTACACCTTCAGGTAACAGTCTGCCATTGAGGGAAGAGGAGGCACAAACTCAAGGCAGGGACCCTAAACTTCTGTCTCTGCCATGGAGGTATGTCATTCACTGGCTTGCTTTCTGGTTCCCATTCATCTACCTTTCTTGAAAAGCCCAGGCCTAACAGCTCAGGAAGGGCACTGTCCACAGGGGGCTAGACCCGCCCACAGTAGCCATCAATCAACACACCCGGGGACGATCTAATCAAGGTGATTGTTCAGCTGAGAGTCTCTCTCCCAGGTGACTCTACCTTGAGACAAATTGACAATTTAAAAAAAAAAAAAAAAAAAAAAAAAAAGGATGCATGAGAACCTCCTGTAAATGATAATCATGCCTAAGAGCTGTTTCTCAGGCTGCTGAAATGGCTCAGTGAGAAAAGCATTTGCAGTGCAACCTTGGCAATCTAAACTCAAACCAATTGCACAAAATAATCCTCTAATCCCCACACAGATAATACGGTTCATGTGCACCAGCAAACAGACGCGCGCGCACACACACGAACACACAACGATGATGAATTTTTGGGAAAAGTACCATTTCTCCATAAGCTTTTGACTTAGTCACTTTTTGAAGGAACGATGTAAGAGACTCCATCCTGTTGTTGCTTTCACACAGAGTCTCTCTGCGAGGTCTAGACTGGCTTCAAATTCCCAGTCTTCCTGCTTCAGCATCCCAAATGCTTTAGTCACAGACTATTAGGTCTGCCGTCGAGTTACTACCATGCGTGCCCTTTATTCTCATGCTTTGCAAGCATGCATACTGCTTGCACCTAAATGAAACTTGTTAGCTATTACTATCCAAGCATCCTATTGTCTTTAGTATTGCTAAATAAGGCTCCAAATTCCCAAAGGTAGACAGAAATTCTCGCATGTCCATATCCTCCTACTTTACGCAGAGTGACTTGAGCTGCTTGCCCCTAGATATGTCCCTCAAGTGAATAGCACCCATTAGGAAATTTCCATTGAGCAAGTCACTTATGAAACATTTACTGAATGCCAAGTATACATCAGGCACTATGTCAGGTACAGGTGAGAATAAGAGGAACAGACGCTTGAAGACCCATCTATCTTCAATTGCATACGACTGGCTCCTGTTTGGCAGGATGGAAAGCTCCCACCACACACTTCTACTCAGCAAATGTTATTAGAGACCACCCCTGAGCAAAGTTTACTGTAGCCTCATTTCCACTTGCCCTGTCCTGCTTCGATCCCAGTTGCCTGGGACGCATTCATACATCTGTGTCGACAAGCCTTCCTTCATCTCCCTGAAGGTCAAACAGAAATTCAGGGTAGTCTCAGCCTGGTTCTACAGTTTTTCAGTGAGTTCCATTTACTTGGCTTATCATCAGAAAGAAGTCGTCAGGAACATACCACTGATAATGTATAAAATTCAACAGAGAAACCTCTGGGTGCAGTGGAGTAATCTATAAGGCTTTCACAGGACCCTGGCAGAGGCCAGGGAAATCCCCACTAGTCAAGGTAATCACCACCTGGCCTAGTATCTTGCACCAATCTCTGTACCTGTAATCACACACTGATGTTTAATTGGTCTCCAGTTATTTTCAGGGAACCCAAGGGCCACTCCAAACCCACTTCTGAAACCACTGTATGAACACACAAAGCAGAGATGAAGCTAAAAACCACCAGTTGTGAATGGGTGATCACTGGACATATTTTGAAAGGGAGGCACTTGATGGAATGATGAACTGAAGGAGATGCCTTAAAAAACAATTACCTCAAATTTTCTATTGAACTTGGATCTGAAAGATGTTAAAGAATTTGGAACAGTTAAATGTATCTAAATCAGAATAGATGGCCCTTCATTAAAAAAATACCAGCACGTGCACACGCACACACACACACACACACACACACACTCACAGCTGAACATTCAGTTGGGTGAAAATTTACTAACTAAAATCCTAAACTGACATAAGGAATCAAGACTCTACATTGATGCTGACAGGTTGACCAGAAAGCTCATCCGTTTACTGAAAACTGTTCTTACTCACGCTGCTGCTGACTCTCAGTCTTGTTCAGTTTTCCTTTCATAAACTCAGCAATAGTAACAACAGCAGCTCTTGTATGGTGCTGACTGTGTGCCAAGTTCTGTTCTAATAATAAAGGCAGATTCTCAATGTATTGATAAGATGGAGTGAAGACTAGGGAGATAGTCAGTGGGTACCATGCCAGCATTGAGAGACAGAGACAAGCAGCTGCTGGTGGATCTCTAGCCAGCCAGTGTAGCCAAGCACTGTGCTTGAGGATCAGAGAGAGATTAGGTCTCAAAAAGAGAGGCAGAGAAAGAGAGAGAAAGACACCCAGTGTTGGTCCCTGGCCTCCACACGTGCATGCCTGCCCACACAAATATGTGCATACAAATGGATTCAGTCTGAAGTAAATTATTATTGGTTGGCTTTAAATTATGAACTCCAGGTTTTTCAACTTTAGCATGCTTGACACTTGGGGCCAAATAAATCTTGGTGAGCTGCTATCCAGTGAATTGTGGGAGGATCAAAAACATGCTCAGCCTCCACCCACCAGATGTCATGAGTATCAACTCCTCATACCACTTTCTTAGATGTGAACTCACTATGTAGTTCAGGCTGGCCTTGAACTCCTGAACTCCTGATCTGCAACCTCCCAAGAACTGGGATTATAAGTATGCGCCACGACTCCAGTTCCCATACCAATTTGGCAAACAAAAGTGGCTCTAGACATTGTCAAATGCCTCTGGGTAGATGGAAAATTATCTGTGGTTGAATGTTATTGCAATAAGTGCAAGGTGGCAGGATATAAAAGAAAAGAGTTAGACCCACCAGCAACTTTAATAACAGAATAAGATAGTCAAGAATAGTTCGGTATCAGACTGCACTGCAAAGATGATTAGTGAGGCAGTAGAATCCCATTGGTGAAATAATGGCCAGATTGTTCTGTAGGGTGGTGGAGGTGACCTCTGATCAGCTTAAATACAATGTACTGTGTTTTCAGTGAAGGGCTGAACCAGTCAGGGATCCTGACCAACATTCCTTAGCTAGAAGGTTGAGGAAACAGGATATATTTAAGAGAAGACTCAGAGAGTAGTGGGAAATCTCTTCCATGTTGCTCTTTCAGTGGTACAAGGAGGAAAGGGGTTACCCAGTGGGAACTTACGTGCCGAAGAGCTTGTTGGAGAAGAGGTTGCGGGTCTCCAGAGAGATGGTCTGTTTGTTACCCAATAGGAATGATCATGTAAGATTGTGAGGAAAGTAAGACTTATTAAGGCATCTGAAAATTCTCTTTTCTATGAAGATGATTCCTGATAGAACACAGTTTTTGCTGATTCTTTGATCATTCTAATTCTATGCAATCCTTGCTGTGCACTTTCTCAGATAAAAATAAAATGTCGCTTAACATTCATTCTTGATATCTATGTACCAATGTATAGTGTTGTGACCAAATGTTTCAGATCTCAAGGACTGTGTCTTGAAACATGTGATTTTGTTGCAACAGTCTCCATGACCATCGGCGCAATGATCCATGGGAAGTGACCTTCCAGGTCACAAGGGACGGTGTTACAATGAATGCTGATGCTTTTTTCAGTAGAACCACCAATGTCTTCATAAATTCTGATTCCTGGCACTTTCAGAAAATAGATGAAGAAATTTACGATCAGTGACGAAAAGAATAACCAGTAAATAAGCCAAGTAACTTAGAAAACAAATGTCCAGCCCCATATAAAACAAAGGAATGCAAATGTCTCAGTCACTGCTCTATTGCTGTAAAGAGACACCATGACCATGGCAACTCTTATAAAAGAAAGCATTTAATTGGGGCTGCTTACAGTTTCAGAGGTTTACCCATTACCCTCATTGTGGGTAGCACGGCAGCATGCAGGCAGACACTGGGTTCTACATCTGGATCCGAAGGCAGCAAGATCAAAGAGCCCCTGGGCCTAGCTTGGGCCTTTGAAACCTCAAAGCCTACCCCCAGTGACACACTTCCTCCAGCCAGGCCACACCTCCTAATCCTTTCAATGCTGCCACTCCCTAGTGACTAAGCATTCAAATCTAGGAGCCTAACAGGCCATTCTTATATTTTTGGTTGTGAGCCTAGCTTTTAACAGCTAAGCCATCTCTCCAGCCCTAAGGGGCCCTTCTTATTCAAACCACAACAGCAAATTACCATTAAACGAAATAATATTCATTTCTGCATAACAAAATTATTTTTCCAATAATTACATATATACAGTGTTTTCAAGGACACACAGGAGAAGAAAACCTCTGACACTGGGGAGCAACCATTAAAGACACAGGTTTAGAGACATTTAGCAAAAGATATCGACGCCTTTTAATTTGTTGAGGTTTTTTTGTTGTTGTTGTTTTGGGGGTTTTTTCGTTTGTTTGTTTGCTTGCTTTCATTTTTGTTTTTCAAGGCAGGATCTCTCTGTTGTAACCCTAGCTGTCCTGGAACTCGCTCTGTAGACCTGTGAGCACAAGTGTGTGTGCACTGGTGTGTTCATATGTGTGTTCATCTAAGTGCACTCACACATGTGCACAGGTATGTGTGCAGTGGTGTTGGTATGCAAACGTGTGAGTGTGTGTGTGTGTGTGTGTGTGCGCGCGCGCACATGCACGTGCATGTGTGGAGACCAGAGGTCCATGTCAAGTGTCTTTTGCTAATGTTCTCTGTCTTGTTTTTTGTTTGTTTGTTTGTTTTTGTTTTGTTTTGTTGAGGCAGGATGTCTCATTGAAACTAAAGCTGCCCGGTTCAGGTACACTGGCTGGCCAGTCTACCTGTCACAGCCTCCCCAGTACTGGAATTACAAGCATGCACCGTGCCTGGCTTTTTCCCACCGGTGCTAGGAAACTGACCTTGGGTCCTCACTCTTGCCCAGCAAGCGCTTTGCTACCTGAGCCGCCTGCCTCCCCCACCCCCTACAACACCGTCCCTCACCACTGTCCTCTTCACAGGATAGATCAGAAAGTGCTTGCTCAGTCAGTCGAATGCATTGGTTTCCTCCAGGGTCCTAGTTGCCAGTTTCTCTGTTTTTAAGTTCTTCTGCGGTGGCTTTCTCTGTCCCTGCAGCTAGCCGTTTCAAATAACACAGAACCCCTTTCCTGTCTCATTGTGCCGACAGATACAAACAACACAAAATCGCGGTCACTCCATAGCACTGATCTCAATCCACAGCTGTGCCAGTGGATTGTTGGGGACACAGAGGTGGGATGGGGGAGACACTGTACTACTGTCACTGGAGGACTTCAAGGGATGACCCCATACTTGACAAACTGCCACACATAACTAGTGTGGCTTTCTTTCCGCGAATGTCTCCTACTTCTTCTGCCTCCTGGGATGTCTTGAGCTTAAAATAGTTTATTGAAGCATGTGAGGCATGCGGCTGGATGGATGGGCAGTGAAGGAGCTTTCCTGGGCCTGACCTGCAGTGCCTTCTCGCTCAGCTCTCCCTTATTTAGCAGTCTGGGTGTCGTTTGAGTCGTGCCAGGCTTCTGGCAGCCCTTCTGTTTTTCCATGTGCACTGACAAATTTTACAGGGTACGAGCTGCATAATTGCCCGCTGCTTTTATGAGCTCAGCCATAGCACGGCTGGGGCCAGGTGCTTTCCCCGGCTAACTTTCACTGTGGGTTTTAGATGTAAGTTTTGATTTCTTCCCTAAGGCTTTGGAGGCAGGCAGGGTTTCTTGAGGTGTATTTAACTGGCTCATTATTGATCATTTTCCCTGGAATATTTAACATCCTTTGCTCGAGTCTGGTGTTTGAACCATTCTCCCCAGTCTTTTCTTTGTGTATATAAATGCCCCTTTGCTTTCAGAATTGAAATTGGATAGAATCTGAAAATCCACACATCTGGGAGAAAAGCCATCCACTCTTGAGAAGGTCTTTCTGAATTCCTTGTGGAGTCAGAGGAGCAAACCTGAAGAGAACATTTGGATGAACACGGGAAGGTTTTCTGATTGCATCTAGGTGGTGGGACATTTTCTAATTGGTACGGATGAGCATATGGGCCTGGGAAATGGAGAGGGGTTTTTGTTTCAAATAATTACTCTTCCCAAGGACAAAATTATTGAGGAACACCTTGACCACCTTTGAGCTAAAAATTTCCTACATTCTTCTTTTTGGCCTTGAAAGAAAACACTTCCATGCATCTCGTAAGTCAGAACTCATGGACGCATGAGAAGTTGAACCATCAGAGCTCCTAAAGACAGATGATGGGGCTTTCCTATTTGGTCATTTTAGCAAATGGGTTTGGCTGGAAATTTCATGGTGAAATTGATAGCAAACATGGAACAACTCCGGGAGAAGGCAGTCTCGTTAACATGCTCTGACTCGTTGGGTTTGGGGTGAGGCCTTGGTGCTGCAGGTGATCCATTGCTGATAGTCCCCAGCCCATCCATTCAAAAGCAAGATATTTAGAACAATCATTCTAAAGGCTGAATGCACAACAGAGTCAGTTATGGGGTTAAAAAATAGAAATCCCTACCCCATAAAAATTAATTTAGAATTACTTGCGACGAAAACTAGACATGAATATGTTTTTCATCTTCCCTTGTGGTTCTAATGTAGAACCAAGACTGAGAAGCCGGGTGGTGGTGGCACACGCCTTTAATCCCAGCACTCAGGAGGTAGAGGCAGGAATGAGTTCCAGGACAGCTGGAGTTACGACAGAGAAACCCTGTCTCAGGGGAAAAAAAAGACTGAGAATCACAGTTTTCTTATATCAGAAAGGGGGGGGGGGCAACTCAGAATACCTTGAAAGATGCAAAAATGATCTTTGGAAGTTTCCAAACAGCAAAGTACAAAATAATGCACATAGGGAAATATTTTCTCTGTCATGTGGACAACATGACAAGGAGGGCTTAAGAAAGCATGTACTTCAAAGCTACACTGCATGGGTACTATTTACATGAGCAAGAGAAATAAAAAAACAAAGATTTTTCTGTATGTATATGAAGTCCAACCGTGTCTGTGGAGAGCCTGGCATTGTGATGGATAACCTGGCTGCAGCGGACGAGAAAAGGATTGAAGACATGGCATTACCGGAAGCGGAAGACCTGGTAGGATGCTCTTGCTGTTTGGTAGAAGAGAATTAGTCATGCCACTGTCTGTAGTAGGAAAACTGGTCTGATGTGCTTAATTTTGTTAGTTAAGACTGCAGGCAAACAGCAAACCTTAGACAGTCATGGGAAAGAGAAAAGAGAATTAATGGGACGAGAGGTTTTTCTTAGCAAGATAAACTGAAAAAAAAAAAAGTGAAGCCTTTCAAAAGGATGTGGCTACTGATGGAATAAACACAATTCAAACTCAAATTTGTTGACCCAGACTTGTAGAGTACAAAAGCACCGAGCCTTCCACTTTCTTGTAATTGCTAAGCAAATAAAATGAAGTGTTGCTTTAACTCATTATGTAACAAGTACATAGAGTCCAGGCACACAACGTCCAGCATGCAATGTAGGCTGAAGGCTCACTGAGAGATGCTAAGGGCTGCTCTGTTTTCTGGTCTGGTCTGGTTTGGTTGGTTTGATGCAGTCTTGAGAGACTGAGATCACAGAGAACAGTTTTATCCCGGGCCTTTCTTAGACCTCTCCAAAGCTGTTTTCCTACTTGGGCTACTGTGACAGCTTTTGCGCTTTTCGCCAGGACTTATTGTAATGTGTCCTGCAGTCTGAGGAAGCTTCTCAGACTCCCCTCCTCTCAAGCCAGGGTAAGCCATTTATCTTCCATGATGTTCCCCAAACACCTGGTGTTTCTCTTAGAGCTTCTAGACTGCGTCATTATTGCTTGCTCGTTTCTTCTCCCTCGTGTACTAGGTGCTAGACTCCTTTAGAGGGCAGAAACCGGGTTTCTATAACTAATCAATCCTAACTTTCAACAGGGCAGTTCGAACAATTCGAACTCAATGAAGGATTGTAAAATTTGCCCAAGATTTTAATAAAGAGTTTCTGACTGTGTCTGTCTATGACAGGCGCTGTCATAGACAATGTACTACCATGAATAACGAAGTCGGACGACATCCCATCCCAGTGGGGGAAAACGCAAAAAGAGACAACAGAGAGTCAAGTAAGAAGCCCTTCAGTAACAAGGAACGCCTGGCCCAGAACTCAAGCCCAGTAATGTGCTAGAGGGCGACTGGGCGACTGTGTTAAACCGACTGAGAATTCACTGAAAGCAAAAAGAGAGCGATAAGGAAAAGCCGCCCGTGTAAAGGACCAGAGGAGCTTGTGTCAGTGTCACCAGGCAGAAAGAAGCTCCGCGTTCAGCGAATAAAAGCTAATGACCTAGAGAACAGTGCACAGGGGAACTGACAGGCAGCGAGGTCAAATACATAGATGGCGGGAAGTCAGTTCCTGCAGGTTCTGGAGACTACAGTAAGAAGACTGGATTTTACTGTACACGCAACAGAACACCACTCACTGGATGGCTTGACTCTAGGGAAACGCATCATAGATTTACACTTTTCAGGGGCACCACTAGTTATTAACTTTGCCCAGGATTGTAATAAATAGTTTCTGAGAGTCCGCTTAGACGGACACGTGACTATGCTACACTGAGCAAAGAAGTCAGGCAACATCCCATCCCAGCGAGAAGAGAGAAGAAAGAAACAACAAGCAGATAAGTAAACAAGGAGGAAGCTTTTAAGTAGCAAGTAATCCAAACCTGGTGATGGGCTGAGGGGTGACTGCGTTAACCTGAGAAGAAGACTGAAGGCAGGGAGGAGTTAGAAGACGCTGGCTGTGTGCAAAAGAAAACAGTGTGCTGTTTCCTGAGACAGGCAGGCTGAGGAGACAACCGTGAGGAGACAGGCGTCACGAGCAATGATTTGGTTGTCTAAAATATCTACTAGTATTAGGTTTGAAGTGCACGTCTGTGAACAAACAGCAACACCGACAACAGAGCTCCATATACCAGTCCGGTAACCTGGGGACTAGGTCCAAAGAAGAGTATTTGACAGAAACCGAGTATGTTAAGTCATGGTTCAGGATGGTGGGCACAGAGAAGGCATGTATTGAGGGGTCAGGGCAATGAGTATAGAGAGAGTGTATGCGAAGGTGAAGAGAAGAAAGGGGGGGAGGAGGAGAGGAGGGGAGGGGAGGAGAGGGGGGAGAGGGAAGGAAAGGGGGAGGGGGAAGAAGGAGAGGAGGAGACATGAAATTATAGGAAGCTTGGAAGGAGAGGGGAGGGGTGGGGGGACAGGAGGAGAGGGAAGGAGAGAAGCGGGAGACAGGAGGAAAGGAGAGGGCAAGGGAAAGGGGAAGGCAAGGGAGAGGGGTGGGGAAGGGAGACTTCCAAGCTGAGGGTTTGACTATGTGTTTTTAGGTAGAACATCAGTGGTATTATCTATGAAACAAGAATTGATGGGGGTGGAGAAGGGCACAGCAGTTAAGAGTATTTGCTGCTTTTCCAGAGGATCTGAGGTCAGTTCCCAGCACCCATACTGGGCTGTTCACAACTGCTTACAACTCCAGCACTAGGGGGCTCCAATGCCCTCTTCTGGCTTCCGTTGTACACACACACACACACACACACACACACACACACACACACACGCACGCACATACACAGTCACACACACAGGCACACACACACCATACTCAAAAATAAAAATAAATATTTTTTTGAAAATCGATCTGATTGATTAAACTAAGATTAAATTAACTACTGTTCCATGAAGACAAATTTTGAGAAAATTAGAAGACAAACCACAGGCTGGGAGGGAGAGAAAGGCCCATCTGATGAAGTACTACTACACAAAACACACAAAGAATTCTGCAAGCTCAGCACTAAGAAGACAAGCAACCCAATTAAAAACTGGGTCGAAGGAAGGCTTTAACAGACACTAAAGAAAATATACAGATGACAAAGCATATGAAGAGAGACACCACGGCATATGTCACTAGGGAAACAAGTTAGAATAGCAACACGATGCCATAAATACACTTACTAGGAGAGCCAGCGTCCAAAACACAGAACGCATTCATCCTCAGAGACTCTTGCTCAGCGCAAGAGGATGTACAAGACAGCGCAGAGACGTTACGAAGACACATCCTTATCCCGAGGCCCCGCCGTCTTGTTCCTTAGCATTTTGTGCTTTTATGGTGTGTGCGTATCTGTCTCTGTATTGTTTCTCCTCCTCTTTCTCTCTTTTTTGTTTGTTTACTAGTTTGTTCATTTTATTTTATTCTTATTTGTCCTTTTTTTTTTTTTTTTTTGGCCTGTCTGTTTTCTTAAGAGAGAGAAAATCAAGGTGTCGGATTGGAAGGGGAGAGGGAGGTGGTGAGGGTCTAGGAAGAGGCGAGCGAGGGGAAACTGATCAGAACATGTTATATGAAAGTGACTTTCTTTTCAATTTTTAAAAGAATGTAAAAATAGGAAGCTCTGGCCCTCATTCTGGTGCAGCAAGAAGTGCTCTTAACCCCCAAGTGGTCTCTCCAGACCTTGTTTCACACTGTTGATCCCTAACCTTTCAAATGCAGACATTTAGAAGTCATTGGAATTCTTGATTTTTACTAATCTGATCCATTTACGGCCAAACTTTAATGTTTATGAAAAGTTCCATGGTCTTTATTTAAAAAAAAAAAAAGTACCTTCCAATTAATCTTAGGAAATAATTTCATGTCACATAGATTGTCAGCTATTGGTACATTCCCCTTCATTATACACACCTATAATTTTCCCTTATTATTCGTCCAGCATGCATTAAGACTGAAAGATTTTAATGAACCATTTAATACACATAACTATATAGTAAAAAAAAAATCTTGAAAAAGTGTCAGAGGGAATATGAATCTTTAAAATCTCACTGGTTTAAAGAACTACAATTTAAAAAAAATTAATTTAAAAGACCAAAAGCAAATGAGAATTTGTCCATGGTAAATTGGACAAATTGAGACGTTTGTCCAAATCTAACTGAGACCATCTGACTTCAGAGCCGGAGTGTGAAGCCCTGCTCAGTAAGAGTAGATAAAAGGAGGGGTGTGTAGGGAGAGCAATCCTCCCCTGTGTGCACTGTGAACCTGAAGTGGTTACAGAAAAGTCTCCTGACGTCTCTTCACATACCACCTGAAAAATTTATGCATTCCGAAGAAATGGAAAACTTTATGATTACTTTAATTCTAGTGGTGTTTGAAGGTTTAATGCAAAAGACACTGTATTAAAAACTGTCTTCCTTTTAGAGTTTGGCAGAACCAACCCGTAAGAGAGATATTGGATTTGTTTTCCTTGGCAGAGAGCCGCTCTCTGGACTTCTTTCATCTGAGACTCTTCGCCATCTTTAGTGGGAGCAAGAGAGATAATGGCTGGCTTGTTCATTCTCCAAGAGACCCAAAGGAAGCTGGGCCTATCGCTGCAAACAGTGATGTTCAGCAGTAAACTCCAACGATTGGGGGAAGTGGCGCGGGGAATATTCTAGAGTATTGGGGAAGGGGGGAAGCCACTTTTAGAATACATATTGACATCTAAAAAACGTCCCATAGAAAGAATCAACAGGCATTAATTTGTTGTTAAATCATGAATTTGTTGTTAAATTTGTTGTTTAAATTATGAATTCACAGCTTACCACAACCTTAATGGAAGCAGTTGAAATTTTACAGTCTCGTCACAGAATAAACTGAGCCAGGAGCCACGAGAATCATACAGAAAATAAAACAAACAAAACCCTAGTTGGGAACTTGTAATTTGAGGATCACGTTTGGTTTACCTAACTTATCTAGATATATTGATATTTTTGCATTTAACCTTCAACAGCATTTTGCATGAGGGGCAAGCAGCAGGTCTTGAAGAAATCAGTTATTAGATGCACCTTTAAGAAGGTTCTTCCACAGAGTGCTGGAAACCCTACGGACCAGAGAGGAGAATAAGAAAACTGAGTCTGCCCTTTTCCAGCTGAGCAAGCCTGGCTGATCTCTGTGACATCTCTTAGCATCACCTTCTCCTCTATAAGAAGTAGTAAGTAGACGGCAACTACTCACCACAGTACTGCCAAGAGCCAAGTCAGGAGTTGCAGTAACTAGCAAATGAAAGCCATCATGGTAACAGGGTGCTTGAGACACTTTTTCAACTTCTTGGAAGCGCTACCCACATTAAATTGGAACTGATAATTGCGTGTGTGTGTGTGTGTGTGTGTGTGTGTGTGTACTGAAAAGGAAACAAAAGAACACGTTTCAGCTACTTTTCTAACAACTATCTAAAAAGCTTGGAAACAGGCAGAAGCAAGAACATGTTTTGAAATACTAGGAATTACATGAAAAGCTATCCCCTTCCTTCTGACTTCCAGACATTGGCAGCCGCCAATGGCCCTGGGAAAGCACACAGGCTAGCACCTGCAGTTTTGTATTCTGTTCCAGCCACCTTCCACGAGCAGCCATCACAAAGGCTGGGAAGATCCGTGGAAGGCCACAGTGAGATATGCATGAGTGTCTTTTGGACATCGCATTTCCTTTGGATGGGAATTAAACAATAAAGTTTAGTATTCAACTCCTTGGAGACAATGGAATGCTTCTACAGGTGAAGATTTTGAGTTAGATTTTGCATAGTTTTTTTATGTGGAATCTATTCAGATCTCTTGTTTGATGGAGACGTCTGGTTTAAGCACAGAAAAATAAAAGATGGAGATTGGCTTGTTGTTCATTATCCTTTCTAAATATATTGCCCTGTGAGTGTTACTGCATATGTTTCATGGGTGTATTGTGTTGTCTTACACTCAAGATCCTCTCCCCAAGCCTTTACTGGAGACTGGGGGCGTGGGAGTACATGGCCATCCCACACCCTCAGGATGCCTTATAGCATAAAGGAACAGCAGAAAAGGAGACAGCAGAGTGAACGTGAGTAAGATCACCATCTTGGGAACCACTGCAAGTGTTAGCTTCTGACATGCGCCAATCCTGAAGTATCATTTAAGATTTCATATAATCAGGCCCACTTAAGTGACAGGGTTCCCGTAGTGAACACAACTGACCCAGCACTTAAAGAGCAGTGTCTTCATGCGACTGCTGCATGCTCATACATGTATGATGCTCAGCTTACACGATACGGTTCTTCATAACTGTGATGAACCAGGGGAAATGGAAAAATGACAACCCCGGCTCACCTCCTTCTGGGACAGTCAAACTATTCTCAAGTATTCATTTTTCTGCTGAACATGATTTCAAAGTAGAACAATTTCTCATGGCTGTGGGTTCGGATCTGTATAATTAGGCAGCTTTAGATTTAGTCAAGAATAGCACTTTTTTTTCCATTCCACTATGAAAAACAAGAAGACATTTTTGCTCAACGTATACCAGAAAGGCTCTTCAATAAATTTTTATATTCTTACCTCAAAAGCCTCTCTGTAAACAATGCAAATATAAAGCAGAATTGGAGATTCCACTGGCTTTTGTCCCAGACAGAGTCCTCTCAGCAAATGAGATTTTTATGTTTCTAAACATCTGCATTTAATTCACATCTTCTTCCAAGTAGGAAATGTGAGGCAGGAAAAGGGACCCGCTCTTCATCAGCAGATCAGGGGCAGTGACTTCACTGGGCAGCATGTCTTAGAGAGCCATGCAATGGGAGGAAAATCCTAAACCACTCTCACTGGGTAAGCCCGGTGTGCCTCCTGCTACCCAGTACACTGTCTCGGTAACCGCTTAAGTTTTTTCGATTTGGTAATGACCGTTTGCCATCTAGACCATTTCCTTTTGCAGACCCACAAACTCCGAAATAGCTAAATAGCCCCCTTCCTTTGATGGCCTGGCCCAGGGGTTACGTTAGCACCCCATAAATCCTGTAATTGTAGAGGATCCTCTGGCAGTGTGTGGCTTTTTCTGCTAAATCGCAGTGGGAAGACGATCAGGAGGAAAGTGGAAAATGAAGCATTCTGAGACATTAGAGGATTCACAGTGGGAGCCAACGGCACTAGTAGAGTCCCAGCGAGGCCTTCCATGCTGGCAAGCAGGCACAGCTCAGAGCAGCCTCTCTTGTGTTAGCAGAGGAGAAGTTACATCTGGGTCTTTCTTCCTCTACATGTCTCCAGTGTCAAGAAGTGTGTGATGAACTCCAAAGGAGAAGTTGGACCGAGGATATCAACTAAGTTACACCCTTTTCTCTAGATGTTTTATAAATATACTTATCATCCGGAAAGGGGAAAGGCTAATACAGCAAACAGAATGATTAACTAGGTATGCAGAGGTGTGTGTGTGTGTTTATGTGTTTCCCAGCAGGATCTCAGCCAAATCAGTATGGAAGAAAACCCACTATAGAATCCTTCCTGCCATTAGGAGTCTTATTTATTTTTAAGTCCTAAAGTCCTGAGGGTTGGGCCCATGTCCCTCATAATCATGAGCGCCACTACTTAGCTGTCCCCTGAAAGGCACAAATGACTAAGTTGCACAGTCATTGGGGAATTCTCTCTCTTTTTATTTTCCCTTAGCGCTGGGATGTCACTTATTTTTATAAATTGCTTTTCCACATCTCCATAAGGTGTCAGCACGCTTGAGAAGGTTGGGTGTACTGAGCTGAGCCAGGCTGACCCCCAAAGACAGGTTGACAGTAGGTCAGAAAGCCAAATTATACTTCACTTAACAGAATTGATGCTAGCCGCTGGATAAGAAACCTTAACTGCTGTGTTTATGAATGCTTTGAGAACAGAGGGGCATAAAAAGACGTGTGAAGCATTTCCCATAGTGGTATCAGATTTAAGTGTTTCCTAGCATGTTGGAACCAGAATAAAGCTATAGTAATTAACAGATTAAGACCTATTGACAGACTTCTCACATCAGAAATTAAAAGGAAAATTGTAGGTCTCTTAAGATGCTTCTCAGAAAGCAATGGCAAGAAATTACTACACACCTTCACGGGTTTTTTTTTTTTTTCCCCCCATCTTTGGCAAAATAAGCAGCACTAAATTTTATGGAATATATAATTCTTTCAAACTCCCTGAGACTGGGAATCTTATAAAAAGAAGCTTCATATTTCCAAAAGCATTTGCTGAGGCATAAGAAATGTGTTGAAAATAACCAATAACAAACACCAAGAGTTTGGGGCTTCCCTGGGGCTTTTTTCAGCCAGCTCCTCCATCTGTGTTCCCCGTCCCAGTGGAAGGGATGTGAGAGTGTTCACAATGAAAGCCGACGGCTCCAGACCTCCCTGTGTTGTGAATGTGCCAGCGAATTCCAAGTTCTATGTCCCACTTGCAGTCCAACCCTGGGTTCCAAACAGGTATGCTGCATGGCCTGCCTGACCTCCGGTGTCTAGTGAGGCATAACTCTCAAAAGGATGTCCAAAAGTCTACTTTTGATTGTCAACCTCACTACATACCAAAAATAAAGAAATAAAAATGAAACTCTGGAGCCATCTTGCCTTTCCCCAACCCATTAAAAGTCATCACTTTCTCCCCAGTTACCCAGACCAAAATCTAGGAATTTTCCATAAGTATTCTACATCCCACCCCTCCCATATAATCCTCCAGAAATATCTACGGCTTCCACCTCTAAATTTAACCCAAATGTTGCCACTTCTCCTTTGCTCCACGGCTGTCCTGTTACCTCAAAGCTGTTACCTGTTACCTCTCTCTCCTTGGCTCCACAGATTGTCTCCTGCTTCTGCTCTAGCAGACGTTCTAAGGAGACAGATAGGAGTAGTGCCCCACTGTGAAAAGAAGCCAGGTGAATATGTCTGAGCAAGTGGCAAAAAAAAATCAGGCAATCGGGAAAGTGACCTAGCTGAACTGGTCTACGTGAAACTGGCAAGTAACGTGACTCCGTGGGACACTGTGTCAAAGGAACTGGCATCTACTCGTTCATCCGTACGATCACTTAAGTTGTCAACAAATAAGCATCGAGCAAACATCACACCCAGAAGTTGAGATCTGCCCTGACAATGTGAAGACGACCACGGAACAGGACTCCAGGAATTCACAGCCTAGAAGGCAAATGACAGTAAGTAATTACTATTTCAGGTGACCAGTGCTCCTGACAGCCCCAAGAACCTGAATCAACAGTAGAGGTGACACTGAGCTTGAGATATGTTGTGTGAGACACACACATCTGTCTACCTGCCCCCATCCAGATAGGAAACCCACAACACGGCAAAATATACCATCAGAAGTCCAACTTAATGAGCCCGTTTGTTTATTGTGTTAATGTACAGGAGTGTGGGTGAGCGGCATCGTAAGGAATCAGGGATGACTCAGCTGCTTCACTGAAAAGCCCATCCCAATAGAGGGAGCGACTCATAGGCTGCAACCCAGAAGCTCTCTGTACCATCTGCATTCAACTCCACCATGAATCTCCTCTCTCTAACTCAGCTAGACAGAATCTTAGATATTTCAGCTTTCTTGGACATAGGAAGTTTGTTTCCTTCCTGCATCTTATAAGCTCCACCCTCCTTCCTGGAGAGAATGTTTCAATTCAGAAGAAATTGCTATACAAGAGACATGAAGGTTAGACGGAGATTTTCTAAGTGGGAGAGGAGGGAAGGAATGTTAGAAAAAGAGGAAACAAGAAACGAGAAAGTAAAGCCAGTGTCATTCAGGGTCACTGATGACTAAGTGCCTACAAGAGAAGAGACACTTACCCTACCGCCCAGTGATAGGGGTATTTTCTCCTTCTGTTTCCAAATGGGAGCTCTCATTTTGAGTGCTCTGAAACGCTTGATCAGATCAGAAGCTCTACAATTTAATCACTCCATGGCCAATCACTTATGCTAGATAGATCATAGAGACCACATTCAAAGCACAGAGCGTTGAAGACACGTGACACAGCCCTATCCACCAGCAAGTGACCGTATAAAGTGCCATTCAAGCTGGTGGCCAGATGTATTTTGATAAAGACCTCCAAACCCAGCACTCAGGAAGTTGAGGAAGGAGGATAGCAAACCCAAAACCAGTTTGGGCCACGTAGTGAGATCTTGTCTCCAAAAATCAAAGAGGAACAAAGGAAACTGGTTTTGGAATAGCAAGCCAGACTAGAAGGAAACCACCTTTTTCTTCCCAAAGTAAAAAGGGGACAAAGCTTTAGAGGTGACTAGTGAATCCATCGATTTAACGTGGATGGTTTCATAGAGAGAAAGAGCAAGGACCAGAGTTTGCAATGGCACAGCCAGCATGCAGCAGTGGCTTCCCACGGCCCCGCCAGAGGCATCGCTTTACCCTACGACACTTGGTTGCAGACTACTTGAAATCTACAAGTTAATGGAACATCGCGTGCATGATATTTTTTTAATCTCTGGGTATAATTTCCAGCTTTGTTGAGCACCCCAATTATCATACATAGTAGTTAGCTACCAACGACAGCGAGAGCGAACATAGACATGATCATGTGAAAACTACGAAAAATGGAAGAGAGATGGAGGACATGGGACCAGGGAGGCAGGGCAGCCTCCAGCTCACCCTGCTGTGTGTCTTTCTCACAGATGGAGCAGAGGAAGACTGATGAAAAGGGGCCCAAGGAAGAAAAGGATGATGGTGTCAGCAGCAACGGTGAGGGGCTGGGGCGGGAGAGGATGACTCTTAAGCACATAGTGGGTCTGGAAATCCAACCACCGTATTCTCTGACCTAGACTTTGTCTAAGATCAAAATCGCACAGACCCGTTCTCAG
Organism: Cricetomys ansorgei; assembly: GCA_026225945.1. NCBI lineage: Eukaryota > Metazoa > Chordata > Mammalia > Rodentia > Nesomyidae > Cricetomys > Cricetomys ansorgei. The sequence goes on along the minus strand of JAMJFZ010000239.1, from coordinate 33,981,532 downwards.
CACCGTTCAGTGCATACCCCGTTCATGTCCCTGGACACACGCTGCGACCATTTCCGCTTCTTTCCGCTCTCCTGGCTGATTTTATAAACGCTCACCCTATAATTTCTGCTTTTATTGTCCAGACATCTTCATGACATACCAATAAAAAGGATATATGTCACCAAAATAAGGTCTTGTGGCGCAGGGAGCAGACCGTACGTGTGACTTCCGTAATCGGTTCGCTGGTTGAATGGCAGTCTTTGTCTGTAGTTTCTGAGAGTAGCTTGGGGTCAGAGGTCAGTGTTGCACCCTACTTAGGAGTACCGTATTGGGGACCCAACACAAATGTAACGAGGCATTGTTAGGGGCAATGCTGCCTAAAATGGATACCGTAGGACAGGAAAGACAGCTCAGCCATTAAAGGCTAGACTCACAGCCAAAAGTATAAAACTGATACTGTGGATTACCTTTGTAACCAGCGCAGTTCTTGAAAATCTCTTCTCAAAATGAATAGGTCTTTGTTGAAAAATAGTAACATTTTTAAGAAATTTAAAAATAACAACAGTGTGTAACATGATGAGCTAACAATGAAAAAAAAAAAGTGTCAGATGTTCACACCTGACTCTCTAAGAAAGACTGATGAGCACTGTGTTTTTATGGCAACCCTGTGACAGTTACGCTCACTGCCTGCTGATTTCAATTGCGGGGTAAGACCTGCCGTAGTTTAGACCTTGCTTCTCCCACCAGGGCTCTTTGCACGCATGTGCACTGTCATAAAGTGGCAGAACCTTCAGAAGGAAGGGCTGAGTGGGAGAAATTACATGTCTGGATGTTTGGTCTTGTAATGCCATCTTGATCTCTTCCTTCCCCTTGGTTCTGGATGGCCAAGAGGTGAGGTAATCCTGTGTCACATGCTTCTGGCCTGACACGGTGCTCCACGATAGCCTGGTGCAAAAGCCATGAATCCACAGACTGACGCTCTGAGCCAAAATAATTGAATTGGTCATATCAGGTATCTTCTCATCGTGATAGAAAGCTAACACAAGCCTCCGCCTGCTTAGATAGAGGTGGGCCACCTAGGAAAGCAGGGCACAGGGTAACAGCTGTGGAATCTACAGAGCACTCTTTCCCAAATTTTACTTACCACAAGCAGAAAAACGGGTGTTCAGAGATCTTACCGCGTGCTTGCGGACAGTGAAGCACAGACTCACAAGACTTCATGTGTACTGGGCTCACACTACGTTATCTGGTATTTTAAATCCGTTACTGATGTAACCTTTACAACAACCCTACAAGATAAGCACTAACATTACTGTACTCACCAAACACAGCAAAGTGGCCCAGGGGTCACTGACTACCTGACTATCTTAGTCATCTGTAGCTGCTGAAACACATCACTGTGGCCTAGAATGGAAGTGAATTCAGATCTGGGGACCAGAGATCAGAATCTCAGTGCTGATGGGCCACACCGAGCCCAGAGAATCCTTCTGCAGAAAGCTGCATCACTCCGATTTCCGCTTTCATCTTACAACGCTCTGTGCTCTGACAGTGTCTTAGCCTCTTGTAACGGCACTTGTCATTGGAGTGAGGACCAGGCTGACCTCATCCGGAGACATTTGACTTGCTATCTAAAAGAATAGAATGTTAGAAGATGGACAGATTTGGGATTGCGGGGAAAAGGGACTACTCAGGGATCAGAACTGGAATTCAAGACCAAGTCATGAGACTTTAGAATCCTTTGTCCTCACTCCCGATATCACAAAAGCTAAGAGCTGGGAAGAGCAGGGCAAACAGGGAACTTTGCTGAGTATTCGGCACCAGGCAAGATTGCTGAACCCTTCACATGACTCGATCAGTATCCCAGTAGTGGCCCATATAAGATTTCGTGGCAGCCCATAGCTGCCAATAAGATGGCATCCTTAAAACCTGATACTATATGATAAAAGTCATGTCCATTGCTTCAGAAAATAAAGCCTCATGCTGGCTCTTTCCCCATCCCCTGAGAAACCAGGTAAGAACTGTGTGATCAAAATTCAGTTTCCCAGGTAAGGGAGCAGACAAATGATTCTGGCAACCCAGAAGAGGGCTTCTGCACACAGAGGACAAGCAGAGCCAGCCACATCGAGGGGAAGTCTCAAGTTCTCTAACAACCAGTTAATAAACCTGGCCTGGCAGTGGAGACCCCTACTTGTCTGGATGCTCCCTGCTTTGTGACTCCGAATAGATGTCTGAGCAGTAGGAAATAGGATTTTTACCATATAAAATATTTAGAACAAATAACTAAGGCTTATGACTGATCTTAGGCTTTTTGTTGTTGTTTTTTTCTTAGAAAGACTTTAGGAGTCCTGGCTAATTTTGAGTCAAGACTTTTTGGATTTTTTTTTTTTTTTAGTTTTCAGGGGTTTGCCGAGTTTTGTTTGCTTGTTTTTCTTTTGTTTTTGCTTGTTTTGTTTGTTTGTTTTGTATTGCGGTGAGGAATAGAACCCAGGACCTTGGGAAGGCTAGGCAGAAGATCTACCACTGAACTTAGAAATGCCCCAGAAAAGTTTTTAATGCTTTGCCAACAGCACGACTAGAGAATAAGATCTTGAAGAAAACCCATTTTGTTTGGATTTGCGTTTTTCCATTGAGTTGCATGCTCTTCCACTTCGCTTTAGCAATAGGCTACAAAGAGCAAGGAGTCTCTACAGATCTGACGACGACCGGGTCTGGATTTGGATAATGTTGGTCTCACTCTGCACCGCAAGTTCACCAAAGAGTTCACCGAGTCCTTAATGGTCTTCATATATGCCAGGAAACTTCAACGGGAACTCATCTCCTAACGTTACAAAATAATTAGTAATGGTGAAAACCAAACCAACAAATCGTTTTCAGAGGTAGAAACTCTCGATTCTGAGAAGCCAGCCCGCGTCACTGGTAACTCAGTTGTGAATTGTTCCATTTATTTGCATAAAAAAGTCACAGATTCCTGGAACTTTTTTTGTTTTGTTTTGTTTTAAACAGGATCTCATTGGGTAGCCTTGGCTGGCCTGGAACTCGGTGTGTAGAGCAGGCTAGCCTCAAACTCACAAGGATTCATCTGCTTCGGCCTCCCAAGTGCTTGGATTAAAGGTGTGTCCACCACACTCAGCCGTGGAACTATTTTAAACTATTTAAATGGTTCAGATTATCTCCTTTTTGCCCCAGAAATACTTGTAAGTATATTTTGAGGAATGATACATCTTGAATGGATTAATATGCTTAAGTATAAAGTTTTCATATCTGAGACCAGAAATAATGATTTCACTGAAACCAGGTGGCCAGTTTTATGAAATGGTTTGTTTTCCTTGCCAACACTATTGGAAAGAGGTACTTCATGGGATGCTTGTAAGCTACACAATGTCTACCGTGTTGTAAGTACTCACAGAAAGTCAACAACAGTAGTCATTAAAATACATTTTTAACCTGCAGGTAATATACTGAGAAAAAAAAAAATCCCCTTTGCCCATTTTCCCTGTTTGTTCAGAACTTCAAAACTGGGTCTGAAAGAAACCAGGAAAGCACAGATCTACAAGAGCATAGGTTCACCTTCGATACTAGAAACCTCTTCTGAGTAACACCTTCATTCTTCACGTGCAGACCTTCACCAGCTAGGTCCAGCAACATTCGAATGTCCAACAGAACAAACTCACCCCCTAAAAATGCTTTGTTTCCCAGGAACCACTTCCCCTCCTTAGCCCTTAGGCAACATCCTTCATTTCACCACCTTATTTTAAATCTGTTATTTTACTGAGTGCCTCGCCCAGATCCTCCTGTGGACTTCCTCCCTCTTAAATGAACTCCCAGTAAATCTTTCACCATTGCCCGCTGCCACTTCCTCACACACAGGAAAGGGCAGAGCTTCAACATCAGTTGCTTTCCAGTTTTGTCTATCTGTATCACCCTGCTTAAGTCTGGTAGCAAAAACAAAAACAGAAGAAGAGAAGAAAAGAAATCTGGCATCATAATCTACATATTGGAACCATAATAAAAAGTACTGAGGACTGGTCCTTCATTACTGTACAGATTATATGTTCCCTGGATGAGATTTAGCTCCTTATACATGAAGCAACATCATGAGAAGAGAGATTGTGTGTATTGTCCTTTACAATGTAACTCTCTTTCAGAAGCTTACAACTTCCTGAGAGAGATTGCACAGGTCCACTGAGAGCACACCTGTGCACAGTGCATTTGATAAAGGAAGTGGTCAGGGAGCCATGGGGGGCCAGAGTGGTCATGCAGAGAGGTATTGGGAAGAAATGAGACAACCAAGTCCTGGGCTTCAGTAAGACAGCACCGGATACCTTACCATAAGCAATGTGCTTGAGTACCTCTGCCAGATCACCATAATTCGTTGTGCCTCTAATTTTTTTATCTACAAATTTTAAATTATACGGTCCAATGCAAGTGCATGGGGGGGGGCAATTGGTGAACACGTGTACAAGCATGAGGATCCAGGGGTCTACTTCAAGTGCCATCCTAGTCTTTCTCTACCTTATTTTTGAAACAGGGTCACTCACTGAAACTGAGCTCCTCAGGTGGGTAGACGAACTGGCCAACAAACCTCTGGGGTCTTCCTGTCTGTCTCCTCACACACATTGACCCTCGGCCAGCACTGGGGTTTCAGGAACTTTCCTCTGCAGATGCTAATGAGCAAAACCCAGGTACTCACCATGCTTGTGCAGCAAGCACTTCACCAACTCAGTCACCCCCTACCCCATCCCCACCTCCCAAAGCCCTCATTTTGAAAGCAAGTATTTAGCCTTTCTATAACTTTTGCTATTGTTAGTCTCTTCTTGGAGTACTCTTCCCCAAGTGGCTTTTGAGAAGCTAATTTCTTAATGTCATCAGATTTTCAGGGTGTATTCTCCTACCTTTAAAGATGGGGGCCCTCTGAAATACTTCCTCTTTTTTTTAATTTCCAGAATTCTGTGCATGTGTGTGTGTGTGTGTGTGTGTGTGTGTGTGTGTGTCTGAGTATATGCCTGTGTACCATGTGTGTACAAGAAGAGCTCAAGGAGGTTGGAGGAAGAGTCAGAGCCCTAGAATTGGAGTTACAGACTGTTGTGAGCCACTGTGTGGGTGCTGGAAATTAAGCCCTGATTCTCTGCAAGAGCAGCAAGTGCTCTTAACCACTGAGCCATCTCTCCAGCCTCTCCTCCCCCACTCCCCGAACCTTGGTTTTTTTGGAGACAGTGTCTCTGTTTCATCAGGCTGGCCTTGAACTCATGATCCCTACGCCTTAATCTCCCACATATGGAGGTTGCAGATATGTACCAGCATGCCTGGTTTTACACAGACTTATTAAACAATTCCGACAGACATCCCTGAGCACCCCATCTCAATGCATTCACAAATGATCTCCTCTCTCCCTCCAAATCCACTTCCCCTCGAATTTTCCAAACTCCACAAACAGAATTGCCATCTGTTAAAGTGGTCATTTGTGGTCAGGGACAGCCAGGAAGATCGTCAGTTTCAAGGATTTCCTAGATGGACGCACAGAGCTTGGGAAAGCTGTGCTATACAGAGGAGACGATATTTACCGCTCCCTGCCCACTCCAGGTGCAGTGTGAGCATACTCCTACCGGTCCCGCCTTCCCTGCCATGATGGACAGTACCTTAAAACCGGTAAACTAGAGGGAGTAACCCCACCCTTCTTTAGGTTGTTTCTTGCCCGGTTTTGGTCACATCAAGCAGAAAAGTAACTGATACAGAGACTGTGAACCTGGTTCATCTGAGGTCAGAAATAACGCAAAATATCACCTCCACTAGTGAGGTCACATTGTTAAATAAACCAAATCCGGAGAAAGTTACAGAAAGTACATTTAAAGAGCTTTCCAAAACTTAAAACCATTTGCGTTGTTTTTCCAGGTTGTGGTGTCTCCAGTTGTTGCAAATGTATTTTAGCGATGTTAACAATTTTAGCAACAATAAACTTTTATCATCAAGAACCAAAAAAATGTATAGATCTATTTAGTGGAAGTGTGAAAATTTTTATTTGCCTTATAGCCTCTTTAAAAAAAAAAACCCAAAGATTCTGTTTTAGTTTTATTGGATGTCTGGCAAAACAGCAGTCTAAAAGTGAGAACAAAGAAAAAGGACTTGCTTTTTTGTTTTGTTTTTTTTTTAACATTCTGATTAGTATTAATTACCACATAATGAGCTGAAAATTCCTGCCAGAAAACTGTGGTTCTTGAATCCTTTAATGTACATTTTCTTCCTACTGGGTGAAATAAAAGTTTGAATGTTTGAGGGATTTGCACTTGGGAAATGTCTAGAAACTATTTGTATAAGCCAGTCAATAGGGACAGCACATTTTCCATCAATAGCCTTTGTTGACCAGTTGTGCCCTTCCAGGGCTGGTGTTTTCTGCAGTGTGTTGAAGCCGGAGGTGGTGCAGAGCGGCGGCTGTGGGCAGGGAAGACATCAGCAAAGTATAGCCGCCGTGGCCCAGCAGTCCCAGACAGCATTCCCTAACCCATGGCCAGAACCTCCATTTCCCTTTAACCTTCCAAACTGAGAGAAACCGCACAAGCATGCTATCTAACTTCCAGAACGGGCTGGGCACCCAGAAATGAGGAGCAACCCAGGTCAAGATGCCACCAGGAACAGAGTGCAGGGTACAGTGTATGGTCTTGACCCGGGTAAAATATTCTGGAACATGTTGCCGTCAGTGGCACGTCTAAGAATGTTCTAGGGGAAGGAGAATCTAAATGCGCCACATTGATATAACCCCTGACTGTTAGGCAAGCTGGACTATGCTCACAGCCAGCATTTTGCTTTGAGGACCAGTTCTGACAGACGGCCCAGGTGTCTGCGCACTGAGCCCACCACCTCATCCAGCACTCCTTGCCTAGGATCCAGACTTCTACCTGCAGCAGACGCAGCCAGGGCACACTAAGGAAGCCCTGCCCTCGGTTAGCTGGTGACACAGCACTGCAGACCCACTCTCTGTCTGCAGTACTTTCTCCTTGTGCGCACTCCAGGACTGTCCTTCGCAGCACTGGTTCTTTCTTCATCCCTTGTTCATGGACTTTCTCCTAATAGGTTTTGTGTTGGGGAGGTTTATTTTCAGTTATGTTTGAAATTCCTTTGTGAACTGTTGGGTGAGTGTCTGCCTAGGTCTTGTGTTTTGTATTGTCTGCAGGTGTTGGATTTCTGTGGCGGATGTTTGATTGCTTATGATCTGCACCTGAGGAGTCCTGAATCAATAAAAACACCTGAGCTCAGATGCTCGGGGTTCCACTGCCGATGAGTATGGCACTGGCCATGACGGTGGTTCCCTCTGCTGAGGTCTGGCAGGGTGTGCGTGTATGAGAATGCTTTCTTGTCTCTCTTGGTGAGCCACAGCACCATAGGTGTACTACTACAGTAACATATATGTCTATTCCTGCCTTGGTGCTGTTTCTATGACAGTTCAAACGTGTGTACCATTGGCTAGTATACCAACGGATACTACCATAGCCATTGGGATTGTGCTACCTTCAATATGAAGAAAACCCCAAATAAATTCTCTCTCTGATCATCGAATTCCATTTTTTCCCTCAAGTCCAAAGGAAGGATGTTCAGTTCTGATATATGTAAGAAGTTTTCTCTTTCGTTCCAGCACCATGATATTTGCTTTGGACCTCGTGGTCACTTTCTGTTACAAATGGCTGTTAGAACGTCAACCATCCCATCGCATAAGGCAGCAGAAAAAGCAAAGGCAAAGACCCATAATGGTGTTTCCCATGATGATCACGACTTCCTCAAGAGTCTTCTTGCAAGGTATATGCAACCTCCCCTGTTGTTTCAAGGCCAGAGCATGACACTAAGACACCCGAGTTAAAGGAGAACATAAAGGTGGCATTTCAGCCACAGCCCTGACATCCGGAAGACCATCGCTCATCTCTTACAGCAGAACACAAATACAGACATTGAGGGACAGCTTGCAGTCCTCCCAACACTGATTTCCTTCCCTGCTTCTGGTAGACATGAAGAAACGGGTGCTCTCAGGCATGCACATGACCCTGAGGTCCCTTCCTGACATTTTTCAAAGGCCTTGTCTCAGGGTTTGAGTAAGCAAAGGTCTTGAATTATCACAAGGGGACAGACAACATCTATGTATTTAGACCTGTGATGCAATGGCTAGAGACAGAATTGCTTAGACATCAGTGGTGATCATCCTGGGAGTCGTGTAGCTGGGGAAAAGTACTTCTCCAGATTCTGAAATGATCGCTTACTGTCTCCATTTGTGATTTTTTTTTCTCCTATCCACTGGCCTTCTGCCTTCACTCCCCCACCTCCTCCCTCTTTCATTCCATTTGAGTTGGCTACACACCTTCTCTCCATCTCAGCTCTAGCTTAAAACGGGGGCTAGAAAGGCTGGCAGTGAAACATTGCCCATGAGTTCCCAAAGCAACGCAGTGGACAGTGGAATGAATCTGTGACATCCTCCATCTTCCCATGGGCTACACTCTACAACCCCCCACCCCCACCCACAGTGTCCTGTGCTCCCCTTTCAAGGAGCTACCAGAAATGGGTGCTGCAAAAAACAGTTATCTCAAGTCCTTATTGCCCCACCCTATGGCACACATGGCAGGCAGAGAGGCAGGAAAGGGTCCTAGGAGATGCCACCTAACGAGCTTAGAGTGGAAATCAGCAGCACAGTAGTTCACAGTGCAGCCCCTCCCCCAGCTCCTCTGTCCCTAACTCAAATCATTTACAGCTAAGTCTCTGAAACCCTAGACAGAAGCATGACAAAGGAGACATCAGAAAGAATTTCCTGAATATTGCTAAATAGTTCCTCGCTCTCTCCCACAGAAAACCATGGGGCGAATGAATGTTCTGCTGTATTTCTTAGTGCCTGTGCTCCTCAGATGTTACCCTGCTATTCACAGAACTCCGATAGCTTCCCACTCAACTTTAAAAAAAAAATCTCCAGCGCATAGACAGGAAAACATAGACTTCAAATTCGATTTTTAAATACAACGCATAATTTTAGCCAGGCTTCATATAAACAAAATATGCACAAAAGGATTCGTAACTAAATGAACTCACAAATGTTAATGGTGCAACCTGGGAAGGATTTTTAATCAACTCCATTGAATTCATCCTAAGAGAAACAGATACACTACCTGACTTTGATAGTCAGCATATGTCCATGAATTTTTATGACAACATTTTCATACAGCCTGAGTATAAATTACAAAACGTATCCACTTTGGAGGCAAGTGGGTGACTAGTTGAAAACGCTATGAGTTGGCAGGGCTCTGGACAAAGAACGCTGTCGTGTAAAGTGTAAGATGGAAATAATTCTATCCTGGAAGATCTGCTTTGTGTTGAGTACTTACAAGAATTCCTTCTCTGCTTTATAAATCAGTTGCCTAATTACCATGCTCGGTTCCTGGCAACCCGAGCCAGTCTGTCTTTTGTAGACTATCAAGAGCAAAAATTATATGGTGAAAGTCTCATTTTTTACATATCATGTCAACATAATTGAACACAGCTATTCTGACAGTCCTGCCTTTTTTAGACCATGCCAGCTTATTATTAATATTTTTCTTTTCAGTAACAAAGCTTTTTTTTTTTCAAAGTTAAAATCCATCTTTCTAAAACTTAAGGACTGAATTCTGTTTTAGCAAAATATATACACACACGCGCGTGCGCGCGCGCGCGCGCGCGCACACACACACACACACACACACACACGACTTCTTTAGATATTTTTACCCAGAAACATTTCATTTTCCTAACTGGATCAATGCTCGTAACATAAACATGCTCTTAACCATGAAAAAGAGGAAACAGACTCAGAACATTATATCAATGTAGACTAAGAAAGGGGTATCTATTTCCCAACGAGCTTGCCAACACTTCACTTTATTTACTTCTAGAATAAAGTGAACCAAATGGGAAAAAAACAATGTGGACTTTCCTGTGTGGTGGGGGTACGGGGGTTAGGGAGGGTCATCTGAAACTGTTTCTCATCTGAAGAATTACAGAAAATGACAGTTTCTAAAAGGACAGCGTAGTGGAGTCAGGGCCACCCTCAGTCCAGATCCAGAGGCTCAAGGTCTTAACTGAGTTCTAAAGAGCAGCCTGTGCTTGGGTGGAGAATGCTCTGCGGAAGCAGGGCGCTGCCAGGACCCCAAGACACGACAGTCGCTAGCCATCAAGGTACTGATGGTTAAGAGCACAGGCCAGGAGGAGAGGAGGGACTTTTTTCTCTTGCTGTGCTGATTGCCCAGATGTAATTCTCCCCCTGCAGCCAACTCCATGCTCCAGTATGTTGTCAGAACCTTGGAGTTTAAAAAGATGCCACCAATCGGGTTGGCTCCAGCACAGCCCTCCCCGTGACTGACGCGGTTAGCCATCTTCCCGTCTCTTGACTTATGTCTACTAAATGAAAGGCAACTGTAGCCCTCGGCCATACCGATCAGATACCTGACAGCTTAGAAATAGGTCTTTCTTTGGAGTTCGGGGAAAGATTTAATTGGTAGAATGGTTTAAAAGGGGGGGAAGCAGACTGATTTTTCTCTCTGTTCCCCTTGATGTAGTAAATTCTTTTTCCCCCCCTCAGTATCACCATGACCTATCCAGTATCCATAGCAAAAATCTCCTTATACCAGAAAGGAAAAGTACAGAAGAACCATATTAGAACAATGCCATATTGGTTTTGTGGTGAGTATTTCAAATTAAAATAGTGTTATAATAGTAAAGACCTAAAGGTGAAATTTTTCTTTTTTGGGGGGGTGGGGGAGAGGAAGAGACAGGGTTTCTCTGTTGTAACCCTGACTGCCGTGGAACTCACTCTGAGGACCATGCTGGCCTCGAACTCACAGGGATTCACCTGCCTCTGCCTCCCGAGTGCTGGGATTACAAGCGTGCACCACCACCGCCCTGCTAGAAATTTCTTTTTAGAGAGGGATGGTGGATGCAATAAAGTGTTGCATAAGAAACCTTTATAACTTAGGCAGAAAATTAGCATAAATTAGTGACTCTTCAAAAAGAAAAGAAAGGTCTGTGCATTAAATTCATGATGCTTTAGGAACTGTATGTTTTCATCTGAACCTTCATCCGCATCATAGCTCGTCCGCAGAACACTCACGCAAACGCGAGAATAAACTCGACTATCTTCGACATCTCACGGTTTCAGTGGTATTGGTAGTGCAATTGTGTCCATCGGTTTTATTTTATCCAATTAAATCCTATTTCTCAATAGAAAGCTAGAACACATTTTATTCAACAGGTTCAAGTTCAGTTTGTAACTTTAAATCTCTGGCATTGCTATTTAGTTGGATACTGTTATTTAATTGGCTGTGTTATTTATGAAATTGTTTTCAATGCCATGTTTCATATAACACTTGCTGGGCGAAGGCACAAGTCACTCCTCTGTAGTAAAAATATTGTCAACTATTGCGAAAATATGTGATTATAAACACAAATCCAACAATTTAAGGTAAGCCTTACTTTTCTGCTCTCAAGTGACTAAAAGCATGGTTATTGACTATACTCTGAGACCAGATTAAGGACTTTGGAGACAGTTAGCAATGTTTATACTTTCATAAGAGCTTCTTATAATTTTCAGCTCTTCTCCCTGAAACAAGAAAACATTCACATTCACCCTGGATTTTCTTAAAAGACCAATGTTTAAATCACAGCTGTCCTAGATCAATTATTTGAATGAATCTTCCTCAATCTAAAACATCTGATCTGAAATTTTAAAGTAAGGATGGTGGATCCGCACACACCCTCATTGTGAGTTTGGGTGTCTGGTCATCTCAAGCAACAGCAGCCAGCTTGCACTGGACCTGAATGCTCCCTGAATCCCTCTCTCCCATGCACAGTCTCCATGGACAATCGCTAGCGTGTCTTCAGAGTCCGATGTTACTGGTTAACTAGATTTTGATCCCTGGAAGACAGGAAATACATTCTATTCCTTAACCTCCAAGTCTAGCGTCTGATATATGTCATCACTGGACAATGTCAACACCTGAAAGATACATCTTCTCTGCTGATTCGTGCCACAGAAAGCTGAAAAAACAAACTGCATGCTGACAGTGTGATTGCTGTGGGGTGTGATCTGATGTGAAGCAGTCCAAATTTTCTTTTTTTTGTTTTGTTTTGTTTTGTTTTTAAATCCCTAATTCTAAGTCTCAATTCACACTCAGCAGAATTTAATTGAAACTTTTCTCACTTTGGTCTTCTAATATAAAACAATCCTTTGGAAAAAGATCGTTCTCCTTGGGAATACAAGGACAATAAAACCAGAGGCTGGTAGTAAATTAAACACAGGGCAAAGATAATTCTTTTTTTCCTAACATCTTATCAGAACCCATTCCGTGTGCACGTACTTAGTAATTGTAAATAGGCCATCAGCCAGAAATTCCGTATTTTGTAACAATGAACTTTTGGGAAAAAAAAAACAGATATTATGCTTTGGATGTCATAGTATTTTTCCAGCATCTCAAAGCAAGACAAATCTTTTATACTCTATGTTTCTGTTGGCACACTGCAGTCATGTACTATAGGGCCTTTCCTTCCAGAGTCAAACCAAGACATCGGGGAAGCTCCTCTCAACCTGCACTCATCACTCTGCACTATTCTGCACAAGCGTGCAAGTTGAACCAGGAGTTGAAAAACGCAAGATACGGGATATCTGTCCGGATCTAAATGAAGGCAAAAAAATGAGTTGAAAATGATCAAACGAATGAGAAAAATCAGAAGGCTCTGTGTCTTGGAGGGAGACAAGTGGGTGGCATGGGAAGGGGAAGAGTGGGAAGCAGATTGTCCTTGACACAGAGAAGCTTGCTGGTTAATGTGTATTCACTGCCTACAGCAGCTTCAGTAACCATGGCCATGAGGCGAAGGGGTTCCTGAGATGCAAAAGAGCACATGTGGTAAAGGTCACCTACCCATGCCTTTGAAATCCATCTCATTATCCCGTATTTATCCTGCTCTTTTCGCAATGCTTGTCTCTGGCGAGAGAGAATCCTAAATGCTACTCCACAGAAGCTCAGAGCCCCGTGCCATATTAACAGCTGTTCTTTGAAAACTGTTTCTTCATCAAGCTGGAGAAACCTCAGGTTCGAAAAATAAGTACTCATAAAGGCATTCTGTGTTACAACGTGTGCTTTGTACCCATGGAGGAGGAAAGGCAGGTTATACAGAATATTTACTGAACTCACTGGGCCATGGGGCACAGTTTGGGAAATGATGGCATAGGTTTAGCATTTGACCAACATAAAATGATTTTATGTGTTCTGCACATTTTAGGAGTTAATAAAATTGTAACTCCCAGAACAAATCGTGATGCACGAGTAACGACATGGCGTTTGGTCACGTAGTAGAAGGTTTAGAACTAAAGTACAAGATCAATCTCAGGAAATCATACCAGGAGGAAGATAAATCTGTAGTTATTATCACATGAAGAAACAGTTGTCAGGCTTTCTATTCCAGCAGATGTTCCCCACAATTATTCTGCTAACATTAACTGCTGGTGGGTCAGTGATTTGGCTGACGGGATTAAGGTGTAACTTCCTACTACCTTACCTTCGTATTTACAAATGAAGTCGACAACTAAAAGCAATGCAATTCACTCTTACTGTTGGTAGTGCCTTGGCTTGGGAGGACCTAACTAGCCATTGTCATTACTTGGTGTTACTTCCAGTAACTCTGGTATACATTACATCATTTTATCATTTCAACGTTTCTCAAAACTTAACAACTATGTCTTCCACAAAAGCATATACTCATAATATCTTAATGAATTTTAGGACAAGTAAGATTACTAATTCTGTTTGTTTGTTTGTTTGTCTTGTTTGTTTTCTTCCAGACAGGGTTTTTTTTTATTGTAACTCTGGCTGTCCTGGAACTCACTCTGTGGACCAGGCTAACCTGGAAATCACAGAGATCTGCCTGCCTCTGCCTCCCGAGTGCTAAGATGAAAGGCGTGCGCCACCACTGCCCAGCTAGATTACTAATTCTTTCTGTTCGTTTGCTTCTGTTTTAAAGATAATGCCTTCTAGTCATAGTTGAAGATGACACAAATCTCTAATACGTATACATCTACGTTCTCAGTTATCACAAGCTATTCAAGGCCTGCATGTTGACTGCTTGGTAACTTGCCATTTCTAAGCTAGGAAAGCTTTGTTCATATAAGTATGGCTTCAATATTTAAGTTTTATTTTTCTAGGGAATAATTTGGTGACTCTCATCCCAAATGAATCAGAACTCTTCGTATTTGAACTTCGAGTGTATTTCCCTGCTTTGTAGAATATATCATTTCTACTTTCATCGGTTATGAAGTTTAACTGACCGAAAGTCAGTCTTCTAATTACCACTTCTCACATTATTTTTAGGATGAGGCTAGACATAAGTAGATACATAAACAAACAAAACTGGTAAATATTCTTTAATATTTTTCCTGTTAAAACACTTTGCAACCGATTGTGCAACTGTCCTTCTTTCTATCCCAAATATATGACATCTTTTGAGATTTTTTTTAATCCATAAAAATATAATAACAAACATAATTTCAAAAGAAACCAAACGTGAAACATTCCTTTGTGACTCGCCTCAGATATTGTACCAGAAAGCGCATGTGAGCACCTGCGTGTGTGCAGACTCACTTGTGGGATCAGAACACATTCATTTTCACTTGAAAACGTTATTTTGAGGTCTGACTTCCCGGACTTTATCATTTTCTATCCATTTTCTTCTTATTTAAAAACACATTAATGGCTGCGAGCAAAATTAGAGTTATAACACTTCCATGTGTTAATTGTAGCCCGTGTTGCATTAGTTTTCTGTTGCTCTGATAAAAACGCTAAGAGCAGAAGTAACTCGAGGGAAAAAAAAAAAAAAAGGTTTCACTGTAGCTTGGGTCCCAGGGGGCTACATAAAGATAGGAAAGACACAGAAGCAAGCCACAGGAGCAGGAAGTTGGGAGATCACATTTCATTCACAAACAGGAAACAGAAAGCAAGCAGGAAGTGGGGTGAGGCTCTAAACACTCAAAGCTCACCCCAAGGATGTACTTCCTCTAGCCAGGATGCATCTCCCAAAGCCTCCATAATCTCCCCCAAACAACACCACCAACTGGGAACCAAGTTTTCAAATACCTGAGCCTACAGGGGATCATTCCTTGTTCATACAACCACGCGTGTGCATTCTCAGAATCCTCAAAGCATGCTTGTGAGGTAGTCACCAAAATTATTCTATTTTATATTTTATTTTATAGATAAGGAATATGAACCTATAACTTTCCCGACATCACCTAACTTCAAAGTTATGGGACCAGAATTCGAGTCCCTGGTTACCAAACATACAACCAGAACCCTAACTCCGAGTGAGTACTGCTTTCACACTGACTCAAACATCAATAAAGATGCTTTTTACATACTTTTTTAAAGGGACTTAAGTTTAATTTTTAATAATTCAAGGATAGGATTCCTGTCTGCCACAGCATAATAAAACCAGTTAATATCTATAAACTCTGAAGGAAACATTTGTTTTAATTATAGAGACCCTTTGACTAAACAGGGGGGCTGAAGGCAAATTCTCTTACCCATAAAATTCATAATTGCATTGAAAGTTTACCCTTCCATAAAAGACTAAGATTAAGATGACTCACAAAACTTTATTAGTGCATGGTTAAATTGGTTGCTAAGATTTCTTTAATTCCACAGAGAAATATTTAATTCGTCCACCAAACATGAATGCTGGTGGGCGTGGGCTTCTTCCCTATGGTGAGAGGATTAGATTAATAGTGGTAGTCTTAGACTTGGCAATAAGCAGCTTCAGCATTATGCTTGTGTGGTAGGTCCTTTAATTTCATTTAGCAATAGAGGAAACAAAAGAGACCCAAGACACTGTGATTCAGAAAACTCATGCAAATAAGTGTATACCAGAAAAGTAAACCTCATCTATATGAAAACAAAATCCTCTGTATCTAAAAGATACTATCTCAAACCAGGCACTAGAGCACATGTCTGTAATCCTAGCATTTGGTGGCTGAGACAGGCAGACTAGGAGTTCCCAGCCAGTCTGAGCTACATGGCAAGACCCTGTCTCAAAAACAAAGAAAGACTGCCTGGGCACGGCGGTACCCACCTTTCCTCTCAGCACTCCGGAGGCAGAAGTAGGTATATCAGTCTGAGTTCACATCCATACCAGTCTGCATTGCAAATTCTAGGGCAACCAAGACTGGATAGTGAGACCCCTGGTGTGTGTGTTGGGGGAGAGGGGGTTGGCAAGAAAAGAGGGAAGAAAGATTTTGAAATCCTCCAAAGCACTACTATGTCGGAGTTCTTCACATCTGTGGCCTTTCCTGCCTTCTACATATCCACAGATGATGATCTTTACGCATTTATATTTTTGCATTTATAAAATCATATCTGCCAGAAGGCATGGTGTCTCGTATCAGAAATCCCAACGTGTGAGAGGCAGAAGCGAAAGGATTGAGGCAGGTCGGAGAAGACTAACATGAGCTGTGTAGTAAGTTTCAGGCTAGCCTGAGCTACGGTGAGTCTTATTGCAAAACAATGACTGTAACAAAATTATGTCTGTCAATCTGAGACTTGGGCATTTTTAAGCATGGCAAGGAAATAACAGAAATAAAAGTCATCAGATTATGAGAGTTTAATAGATTTTTACTTATTTCGGCAGCATCGCCATGATATAGTTACTGACTATTTGCCAATAGTCCTGGAATGGCAATAGAATTGTGAAACAGGTAGGAAGGTGAGAGACACAGCGTTTGACAAAGTTAACCATTTCCTTACTGAAACTCCACGTTGCTTTCTTTCTAACAGCAAATGTTCCTCCTGCTCTGAAGAAACTGTATGCCCAGTTCCTAGTACTATGAGAAATTTATTCTCAGCAGTCTCTCTGTCCTTTTTCTCCTTTGTCCTTTCTCCTTTTTTCTACCTACCTGACTGCTACACCTCTTCCTCCTTCCTGAGACAAGGTCTCACTAAGTTGTCCAGGCTGGCCTTGAACTCGTTCTGTAGCATAGGCTAACTTCGAACTCACAGTCCTCCTGCTTCAGACTCCTGCTTCCATGTCATTCAGATTCACACAAATCCAGTGACATACCTTCTCCAACAAGGCCACACCCCCTGAGCATCTCCAAACAGAACCAACAACTGGGGACCAAGCAGCCAAACACCTGGGACTATGAGGGACATTTCTCATTCAAACCACTAAAATTATTTATAAAGATTAAATTAATTAAATAAAAATAATCTAATGCACACTAGGCTGAGGATGTCAGACCAGAGGTAGAGCACTTACCACACATGTTCAAGGACCAGAGCTCCATCTTAAATATTGAAAAGCAAATACATAGTACACCTGAAACCCTCCCTAAGTGTTAGCTGCTACCACTCCTGATTATTTGAATATCTCATCTTTGTCAAAACCCTAGAAGTATGGTCATAGCCATCAGTTATATAGGCCGATTGGAAAAAGAGAGGGGGGTGGCAGGCACATCCATAAACAGGTCCTGTAATAAGATGGATACATAATGCTTATATTTGGATCCCAGAGGCATTGCAGATGGCAGGACTACATATCTCCTGCAAAGGTTATGGAAGGCAAAAGAAAAAAAGACTAGCATTCCTTTCTGCTAGGTAGATATCACTGTGCACGTGGGTTTTCCCACTCTTATTTATGCGGTAGAGTTATGAGGCAGTAGAACAGCAGACCAAACACTGACATCGGTGTAACAGTAGGGCTTTCTAGTTCCAACTGTGGCCCACACTCACCAAGCTAAAAATCCTCTTACCAGTAAAATAGATATCATGGCCATTTGAAAAAAAAGCATGCATACTAATAAAATTCATAAATCTATAAAATTTCAAATGGCCATGATATCTTTTATTTTTATAGTGCTTTACCGTTTGTGAACATTGTTTTTTCATGTTTATATTATCTGAACCATAACAAAACTGTGAAATGAATGGTTATTATCAATTCTATTTTACTGGCTGCGAGCACAGCTTTTGGGTTGTTTTTGCAAAGTCACAGGTGGCTTTTGTGTCCTGGAGGGCCGCAGTGATTAGCATACCTGCACTGCTGCCATTTCGAGTGACCTTTTCTGTGTCAGTGCCCCTGGGCGACAGGTAATGATGCTGAGGAGCATTCTGAGTTGTTTACTCACACATGCTGGGGCAGAAAAGACTCCATGGGATAGAATCTGTCCTCTGATCTAGAGGGCCCGGTGTGACCTTTCTCTGCGGAGACCTTCAGACACAGGCTGCAGCTGCTCTACAGGTCAGTTATGGTCCTGGAGGATGGCTCTCCCGTTTCCTCTCTTACTCCTCAAATAATATGCATATATTATGTTCTCCAGAAAAGGTTTGCAGAACATCTGTTCCCATCATCTTTATTTCTGGTCCTTCAGGAGACTAATTAGAAATAAAATAAAATAAGGTACACCAGTGGTGTTTGTGTTGACCATTCAAGCCTCAAGAAGGAACTTTTTTCCCCCCTAAAATACCAAGAGACATCAAGTGAATGTTAAAGACATCAGGTGAACCTGAAGAAAAATTACCTCGATTTACTGCTTCCAGCTGTACATAGAATCGGGACATGAAACATCAGACAGAGAAACTCTTCCGTGGAATTATGGCTTCTGAAAAGAAAATAAGAACAGATCAATCTCTGTAAGATGGTTAGCTATCTATGGAATATATGAGAAAGCTAAACAATTAGTTGCACTATGAGATGTTAAAAAGTCTGGGTAAAAATGAACCTTCTCTAATTTAGGTTATATGCGTTGCACATGGCTGTGGTAAGAAATTATCACGCATTTCTTAGTTAGGGTTGTCATTGCTGTGATGAAACACCATGAACCAAAACGCAATTTTGGGCGAGAAAAGGGTATATTTGGTTTACACTTCTTCATAGTAGTCCATCACTGAAGAAACTAAGGACTAGAAATCAAAACACAGCAGGCACCTGGAAGCAGGAGCTGATGCAGAGGCCATGGAGGGGTGCTGCTTACTAGCTTGCTCCCCGTGGCTTGCTCAGCCTGATTTCTTATAGAACCCAGGACCACTAGCCCAGAGATGGCACCACCCACAGTGGGCTGGACTTTCTCCCATCATCATTACTTAAGAAAATGCCCTACAGCCCAATCTTATGGAGGCGTTTTTCTCAATTGGGGCTCCCTCCTCTCTGATGACTCTAGCTTGTATCAGGTTGACATAAAACTGGCCAGCACAATATACATGGGACTTGAAACAGTACAGACTTCTCGGGTGATAACTAACATCTAGCTGTCAGTGTGGCACCCTTCCTTAATGAAGGCCCCATGGAGAATGCATTTCCTTGCTGTCTCCGGTTTTGGGAGCCCATTCCCACTCCTTGGCTTGAGGCAACCTCCCTCTATCTTCAAAGCCAGAACAAACAGTAGGGTGAGGTCTTCACCCATCACATTACCCTGATTCTGTCTCTGCCTCTGTCTCCTCTTCTCTGGATGAAAAAATGAGGACACAACTGCTCCAAGATATGGTTGAGGAGAAAGTTTATTGTAGATATGAGGGAGAGCAGAGCCAGAGGCATCTAGAAGAGTCCAGACTGAACCAGACTAGCAGACTGAACTGGGCAGGGCAGGATGCATAGCCAAAATACCTAGGTTACATGAGTCAAAAAAGCTGAGGGAAGGGAAGGGAAGCTCAGGGGCTAGGGAGGTTTTGGGGGGAGGAGGGAATGCCAGCCAGGATGACTTTGTAACTTGTGATGCTGAGAACCTGGCTCTCAGTGTCCACTTTGCTATATTAAATAAGCACCTTGGTTAGCCATTTGTCCTGGGTTTCCTTAAGACCTAACACTCTCCTTCCTGCCTCCACTTCCAGGGACTTTCTCTATGCCTCATTGGGGACTACCGAAGTGAACCAGGATTTCCCACTCCCTGCTGTTACAGCTAACTGATTCATAGTTCTGATTCCTCTAGCATCTAACCTGATACATTCAGAGCTTCTGGGACTGGGTAATAGACATTCAGAGAAATGAGCATGTGGTACCGTTCTAAAACATGAACTAAATCAACTTCTTTTTCTAGGTGTAAGTAGGGTGACCACCAGCTCCTGCCCATGAATTTCATGGCAGAATAGAATCTCTAATCAGGGTGTGGGTAAAGGTTTATGGATCGTATTAATTTAGTAGAAAGGTTAGAGAGAGAAGCAACATAAGTCTAAGAAGCTTCCTGGGTCTATCCCTTGTTTAGGGGTTGATAGGAATATTCCCTGTGAATTCAACCAAAAGGTTCGGATATAGCTTGAATGTGTCCTCCCAAGGTTCACGCACTGAAACCTTGATCCCCAGTTGTGTTAGATAGAGGTGATAGGGCCTCTAAGACATGGGGCCTAGTGGAAGGTGGTTTGGTCACTGGGAATACTGTCTGAAAAGTGATTAATGTCCCTCTTGAAGGACTTCGTCAACTTCCATGACAGTAAGTGGTTAGAAAGAGTGAGCCTGGCCCCTGATCCCTCTGGGCTCCTATCTTCCATGTGATCCCTGTATATGCTCTTCCACTCCACTGCTACCTGTCTGCTGTGATGAAGCCAGAGGCCCTCACCCAACGCAGACAAGGGTGTCCGATCTGCGACTTTGGGTCTGTGAACTGATTGCTAAAGAAGTCTTTTTGAACCAGGCATGATGGTGAACACCTATAATCAGGGCAATTGAGAGGTGAAGGCTGGAGGATTGAGAGTCTCAGGCCAGCTGGGATACAGAGAGAAAGAAGAGGGGTTGGGGACATAGATCAGCTAATATAATGTTTGTCACACAAGCATGAGAACCTGATTTCAATCCCCAGAGCCCACATAAGAAAGCTGAGCAAAGTAGCATATGTTTGTAAGCCTAGCACTAGAGGCAGAGACCAGCGGAGCCCTGGAATTTGTTGGCCAACCTGCCTGGCCTAAGCAACAAGCACAAGGCCAAGGAGAGAATCTGTCTCAAAAAATAGCGTGGATGGCTTTTGAGATATGACTCCTGAGGTTGACACCTGGCACACACAAGCACCACACACACACACACACACACACACACACACACGCACACTTGTTTTTATATGTGGTGTTTGTTTTCCTTAAAATCCTAGCCCCACGCGTAATTTGTTATGGCAACAGGAAACTAAGGTTTCTTCAGGCTTTTTACCAGAGCTAGGGGCTTGGCTTTTATGGAAGTTTCCCCTGGGCTACCTGAGAAGAAGGTCCAGTTTGCCCATTCACAAGCAGCTGATAAAACTTTGATGCTAGACCCAACCTTATGTGTTAAAATCATTTTTTTACTCAGGTGTAGGTACAAACCTGTAATCCCAAAACTCAGAAGGTAAATGAAGGAAGAGTAGTGTGAATTCAAGGCTAGCCTAGGATACACTGCAAGTCTGAGACCAGCCCGGATTATACTGCAAACCCTTGTCTCAAAAAACAAAACAAACAAAAGTGTGTCTGGATTTAAACTTTGTAGAAGAATAGGCCTGTGTGAAAGCTAAGGAGGGTCTATATTCCAGGGGTCTATTGAATCACATTTAGAGACCTGTATAGTCCAGATGGAATTTAGAAAGAATGTTAAGAATGTTGATACACACCTTTAATCAGTATTCAGAAAGCAGTGGTATCAAATACCTTTAATTCCAGTATTCAGAAGGTGGTAATGGCCCATGCTTTTAATCCCTAAAACAGAAACAGAGTGTGGAAGCAGACACAGGAGGCAGAGCTCAGAAGGAGTGAGTGTCAGATTGGAAGTAACAGCTGAGATGAATCAGAATGAAGGACAAAGTGATTCATCAGAGGAAGAGTTAGCAGAGTGAGTCAGAGTGATGACAAACCCAACTCTCATGAGAAAAAGGCATGCTCTTAGCTCATAGCAGAGTCAGGTACAGTCAGTCAGTTACAGCAGTGAGTTACAGAAGCTGGCAGGCTTGGAGAGAGACACAGAGGCAGCTTGGCAGAAGAACTCAGTATCAGATGGGAAGAGTGAGTCAGTTTGAAGAAGAGTAGAGCAGTTCAGTCTGAGATAGTCCTACAATCAACCAGAGTATGCTGGAGTCAGAACAGTTCAGTCAGAACAGTAAGCCAGCTTCGGAACAACAGGCCTCAGCTAGAATGAGTTAAGCAGCTGGGATAGTTCACATGGCAGGGTCAGTAGTTTGTGTTGTGAGTTGGCAAGAGCTCCCTTCCTGGAGCTCGCCCATCCCCCATGTTCCTGACACTCCCCATCCTCTGGCTGGGTACAGCCCTGTACCTGCCCCCAGACAGGTACCTGTCCTGTGTCATCAGTCCCATATAATCCCAGTGAGCTTTGGGCTCCTCCTCTTTGGCCTTTCTCTCTCCTCTTCGGATCTCTCTCCCTCTCCCTCTCTCTCTCTCTCTCTGTCTCTCTTTGTCCCTCTTCCTCTGTTGTCTCTCTCCCTCTCCCCCTCTCCCTTCTCTTGCTTTCTTCCTCCCTCCACTCAGAAGCAGACACTTCGCATCTCAGGTATCAATCACATCAGGATTTCAGAAAATGAGCGAGTACAGGGTGTGTTGAAATTTGCAGTGTGCGGCTGGCTGATGCAGGGATCTAACGTGGTAAGCATGTCAGGTTGCTACACTGACATGACAAAGCACCACAGACCAAGTGGCTGAAACAAGAGATGCTTACTTTCTCAGAGCTCTGGAGGCTGCAAATCCAAGATCAAGGAATTGACAGAAATGGTTTCTTTGTAGGCTGCTCTCCTCACCTCAAAAGTAGTTACCTTACCCGTCTTCAGCAGTTACCTTCTAACTGTCAGCCTCTAATTAATCTCTTCATATAAGGATAGCAACCATCAGCTCCTACCCTAATTGATTCATGTAGCTCAGCTATTCCTATCAAAGCTGTCTCCATATCCAGAAGTACTAGGACCTCAATGTATGGCTTCAGGGAAGCATGATCCAGTCCGTAATAGCAAGAAAGGATACACTCGCGATCCCTGGTAAGCATGTTATGAGATTCACTTAGCCTAAGTGCAAATGCTACATGCATATGAATGAAAACAAGTGCTTATATCACAAACACATCCTTACCTCAGGTCTAAGCACCATTGGCCTGTCTGGCTGCACTTAGAAAAACTAAGTTCAAAAGTAAACTCTTTGAGATTTTCAAAACGGTAGTGGGAAAGCACAAGACCAGTTACTTCTAGGTACAAGATTCCAAGTACCTGTAGAGGGGTCTCTTCCAGGGAACTCTTCTTGAGACAGACATGACCACCCATAGAAATATTGGCCACACGAATAGGAAGCCATCTTTAGCAAGCCTCCCTTGTGAACTGGCTGAAGTCACGGCATCATGGGAAACCTCTTCTCATCTTAAGATTCAGCAAAAATAGCAGACACACCCAATACAAGGATGTAAGCCACAACACATCCACAGAATTTATAGACCAAAAATACTCAACTTAAAATTCATGTGAACATCTACTCCTATTATATCTTCTATATAAAATACTCCATTCTGGATTATAAATACACCTTCCAGGCAGAGATAGTTGATAAAATGAAACAGTATGTTGCCTGGCACTAAATGTTAAGTCATGTTATAATGTAATAAAATGGTCTTAATTTTTGGAAATGTTCATTTTTATATCTCATCTTTATTTCATTAGCAAAAAAAGCTCTTACAGTCAGCTTCCAAGCGGGACACCTGGGCGCCCTAACCTTTTCCTGTCTGGTCCTGCTGTTCTGTTTCAGCAATTTCAAAGTACGTGTCTGCCGCTAATGGCTTGTCGGCCGGGCCCCATCTGTGTTGTGGTTAGCGAAGATCTTCTGAGTGTCTAGCAGTCTATTATTTGACAGTCCTGTTTTTCAGTGTTGTTGGATCTCTGCACCAATTTTTACGCTTCCCAGAGATTTCAGTGGGAGTGGCAGGAAGAACAATGAGCTAGCTGCCTTCAGAGCCAATAAATCTACCTGCTGTGCTGCCAACTAACAAGTCAAAGAGCCATTTGGTTCTTTTGGTTTTCCAAAGCCAAAGAGCAACTTCTACGACTGGACTGCACTTGCATAGATACACACGCACACGCACACGCACATGCACACGCACACATGTACATGCACTCACAATGCTATCAGTAGGGAGTGAGGAAGAGGACTCAGTAATACAACTAGGATTTCACGCAATTCGCTGACGTCATATTGGGCTCTGCTCTCTCTTTTATGGTAAGCGCTATAGTGAACATTAAACGTATGCTTTACCAAGTGACAGAAGTGTGATTACATGTAAAAAGTGGGGGTGGGAGGTGTTGAGAGTTTGGTGGAAGATTAACAAGTGGTGCCTGAGAGGTCCAGCGCCCCTAGTGGTGGAGGCACTGACCTCGCCTCTCTGTTTAAAGTCAAATACTTGCTTTCCCAGAAACCTTTGTTTCCTTGCGACATTGAAGGAGCCAATCCAGAACTCAGGTTCTGACCAATCAGAGAGAGCCCCTGTTTCCTTTAAACACCAGTGTAGCCATCTTGACAAGTGGCTGACTCCCACGCAGGTTTTCTTTTCTTTTCTTTTCTTTTTTTCTTCCTCTGTAAAGTGTGCTTTGCTTGTTGCACTACCTGGTCTCTGTGAGACAGGCTTTGAACCTTACAGTGTGCTATTAGTTAAGTAGGTCACTGTGGATGCGTTTGCTGACGGTGTGACATGTGAGAAGACACCTGCAGGAAGTTAGGAAGTAGTCATACAGATATCTGAGGAACTGTGATTAAAGGCGGAATCTTCACATGTTTAACACAGAACAAGGCACTCAGGCTTCCCAGAGTGCCCTGGAAGGAGATGATGTTAAGATTTCCTTTAATGGTAAGATAAGAATCTGCTGATACGTTTGCAGCGAAGAGTGACGTGATCTCTTCTGTCTGGCTGCTGGGTGGTGAATAGTTTAACCAAGTGCTTAGGAAGCAGGTATTGTGGTTACTCTGGACAGGTGATCGTGGCTCACACCAGGGAGGGAAATCGTAGAAATGGTGAGTTATAGCCAGGGATGAAATGTAATCTAATGGATTAATGGATTTGCTAGTAAAATAGATTTAGAGAGTGACTGAAAAAAAAAAAATGTTGGCCACAGTGATTCCAAGTATTTTAGCCCAAGCCATTAAGAGAATAGAGTTGGCAGCCAGACATGGGCAGAGGGTTACATGCTTCTAATCACTGCTACTTGGGAGACTGAGGTAAGGTGACAAGTGGAGTCTAGACCAGACAATGTAGGGAGACATGAGTTGAAATACAAAATTAAAAGTGCTGAGCACGTAGTAGAGCTCTTGTCTAACGTGCATAGGACCCTGGGTTCATTTCCCAGCAGTGAAGAAACAAAATTACTAGCTGCGATTCCATAACTAATCAAGAAAGCACAGTGTACTACAAGTAAATATTTGAAATCACTAAGAAGTGCAATTTGTTCTATCTTATAAAACAAAGTAACACTGCACATGTTGGTTGTCTTAAATATCAAATAATAAATTATCTCACAACTCATAGTTCTGGTTCTAGTATTAAAAACACCATATTCAGCTAAGCAGTGGTGGCACATGCCTTTAATCCCAGCACTCGGGAGGCAGAGGGAGGAGGATCTCTTTGAGTTCAAAGCTAGCCTGGTCTACAGAGTGAGTTCCAGGACAGCCAGAGTTACAACAGAGAAACCCTGTCTCAAAAAACAAACAACAAACAAACAAAAACCACCACATTCAAATGCCCTGCAGGATCCCTTTGAAGACCCCAAGAACAATTGAGCCTTCACTATTTCCCAAATGCAAGTTCACCTTGAGGCTATTATTCTAACAGGAGAGTACACCAGAGAACTGAGTACTACTACCTCTGGGGTTTATATTTTGTTTTTTGACACAGGGTCTTCTGTAGCCCAGACTGACCTGGAACTCCAGATCCTCCTACTTCTACACCCCAAGTCTGGGGATTACAGATCTGTACCATTATGCTCACTTTTGAGGGGTGCTGAGGATTGAACCCAGGAATTCATGCATGTTAGGCCATCTCTCTACCAACTGAGCTACATCCCTAGCCTAAAGCTCCTTTTTAAAAGACCAATTACCAGGCTCCAGTTTGTTTCAATTTCCCTAATTAAGTACTTGGCTTCCTAATTCCCTCTCTCCTTCTCCTGTCTGGGTCCTTTGTCGTACCTGTTTCCAGCACTGTCTTCTCAAGAGCTTCCTTCAAAGTTGTAAATAAAAGCAAGTACGTGATTCATCATCCACCTGTGAGTGTTATGAACAGGAAACCAAGTAATTAATGATCGCACAAAAGATAAGCACAGGACTGGCCCAAGCATCCTAACCGTAAGCATGCTGGGAACAAACACAAATCAATTCCAAAGGTACAGCCTGCTAAGAAGTAAGAAGGGCATGATAAAATCGGAAGTGTCCCAAGCTGGGTTTGTAGTAGAGGCGCTCTCCGTTAATGGGGGGCGGGGGGGGGGGGGGGACGACAACAGGAGCTTTTAGGCTGAGGCTATAAAAATCTTACGGTTCTAGGGAAGCATCAGGATGGGTGACGTACTGCGTGGATTATGAGGAACAGAAATTACAATATCACGGTGTGGCCAAGAAAGCAAAGATTCGGGACGTGATTGTCATAAAGCAGTTCTCAGAGAAGCAGAGCCCTCGTGACTGTTCCTCGGTCCCATGAGAATCCCTCTTGTGGCTTAAGACAACTAACATGTCCAATCCAGTCTTCTCTGAGTTATCGAGAGTGCTAGGGATCTTCGTACTCTGGCCGTGTAGTATTGTAGTTTCTATGTATAATCCGCCAAAAGGCTCACACGTTTGAACGGTTGAAAATTGGTCCCCAGCTGATGGACTCATTAAGAACACTGAAACTGCTAGGAAGTAGAACTGCGACTGGATTCCTCCGCTGCAGGAAGGAATCATTCAGGGCTGGCCTGAGCCTTCCTAGCTCGGTACCGCTTCATGTCTGCTCCCTGCTTGCTGACTGTGCAGTGTATTCGGCTGCCCCCCTCTCCTGCACTGCACCCTGCCGCCATAATGGAGGAAAACAGACTCTTCCTCTCCTGAGTCGCCTCTGGTCAGGTATTTGGTCACTGAGAAAGGAAAAGTAATTCGTACGCTTTGCCAATATGAGCCTTGAGAATACTGAATATCGTGTGTTTCTGTTTCGGTGTGCATTTGTTTGGGTTTTTTTTTTTTTTTTCTTCCTCTAAATACAGATTGTTTGTGACACTTTTCATCCGGGTCCGCCGTGAACAAGATCTATTGACTCCTGATAGGAGACTGAATCAGAAACCAAAATATAGCTAGCATCAACACACAGCTTAATGAACCATGCATTTTATTGGGTTACTTACAGGAACATGGCCGAGGGGTTACTTACAGAAGCAGAAATGGTTCAAGATAGAATCACTAAGGGCCCCAGCATTGGTGACAGCTCCCAAGAACTGGAAATCAGGAGTACAGGGTACAACCTCCAGGCAGATCAACAGGCTGGGGAGTGTCCTTTCCGGGTAGCTTAGTTGATTTAACCCTCTTCTAGGCAGCTGACCTTATCTGAGAGTCTTCTACTCTCAGCTGTCTTTAATGCCCGGCTAGTCTTGGGAAAGGAAGGCACCTAGAGAACCTTGTCAGTTTCAGGGACTTCCTTGACCTGTTTTGAATTGTTAATTTCCTGATTTAATGGAGCTTTTCTATAGGATGGAGTATTTCATCTCCCTGCGAGAACATTCTGTTGTTTCCACCTCCTTGTAAACATTCTGTCCTAAAATACCCTGTTGTTTCACTTCTCCTTTACATCCTATGATCTTGTAAAGTTTCCCTACAAGATGGAAGGCGTTAGTTTTGGAAGAAACTCCTGCGTAACACTGTTCTATACATTCAAATACATTATTATGAGGTCCTACAATTCTTTTTAAATAATGTCATAACATGGTTAGTACTCTGCAACAGTTTTGTCTTACCACATTGTATTCCTATTTTAGGCATGCGTTTTGCACTTATAACTCAAAATCATTATTTCAACATCTGAAATTTCATTATATGAATATACCACTATGTATATATTATAGTATATGTGCATATACATATACTATAATATAATATGTGTGCATACTACAATATAATATACATATATTATATATATGTATATACTATATTATATATTATACATATAACACACATATAATATACATATATAATATACATATACATATATACATATAATATATTTATATACTATATATATGTAGATAGGTAGTAGAGGGAGATAGTAAATTGACTGGCTTATTAATTGGTTGACTGAATACAGATACATAGATTAAAAAATGTTATCTGTCTGGGTATTTAAATCATTTCCAATTATTTGCTATCATAAGTTATATTTGCAATAAATGAAAATGTCAATTGTTCTACATGCTTGCCAACTCCTGAATTTTCACTCCAATATATGTATCACAGAGTGAGACCCTGTCTCAGGAAAGCAGACAGAAAGAAAAGCAGCATGCTGCTGCTCGTTCCGTCTCTGGTTCCCAACAGTGCAGAGACTAAAATCAATTTCGCACGCTGTGGGACTGCAGGGTTCTGGAAAGCTCTGCTTCACGTTCACCCACTTTTCTCCAGTGGTTTTGATATATTCCAGATCGAACTGTTTTTACATTATATGCTTCACTAATACCCCCATTCCCTGGAATGCCTTCTCCCAATAATTCAGGTGCCCTTTTGTCTACTAAAGTTTGACAATATATATATTTAGCAAAATAATCGCACTAGGTCCTCCCCTAGGACCTTTGACCCCACCCCCACCCCCAGCCACAGGTTCTTGGCCAGATTTACAGCAACAAGGAAGAGGGTCCTATTGTGAAGTAGGCCTTAAATCCACACAAAGCACCCGGTTACCTTAGAACTTTCAGGCTATACTTGCAGCAGTGAGAGTTTCTTGCCAGGTCAGTTGTTACTGCAGCTCACAGAGTTCACAGCTAGGGAGGATTATGAAAGCTAGCGGGCAGGGGTGGAGCTTCCGCGACAGGACCAGCTTGAATTCTCCATATCCTGTGACCAAAGTGTATGGTGTCTTCAGAAATAGGATCTCACCAATCACGCTC
This sequence comes from Cricetomys ansorgei, assembly GCA_026225945.1. Lineage (NCBI taxonomy): Eukaryota > Metazoa > Chordata > Mammalia > Rodentia > Nesomyidae > Cricetomys > Cricetomys ansorgei. The sequence goes on along the minus strand of JAMJFZ010000239.1, from coordinate 33,952,482 downwards.
TGGTGAACACCCAAGAGCAATGGCAATAATCTATACTAATTTGGGTCCTCTGAAACCTCCAAACAGTCCAAGGGGAGGTATCCCATAGCTGGCACTGGAATTCCTCGAGGTTCCATGAAAAGCACTGGTGATTTCTTCGTGTTTGTCTTTAACCCACCTGGCATTTACTATTGTGATGATGAGATAGGAATCTCAGTGTACCCCACGATGATGGAATGTGTCGTTTATCCTTCTCCCCCGCCCCCTCCCCGCCTCGGCTCTTCTGACACACATGACCAGATCTAGTCCTGACGTTTCTCTTTTCATCCGTTCCTTTCTTCTAGACCAGAACCCACATCGCACTATTAGTTTCACTTTATAAGAAGTGCCACCGCTATGCGGTGGGACAAGCTCTCCAGTGCTTCTGTCATGTATCTCCAGAACTGTCCACACGGTTTGCAATCCTGTCTGCTGTAGTTGCACATTAGTTCCGATGTCATGTACTCAAATCGCAGGAGAAGAACCCACAAGAACTTAAATTGCGTAGGATCGGTAGATAAATCTGGGAGAAATTTTATCTCTACGTTAAGGCTTTCCATCTATGCATTTGTTTGTATCGGTTTTCCTTTTCATCGAGGTTCTGTTGATGCTGTAGCTTATGTTGTTATCAGAAGTCCCAACACATTTCTTTCTTTCATGACAACAAACTTGCCTGGCTTCACAGAGGGCATTTAGTGAATAGCTGCTATATAGGTACCATCCCTTCCCCGCCTCCCACCCCACCCCACATGTCTGATATTTGTTAATCAAAGCAAAACAAAAGCTAATTCAGGAATTAGCTCACTGTAGACCATTGGCCATATCTGACCCACTTCTTATTTTTGTAAGGCAAGTTTATACTGGAGTGCAGCCCTGCTCATTTGTCTACACGTCTGTATCTGCTTTAAATAGCCACAGCAAAGCAAAGTGGTTGTAATGGACACTGGCTATTGATAGGCACCAGAGCCTACCTAGCTCTGCCAAGGAAAAAGTTGGCCAACTACTGGCTCAGAGAGTAATTTTTTTTTTTTTTTTTTGCCAGATGTTAGATTGGTTGGTTCTATTTCTCTTTGCCAGACACTTCCTGTTCCATTCTTTTTCTCCGCTGAAACCATGGGACCCAGAGTTGGCGAACTGCGTGTGGAAAGGCTGTTAAATTCTTAATAAAGGCAAAGGCTGTGAGAGAACAGCTTATGATTATCGAGTCTCCTGCTCTTTTCCTGCCTCAGCCAAGACTTGGTGCCGCAAGTTCAGAGAGCTCTCTTGTAATTGCAGAGTAACTGTTCCGGAGGAAGGGCCAGAGGGAAGCAGTAAGCCGAGGAGACAGACCAGGCTGGCTCCATAGTTTACGTTGCTCAATGAGAAAGTAAAAATATCGGGCCTGTGTTCAAAAAGTAGGGGGGAAAAGATTTTGTTAAATGTTAATAAGATACAAAACTTTTTTCATTTTTTTCCCTATGGATTCTTTCTTCACATGCAGTGGTATTTGATTCTCTGAGATCTTCAGAAAAGAAAAACGAGGAAATTATTAGTATAAATTTCATGAATCTTCTTCCCTCTTAAGAGGGTTGTGCAATACCAGTTTGTTTGATTTTGTTTTATTTGCTGCTTAGTTTTTGTAACACTGGAGACTGAATCGGGGCCTTGGCATGGCCGGCAAGCACTCTGTCACTAAGCTGCATCTCCTGCCCCGATGCTACGTTGTTCAGTTTTTTTAAAAAAATTTTAAATATGTTTTTTAAGCATTTATTTATTTTGTTTTGTGTCTGTCTGCCTGTCTCTCTCTTTTTCTCTCTATGTGTGTGTGTGTGTGTGTGTGTATGTGTGTGCATGTCTATGTGTGTATGTGTGTGTGTGTGCATGTGTGTGTGTGTACGTGTGTGTGTTCGTGTGTATGTGTGTGTGCATATGCATGTGTGTGTGCATGTGTGTGTGTTCATGTGTATGTGTGTGTGTGCATGTGTGTGCATGCGTGCGCGCGCGTGTGTGTGTGTGTGTGTGTGTGTGTGTGTGTGTGGTACAGCACACATATGGAAGTCAAAAGACAATTTTCAGGAGTCATTCTTTGCCTCTCACCATGTGGGATCCCAGGCTTGCAATCAGGTCATCAGGCTTGGCAGCAAATGCCTTTACCAGCTGAGCAATCTCACTGGCCCCCAGTGCCAGTTATAAACGTAGTATAGGGGATTTGATGAATATGCAGAATCGAATGTGCATTATTCATAGCTTACAGTTCATGTGTGCATGCCTATGTCACGCTTACCAAATTGCAGAAACATTGCACCACACCGCTTTGTGTTTTGATTTGCGCCGATCCAACACCCTCTACCTTCAAATCACTGACAAATGGGAAACGGCTGGAAAGAAATGGTACAATAGGTTACCCTAGAGCTTCCTTTTCTCCGTGTCATCTATTTTTAATGTGGGAGTGTGGGCGGGCGTACGTATGTGTGGATGCCAGAGGAAATCTCAGGGATTCCTCAGTCAGGCCATTCACCTGCTTGGAGACAGCATCTCCACAATAAGGCTAGATTAGACGGCTATCAAGCCCCAGGAATTCGGTCTCCATCTCTCTAGTGCTGGGATTACAAAGACCCACCACCACCTTCAGCGTTTCTACATAGGCTCTGGGGGGCCCAACTCAAATCTTTTCATTTGCAAGACCATAGCTTTTAGAGAGTGATCTCTGAAGCCCGCCGAGTCATCGTGTTTAATATAAATGAAATAAAAAGGGGACATGATAAGCTTCCTTCTTTGTTTACATTTCTTAGAATGCCATTGCCTTCTTTCTGTGTTCAAAGCAAGTTCTGGTCCAAATGGAAAGTGTCACTTCCCTGGGCTGTCACCTCCAGCCTGGAGAGATGCAACACCACATTTAACTCATGCTCATTCTGATAGCACTAGCTCCGAGCATCCCAGGGCCAGTAGACTTTGGTGACCAGAGGGCATCACACAGACTATGCAAATATAGTGGCAGGGAATGATAGATACCCACACTACATATATTGTCTCTGCTCGCATATGTTCCCGATTCCTTCAGACTACATTTACCAAACCAAAGTTCAAAAATGAAAGTATCAACACGTTCAGACGGGACATCAGAGCATTAAATCAATGGTTCCTTCTGAGCGTGAGCACTGTGTGAGTTTACAGATCACGTGTCTATGAAGGCAGAGTGAAAAGGTACAAAGTGTGAGCTGTTGCAGACATGGCTGAACTCCCCAAAGTGCCTACAGACATCCGCAGCAAATAAAGGATGTCCTTGTGATTTAAGTGTCTTCTTCCTGACAGTTAAGACCCTCACTCTGCATCTTTGATTACAGTTATTCCTGAATATATTACAATGTGTGTTACTATGACAAGAAACAACCTTTCAGATTATTTCTTTCTATTTTTGTGATAGCACCTGAATGAGATAAACCCGTGTATACTAATACTATGTTTGGCTCTATTAAATTCACTAAGTGGCCTTAATGAGTCTCTTGGATTCTTTTTGGATTTCTTGGGTTTGAAATTTTTAAATATAATATTTATAAATTTGGCAAATCTGTAACAATCATAACATACTGAGTGTTGTTTCGTTTTTTTAACGCAGAAGGCTGTTCTGGTCTTCCCACAACTCCCTCGTACCGCCAGCGGGATGATGGATGAGCACTCCATCCCTTTCCTGATATCAAAGGGAATTCTGGTTACCACCAGTACAGAACTTGCTCTAGAGTTTTTCTCAATTAGCTTTGCCAACTAAAGAAAATCACTAATAGGCTGGTGAGATGACTTAGCCGGTAAGGGACTTAGTGCCAAGATTGATGTCGTGAGTTAGATCCCCAACACCCACCCAAAGACCAGACCTCAGCAAGTTGTTTTCTGACCTCTACCACATCTGTATTGTAATGTGCATGCCCAGGCAGACAGACACACATAAATAAATAAATAAATAAATAAATAAATAAATAAATAAATAAATAAAATGTGCTTTAAAGACGGGAAAAAAACATATATTTTAGTGTTTCTGAGGGTTTTTATACTGAGAGAATGTAGCGTTTTAGCAGATGACTTTTTGCATCTGTTGAGATACTCAAGTGTTTGGTGTCGTTTACTACGTATTTATGGAAATACACAGAAGTTGTACATGTTAAGCATCTTCATTCTCTGGGCTAAACCCATTATGATTGTAATGAATTATGGTATATGTACATATTCACATACATATAATAATATACGAATATATACATATTCACACACATACTTACATAGAAAAATGCGCATATATAAGTCTAATGAGAACAACTATTCTTTAAGCATCTTTAGATCATAATATTCCTTTCCTGTGATATTCCTACAGAGTTTTTATCTTTTTCATTTTATTTTATTATTTTATGTGCACAGGCATTTTACCTTCATGTATACCAGGCACATATAGTATCCGCAGAGGCCAGAGGAAGACATTGGATCCCCTAAAACAGATAGTTGTGGGTATCCATGTGGGTGCTGAGAAGCAAACTCAGATCCTCTAGAAATACAACAGTGCTCTGAACAATAGCGGAGCCATCCCTCCAGCTTTCCCTAGCTGGTTTTGCTATCAACATTACATTAGCCTCAAAATGGGACGAGAAGAATTTTCTCTTTGCTTATTCATCTTTTTCAATGATCTGTTCATTTAAATAATATTTACTTAGAACATGCCACGAAATACAGGAACTATCTGTTATACACACACATACACAATATGTATATATATGTATATATTACTGTATATATATGTATATGCAAATATATATGTTTATATGTGCACTTCTGTGTGAAGGCCTGAATTTCACTTTAAATATCTTTCTCAATCACTCTCCACCTTACTTTTTGAAATAAGATTTCTCACTGAAACCAACACTTGCTAATTTGGTAAAGCTAACTAGCCAGTGAGCCCCAGAGATCTCCCCATTCCCTGCTCCTGGTGCTGGGATTAGAGCATGTGCCACTTTGCCTGGCATTTTAACATGGGTGCTGGTTAACTGAACTCAGATCTCATGTTCACGAAACAAACCCTTCGCCAACTGAGCCGCTTTCCGAGCCTCTGCTGTTAGATTTTTAACTCACAATATCACGAGTTCACTGGTTGGCTTTTTCTTAGTTCAATATTAGCCAATTGTATTTCTCTTAGAGATTTTCCGTAGCATTTAAGTTTATTAATTATTGCATATCGGGCATGTTTTACTTCACTACAGTAAAATTATTATTTATTCATTTTTATATAATTTTCAAGGTAATAAATAAGAGCTAGAGGGCAAAACTACCATGAATTCAAAGGCAGTTTCAGGTCCACGTCAAACAGCAATCCAGCCAGGATTAGAGATGAGGCTGTCTATAAATACATACATACATACATACATACATACATACGGCACAGTTATGGTATAGAAAGTGACTATGATGCTTTGATATATATGTCTTGTTAGACAGATATAATAACAGGCAGGCAGACAGACAAATAGACACAGTTAAGTTTTCCAATACGTGAAATGAAATGTTCCATCACATAAAAAGATGATAATCCTCTTGCTTCTAAGCACGTACATTTGCGTTCTCCCAGATTATAACCCTCTTAGCACAGAAGCCCTCTCCGCGTTCCATACCCCTGCCTCTCCCCACAACAGACACTCATATGATTCGTTGGGAGGTGAAAAAAAATAAAAAAGAATGAAAGAAAACTTCAGGGTGTTCTTCTAGCTCTCCACTGCGCATGCTGTTTGGGTACACGCTTCGACATCTATCATTTACTGCATCTCATTTCATTGTAAGAATTAAAAATCATCTCATGTAAGAAGCAGATTCACCAAGGAGTCATGTCACTTAAAGAATAACTCAACTCGATGTAAACAGTTGCTTCATTGCTTATTATTTTACCTTCTGAGTGACTTCACAGCCCCAGTGCAGACCTTGCTGCAATGTGTTCAGAAAGTTTTCTTTCTTTCCTGAAATTTGAACCTTTCTACCCAAGTAACAGTTGCTAAGCGATTTGGAATGGAGATTAGCATGAATCTGGGAAGCACAAATGATCCTTTGTGCACCATAAACAGTGTACTTTTCATTTAAAAAATTAATATCCATGCCTGTGATGCTCACTAAGACTGTTTTGAAGATAAGCTAGACCTAATCCTCTTCTCTTTAATTTCCAGGAGACTGGCACCACTTGATCTAATTATGTAATGTCAAAATTGCAAGTTTCACTAGCCGAGAACACAGGCAGGCAGTGAACCCGAAGCTGCAGGCACAGCCATTCGGCAATTGATACAGCATCTGTATCTCCCCAACTTTTATAACGCTTATTTGCTTGCACGTAGGGGACTGTTGGTATGAAGATCAAACAATTTCACAAGTCCCAGGATCCAATTCAGGTTGTGGGTTTGGCATCGGGAACTTCTCTTTATGCGCTCTGTACCATCTTGCCCACCCAAGCTTCCATCCCTTGAAGGAGGCTGCAAAACTACAGTCAAGGTCAGGTAGACCAGGGAATCTTGATACAGAAATCAGTTTTGTTACCTGAGGCTTTTGAGAATCACTCGGATTTGTGTGCTTTCTTACAAGCCGCTCTCCAGTTTCATTTCACAGGGCCTCTCACTTCCCGCCAAGCCCCCTCCCTTAAGACTAGGATTGTCAGTCCCCGGGGAAGACCTAGTGGCTGGTATTTCACGTGAATGCAAACAGACATGAAAGGGGTAGATGTAGATATTAAAATACCACATCTGGGCAGGTAAGATGTTGCAACCACTAAAGGTGCTGCCTGCCACGGAGCTGGCTACTTTTGGTCAACCTGAAACAAACCTGAACAAACCCGGGATAGGGGACTCTAAATTGAGGGCTTGCCTCCATCATGCCTGTAGGTGAGCCCTGACCACTGTGGGTGGTGGCGAGCCTGGGCAGGTGGGCCTGGCTTGTATGAGAAAGGTAGCTGGGGACAAAAAGGAGAGAAAGGAAAGAGGGGAGCTGAACAAGCCAGGGGAAGCAAGCCAGTAAGCAGTCTTCCTCCTGGTTTCTGTTTCCAGCCCTTGCCTGGAGCGCTCCTGCTTGGCTTCCCACCTTGGTAGACTGACTGTAAAGTGTGTGCTGAGATAACCCTTCCCTCGCCAGGCTGGCTTGGGTCACAGAGTTTTTATCACAGCAACAGAGGAGCAAGCACTGAACAAGCCTGGTAACCAGAAATCCCCAGAACCCACAGAGGTGTAAGAAGAGAACTGACCACAAAGTTGTTAAATGACCTCCTACGCATGCTCCCTGGCTCACAGAGGCGTGCATACCTCACGCACAAACAGACATATACACAACGATTAATTAATAATTTTAGAAACAAAAAAAAAAATGCATCTTTGCAAACTATAGGATTAAGAAGCTCAGCACGTTTTGAGGCGTGGTCCAGTTCTTGGGGAGACTGTAAAATTCACGTCCCTGATGAGTTCACAATCCATTAAAAGGTACAGAATATTCTATAACCGTATCTTAAAATACAATCTGGAACTAAGAATGTGGCTCAGAAGTAGGGTACCTTGCACAAGGCCCTAGATTTGATCCTCACCCACAATAACTAAATAAATTTGAATTAGTTTGGAATCTACCACACATTTAAAACAAAAAAGTGCTTATACTTCTATACACATCAAAGCTCCCAGATTTCAAGCCTCCATCTTGGGGAGAAAAAAAAAAAGATTAAATTGCTCCTAAAATAAACTATAAGCAAATGAGGTCATAGTAGCCTCAGCGACCAGCCAGGAGCTGAGGGATGTAGCCCTCTCAACTGTGACTGTATAGGCAGGGCTGGCTATGTAATTTGCAGGGCCCACTGCAAAATGCAGTATGGAGCCACTTGTTCAAACACAGGAGGAAGGGACACCAAAGTGTGATTCCTTCTCTTTTCTAACATATTCTCTATTTTGACTTGCAGTGGTGTGAAGTTGTTGCTGTTGTTGTTGTTGTTTGTTGTTGTTGTTGACACGGTCTCAGTATGCATCCTTGGCTAGCCGAGAACTCACCAGATAGACCAGGCTGGCCTTGAACCCACACAGAGGTGCCCACATGTGCCTCCCCCATGTGCCTCCCCCAGGCCTGGATTAAAGGTGAGCAAATACCACAACAGGCTAGCAAGGGGATGTTTTCTTACTCTTTAATGATGTTCTAATTCCAGGACATCATTAAAAGAACATTTAAAATCTCAAATAATGAACGTATCGTGTTTATATTGTACAATGCCAAAAAAAAAAAAAAAAAAAAAAAAAAGAATCAAATAGAGCATTTAACTCATGATCAGTCTCACTAAAAATTAGCCAGTTCATGTTTACGATCTGGTCAGATCACTGAAAATACCCCCACAAAACTAAACTAGATCTCCTGGAATCAGGACGATGGCTCAGTGTAGGAGCCCTTGCCAAGGAGACCTGAACTTACTCTCATTAAACGGTGAGAGAACTGACTCCACTAAATTATGCTGATTTCCACACATTCGTTCTTTACCTTTTCTGCTTTGTGGCATGGATACGAAAATGTGGGTCAGCGCGCGCACACCCGAGTGCACACACACACACACACACAAGAAAAATAGTTTTTGAAAATAATGTATTTGTCTTTATATTCTGATTTCAACATTCTCTGAATACTCTGTCGTTGGTTTATGGATAGCTACAGACCTGAGAGAGAAAGAAGGATGACCTATCTTCAGCTCGCTTTCCCCGTATGAAGGTGATGTGAATCAGATAGGGTCTGGCAGGGCTCCCTGGACATCTATAGTTGTGAAAACACCATTGCCTTCCTTCTTTCTCTGAAGCAAGTTCTGTTCTGAGTGAAAAGCACAGCCCTATCTGCTCAGTCACGGGCGGGGCACGCCTAGTGCGCGTCCTAATGGACGTCCGGGGGTTATGGGCCTACAAGTCCACAAGACATACAGGCCAGAGGATGCCGAGTCTTGTGAGCTCGGGTTCCTTCCGGGCACCTGGCCACAAAGTCCCCCACGCACACTGGACTTCGCCTAAGGAGCTCTCGGTCATAACGATTTTTGAGAGTCACCGCCAGGGCCTGTGACATCATAGTAGCAGCGCTTTTTAAAATCTTCAAAAAGACTGATGTGCCAACTTAAAAACCTCTGTCGCTGTTTGTCCATTGAACAAAAGAACTCAGCAGTAACCAAAGGAACTGAATTACTACTTTTTTTTTCCTTTACCGTTATTAGGAGAATTTTTACTTTCTCACTAAAAATTACCGGCACGTTGGGAGTGAGCCTTTAAACAAGTTTCATTATAATGAAAACTGGTCCTTGTTAAGTTACTTAACAAACTTCTAATTACAGCAACATTGTTTGAAAATAAAAAGAAGAAAAAGAAGGGGCATAAAGAGAAGAGAAGGGACTAAAACACCCGAGTTTAAAAGAAAAAAATTAGGTTAAATCAAGTATTGTATAGGGATGTAATGAACAGCCATTCCCCAAAACAACAACAAAAAGCTATGACCACATCCTTTGCTTTAATCTTACAAAATGTAAGTACGTCTCTGTGCATATGTCATAAGACGTATGTTAACCAAGGTTAACTCCAGGATGTGAAATTCAATACACCTTTTACTTTTTTGCTTTTCTGATTTCTACTTTAATTTGTTTACTTTAACTATATCAGCTAAATATAAGGGGGAAAAATATGACTAGGAATGCAGCAGAGAAAGTTAGCAGATTTGTATTTTTTAAAGGTTACTTGAATTCACACATCTGCTCACTACAAATGTGTATACTTGTCTTTCTCCGCCAGAGAAACGGGAATGGAAGATGCAATTTTTTTTCAGACATAAATAAAAATATCGTGCATTGTTCCGAAGGTTAAATATGAATTCCAGTTGGGATTGTTACAGACATTCAGGGTGCATCTCAACTCTGGAATACTATTAGGTTATGCAAAATCTTATAAAATATAATGCAAATTAATATGCGGTTTCTGATTCGGTTCTCTGGCAAAAATCTAAGTCAGAGTGCTATGCCCAAGAGATGGTCAGAGAACTTATGATCTACTTTGCAAAAATCAGGAAGCGCCTGTTCCAGGGTATTTAACAAGGAACAATTTCAATCAAGGTCTTGCTATTGTTCCCAAAGATGTCCTTATTCTTACAGAAAAAAGATAAATGGTGGCGATTGTCCCTATTAGGATGGAGAATAGTAAAAAGGAAAGCACTTCCTCCCTAATTCCCATCTCCATAGAAACCGCTCAACTCCCCAGGCTTCTGGTCCTTAGCATCAGTCCACGGAGTTTTCTGATATGAGGCAGTTGGAGCCAGGCGCCTGCCTTCTCTCACTGTGATACCTTCGAGGGTGAGTTGAAAGAACAAAAAGACTTGTGCCAAAATTTTTAAGACCCGCTGCATCAAATTTAAATCCTCCCTGTATTTTCCTGTCTCACGTTTCTGAGAGACTGTGTTTAACGTGAGTTTCAAAGGCCCGTGTGAAATGCAGCTGTTTACCGGAGGGCCCTTGATCCTGTGTACCCTTTCTGTCCGTTTCCGTTATTTATACTCAAACAGTGAATCGATAAGAATTTCCTCTCTCAGAAATATGCCTGTCTTTAGAGGAGTTCTGAGCTGATGGCCGTGCCCACACTTACCTGCTGAGTGAATGAGACACTTGAATGTAGATGTGACCCGTAGGAATTAGGGACACCCCCACCCCCACCCCCACCCCCTCGCTCCTTTTGTTCCTATTCAGATGGCAGGCTGGGGGATGTTATGGTAAACAGTCCAAAACTGCTTGAAATTAATTTAACTCAGTAGCTAATTGGATTTAATAATTATACCACAGACTGAAAACGCATTGAGAGCCACTGACCTGAGAAAGAATTATCAAGCTAAAGATCTTGGGCTTTTTGAATTGATAGAACTTTAAAGCCTGGATTTTAAAGATGATATAAATGGGACTCTAATCCTAGCTGAGAGGAGAGAGAGAGAGAGAGAGAGAGAGAGAGAGAGAGAGAGAGGAGTCCCCATGAATGAAACTAAAAAATTCATATATCTTGGATATTCTAAATCATTTTTTTAACGAACAGTATTTGGAAACTAGTTTTCCGACCTCACTCCCTCCCTGTTTTACAGATAATGAGACTGTTGTGTGGCAAACACCATAGCCTGTGTTTCTTCAGCTCGAGGGGCCAGGACAGCTCAGCTTGAATCAAAAATGATCTGGTGAATAATCTCGTCCCATACCAACTGATCGCCTCATTTTTCTTTCCTTTCAAAAGCGATTAGGAGTCCGGATTTGGGGATGCAACTGTTCAATATTCTAAATACTGCAGGAAAAATAAAGCACACTTTATTCATTTAGCCAGTGACACGTGCTCCTAGCTGCCAGTTCTCCACCCTCCAGAAAGGGATACATCTAGGGTCATACCAACAGCACGATCCAGCTGCCCAGCGCTGGAGGATAACTGAGGATACTTGAGTCTCTGGACACAACTGCCTCTATCTTGGCCCCCCATGGCTTCAAGCAACAGCAACTTCACATCTGTGGTTTTACACCAGCTTAGAGCTCTTCTCCACCCCGATTTTGCATCCTTCTTTCATAAAGTCCTTGGTAATTAAAGTGTCCCAGTTAGGGAAACACCAATGGCTTAGTGAGCACACAGGATCCTTCTTATACTTACATCCTCTACCTCAGATCAACAAAACAAGCCCAAGCGCAGAGTGTGTTTTCATTAGGCTGGTTACTAAGGAAAAGTAAAAAAAAGTAGCAAGATTTTCAAGTGTACATCAGCAATGTTATTGGGCTTCTGAGAATATTACAGCTGTTGAGAAAAATGTTTAGGGGCATACTCCCGCATGGGCTTATCACATAAAACACCAGTTATGTTCTCACTGGCAGCAAGCCAATTTCTACCTGTTCTATGTGACCATTTGCTACCGGCTCTTCCCCCAGCGGGTCTCCAGGCAACCTTTCCCCCATCTTTCCCTGTTTCCTGAGTGACAAGAAACCCTGAGGCAACAAAGTGCAATTGAGAGGTCCCTGAAAAGGCAGCCAGGATAACATTATTTGCAGGAGGCATGAAATTCCACACTCCACATCCTCACATTCCTTGAAACTCTACCCCTTAGAAATGCATCTAGGTCCTCTGCTGACCCTTTTTCAGCCGGGAGAACCCCTGCAAGGAGAGCACCCTAGGGTGGATTTGTTTAGCAGTTTGCTTTATTAGAGAGCAGGAGCTGGGTCATCCCAGAGGGTCACAGGCCAGCTGAGCCTTAGAAAGTAGAGGAACCAAACACTAGGAATATTTCCAGCTGCTGCTCTGACAGACAGGAAACAGAGCTGGTGACAGTCCCAGGACTTTACTGGATCAGTCTATGTTGTGAAAGAACCGAAGTCAGGACTGGACATTGTTGCCCACCGTGTCAGAGCAGTTTCCAAGTCCTGTGGCTGGCTCTTTTTTCCATCCATCCGTTCCCCTCCCTCCCATCAATCACCTATTCATCAAGGGTTGGTAATTACTTTTTAGACGGTCCCGTTGAAATTCCATGACAGCTAACAGAAGTTGGTTTTCAAATCATTAAAAAGATCAGTTATGGTTTTCCCATTAAGATTCAAACCAAGAAAAATCCTTAAATTGATTTCCCAGGGGTACTTAATTCATTTTTTAATTAGTTAATGATTTTTTTTTCCTCGGGAACATCTCCATATTACTGATACACAGCAGGGGAAAGAAAAGGCTCTCCACTTCGTTATTTTAATTCCAATAAATGTGGAAGCTACAATTGGTAAAAAGTGATTGGGTTCTTTATTTTAGAGTTTCCCTTCTTGTCCTGTGTGCCAGCTCACCCTGGACTAAACCTTTAGAGCACTGTGTTCCCAGAAGCTATGGACTTTCTTGTTTCCTTTCCTCCCTTTGTTTTTTGCTGAAATAACAGTTTGTCTGTTACAGTGAAAAGCAAGTTGGAAGGCTTGATATGCAAGCATGAACACCAGCTTCCAAGTCCTCAGTGCTCACAGGAACAGTTAAAAGCCAGGCCTGGTGGTGTACACCTGTCATCCTAGGGCTGGAAGCCAAGGCAGGAGGGTCCTTGAAGGTCACTGGCCGGCTAGTCTTGTTGCATCTGTGAGCTCCAGGCTCACTGAGAGACCCCATCCCAAAAGATAAGGCGGAGAACAACAAAGGAAGACACCCGCATTGACTTTTAGTCTGCACACATGCTCACACATGCAGATATAAGCCCTTGCACGCGCGCAAGCAGACACACACACACACACACACACACACACACACAAATAATTTTGGAAAATAATAACTTTGATATTTCCCCCCTTCCTTTTTTAAAAAGAATTTATCACAGGGCTGGGAGTACGTTTCGGTAATAGAGCAGATGCTGAGCGTGTACAAGGTCCTGGGCTCAATCACCAGCACCAGAGTAATAAAAGAAATAAAATGAACTGAAAGTAAACTATTAAATACCAAAGACATGCCAAGTACTGTATTTTTACTAGTATCTTGGATGCAAAGAAGAGTAAAACTCTATTCTTTTTAAGAGAATGCATATATATACATATGTATACATTGTATATATGTATACAATGTATATAAATGTATATATACATATGTATACAATGTATACATATGTGTGTGTGTGTGTGTGTGTGTGTGTGTATATATATATATATATATATATATATATATATATATATACACCTCAGGGTTTCTTGTGGAATGAAGGTGTCCATGATTTGTTCTATCACAGGAGAGTGGAGCGTGATAAGCTCACTCACCACTGGATATCCAGGTAAGACTGCAGAGAATTCATGAGACTCAGAACAATCACAAGCAAAAGGGTAAAGGGGGGCTGGGGTGTAAGCTCAGTACTGCAGTGCTTATCACGAATGGGTCACTGAGATCTGTCTGGACCCAAACGTGTGGTGGGGGAGTGTTGGCTCATGGGACTGTGCTACAAATCCACTAGCAATCTAGAAAGGTGGGTTGAGATGGTGGTCTGAACTTAAGAAAGACTGGAGTTCACAGCTTATAACAGCCATGCTAATGGATTTGCAACTAGTGAAGAAAATTGGGAGCCTTTGGAAAATGGTAATACCAAAACTGCATTCTAGAGCATTCTTTCAAGTACTGAGGCATGAAGGTGAGAGGGACAGGCTGGATGTGACCCATCATATTCATGGATTTTAATTCACTGAAGAACTCCAAGGTGGCCAAGATTTGCCTTTTCAAGCATGGAGAGATACAAGCCCAGGTAGAAAAGGGCAAATTATGTAGCTAACAGTAACTATCAAGTAATGGACTAAGGAATCGAACCAGATCCTCCAATCAATGTGTACTGGCCCCCAGGCTCGCCTCAAAGGCAGCAACATCAAGCGGCACTCAACAGCTGGTCTGGCACTGTGCTGGGTTCTTGGCATTCATCTACTCCTCAGATGTCAATCAAATATGGCAAGTATAACTCTTACAAATAGGGCAACTGAGGCCTGAAAGGGGCAAGCAACTGTACATGAACAAATCCTTTCATCACAGGTCCAGCTCTGTGTGAGCCTGAATACCTGTTTTCAGCTTACTATGCCAAAATTCCTTCCAACGTTTAAGAAAACAGCCAGCAGCGTGCCCTTGCTCACACTTGCCACTAGAGGCTGAGCGGATGCTCATGTCACATAGCAAACCAGTGGCACTGTTGCACCTAGAAAGAAAGCAGGTGGCCCCAGAAGCATTCTTCCCATGACCACACTTGGCAACAATCTACTTGGGCCCGGACTTAGACAGATGACGCTGTCAGACTCCCATGGAGAAACATTCCAGGGTGTCTCGAGGTATGTCGCAACCTCTTGCCCCTGGATTCAGTCTTTCCAAGTTTCACCTCCTTTCCGGGACACAGCCAGCATAGTGGGATGGTTTGGGCAAGAGCTGACCCTTTGAAGGACCGGGAAAAAAAAAAGAAACCCAACAGTAGCCACTGACAGCCAGATGAAATGAGAATTGTGACTTGTACCGTGGAAACAAAAAACCTGAACCAGCAGTGTTGGGTTTTTCACATAAAATGAGCCCAGGAAAACAGGCCATGAAAACTTCTGGCAAAGGCGGCTCTACATTTCATCCCCTACTTTGAACATTACCTAAAGCACAATTTCTCCTGAAAGGGGGGGTGCAGGGGGAGAAGCAGTCTAGAAAAATGTGATTACACAAGGAAAACGAAGGTATATAATGAAGAGACATTTGTCTTCTAGGAATTTAACTACAAGATAATTAAATTCAATGGGGTGTGTAATTACACAAAAAACGAAACCCAACCTCCCTAGAAATTTCCCCTCTGCTACCTTGGGGGAATGAGCTAGACCCTGGCTTTTTTCTTGCTGGGGTTTTCTGTATTAATCTCGTCATTATTTCCAACAAAAGAACCCTGTGTGAGCCTTCAAGCTGGTTTCGCATCTTCTGGAATTTCCACGTAGGGGAAGCATCTAGCCCACAGCTGGATCAAACTTCCTGGTACCTTCCTGTGTCTGGAAGCGAAGTGCTATGAATTTCCACTGTGGCCCGCCTTGAGCTGGAGACGAGGAGAGCCTGCTGACCAAAGGCTCTTCTCAATGAAGGTGCTGAGCTGATGAATAACCTTTTTATAAAACTCTGAAGTTCAGATAAATCCCTTCTGAATGCTGAAATGGATAGATGATTTGATGCTTTTTGGGAAAGTGTTATTTTTGTGATTAACTTATTTTATTAACATTTAGTAGCTTATTTAAAACTGTAGAGATAGGGGAAGGATACCTTTCCAATTCTATTTGGATGTTTTTCTATCCTCTAGATGTTGTGATCCACATATGTTCATATTTAAAAAGTAATTTGGAATGCTTGATCCTTTACAATGTTACCAGTATTCTGGGGAAGAGAGTCAGTATGTTATGTCAGTAATTCACCTGAACCCGTTGCTTATCCATGGTTTATTGCTTAGGAATTAATGTCTACTTGCTTGTTTTCCAGCTAAGTTTTCAATTGTAAGAAGTGTGTTGCAATAAGCAAGGTCTCTTAGGAAACTTTTTTAAATATAATTTTTAAATTATTTTAATTATGTGTAGACGTGTGTGTCTGCATGTGGGTATGTGTACCTCATGCATGCAGGTGCCTACAGCAAGAGTCATGGGAGACCCTGAAGACGGAGTTATAGATGCCGGTAAGCCAGCCAGTGTAGATGCTGGGAACTGAACCCAAGTCCTCTGGAAGAGCACCAAATGCTTTTAGCTAGTCTCCAAGAGACTTAGAGATGCTTCTCTGTGGTCAGCCACTCCCATTACCATTCCATGGGCTTCTAAACAGAGGAAGCTATGAACTACGCCACACTGGTGGCAATGACGGCAGATGCTCATGCACTGTCTCTCTTGCTGTGATAACAAGTACTGTCTCTGGCCAGGTGAAGAGACTGGTGACAGTGAGAGAGGCTTGGGAACAGTTACTGCACTGATTTCCCCGATGAGCAGCACTATGGCAATTCAGGGCCCTCCTGGCTGCTGCTCGCGCTGACCCTCCCGCTCCCACACTGCCCAGCACCATGAGTCATGGGGCTGAACCCAGGCAGTAAACTCAGGGAAGCTGAGAACCGTTGCACTTTGCCTTAATCAATCGGCTACATGCCTCAGATGCTTGGTAAGTCATGGTGATGATGATGACGGTGACCACAACGACGATCATTCCTAAATTTGCAATTCACTTTGATGTTACAGGGGCACTGAAGGCCCATTAAAGAGAAGTTATTTACCTCACATCAAAAGAGTGAGATTGCTAACATTTCATTCGGACAGGTCAGTCTAGTCTAGCTAAGGGACAACCCTTCAGGAAAGCAAAACCAACTTGAGTCTCGCTGAAGAGGAGAGAAGCTGCATTAACCGAGAACGCCCCGTGGTGCTCCTCTCCTGAGTTCCTGTGTACTCACACGTGTACTCTCACGACGTAGGAAGCTCCAACCAAAGGCAGGAGGGAAACGCAGTAAGAACCGGGTCCGTCCACGCTGGGTTCTCACATGGCTTCACTGGCGGCTATGGCCGCTCCACTGGGCGGGAAGCTGCAACTGGGGACGCTGGCGTGGGTGAGATCTGTTTTTCACAGCAATGGTTAACAGAATAAGACAAAAAAAAAAAAAAAAATGAAATAATACCGATGAAATAAATACAGATTGTGCAGGAGAAAACTCTTCTTTTTTCACATGTGATAGATATGATTGTCTATGGAGAAAATCAGAAAGAATCATCAAAGCCCTTCTGGAACTGATAAATGATTGTGAAAAGGTGTTAACACACAGGGTTAATACATGAAAATCAACTGCCTTTCAACCCACCAGAAATGCAGAAGTAGATTTTGACATTTAAAACACAATAGCACCCAAATGAAATCATGTTTTAAAACAAGTTATTTTATTGTATGTGTGTGAGTCCTTCACCTGCATGCATATATGTGCATTATGTGTTTGCCTGATGCCTACAGAGGCCAACGGGGAGTGGCAGATCCCTTGGAACAGAGTTACAGGCATTTGTGAGACACCTCGGAGGTGCTGGGAGCTGACCCCTAGTGCTCTGCAAAAGCAGTAGTGCTCTTAACTATAGAACTATTTTGTTATAGATAGATAGATAGACAGACAGACAGACAGTAAATAGATATGAATGCATATGGCTAGTTGACAAAAAATAAATTCTGCTGAAAGAATCAGAATAAATAGGCGGACGGATGCTTCATTTTCATGGATAGGTAGGCTCAATTTTATAAAATTCCTCCCAACTTCAGCTACCTACTACATTCAATGACAATCAAAGTTCCACCAAGTTATTTTATAAGTACTAACACACTAACTGAAGCATGCATGGAGAGGCAAAAAATCCAAAATAACCAACTGAATGTTGAAGACGTTGTAGGGTTAGAGAACTAAGAGCACCTGACTTCCAGATTTACAGTAAGGCTAGGGACGGCAAGGAATTTCAGAAAAGAGACACAAATAGATCCATGGACTACAACAGACCACCAAAAAGAGAGCCACCGTCACGCAGCCATCTGATTTTTGACGAAAGAGCCAAGACTAGACAAGGAAGAGAGAGAATCTATTCAGCAAATAGTGCCGGAAGAGTTGGCCATCCATGTACCAAAACGAATCAACAAATAAAAATTATCTATGCAAAAATCTGAAACCCTCCTCAAAAACTCAAATGTTTCGCAGACCAAAACGCTGAGTGCAGAACTATAAAACTCTTATAGAGGAAAATCTAGATAATATCGGGTGTGATGAGCGTGCTGTTTGTTGTAAATTAACAACCCCGGGGCAGCATCCTGGTCCTGCACGGCGATACTTTGCTGTGGCTTGTGGCCTGACAGCTGCTGCGGAGGGGAGGGGCCATAGTCCTGCCTGCTCTTCAGAATCAGAGTTTGGGGTTCTAAAATGCCCTTGACCCACTTTTAGCTGCAAGATAATCCCACAGTTGTTGTTATTATTATTATTAGTTTATTATAATAGGGATCAAACCTAGGGTTGTGTGCACACTAACAAGGGCTCTACAATGAGTTACAGCCTCTATCCTCTCTTTGCTTTTTATTCTGAGATGGAGTTTCACTAAGTGCCCCAGACTCACCTTGAACTCACCTTGTACCCAGTCTGGCGTCTGGCCTTGAACTTGGGTTCTCTTACTCGGCTTTTTAGTAGTCAAGACAACAGACCTGCCAGCAGTCCTGGTCTGTGATGACTTCTGAAATACAACACCAAATGGAAGGATCTATTAAAGAAAGATTGATAAGCTTGGGTTCAGTGAAATTAAAAATGCCTGTTCTGTGAACAACACTGGTAAGAGAACAAGGAGGTAAGCCAAAGACTGAGAGAAAATGCTGACGAGGCTGATGAAAAGCTATTATACAAAATATACAAAGTGTTCTTAAGTCTCCATCTAAAGCCGTAGAATGTACAACACTGAGAGTGAAGTCAAATATAAGTTACGGGCTTTGAGCGAGTGATACGTCAGTATGGGATCATCAGCTGTAAAGAGTCGACCCTCTGGTGAGGGATTCTAGTAATGCGGAAACTGCATGTAAGGTCAAGGGACACATGGGAAATCTCTACGCTTTCATTGTTTAGTAACACTGTCGCTGTCTGCTCGCCCCAGATAGGGAGCCAATGAGAGATCAAAGTAAGGCTATCACTAAAGTCAAACACGGCGAACCAGTTAAACTTATGGCTATTACTTTTTTTAAAAAATGGTAAGGGGTCGGTCACTTACAGGAGCACAGATGACTCAAAGACAGCTGAATCACCAAAAGCCACCCCAGCATGGGGTTCATGAAAGTCGGGAGCCTAGAGCACAGGGCACAACCCGCAGGCAGCTCAACAGGCTGAGAGTATCCTCGCCAGGCATCTCAGTTGCAGCCTTTCACCTGCAGCTTGGCTTAGTGGATCCGAGTCCTTTCTGGGCAACTTGGCTTGTATGAGAGTGTCTCTCAGCAGTTCTTAATGCTTATACAAGCTGCCTAATATTGGTCAAGATTTTAATTAGAGGTAGTGAAAGTGCTTAGCTAGAAGATGTGAGCAGAAAGAAAGCAAATTCTCAAGAACAGAATGTCCTGACCAATAACAAAGCCTTGTAGTACAAGAACCAAAGGAGAAAGATATATGGAAGGGGGAAAAAAAAGGAAAATAAGAAGAGTTCATATTCCCCTCTAACAGTTCCACACAGTCAGTGGGAAAGCCCGTGATGCCTGGGTAAGGGGTCTTTTTAATACCAAGCAAAGTCTAATCAGTTCATTCCACCGCTCTGGTCATATTGTCTTGCCACTCTCAGATTAGATAAATGGTCCATGCTCAACATCCTCCTCACTTGACCTATGCGCAACACCTGCTTTAGATGGTCACATTCTTTTTCTTTTCTTCGTATTTTCAATTACGTGTGTGTGTGTGTGTGTGTGTGTGTGTGCGTGCGCACATGGGAGAGCTGACTAGTTTTATGTCAACTTGATACAAGCTAGAGTCATCTTGGAGGAAGAAAGCTCCATTGAGAAAATGACCCCACCAGATTGGCCTGTAGGCAAGCACGTGGTACATTTATTTATTTTTTTGTTGTTGTTGATGATTAACATGGGAGGGTCCTGATCACTGCAGTCGCTGCCACCCCTAGGCTGGTGGTCCTGGTTGCTATAAGAAAGCAGGCTGGGCAAGTGACTGGGAACAAGCCACTAAGCAGCATGTCTCCTGTGACCTCTGCTTCAGTTCCTACGTCTGTGTTCCTGCCCTGAGTTCCTGGAGAACTGTCCTTTGCTGATGGACTGTGATGTGGAAGTAGGGGTGAAACAAACTTTCTCCTGCCCGGGGTTGCTTTTGGTCATGGTGCTTCATCACAGCAATAGAAACCCTAAAAGCTGGGGGAGGGGGGATGCAAGAGGGTGTTGTCTCTTCTGGAGTCAGAGGTGCAGTTGCAAGTCACCTGATGTGAGAGCTGGGAACTGAACTTGAACCCTTTGCAAGAACAGGAACTGAGCCAGTTCTCCAGCCTTGCTTGCTCTCTTTTTCCTTCTCTTTCTATACCTTCAAGAACACTTTCGACTTTCTTCTTGGGTCGCTGTTTTCTCCTCTTGCATCTACTTGGCAATTCTCCCTTCTTGTCCCTGGTCCCTGGATGCTGTAGTCCATGGGGCTTATCCCCCTAGTCTCTTCTGCTGCCTTCAGACTCATTTGATCAATGGCCTCCTTTGAATTCTTGTCCTGAAATAGATTTGTTTGTCAAAGACTTTCACAGTTACTGCTTGAGTTCAGCCCTCTCTCCTAAATTCCAGAATTGTTTAACAGAATTCCTATTTGTAATCTTCAATGCAGCTCTCAAAGATCCATCTATAACTGACTATGTTCAAGAATAAATTCCTGATGTATTCCCTAGACCAGTGGTTCTCAGCCTTCCTAATGCTGTGACCCATGACAGATTCAAATGGGCTACAAGTCTATGTAGATTGATGTATAGGATTTTTTTTTCTAGAACAGTAGGATTAGAATCCATCTTTTGGATGTCAGGAATAACCCTAAACTAATATTCTTACAAATCCAAGACAAACTAGGAGACTTAGTTCTTTGCTAAGCCAGCCAATCTTCCTACCTGTTCAGTCAGGGGACAGTTTCAGAGAGCAAAAATTTACTATACCTAGTTCATTGAAATCTTATTAAAAGATTAAGTAATCATTATTAAATGATATGAGGAATATTTGGAAAGGAAAAAATAGAAGGAAGGAAGGAAGGAAAGAAGGAAGGAAGGAAGGAAGGAAGGAAGGAAGGAAGGAAGGAAGGAAGGAAGGAAGGAAGGAAGGAAGGAAGGGAGACACAAAATTATACCACCAAAAGCAAAGATATCCCTGATGATCAAGAAGCCATCTGCAAGGCTGGGAAACCATGAAGCAGCACTAACATTACCACAGTCAGGAAGTCGCTGGTCAATGCCTCAACAGTTTTGGCTGCCACATATGTGCCTAAATAACGGAGATGGATGTCCTGCCTTGTCCCCAACTTCAAAAGAATTCTCTGAGGGACTGGGGAGAGTGCTCAGTTGAGCATCTCCATCTCCATGTAAAAGCATCTACAGTGCAAGCCTGGGGAGCCAGTAGCTGAGCTTGGATCCTTAGCCCATGTTAAAAGCCAGAGTGGCACACACAGGTCTGTCATCCCAGAGCTGGGGAGGCAGAGACAGGAGGGTCTGTGGAATGCTCTTGCAAGCCACTGCAGCCAAGTCGGTGAGAGAATCAGTCTCAAGAAATAAGGCAGAGAGTTATTGAGAAAGACATCTAATAGATGGCCTCCACAGGACACACGCACACAAAGTACTTGATCTTTAGACTGACAAATTAATACAACACCCAGAAATCCCAACTGGAAATAGGCTGGGAAAAGGTTGGAGCATCTAACATGGGAGATTCCGTGTAAAAGATACAATTGGCAGATTTGTACCTAGCACAGAAAAACTTTGAAGTGCATGGAGATGTAAAAGCAGATAACTAAAGACCTTAGGTAAGTGGGGAAACTGTTTGGTCACCTTTCTCTCATCGGTTTCTGGAAACAAAATAAGCGGCAGCACCTCGGAGCTTTGCCCCTGCGAGTTTCTTCCCACAATGCACCAGCACACAGCGAAAGCTGCAAGGAAGACAGCCGTAGGGAGAGAAAACAAATTACTTAGCTTATTCATTATCAGCCAAGAAGAAAAAAGCGGAACACTGACTGGGTGTTTCCGTAATACATCTTTGACACCCACGATAAAATAGTTAAGAACGCAGAGGGGGCCCGGCGTGAACGAGCACATTTGTAAGCCCAGCATTCGGAGGCAGGGGGAGCCCCTCAAGTTCTAGGCCAACCAGGACTACAAAGAAAGACCTTGTTTCAAAAAAAAAAAAAAATGTAGAAAGTGGGGATAAAAGAGGAAAAGATAAATGTGTAGAAGCAACAAACACGGGCACAAAATGAGACCAAAGGACTATGAGGGATATTAGTAGGTAAGGGCTCTATCACTGAGCTACATCTGCAGCCCTCATTAATGAAACTCACCCATCAGCTGGGACACAAGGAGTCTCAACAGGGCCAATCCACGCAGATTCATCTCCAGCCAGCACTCGGGAGAATCAGCACCAATTAAGTTAAGACACCAGTTAAGACTGGCAGTGAGAAGCCGTTAAAGAAGGTACGTTTGTCTCTCCAGCCGAAGAATCTTGCCCGGAGCTTCAAACCTTCTCACATCAATTTAAAGACACTTCCCTCACCCCTCACCCGCACCAGGAGTGACTATCACTGGGATAGAATGGCACTTTTCCACAATAGCAAGCAACTTCCCATTTTACTTCTCTTCCTATAGTTTTTCCCAGTGTGGTCTGAGGGGTGCAAGTGTTCCATGCAACTTCAGCTGCTGGGTCCTAAACGGTGACGCCGCTCCGGGCAGGAGTCCCTTGGGTTGCTTGCTTGCTCTTCAGACTCAGGCTATGGTGAAGCCGGTGGTGGCAAGGCAGAGAGACCACATGGAAAGGTCAGGTGGTGTTTCCAGTGGACACCAGTGAGGTCTCAGCCAACAGCCGTTTCCAGAATTATACACGAAAGCAGATGATTCAGGCTCTGCTATTTGAGTCACATGGCCTTTTTAAAATGCCATCTCCACTGCAGCCTGTCCAAATTCCCAATTTTCACGATCCATGAGCACGACACATAGAATAGCTGCTGTGTGTTTTAGGGAAGTCTCTATCAAAGCAATAGTTAACACAGTAACCATTCACCTTCAATTATTTTAAAGGCATACTCGGTTCCAAATATGTGAGAGACATGGATTTTTAGCTTCAACCCTATTGATTTTTTTTCTATTGAAATCCACAGTCATTTCCTCCTGACCTTCAGTGCACTCTAGCCGCCTCACACTCTTCTAAACTCCCTTCTTGGCTCTCCCCAGAAAGCCTTTCCCTTGGCCCAGTTCTCCCTGTATTATGAGTTGTTTGTCCACAGCACAATAGCTGTGTGGTTGCTAAGGCTGGGTCCACCCTTCAGGGGTGCTGAGACGCTCCTCCCATTATTCTGAATTAGTGCCTAAGCCAAGGCTCCCATTGCCATTTGGTCCAGATGGTGAAACTCTCTTCCCAGGAGTGTGTTTGTGCAGCTTGCTCTCGCCTAGGCAGTTCCATCAGACAGCCCTTTCTTCAGCTACACGAAACAGTCACATCTTTAGTATATGACGATTCTGAGAGATTGGCCCAGAGCACCGTGGGTTCTCAGCGCATAATGATTTTCTCTGAACCTTCCTCTTCATCATCAAGTCTTGAGTTCCCACTGGGTAGTCTTGATAGATTCTCATTTCTAGTCTGAGAAATGTCCTAAGTTGAAGACCCATTTCCAGAGCCAAAATGATTATCCTATCCTGTGGCTAGTGTTCAAACTGGGTGATATTTTAGCTGGGAGGATCTTCACACGCATTTGCAGGAGACTACACGGTCGACAGCATTCCATGATTTCACCATCAGCACTGTGATGATCCTACAAATGATGTTGTTTTGTAGAATGAATGCAACGTTCTGGAACCTTTTCAAAAATGTGATTTTTAACGTCTTCAGATGTTATTTCTCTTGCAAGGGTCAAGATGCATTAAGTCTTGAAGGAATTGGTGTTTTGTGGTTGCTACTGCTGCTGTTTGTCACTGTTTAGACTGTACTGTAGCAATACTGTGGCAGCTCAGCAAGGAAGACAAGGAGGCATATTCATAGGTGCAAACCCTGCCAGCCTCAGCAGAGGGAACCACCATCATGGCGCGAGCCATACTGGACAGTGGAACCCAGAGCGTCTCATCTCAGGGGTTTTTATCGATCCCTAAGCTCCTCAGGTGTTCTATTGATAGCACGTGCAGATCAGGAGCAATCAAACATCTTTTACATAAAGCCAACACCTGCAGACAATACAAAACGCCAAGGCCCAGGCAGCCCTTCACCCAAGAGGCACAAAACAACCATTTTAAACATAACTAAAAACAAACTTCTACCACAGTGTACTATGGACTATTTGAAATAATTTAAAACTAAGTTTCAACTCTGCGAGTCACAGAAGTCAAGAGTGTACCTGAACAGATAGGTTTTTTTTTTTCAAACTGAATAAAGGATCTTTTTGTTTCTATTGTTTCACAAATGCATGTAGAAACTATTATTGAGATGGCAACGTGGCTGAGAGAGTTAAGTGCTGGTCACCAAGTCTGCCTGGTGACCTGGGTTCGAGCCTAGCAACACAAATGGTGGAAGGAGAGAACCGATTCCCACAAAGCTGTGTTCTGACTTCTACACATACACTGTAGCACACACGTATACTCACACATGGGCGGGTGTGGGCATACGTGGGCACAAACACACACAAATGAAATACAGTTTTAAAATTAAAAAGAAACTATCATAAATATCAATTTATGTAAAAGCACTACTGAATGCATCCATAGAAGTTTTAGCAAGATTTAAGTATCTTACTTTTTTAGATTTACTTGTTTACTTTTATGTGTATGCATTTTTTACCTGCATGGATGCCTACCTCGTGTGTGTGCCTGGTTCCAGTGGAGGTCAAAAGAGGACATTAATTAGATCCCCTGGAGCTGGAGTGGGTGGTGGAAACCGAACAAAGATCCTTTGCAAGAACAACTAATGCTCTTAACTTGTTGTCCATAACTGCTATCTCTACAGCCACCAAATTTTATTTATTAAATCAATTTATTTATCAACTCTAATCCTAGAACAGTATTTTAAGATACTATTCACAGCCAGGCAGTGGTGATGCATGCCTTTAATCCTAGCACTTGGTTGGGTGGGGGACAGAGGCAGGCAGATCTCTGAGTTCGAAGCTAGCATGGTCTACAGAATGTGTTCCAGGACAACCAGGGTTACAAAGAGAAACACTGATTGGAAAAACCAAAAAAGAAAAAAGAAAAAAAAAAGATACTCTTCACATAAAATATTCATTTAAAAAATAGACGTGTCTTGGTGGTATGCACCTATGGTACCAACACTCAGGAAGCAAAGACAGGAGGATCTGAAGTTCTGGGCCAGCCTTGGCTACAGTGCAGCTCTGTCAAAAGTACAAAACAAAATGTTATGCTGAAACCTTAGTTCAGGCCGCTTTTGCTCTCCTACACGTGACGAATGATTTAGGTAATTAATCTTTTTTCTGGGGTATTTCTGGCCTTTTCTTTTAAGATTTATTTTTACTTTTATTTACATGTATATATGTGTCTGAGTGTATGTCACACGTGTGCAGGTGCCTAAACAGTCAGAAGAGGGGTTCCAATCCGCTGGAGCTAGAGTTACAGGCGGTCGTGAGCCTCACCCAGGTGTTGTGTGACAATCCTACTGGCTGAGCCGTCCCTCCCGCACCTCTGATTTATTTCTTAAACGGAAGGACCCTTGCTTCAGGAAAATCTATAAACGTGAACATCTTTTCAAGAACCGACTGGACTGTATCATAATTTCAGCTCACGGAGGTGGAGGGAGAAGTAGGTGATGGGAATCACATAAAAGTTAGTGGTTCACTGACATTAAAATAAGAACCACGTGCACGGGGAAACTTATAGCCATTAGCCTGGGGGGGGCATAACTTCTAATTAAAGCCTCATAGCAAGCTTTTCCAAATAATGGACCTAATTCCAAGATCTAGTTTAATTTCCTCATTTCAGAAATGGAATTGAGGAATTCGTGCTAGTCAATCCCGTGTAAGAGCGCTGTCACTCGATAGCAGACCGAGCTACAGCTAAACCTCTCTGGAAAATGCGGATAAATGACGACGGTTGACTTAAAAACTGCGCTTACAGAACTGGATATGTCGTGCAATGCTACAGTACTTGCCTGTTGTGCCTTCTGCATTATGTGCATTACTGGGGGATCAAACACTTGCCCTCTGCACAACAGGCAAGTGTTTGGTCCCCAGTAATGCACATAATCCCAGAGGGGGGGAGGGGGGAGGTGATTTCCTAAATAGAATTAATATTCAAGTATACCGAGATGTCCTCATTAGTTAAGAAGGCACTGGATTTGGATAACTAGTCTCTCCACAAAATGAGTTTGCATAGCCTAGACAGAATTCAAATAGCATTAGATTTTTTTTTTTTTTTTAATGTGCTGAGGATCTGTGGAAATAGTTCAGCGGCTGCCTGGAATTCTGATCCCAACACCTGTATAAAAAGCCAGGCGTGATGGCTCCCCAGCACTGTGGGAAGAAGAAAAACATGAAGATCCCTCGACTAGCTAGCCTACCTAGCCAAATCGATGAGCTAAAAGTTCAGTTAGTGACCCTGTCTCTAAAAGCTAAGGTGGAGACTCACTAGGGAAAGACACCTGGCCTACACAGGAATGCCTACACATGTGCATGCACACACATACATGCAAGAACACAGGCACACACTTATATGCCGCCCACCACGCACCAAATACATTTTAAATGTCCTGTGATAGATACACTAAAAACAGCTCAGGGCATTTCCTGCTGGGTAGGCCCACGGAGCTGAGTATGTGTGTTGAGCGAACAGTGATCCCATTCTTTGGATACTGACCTCTAACACAGCCCAGTTTGCCTCTTGGGCAACTCCTTGGACCAATCTAAACAGTGTTAACAAATTCCAGGAAGGAGGGCAAGTGTTTCCCAGAGGGAGGCAGATGACATAGTAAGGCAAATTAAAAGGGTTAGTAATTCCAGCTTAAGCAAAATTTCCAAAAATATTCCCTGAGAGATGAAGAGAAATATTTCCTTTCCCTTAGAATCAGACAGTGAGAACAATAATTCAGACCCCAAAATAGTATGTCCATTAACTTCTTTACAAAGGCTGGTTTCTTCCTTCATTTGGACAATATCCATAAAGATAACACACACACACAATGAACCTATTAACTTAAATGGGGCTTACACTGCCCTGAGGAGTCCTCTTTGAACTCCTCTACCATCCTCTGAAAGTCGTGGCTAATCAAAAAGCATAAATCCCTATAAAATATGATAACTCTAATGGGTATATCACTCGCCTCTTAGCATCAGGTTAACTCATCAGCCAGAGCACACCCTGACAATCGCTAATAGAAATTACAAATGGGGCTTTTACTGAAGCAATGTTATATTTAACCGATGGTAATACAGGTGATTAACTTCCAGCACCAGCTCAACCAGAAAACATATGCCCCACCTCTGTGCCAACTCAAACAGTTTTATTGGATGCACCTGAACTTAAGCCTCTTTTTAGTATTCCCTTTTAATAGTTTAATAAAAACCAGTTATAACCTAAGCAGCTTATGTGTATATGTTTAAAACTCAGAAAATACCATTAGATAAACTGATCAGTTTGTAGAAAAAAAAAAAACAGAAGTAGAGTATTATAATGTGACAAAAAAAAATTTTAATTAACTTGGTCCTTCATTGTAAATTATGCTCCAGATCTGCTTAGAACATCTAAGGCCGGGCCTATCAAGGCCTTCTGAAGGGCCTTCATTCAGGCCTGGCATTTCTGTTCAAGAGCTCAGGCTGCCGGTTACAAGGGCTCTGGGGTTAGAACTAAAGGAGGGTACCTAGCAGTGAGCATTCTTTGCAAACATCTGCAGCCATTGAGATGACGACGTGCTCCAAGGGCCCGGGCACAGACTATTGTAGCCTGGCCGCCGTGTCCTGTCTCTCAGCTGCTACTGCACTGAAGTGCCAGGTGCAGAAGCCTCCTCAAGCGGAGACCATTGAGAAGGGTAACGGTCACAGTGATTACGGACTTGTAATTATACCTCCCTGTTCCCTCACGAGTTGCTTCTGCACTATTTTCTCTTTATTGCCGAAAGCGCTATCCTATAACCAGAGACTGATTATTTATATCTTTCTCTCTAGCAAGGCTTTATGTCAAAATTATGTAGGATGTGCTTATTGTTGGGTTTTTATTTTTCCCATTGTACTTCTTTGCCCCAAATCAGGAAAAAAAAAAATTACCCTTTTGAGTATTTTACAGTGGAAAGGTGAAGTTTCCATCCAAACTATTACATACGGCCCCCTCTGCAGCCTGATTCTTCCTTTCTCAACTGTGTGCTGTGTGGGTTCTTAATCTCTTTTCTGGTGCTCTCCTAGTGTTCACTGACACCAACCTACGAAGTTATATCTTATTTCTACCCACCTCCCGAAGCACGCTACTAGGCTTGCAGTAACAAACGTGGCACGCATTGTGTAGGAGACGATAAAATGACCGTTTTCACAGGAGTTCACGACATGACAAGACACCAGTTAAAAGCAGGACGGGGCTTTGATTTCCCCAGTAGAGATGGAGGTCAAGGTGTTTTTAGCACATTGGTTTTCGCTGCTATGCAGCAGTTAACCAAAGGCTACCTGGACACTGGAGTCACGCAGATGGAGACTGCAAGGCACGGAGGTGGCCCCGGGATGCTGGCCTGAGCAACAGTGTCCCAAAACTCAGTACTGTAAAGAATAAAAGGAGTTCAAAATTCATTTTTAAGAAGCGAACCAATTGTAAACTGGGCACAGCATTCTGCTTCAACTGAGTACAAATCCTTCCACTTAGCATCTCAGAATTCACCACTTTGCCAAGTTTTCATTAGTCTAGGAAAATGGCAGGTCTTACAGATGATTGCATCCCACATCAGTAACATCTTAAAAAGAGATTTAGCATTTCTGGAAATTTTGAAGCCATAGGGGGAAAATATTTCCATCTCTTTGTTCTCTTCCTCCAAGGGCAGGAAATAAAAAAAAGAAAAGAAAGAAAGAAAAGAAAAAGGAAATCTAGTGGGAATATTAAAATCATGCAAATAGCCAAGCATATTTTCTAAAGCTAAGATAACTTTGTCCCTTTATAAATATTAATTATCCTATGTAGTAATTGGTTTGCTCATAAAATTATCATCATGTGTATATTGTATTTTAAAGTAAACCCTGCTTAGACAAACTTTACAGGTTACTTGTCAAGTTTCTTTTTTGAAACAATAAATAAGAAACTAATGTTGTAGAGTTTTCTGGATTCCATGCTTCCTTTCGAAAATTTTCTAAACTAGGAGAAGCCAACCAAGGCTTAAAAGAAGAATCAATATTTTTTCAAAACCCTCCTACTGGGTTGTGCATTCAGAAAGCATTTTTTACTTAAGAAATAATTCTGAGAGGAAAAAAAATGGGGAGAGACATAAAAGGCACTGCCGACCGTCCATGCTTATGAGACACTACCTAGCTCTCTGCTTTGGACTGTCTTTCTGTGACACTGCTTTCTCTTTGGCATTGTCTCAGAATCTTTCTACAGGGAAAGTGAATAGAACCGAATTTTGCAGTCACCTGAACATAAACACCAGCAGCCAACATCCGGTAGAGAGCCAGATCTATTGCCCCCACCCCCAAAGATGGGGCAACCATCCCAGCTCGCTAATATTTAGGCCCTTTCTTAGCTAAAACTGGTTTTGGGGATTTTCCACATGATGCTGGTTTGTTAGGGGTCACGCTAGGATTTACATATACGTCATGAAACAGCTATTATCGACCTGAGTATCTGTGTTGTGACTAATTTGCACATATTAGTTATGTGTCAGTTATGGTTCGCATGTATCAGCATCTGCAATTTTCACACACCTAAAAACCTGAGGTCAAGAATGATTTAAAATCTTGCCCAAGGCATTTTTCTTTTCTTCTTTTTTTCCTTTTTAAGATTAAAGCCAGTCCATTTTTCAAACAAAGTATTGGTTACCAGGGCAGAAATTAGCAATTTTCAATTTTGTTCAACATTTGTTATTTTTATCTTCTTTACTTAAAAGAAAAAGATTTAAGTAGGGAGAGGGGGTAACTAATGTTCATGTAAGTTCAGGCACCTAAAGCCAGGAAAGGCTGTCAGATCCCACGGAGCTGGAATTCCCGGGAGTACTGGCAACCAAACCTCTGTCTGCTTCAAGAACAGTACATGCTCTTAAGCACTGAGCCATCTCTCCAGCCCCTCCATCCCTATACCTGTTGTTTGTGGAAGGGTCTCATTATGTAGGCCTGGCGGACCTCAAACTCACAGAGACCAGTTGGTCTCTCCCTCAAGAGCTCAGGCATTGTAGGTGAATACCACCACATGTGGCTAAATATTTGGTCTTAGTCTTCTACCCTGATCATTTTTGACAAACAAGGTATTGTTTTTAAAATTTTAATTCTACAAGACTATATGCTTGCCATGTTTCTGTGCCCCTAAATTCCTGCTTCTTTACACAGTAACGTGAGGGTCCCATGTAGGTAAACATAGATTAGCTAATGACCACCTAAACCTCTGCTCTTGTGCTAACATTCATAGAATACCTTATTTAATTGCTGGAAACAATAAATTATGCAATAAAAGCAGCTTGCTGTGCACAGTGCACTAGACTGTTCGGAGAGCTGTCACAAAATCCCTTTATCAGTAAAGACATAAATAAAGAGATTTATTTAACTCTCATTTTTGCAGGTTCATGAACAAGATGAGGGACCCTCTGGCTAGGTCTCAACATGGCCGAGCAGAAAGAAAACTCTAAGAGTGATCGAGCACATGACGTCTTTGCTCTTTAGTAACCAGCTGTATCCGTTTCCTGTGATATGATGTCATGATCAGAGACAACGTATGGAAGAAGGCATTTATTTTGACTTACAGTGGGATGGTCCATAACGAGGGCAAGGGATGGCAGCTGGAGGCAGACTCGGATTCTGGCTGCTGACATTTCTATGCAGAAAGCGGAGAGCAAACAGGAAGTACTGGGAGGCTATAAACTCTTAACCCTGCCCCCCAGTGACGTACTTCCTGCAGCAAGGCTCCGCCTCTAAAGCACCACTACCCTTCCCAGACAGCATCACTAACCAGACGACTATGTGTTTGAATAGAAATGCCCATGGGAGAGAGTTCTCGTTAAAATTACTATACCTGCTCTCAGGAAAGCTAGCTCACTTCACGAGAACCCACCATTGACTCCTTCTGAGGGATTCCCCCGAGGACGGAATCACTTTCCACAAAGCTTTCCCTGTTGAAAGTTTCATCACATCAACACTGCCACACCAGGCATCAAGCTTCTAGCATAGGAGCCTGGGAAGGACACATTCCACCATGTCTGAAGTCTAACATTAGGCTTCCAGTCGTCTTTGTTTGTAATCTTCTATTCCCACCATTTTTTTTGTTGTTGTTCCATTTATGAATTAAAAAAAAATTTTTAGACTTTTGTCTTCAATTGGCACATATCCCTCTGTACACCCCCCTACCCCAGTTCTCTTCTTGCACATTGCATTTAAGAGAATGACGGCGAATCTTTTCACTTTATCAGGAGTTGTTCAAAATAGCACAAACAGGGCTTTGGGATCTAGCTCAGTGATACTGGAAGTACTTAACATTCGTGTTCCCTAGAGTCTATCATTTTCAGCACACACACACACACACACACACACACACACACACGACTACACAATACACGAAAAGCTGGCTGTGGAAACGGGATAGAACCCCCACTTCAGACTGTAGCGTTTTTGCCTCACTCTCCTCCAAGAGACCCCATCCTGGTCAGGGGGGACTCGGGCTCTGTAAGAGGAAAGCAGCATGCAGCTATTAGGCATTAAAAACACCGCATCTTTGAGTTCAGCTAAAACGTAAATGTAAAACGTAAAACGTAAATGGTTCAGCTAAAATAGTTGCTGTTGTTTATCCCATGGAATCGAAACCTCTGGGATGGGAACAGGCTATGGGAAGCTCATCGGTAGAAGAGAAAGGTCTGATGGGGAACTCTAGCTGGCTGTCTTAACTTCTCCAGTCCATTTCTGCTGGCTGTTGTAGGATCCCTGATTTGATGCTGTTCCTACTGCTTGATCTCTCAATCAGGCTAGTGAAGCTGTCTCTGCTGGGTGTTGTCAACTCCTGATTTGATGTTTTACTCTCTACATGCTGCTTCTATATCTATCTGCTACTTGTTCTTTTTCTTTCTACAGGCTTAATAAACTCACTCATTCACAGCTGAAAAGCATAATTATTATAGATCATTCTCCAGACCACAGAGAAGACCTCCCCTGCACCCCCAAAACCCCTCCAACACCAATAGTTAGTTTAGCATTACACTAGGCACCCATGTTCCTGGTACTCAGTTCTATAGCTGGAAAAAACTATAGCTCAGAACAGTGACTTATGTTCTTAACATCTTTCACTCAGACTGAGCAGTTTTGGCTCCTTTTGCTACCCATAATGTCACACCCCAGTAACTGGATAATCATCCAAGTTTGCTCTTCAAAGTAATATACGCCATCCATCACATCTTTGAGACATGATTCTTGCTGCCTCTCCTTGTCCAAAGGATGACAGAGTTGGAAAGCACTCAACCATTTTTGGAAAGCTTTAGAAGGAAAATCTATTTCCCTTTTGTGTTGAGAATGTCTAGAATGTGGAAAGGATTCCATGTTTTCGATAAAATTCCAGGCATACAAGAGTTAAAGATATTCAGTTTTAAGTGTCAAGTACAGTTCAGAAACAAACACTGTGGCTTCAGATTTGAGCTTGCTGGCCTTTAAAGGGGTAGTGTTAACTGGCCATTCTGTGTAGCCTCTCCAAACCTCTTCCTT
This sequence comes from Cricetomys ansorgei, assembly GCA_026225945.1. Classification (NCBI taxonomy): domain Eukaryota; kingdom Metazoa; phylum Chordata; class Mammalia; order Rodentia; family Nesomyidae; genus Cricetomys; species Cricetomys ansorgei. The sequence goes on along the minus strand of JAMJFZ010000239.1, from coordinate 33,919,428 downwards.
CTGTATGACTTGCAATTTTCTTAGTCATAATGATGTCACCGTGTATTTTCACTCTAAATCCTCAAACCCACATGCCAAATTAAACTATAGTGCTTCTCACTCCACCCTAGGAGAATCCATGATACAGCTTACTTGCAAAAAAAGTTCTTTTTTTGCTCAATTTTTATACTAACTTGTTGGCCCTCTTTTACATTTTTCTCTAGAAATTCAAGGAGCTCTTAAGAGTCCCAAGATTATTGTTTCCCACAAAAAGCATGCACAAATAATTCACTTATTTATACATTCTTACAGAATTGTATCCTGTTTAATTCTTTCCTGTGGTCAAACTCACAGTAAACATAAAACCTGGAACTCTGATGTGGTAGACATTTACAGCACTGCCTGACCAGCACCCCGCTCTCCAACTGTTCAACAACTCCAACTTTTGGGTCCACAAGTATAGATCAACACTTGATCCTTGATCAGACAGCTTGGCTGCTCTAGGAAACAATCACCTTCAAAGGACCTGGGGCAATAGGCATTTGATCTCTGATCTGGCAGCATGGCTGCTCTAGGGCAGAAAGAATGTTAATCAGGCTAATCTTTCCCTCTGTTTGTGCTAATGCTAAATGAAAAGAAATTCTGTGGTTCCTCCCCAGCAACTAACATGGAGATATGAAGAACACCCCTTGTCTGACCTTCTCCTGGTGGCAGCAAGGTTTGACTGGCCTGGCGTTTGGGAAGTGAATTATAGGATTCTCTTCATTAATGCAAAATAAAACTTTTTATCTGAAGGCAATTTAACACACACCTTTAAGTAAGCAAACTCAGAAGACAATGGTGGCACACGCCTTTAATCCCAACTCTCTGCATAAAAAAGGAAACGGTCAATAGAAGCAAGAGACAGAAGTGGAGAGTAGAAGCAAGGTAGAAGCAGAGTGTGGAAGCAGAGTGAAGCAGAAAGAGAAGGGAGGTAGACATTGAGTGAGAAGCAAGAGAGTCAGAAGCAGGAGAGTGAAGAAGCAGGCATGTGGAGAAGAGGCAGTGACGAAGGCAGCTAGTCAGAGTTCAGAGTAAGTTAAGTTCAGTTCAGTCCCGGAGGCTGGAGTCATCTAGGTCCAGGCTAGTCCAGGCTAGAAGATTGTATCTCGTTCTTCCTTGAACCCCCACAAATAAAAATGCTTTTATACACAAGGAGCTGTGCTGAATGTAAAAGTAAGCCAACATCACCGACACATATTCACAGTTGATTGGCCCAAAAGTAGACACCAAAGCAGCCAATCAGATCCCTTCCATAAGCATTTCAAATTGAATTCAACGTTGAGGATTGTTCTTTCTCTAGGAGTAGATGACACATGGTGATAAATCCCACCCCTCCTTGGGTTTTGGTGAACTTGTTCCTGCTCCATAGAGGAGCAAGATGTTCCTCCATGGAGGAATAACAGAGCATAAAAATAATTTGAAAAAAAAAAAAAGCATGATAAGGCAAAAAGAGAATGAAAGACCCAGTGTTCAGGTCTCTAGTTCCTGTTGCTCCTAAAACAAGGTGTGTCTTCATCCACCTTACCATTTTACCCTCTGGTAACTGCCCCTTCTTATGCAACTACTTCAGAACGGCTTGTCACTCAAAACTATGCACACACAGTGATACATTTGGGCTAATTCCTAAACGTATGTTTTTAACATCTAAAAACTGTGATCAAAATAAAAACTCAATTCTCCACATTGGTATGCATTTTCATCCACATAGTAATGGAAGAAAGGGTTCTGAACAAATTCCAGAATTTCCCAGGATTCTAGTTTGAAGGTAGGGTAACTACATTCAAAATTCTGTCTTTTATAATAGCAATCAGCAACTCAGCGATCACCTGCATTTTCTGTTTTCCCAGCACTCCTGGGCACATAAGAGGAGGCTAAACCAATGTGCCCCAATGTGTCCCCTCATAGAAGTAGAAACTTAGAAGTCACAGTTTTAGTGATTTGGCTAAAGTCAGTTTGGTGTTGAATTTAAACACTAATTTAAATTCAGAACTTATCAATTTATAATTGAGGCTTTTAAATTTGTTTAAACCACCAACTATACATTACCTCTTTCTACCAAAAATATTTCTATTTCTTTCCCCCTTTATAATAAGAGAATTTCTGACCTGACAAAAAGCTGTAAAGAATCAGACAATAAGATTCCTTCTAACCTTCATACCAACTCAACAATTTTAAGCACTGTAGCACATTCTGAGAACTGAATGCAAAAGTTCTGGACAGAGAGAAAATTAATAGACACTTCAAAAAGACTTGCAGAAATCATGACCCTTTACACCTAAACATTTCTGCCTAGTGTGGCCTGTCTTGACCTCAGCAGTGTCTATTTTAAAAACAAACAAACAAACAAACAAAAAACTGTAGGAGGAAATCATTTGTCTGGCTTACACTTTGACTATCACTGAAGGAAGGAAGTCAGGGCAGGAATTCAAGACAGGAACCTGGAGGCAAGAGGTGAAGCAGAAGCTACAGAGGAGTGCTGCTGACCAGTTTGCTCCTCATGGTTTGCTCAGGCTGCTTCTAGAATCCTGGACCATGTGCCCTGGAATAGCACCACCTATATCAACCACGAATGATATCAAATGACCATCTGATGGAGACATTTTTCCAATGAATATTTCCTCTTCCCAGATGGTCCTAGCTTGTGTCAAGCTGGCAAAAGACAGAAAACAAAACAAAAACAAGCAAAAAATTGTAGGGTGAAAAGTCTGAGCCCACTGAAAAGTTAAAGCTCATTTCTAGGTTTTGAAAAACTCACCAATCATTGAGCAGTCACTGAGCCAGAAACCCAGCAATCACTGATTTTGAAATCCCACCAGTCCCTAGGCTTATCCAAGCTCAGATCTTGAAAATCCTCAACCCTCCTTCTCAAAAATTTCACCCTGGAAAACTCCTTCCTCCAAAACCCTGTATAAGGTCTACCTCCTGATCAGCGCCTGCTGCTCTTCTCCAGAGCAGAGGCAGACACCACCCTGTGTCTTTCCCCAACAATCACTTGTGTGAGGTTTGTTGTAGGTGTTTCTATGTGGTACTCCTTGACTCCTGGCTGCCAGGAGACTCTTCCTCCCAGAGCTATGACACTCCTACTGGGAATACCTTCGCCACCTCAGGGCTGTAACACTGCTACAGGGGGATATTTCTCCTCCCAGAGCTGTAAGACATACACCTTGATTCCCGACTGCCTCGGTATCCTTACTCACCATCATAGTGCTCCAGAACCCTGGGTCCCAGTAACGTCATTTTTTGCTTCTCATTTGCACTATGCCATTACACATATAAAGCCTGTTACTAATTTCAGCGCCAGCAACAAACCTGCTGTGTAAAATTCCAAGTTTCTGTTTCAATTTGTTTATGTTTGGGTTGGTTTTTTTGAGACAGGGTTTCACTATGTAGCTCTGTCTGTCCTGGAAGATCACTATGTACATCAGGTTGCCCTCAAACTCACAGAGATCCACCTGCCTCTACTTCTCTAGTGCTGGGATTAAAGGCGTGTGACACATGCTTGGCTAAGTTGAAGATTTCTTTGCACTTCTGTTGTAATTTTCCCAGCTTGCAGCAAAGAGTCAAGGAGGGCTCTGTGTGTCCTACGGAGCCATGCTGTCATTTGAAGATATAATCAATGCTACAGAAATATGTGCTACACCTGTAGAAACAAAAGTCAGGTACAAATTCTAGTTTTAAAAAAAATCTCAAAATGAATGCCAGGTAAAATTAGCAGAAATTAATTATTTAATAGCAACTGCCGTGTTCCCTAATGAACCCAACATTAATAAACTACTGGATTTTAGAATAGCAAGCTGAAAATGGGTTGATACGCTTCATATATTTGAGCATCGCCTTGACTTTTGCTATTAAAATGTATACTTGAATCTAGAGATAATCCTCAGCAGTAGAGTCTATTCAGTAGGAGGCCCTGAGCTCAATTTCCATACACATACATATATGTTGTATACACGTAAGAATATATACACATTAACGTATACTTAAGATCCTTCAACCTCCATATAATATCCGTATACCAATGTAATCTGTACTTGGCGTATCACACAGGAATATTTAATTCTGCTACAGAAAGCCAGCAAAATAAGTGGGATGGGTGAAATCACAAGATGCTTAACCACATGTTGTAATTAAGCAAGCAACTTCTAAACACTGAGAAAACTTGCAAGACGTACTAATTGTACCTAATGAGTAGGAAAGCAGTTCCAGAGATCCGGGCACAATAACGCAAGAATCCTTAAACACCGAGCAATCTAGCAACTTCTGAGACATGTTGGATAGAGTAAAATAAGTGGAAACTGTGCTGGGACAAGATAGCAAGGGATGGACCAAGGGAGGACCAAATCCCAGATCGCGTTGCCTGCATCCCAAAAGCTACAGTCGTGGACACCTGTCATCATCTTAGCAACCCGCCATGGTCCTATCCTAGCCCAGACTATGCTTGGCCCGAGAAAGCCCGATGCCTTTCTCCAAGCTATTGGCAAGTCACAACATGCAGCAGGCATCTCTTGGGTTCAACAAGCCGGTGTGTTGCCATTTGGATAAAAATCCATCTGATAGTATATTTTTTATAATCATATCATCAACTGAAAGGAATTATTAGTCAGAGGGAAAAAATAAGACATCAGGCCATGTGGTCCTTCTGCCCTGCTTGCATCACATCCCAGGTGAGTCCGTCTCTCCCACGTCTCGCCCTTGGTATCTTAACCATCTGCTTTTGAATAGTTTACTAAACCATACGACTTGGCCATTTTCAGTTGGCTGGTGAAATTGTTCTGTGACAGCATATCGATTGGTCTAGACCGATTTCTGTGAACAGTGGCCCTACATCCCAAACTTGAAATCCCCGTCACTGCTTTTGGTTCTGTCTGTGAACTTAGCCAGAAAGTTCTGAGACACTCACCACTATTGCTACATAATAATAATGACTCTCAGAGTCTAAAGCCGCCGTGGGTCCCACATCTGCACCAGGACACGACCCATATCGCTGCCACCTTTATACTGTGAATCTCTCAGATAGAGTTCTACATTTGGATGGAGTGGTGACATTCACTGGGACAGAAAGAGGACAAGGAGCCTAGAGAGAAGGCTCAGTGGTTACAAGCACTTGCTGCTCTTGCAGAGGACTCGGTTTGGCTCCCAGGACTCAGATGGTGGATTACAGCTATCCATCCGTAACTATAGTTTCAGAGGCTCAGATACCTTCTTCTGGTCATGTACATTATGAATATATGTTGTGAATATAAGCAGTCTTAGTTAAGGTTCCTATTGTTGTAATGAAACACCATGATCAAAAGCAACATGGGAGGAGAGTTTATGGCTTACACTTACACAAAACATCCATCATCAAAGGAAGTCTGGGCAGGTACTCAGAGCAGGAACCCAGAGACAGGAACTGAAGCAGAATGGAGCAATGCTGCTTACTGGCTTGCTCCACATCACTTGCTCATCCCACTTTCTTACAGCACCCAGGACCACCAGCCCAGGGGTGACCCAACCACAGTGTACTGGGCCCTCACACATTAATCATCAATCGAGAAAATGCACCACAGGTTTGCCTATAGGCCAATCTGTTGAGAGTGTAATAGCTATTCTGGGATGTCAGCTTGACTACATCTGGAATTTTTTTCCTCAATTAAATCATTTGAAGTGGGAAGACCCATTTTTAATCCAGACCTTTTGAGATAAGAAGATACGGCTTTAATCCAGATCTTTTGAAGTGTGACAATCCATCTTTAATATAGGCCACACCTTCTGCTGGCCATCTATATAAAAAGAAGAAAGTTTGTTCTCTTTGCCTGCTTGCTCTCACTGGTATTAGAGTCTACTCCTTCAGGATTCCAGCATAAACAGAAGACCAGCTGAGACATCCAATCTCTTGGACTGAACAATTACTGGATTATTGGACCTCCTGTTGGTAGACAGCCTCTGTTGGACTAGCTGGAACACAGCTCATAAGCCAATGGTTCTCAACCTTCCTAATGCTGCAATCCCTTAGCACAGTCCCTCATGTTGTGGTGACCCTCCCACCAAGCATAAAATTATTTTTGTTGTTTCTTTATAACAGTAATTTTGCTACTGTTATGGATTGTAATGTAAATATCTGATATGCAGATGGTCTTATCTAGATAACCACTCACAGACACTCCAGAGGCTGCTTTAAGCAAGGTATCTCTTTCAAATGGAAGAAAACCAGCGTCAATTTTGACCGTTTATGGGGCGCTTACTACTGCCAGATGCTGTAGGCAAACTGGAAATTTCAAACCTTGGAGATCCTCTGATGTATCTAAGATGCAATTTGTCCAACCAAAATGCATATTTAAAGAAAATTTTAAAATTAGTTTAAAGAAATTAGAGAACTTTTAACAAATTAAAATTTTAAAGAAATTGTCTTTTACTCCAAATCTCCAGTTGATGGGTGAGTGAGTTCAGATGAGAATCTGGGCTCCTCTGGTTGTTAAGTATCTGCTCAGTTGAAATGCAAGTCATTAATAAAAGTATTCTGAAAAATAGGAATGTGTTCTATCGGGAAAAGCACTAGATGTGAACGTGGAGAAAATCCTTCAGATCTCAGCTCATTTTGCCTGTGCTGTCATTGTGCTGTGCCATCTCAGGGTTCTTTCTGCTGTGATTACAGGCAAGCCACCTCATGCTCTCCTCTCACAACCACAAAAAGAAAGAGAAAAGGACGTAAGTGTGCAGGTGTGTGGATATGTGTGTATGTCTGTGTGCCAAACCAGTGGAGAAAATCTCAAGAGTTATTGTGAATCTGAACTGAACTGGGGTGTGCAAACCACATTGGGGGGGGGGGGGAAACTGAGCAAACAAACAAGCAAACAAACCACTGGGATACACATTCTGAAAGTGCTGGTTATATGTACGCGAATTGTTGCTAAAAATTAGCATCAGCGTTGCATATAGTGCTATCACATTATTGCTTTAATTTGCATTTCCCTGATGACATATCACAGACCATTTATATATCTTCAATAGTCGGGTGTCTGTTCACAATATATGCTCTTTTCTTATTAATTTTTTTATTGTTGAATTTTCATACATGTTGGATACAAGTTGTTTACCATACATGTGTTACACACACAGAGATGGAGCATTCCTAATCCAAAACTCTGAAACCCTGAGCATGGGAAAGTTTGTCAGAACATTTGAGAGTTCAGATAGTCAGACTAGGAATGTTCAAATGGTAACGCCTATACATTTATTTCAAAAATCTAAGAAAAAAAAACCAACAGCAACAACAAAACAACTCTGTGCCTTCTAGCTGTGTGCTTTGGTGTTTATCAAAACCCAAATAGGACTGAGTTGCTGTCATTTATCTGTAGTAATAATTAATGACTAGGTTTCAAAACTGAAACCTAGCAGCAATGTTCTCAGCAGGAAACTATGCTGGGTTACAGAAATGTATTTGCAATTACAGCGCAAGGTCATTCTAACATTACAAAAATAGAATTTAATTGAGTTTGGGTAGAATTATTCCCAACATACGTATATAGTGAGTTCAGGATCCATGGCAGGAGTAAACACTAAATGTTCTTTACAGGCAAAGATGTTTTTCTTTTACCTTCAGTAGTGACAATATTCAACCTGCTGTCTGCAAAGTGGCCCTCACTGGAAGAAGACCCTGACATGTGGCCTCCATTGGTCTGAGGTAGAAATGGCCTTCTCCACGTCACATTGATTTTCTGGTACATGTGTCCGGTGCACAGACTCTTGCCTCCATTATTAAGACATTGACATAAATATCCCTGAAGTAAGGAAGAAAGGCTTCAAAATTCAAATGAACCCCCATGAGGTCCGGTAGGGCTTCTTCTTTCCCGAACGCGGCAGGGGACTGACAGACCCTGAAATCAACAGGAAATGAAATCTTCCTGCAAGGCTGCTTAGTGCTGAGACCAAACTCCAGCGCTTCCAGTGCCCTTTGGAATGCAGGAGGTGTTTTTAAACCAAATGAAGCCATTTGGGGCTGCTGGGCTAGTCCCACCCTTCAGGGGTGCCGCTATCACTGTCTGTAGGCTGTTTGGTTATGAAAGAAGCCCGCATCAGATTTCCTTCACTGCTGTGGATAAACTAGAGAAAACGGTGAGGTTTTTTAATCATGAAATTGACTTCTCAAAGAGATGCGTGTGCTGTCAGCGTCTGTGACATGGTGTGCTCACTGCGAAATTCATTACTGTTACTTGAAACTTGGCTTTTATCTTTCTCTGTCTTCCTCTGTTCTGGAGTTTCATGATAAATGTGGCTGTGTTGTTCTTTTTTAATTCACTCTGAAAATTCAGTTTGCTGCCAACTGTGGTGCTTCGGAGGCAGCAGCAGGAGTTCGAGGCCAACCTGGTTTACATAGTGAATTCCAGGCCAACCGAGGCTACATACAGAGGAAGCCTTGTCTCAAAAAGACAAATTCAAAAAAAAAATAAATAAATATTTAAAAATTCAGTTTGAGAATATGTCTTTGTTCTGAAAACATTGCATTTGAAATAAAGGGGTTTTTGTTTGTTTGTTTGTTTTTTAAATTTAAGTGTATAATACTTCAATAAATACATTCAAGTTTGAAATCTCAAAACAAGCCTGGCGTGGTGGTGCAGTCCTTTAATTCACACACTCCAGGAAGAGGTAGGGGCAGGGGCTGATCTCTGTGAATCCAAGACCAGCCTGGTTTACACAGTGATTTCCAGCTCAGCCAGGACTATATAATGAGATCCGACTTAAAACAAAACCAAACAAAAAACTACATGGGCTTCTGAAAGGAGCTTTGAGACAAAGCTTTTTGTCTTTTAGGGGGGAAAGATGTCATTAAATTGTTTGTTTGTCAACGGCTCTTTTTATCTTGAAAATGTCATGGAAATTCACAGAAATTTTCAACTGTGGATTTTTTTTTTTAAACTTTGTGTTATACAAACTTTCAAAAACACACACAAAAGTATAGAAACTTGCCCAGTCAAGCCTCGATATACCCAGGAACCAGCTTAGAAACAGTCAGCTAAAGGATGGTATTTGGGGAGTGGAGGAGAGACAGCTCAGTTGGCATAGTGTTTTTCATGCGAACATTAGGACGGAATTTGGTTCTCAGAACCCAGGCACCTGTAATCCCAGGTAGGGGGAAGCAGAGGTGGGAGAATCGCAGGGCCTCTGTGGGGAGCCAGCCGAGCCAAATTTGCAAATTAAGTTCAGTGAAAGAACCTGTCTCAGAGATTAAGGTGGGAGATCTTAACAGATGAAGCATTCCCAAACTCAAGGCAGTGTCAAGGCACAGAACAGCCTAAATTTCCATTGATGGGCAAATAGATAAAAGAAAACCAGCTGTGGGCTGGAAACAGTCAAGTGTAGATCACCTTCCTAGCATGGATCAGGCCCTAGGTTTAATTCTCAGCACCACCAAAAGAAAATAAGGCAGAAAGGAAAAGAGAATGTATGAATATACAATGGAATATTTTTAGCACTAGGACAGAAAGAATATCTTGGTGTTTGTGACAGTGAGTAGACCCAGAAGACACTATGCTAAATGGAATGATTATCAAATTGCTAGCCGCAAAGATTAGAAGAATAACCAAAGAAATGGAGAGGTGACAGACAAAGCATACAGACAAGCTTTGCCCTGAAGTTATAGAACAGAAGTTCTGGGAGTCTTCTGTAAAGCATAGAATCTATGCTGACTGCATAGTATACCCAAGATTTGTTATGACAATATATATTCTTGCCACAACATGCAAAAAAAAAAAAAAAAAAACACACCCACCACCAACAACAAGAAAACAGTGATGGCAATCATACAGATGTCAAGAAGAAAGTTGGTGAAGGATTTGTTCGTAGCCTTGATGGTAATAATGGTTTTATGGCTGTTTACAGGTCACCATAATTATCAAGTAGCACGTGCTAATTATCCACAGCTTTTTACATGTCAATCGTATTCAATAACGTAGTGTTTTTAAAACGAGTTTTAATCCCACTCTGAGTTAAACATTACCTACAACAGATCTGAAACCATTCATTTGACTAAAGATCCTGGTTCATCTTTTATGGGAAATGGCATTTGGAATGGCAGGTTTCTGTTAAACAGTATCAGTTGTGGGATTTCTAGATAGATGGCATGTATGTTTATTTTATTTTATTTTTTTTTTTATAAAATCAAAGCTAGGGATGTGGCTCCGTGGCAAAGCAATTCCTTAACATCAGCGAGGTACTGAGTTCAATTCTGTGTTAGTCAGGGTTCTCTAGAGAACAGAACCAATAGAATGAATACATATTAGAAGGAGACTTATTAGATTGACTTACAGGACAGGGTATGGGTAGATATCACCCATGGCTGTCTTCCAGTAGAGAAGCCGGGAACCCAGTAGTTGCTCAGTACATGAAGTTTGATGTTTCAGCAATCTCCACGTGAACTGAAGGCCAAGAGGTTTCCTGGACATCTGCTGGTCTTCAGACCATGCTGGAAATCCAAAACTGGGTCTTAATGTCAGCCAAGGAATGGGTCAGTGGCGGCAGCGGGGTAGATGAACCTGCCAGTGAGAGTGAAGGCAAGCGAGCAGGAGCAACGCCTCCTCCTTCCCTCGTCTGCCTAAGCTGGCACCAGAAGGCGCTGCCCAAGTTTAGGGTGTGTCTTCCCACTTCAGATAATTCAACCATGAAAATCCCTCACAGAAGCTCCTGGCAGCTCAGCTTTTAGTTGCTTTCGGAGCCATTCAGGTTGACAGTCAATATTGAAAATCCCCAACATGAAACAAAAAAAAAAAAAAAAGAAGAAATAAGAAAGGAAGGAAGGAAGGAAGGAAGGAAGGAAGGAAGGAAGGAAGGAAGGAAGGAAGGAAGGAAGGAAAGATGGGGAGTCAAAACATTATGAAGAGGGATAATTCATATTTTTCACGTCTGTGCCACTATCCCCAGGCCTTAGAGACTAGGAAGCATTTTTAAATAAGAAGACATATTTCAAATGTCTTATGGCCCCATGGGCTCATTTCAATATAATATTTTTTTATCAATTTGTTGAGAATCTCACACATGCATGCCATGTATGATTTCTAGTTCTGCACTGTCCATATGCTCATGGAGTGTAGCCATCCACTTGTTGACTTCCCAGAGGCCATTCCCTTAAAGAAAACTGGTTCTCTCTCTCCCTGAGAAGTTATCAGCTGTCACTAGCGCCTCATTTAGGGGTGGGGCTCATGAGCCCCTCCATGCAAGAATAGTGACTGGCTTGATTTTGTGCAGGTGACAACAGCTGCTTTGAGTTCATGCGTGTAGCAGTCAACTCCATGTCCAGAAGACACTGTTTTTCCCTGTGCCTGTCATCTCTCCAATCATGGCTTCAGAGACAGATTTACAGTACTAGTACCTGTAGACTAGGTCTTTCATCCAATAAGAAAACAGTTAATCATCTCTTTAACAATCATACCACTATCGTACCCATTGGCATATCTTGCCAGGCCAGTTGTTGTTATACTTCACAGAGTCCGTAGCTAGATAAGGCTACTGATAGACAACCCCCCACCCCCGCTGCCCCTACTCCCTGCAGCCTGCATATCACCTTCTGGTACTATGAAAGCTAGCCAGCAGGGAGGAAGCTTCCTGGTCAATACCAACAATTCCTCTGTGTTCTGACCAAAATGTGTGATATCTTCAGCAGTAGGATCTCACCATCAAGTTCTGGTGGGACCGCACAGGCTCGTATTTCGAACATTAGCTCCTCAGCTAGCTGGTGCTCTGTGAAGCTGTAGAGCCTTTCAGAAAGGGATGGTCGCCTGGCAGAAGGAGTGCAGTGGTGTTGTGTGTTAAAGGTTATGGGCCAACCCAGACTTCATCCTAGCTCTCTGCATCCAGTCCGCCTTGATTTGAACAATCTCTTCTACATACCGCTCCTCGCATGAACCGGACTACCCCTTTCTACTTCCCCTGCTGCAGCGGACTGAAACTTGGAAATCTTGAGCAAAAATAAATCTCTTTTAAGCAGATTTGTTTTTCAAGGATTGTGGTCAGTGACAGGAAGATAACTAATACAACATGGGAAGTACAACTTAAACTCAAGACAAGGAAGTTAACCCTCATTAATCTTCTAATACGTGATTCTACACACTGAAAGTCTCTGTTCTTAACACCAACGTCATTTCTCATACCCCGCTCCACGATGTATGATTAGTGGGTGGGGCAGACGACGAAGACACTATCCCTGACGATGACTGCTGGATAATAACGCTAAGTTCACAGTTGTTCTGTGTTTGTGTGTACAGTACAGTCCAAGGAACCAGGATCCTGCAGACGCCAGGCTAGCACTCTAGCTGTACCCCAAGCCTTTGTCCTCTGCCTTTTAAGTGGATCTCATTCTTTATAAAAGTAAGAATTTCTGCATTTGTTTGTTTTAAACATATTTAACTTGTTATTTATTTAAATATATTAATGTATATAATAGTCTGTTTGTTTGCATATGTGTAACTCAATGCTTATGTGAAAGTCGGAGAAGAACTATCAAGAGTTGGTTCGCTGCTGCAGCTGCAGGTCCCCAGGATTAAACTCAGTCAGGCTGTGTGACTAGTGCTTTTACCCTGAGCAACTTCACTGGTCTAAGTTTCTGCTTTTTACAAAACACCTTGTAACCTTGTAAGCTGAGTGTGACAATATGTGCCCATAATCCTGTTGGACTTCAGGGATCCAAACTGGGACCCCCAGGGTCCAAACCGGAACGCCACATCCCCACAGAGACTCACAGACGGGATATCGATGCAAATAGCAAGAGGATTTATTCCAGTGCACTGGGACCGTTCTAACACGCAGGATAGAAGCGGCCCCAAGGAGCAAATGGTGAAGCTTTTTGAGGCATTACCGGCGCGCGACCGGGTCCCGCCTATCCCACGCAGGAGATGAGCATGGCGGGCCCCGATCCCTTCCCTCCCAGCCCTTTTATCGGGTTAGGGCAAAGGGGTCTGGGGATGGGGGCTCGTGCAGCTGATTGGCTTCGAGCTCTCTATGTTAGACTAATTGGTCGGGAGTTTCACGCGCGTGGGATGGGGGGGGCGTGGTCAACCTGTGCCCTTGGACTAGCCCCTTGGGACAGGGTGGCTCCTGGTATGCTGGGGAAGGAAGAATCCTGCTAATAAGCTTAATGGTCATTTCCCTGTGGGTGGGGAGGAGACTGAAGAGTACTGTTAATGGCCGTACTCGGGAAGGCATTTCCCCCTATATGTGATTGCATTTCTATGTTTCATATTTCTTAAACCCTTTCAATCCCAACACTTCGGAAGCAGAGGCAGGAGGGTCAGGACAGTGAGGCCAGCCTTGGCTACGTAGTGAGTTTGAGATGCTAAATGAGATGAGATCCCATCCAAAGAAAAAAATCAAAAACACCAAATAATGATTATTTCTACAATGTTTTTAACAATTAGTCATTTATTCCGTTTGTGCTTTTGATCTTTAGGAATTCTTTAACATTGAATTTTGTTCTATAATTATACAAAATGTTGACGTGACTCTGAAACGTAACGCGAGACCTTCAGAGAATTCCATTCTAGACTTTTCTGAAATAGTTGGGTTGTAATTCTATTAAACTGTTTAAAGAATAGCTCTAAACTTGTCTACATACTTTGAAGAATTCTCATTATTGTCACGACTGGCATTGTTTCCCTGCTCAACAACCAACCTCCCTTTCTTCCGTGCCAGCTGCCTTCTGGCTGATTCTGAAACCTTCTTCGACTCCACATAGCCCCCATAGACGTGACCCAGCTGCGGATCTCTCGTTCTCCGTGAGTGGAACCGGTAGAGGCACAGGAGTAGAATCCACCTCTGGCCAAGGACACCTGAGCAACAAATACAAACTGCACCTCAGCTGGAAAGCCAAACACTCGCCTTGCGTAAATCCTAGGTCTTCATTCTATACGTGATACAATAATTTATTCCTTGAAAAGTCATAAAAAACGAAAAGATGTAAGAACTAGAAAGATAGCTCAGAGACAAAGCCCAGGCATAGCATCGCAACCAGAAACTGGTTGGATGCTGAACACCATTTATAAAGTACGGGTATGAGTCAGCGTCGGGCATGGGTATGGGGGTGGAGCACAGACTGTAGTCCAGGCGGAGACTGCAGGCTTGAGGCTGTGCAACCCAGACTTCACAGAAAGAACCTGCATCAAAATAAAAATTGTACTAATTGCTTAATCGTATGTTGGGATCTGCAGTGTGATTCTCAGGGCTTCACCCAGCCTTTCCTTCCTCCCTCTCTTCTTGGGAATGGTACAAGGGCTGTTCTGCCACTTGTCACACCTGTATGAACTGAGACAAGACAACTTCACTAATCCGTGTCTCAGTTTTCTCATCTGTGAAATAGGAATCACTGTAGCAGTTGTTTCATGCAGCTTGTGAGAATATATAACTAAGTGCAGAATGCCCAGGGGAGTATCTGGTGTGCACTAAGCACTGAGTGCTAAGTAGTGCTTAGCAGCTTCAGCACGTCCATCCCACGTTCTTACTCTTGTGCTTTTCCTCTGATGTTAGAATTCTTTCTTCCCTTTTATTGAAAATAGATTTTCCCCCTCAACATAACATATCCTGTTTAGTTTCCCCTCCCTCTACACCTCCCCTCACATCTGGATCCTCTCCTTATCTGTCTGTCATTAGAAAACAAACAGGCCTCTGAGGGATAATAATAAAATAAAATGTAAGGGGGGAAAACAAAAACTAACACATTGGAACTGGACAAAACAAACAGAAGGAAAAGAGCTCGTGAAAAGGCGCAAGAATCAGAGACCTTCCCGTTTGCACAGTCAGGAATCCTGTAAAAATACTCACCATAATTTATACGCAGAGGACCTGGTGCAGACCCTGTGCACGCTGCTTCAGTTTCTGTGAGTTCTTATAAGCTTTAATCACGTTGGTTTAGGGAGCCTCATTTTCTTGGTGTCCTCCATCCCCTCTGGCTCTTCCATTCTTTCTGTCTCTCTTCCACAGAGTTCCCTGAGTCCTGAGAAGAGGGATTTAATGGAGACATCCCATTTAAGGCTGAGTGTTCTAAGGTCTCTCGTTCTTGGCACACTGTCTGGCTGTGGGTCTCTAGACAGGTCAGTCCCATCAGCTGCAGGAGAGAAGCTTCTCTGACCATGGCTGAGCAAGGCACCAATCTGTGAGTATAGCAAAATGTCGTTTTACTGCTACATTTTTTTTTCTTAGAACAGTCGTGTTTGGTTTAACCCTAGGAACCTGGGCTATATAGTCTCAGGTTTTTGGTTACCCAAACATGGAGTGGCCCTAAGTAAAATCAGATATAGGCTGGTTACTCCTACAGATTTTGTGCCACCATTAACCTAGCATATCTTGCAGGCAGGACATCATTGTAGACCAAAGGATTTGTAGAAAAAAGGGTTTGAACTGTTTATGTTTCTCTTTTGGTAGCCTACAGAGTTCCTTCCAGAACCAATGACTCTAGAACAGCAATTCTCAACCTGTGAGGCACCCCTCCCCACATGATCATCCTGTTCCAGCACCCACCTCTATCCATAACTATCTATTTGATTTCCCTTTCCTAAGGAGATCTATATGTATCCCTCTCCATTCCTAACCTCTGTGGTTCTATGAATTGTAGCTTGTTTATTCTTGATATAACAGCTAATACACACATATAAATGGATACATACCACATTTGTCTTTCTGGGTCTGGGATACCTCACTCAGGATGACTTTTTTCCTAATTCCACCCATTTACCTGTGAATTTCACCATTTTATTTTTTTAATGGCAAAGTTATATTCCACTGTGTAAATGTACCATATTTTCTTTATCCATTAAACCATAGGTGGACTTTTAGGTTGCTTCCAAATTGTGGCTATCATAACTAGAGAAGCACTGAACATGGTTGAGCAAATATTTCTGTGGTAGGATGAAACATCCTTTGGGTGTGTGTATGAATTTATGTCTGGGTCTTCACCTTGATTCTATTGGTCAATGCTAGTTTTTGTGCCAATACCATGCTGTTTTTATTACTATAGCTCTGTAGTACAGTTTGAAATCTGGAATGGTAGCACCTCCAGCAGCCAATTCTTTTATTGTTCAGAATTGTTTTAATTATCATGTTTTCATGTTTTTTTGTTGTTGTAATTCAATTTGGAGCGAAAATGGCTCTTTCATGTTGTAGAAGTTTATTTTTAGTTATGTATAAAATAATTGTTTTGTGCATTGTTGAGTCAGGGTCTGCCTAGGTCTTGGCATTTTGTATTGTCTGCAGGTGTTAGATTAATGTGGGGGATGTTTGATTGCTCAGGATCTGCTCATGCTATCAGTAGAACACTTGAGGATTTCTAAATCAATAAAAAACACCTGAGCTCAGATGCATGGGATTCCACTATCCAGTATGGCACTGGCCAGGATGGTAGTTCTCTCTGCTGAGGTCTGCCAAGGTTTGCACATGTGACTCTGCCTCCTTGTTGTCCTTGGTGAGTCTTCACAGTAGGTGTACTACTATACTTTCAAGTTCTGTGAAGAACTGTGTTGGGAATTTGGTGGCGATTACACTGAAACTGTAGAATCTATCCTACCGATCCATGATCATGGGCAATCTTCCCATAGTCTGATATCTTCTGCAGTTTCTTTCTTTAATGTCTTAAAGTATTTATCAAGCAAATCGTTCACTTCCTTGGTTAAAGTTATCCCAAAATATTATATATTATTTGAAGCTATTGTGAAAGGTGTTTCCCTGATTTCTTTCTCAGTCTGCTTGTCATTTGTATATAGGAAGGCTACTGGGTTTTTTTGTGGGTTAATTTTGTATCCAGCTACTTTGTTGGAATTGTTTATCAGCTGTTGGAGTTTCCTACTGGAACTTTTAGGATCATTTATGTATATTATCATATCATCTGCAAATAAAAGGGTGTTGAATTATGTCAAAAGCCTTTTCTATATCTAATGAGGGGATGATGTGGGGTTTTTTTTCTTTCAGCTTGTTTATGTGATAGATCACATTTATTAATTTACATATGTTGAAACATCTCTGCATCTCTGGGATGAAGCCTACTTGATCATGGTGGATGATCTTTTTTTGATGTGTTCTTAGATTCAGTTTGCAAGTATTTTATTGAGTATTTTTACACCTATGTTCATAAGGAAAATGGGTTTGCAATTCTCTTTTTTTGTTAGACCTTTACATGGTTTATGTATTAGAGTAACTTCAGCCTCTTAAAAAGAATTGAGTAATGTTTGGTCTCTTCCTACTTTGTGGAATAATTCTAGGAGTGTTGGCATTAACTCCTCTTTGAAAGTTTGGCAGAATTCTGTGCTAAGACCATCTGACCCTGGATTTTTGTTTTGTTTTGTTGAAAGACTTTTAATCACAACAAAATTACACTTACAAAATAGCAGTGAAAATAGTTTTATGGTGGGAGGTCACCACAACATGAAGAACTGTATTAGGAAGGTTGAGAAGCACTGTTCTAGAGCTTTTAGGTTTGCTATTAAGTTGCTAGTATGAGATCTCTCATTTTTCTACATAGACGCTTAGTGCTCTGACCTTGTCTCTGAGAACTGCCTTCATTGTGTCCCATAAGTTTGGGAATGTTATATATTCATTTTCATTTAATTCTAGATCTTCAATTAATTGACCTTCAGGTTGATTCCGCCTTTTGGTAGAACATGTGAACTGTTCTAGAACCTGTGCCTGAGGTTCCTGGAGACAGAGAGCTGACTAGAGGTTGCCAGTGTTGAGGTAGAGAGGTAGAGGGGACTGACCAATGCAAAGTGGTCAGTCTTGAGAATCCATGTACACATAACACATATGGACTCAACAGGATAAATTTATATATTTGTATGTACGTGTGTATGTAACAGTAATAATAATTTTTAAAAAAGCATCAATTTGAGAGCAGGGGTAGGAGGCCAGGGGAGGGCTTGGAAGGAAAGGACATGGAGGAGCTAGAAGGAGGAAAAGAAAGGGGGAAAGTGATATAATTATATTTTAACTAAAAATGTGCTGTAGAGGCTAGAGAGATAGCTCTGGGGTTCAGAGCACTGGGTGCTCTTCCAGAAGACCTGGGTTCAGGTCCTATCACACACATGGTAGCTTACAACAGCCTGTAACTCCAGTTCTAGGGTATCCAATGCCCTCCTCTGGTCTCTGTAGGAGCTGTCTACATTTGGTACACATACATATATGTAAGCAAAACACCTATACTCGTAAAATAAAAACATTTTTTAAATGTATTTTTAAAGAGTTGCATTTTGTGTTTTTCCATAATAGAAGCAAACAAACAGCTCATGTCCTTTGTTCCCACTGTCTCTCTGCTGCCCAGGACCTTCTTTCCCCTTCAAGCTTACCAAATGAGCTCCTCTGTAGATTCTCAGCTCTGGGCAGCACTAGTACTTTATTAGAACCTGTAGAAAGAATATGCCCCAACAGTTGACCCCACAGCAGAGCTCGCCGTGTCTGAGTCCACACAGAATTCCAGCACCCATCTAAGCCGGTTGTACTGCTCTTTATTTTTCCTCCTGGACACTGTCACAGATTCTATTAAATTTGCTCCCCAGATATAAAGACCCCTGCCCTTAGTGTCAGTCTCTCTGACGTGTGTGTGTATGTGTGTGTGTGTGTGTGTGTGTGTGTGTATTTGTCACCTCAACACTCTCAGCTTTGACATTTGAAGGGTCAAAATGTCCAGGACTCTCTGCCATAAGGTTTAAGATCTTCAAGAATCCTAAGGACAAGCGGTTCCTTCCTTGTTGCCAGGGAAGGGAACGAAGAGGTCCAGTTTAGCTTGGCCCGGCAAAGCCGCCACGCAGGCATCAGACTCCATACAACTCTGCCTCTCTCTAGTTTTCTTGATAAAATTGGTAGTAAAGCTCCCTGCATCTCAGTATTCACCCTAACATGGTGTTTGGATGGGACTTATGTCTCAGGTTTTGTGAGAGTTTGTTTTCCATTCAGTGAGGGCACCTAATAATTAGAAAAGCGTTGGTAGAGCTTTAGGAAATTAATGCTCAGGTGATGCTCAATTGCTGGCTACATCCATACAAATAAAACGACACTATAATGAGTCCCTAAGGTAGGAGTGCAAAACAAAAATGAATGCTAAACCAGAAATCAGTGATCCCAGCTTTTGATGCTTATATGTCTAGAAGCAGAAAGAAGCTAATTTACTAATCATTGCCACCCAAACTCACAGATTGCCTGGGGTGGTCTTAGTAATAAATAAATTTTAAATTTCAAATTATTATTATCATTGTCATTACTGAGTGTGACAGAGGACAACTTTGAGGAATAGGTTCTCTCTTTCTACCTTTACTAGGATCCCAGGGATGGAACAAGGGTTGTCTAGCTTCTATGACGAAGCATTTTATCTGCTGAACCCTCTTGCTGGCTCAACTGTAGGGAATTTTGAAGGAGAAAAAAAATTTAAGAGGAGCTGGAGAGGTTGGTTTAGTGCTTCAAGGCACTTGCTTCTCTTGCAGAGGACCAGAGTTTAGTTACCAGCGGCACTTGGTGGCTTACAACCACCCATAACCCCAGCTCTAGGACACCCAACACCTTCCGGAAGCACAAGTACTTGCATGTACACACACACACACATACACACACACTCACACACACACACACACACACACACACTCACATACACACACACACTCACATACACACACACACTCACATACACACACACACTCACACACACTCACACTCACACTCACACACACTCACACACACACACTCACATACACACACACTCACACACACACTCACACACACACACTCACACACACACACACATACACACACACTCACATACACACACACACTCACATACACACACTCACACACACACACTCACACACACACACACATACACACACACTCACATACACACTCACACATACATACACATATATGAAAATAATAAAATAAATGTTGTTTAATTAAAGGAAAAAAATTTTTCTAAGATTTACAAGCAAATATTTTGCTTGTAAACATTTCAGAGTTTTAAATTTTGTGTGGAACAAAAGTATATAGAATTGTTGAAACAGATTTATTTTCTTGCATTTCTAGGTAACCCTTAATAATATGATGCAGAGCTGTTTAGTTATGCACCTTAACTTTTACAAGGAAAGATTTAATTTGCTCCCTATTACCGAATTTTGGCACCATGCTCTTTTTCTGTTTCATTACCTCTTAAATAATTTCTTTTGTCCTTAATAGAACATTCCAGAAATATATTTTCTGACTCACTGTTGACTTACAGACATTTTTAGACGCGTTTGTTTTATTTGACAAATTCTTCAGAGACTCACCTAGGAGCGAAATGAGTCACAATTCTGTCCTCTGCATCTTTCAAAATAGATTTTCAAAATAGCTGCTGTATTGAGATACAATCCACACGCCACCCAATTCCCCATTTAAAATGTGCACCATAAAAATATCTAGTATATTCACAGAGTTGTGTAAACACCAGTTCAATCAATTCTAGAGCATCTTCATCAACCCCAAGAGAAACCCACGTCCATTAGCAGCTACTCCTGCCTCCCTCGCAGCCAGCTCATTGCAACTCCTCATCCACTTCCTGTCCCCAAGGAGTTACTTATTCTGGATCTTCTATATAAATGGAATCATGCAATATTCACCTCCTTGTGTCTGTCCTCTCTCTCTCAGCAGCCTTTTCAAAGCTCAGCTATGTTGTAGCATGTATCAGTTCTCTATTCCCTTTATGGCTGATTAATATTTCATTGTGTGGATATTCTATTTTTTAATCTATTCAATAGTTAATGGGTATTTGAGTTGTTTCCATCTTTTGGTTATTCTATTATTCAGATTCCCATTACTGTGACAAAGTACTAGAGATAAACAAGGTGTGGTTGGCACGGTGTTGTCACATATGCCTTTAATCCTGCGCTCAGGAGGCACAGGCAGGTGGGTTTCTGTGATTTTTGTGGCCATTTGAGGCCATTCTGCTCTATGTACTGAGTTCTAGGCCAGCCAGGCCTACATAGTGAGAACTTGCCTTTTAAAAGAAGTATCTAGAGGAACAAGTTTAGCTCACTGTTCTATGATTTCATTTTTCAATCACATGACCATATGATCACATGGCCCCATTGCACTGGGACTGTGATCACCTGGCCCCATGGGAGTGTGATCACATGACCCCATTGCAATGGGACTGTGATCACATGGCCCATTACATTGGGACTGGGATGACATGGCCCATTGCATTGAGACTGTGATCACATGTCTCAAGCTTCTGGACCTCTGTGTCAGTGCATTGTGTAGAGGTAGATGGTAAGGGAGACAGCTCATGTCATGGCAGCTGGGGGTAAAGAGAAAGACCGGAAAGGGTTGGGATCCCAATATCTCATTGAGGGCACACTCTCATGAACCTAACTTCCCTCCAGGAGGCCCCAACCTCAGAAAGGTTTACTACGTCCCACTGGTGCCTAGCTAAGGACCAAGCTTTATAACACAGACTTTGAGGGAACAGTCAAATCCAAATTACAGCAGCCAGAACACCGAAGGAGCAATTATTTATGTCTTTTTGCAGACACGTGTTTTCATTTCTTTTGGATTCGCATGTTTAATTTTACATTACTACGGATGAGATTTGAATCTGAATATTCTCTGCGTGCATGAGTGAGAGAGCAAATGCAAATGTTTGGGAAGGGAGATGAGGACTCCACGGAGGGATGAAGGAGTAAATGTGTGGGACTTAGTTCGCTGCTTTTCCAATTTCTAAATCCTTCTCATATAAAAGTATCTGTCCTACTTAGCTTTATTGCCAACTTGACACAGGTCAGGGGCATCTGAGGAGGGAGTCACAAGTGAGAGCTTGCCCAGATCAGTCTGGCCTGTGGACATATCCGTGGGGGATTCTCTTGGTAGTTGATCAATATAAGAATGCCCAGTCAGTCCCTTGTGGGTATGAGTGGTACTATTCTTTGGGCAGGCATCTTGGTCTATATCAGAAAGCTTGCTCAGCATAAGTTTGGAATGAGCAAGCAGCATTCGTCTATGGTTTCTTCTTCAAGTTCCTGCTGGAGTTTCTGCCCTGACTTCCCTTCATGTTGCACTGTAACCTGTAAGCAAAAATAAACCCTTCCCTCCACTAAATTACTTTTGGTGGTGGAATTTGTCCCAGCGATGGAATGGAAAAGGGACAGTCATCTAATATCAGATCTTTGCATCATCGTTTTACATATGAGTCACTGATACCCAAAGGGAAAAAAATTGCTTAGCAAATTGTTGAGAATTAAGAAGACCTTAGAACCAATGCCTCTAATTCTTAGTATACATCCTTTTAAATAATCAGTATTGGCACGGCAGTGGCGCACGCCTTTAATCCCAGCACTCAAGAGGCAGAGGCAGGCGGATCTCTGTGAGTCCGAGGCTTTGGTTGTGTCATCTTGTCCTGGCTGTTACTGATTGTATTTTTAAACCAGTGTCTATGCATCTGGGTTTGGGATTATTGTAATTCTAGGTGCTGAAATCTGGTCTTGTCTTGGTTGGGTGGATACTTTGTTCCTTGGTTTCTGTTGCCCTCTCTGATTCTTAGGAGAACTGGTAGCTGTGAGGTCCTCTGCTAGGGAATATTTCTTAGATCCTGCCCTCATGCGGCCTGTGGGTGCTCTGATTAGAACGATTTTCTTGGAACTGGGGACTGACACCTAGGGATGAAGACAAGCTAGAACAGGTCTTCAGGAGGGAGAAAAGAATAGCATGCCACCCAGATCTTCTTAGTCCCCTGAGAATGGGAACAGGGAAGCGGAGGCCACCACAGGTGGTTGCTACAGAGCTGAGGGTGAGAAGGAGATTGCATTCGGAGAAGAGGAGAGAGAGAGGCGGTCTAAGGATCACATACTTGCCTCCCTCCTTTTTAATTTATTTTTTTTTTCTTTTGAGTTCAGGACGAACTATGGTTTTACTTCCCCAGGAGCACAAGTAACTCTTCCTGTTTATCCAAACCTCCTGTCTTTCTCCACGTACTAAGTGGAGTACATTACCTAAGCTGCCATATTTAATTTTGAAAATATTCTCACTTCATAAATGAGGAAACAGAAGGTTTGGGCTTTTTGTTTTTTTTTTAAAGAATTACATCATTTTATACTTCATGAAGAAGAAACCTGAAGTCAGGAATGTCTCATTTTACCCAATGCTTCTCAAGTGTTTTGCTCTACTGATAGAAGTTGGGAAAACTTACTCTGCCTGTTCTCCCACTCCCAACTGCTGTTTTCATAGATTATGAGTTTTTAACAACCTACAAGTGCAATATTTGTAAACTAGGAACACCTTATGTATGAATTTATAATGACACTAAATGAAAATGCAAAATCAATCCATTTCTAAGTAAAATAATATGCATCTTTCTCCAAATTTATCAGACCAAGTGACATGTTTTTCCTCTAAATCCAGATACGGAAATGCCTTCTGAAGTCAATTGGTGGCAACTGTTAGTGGTTAAAGTGTACTGTGTTCAAAACAATACGGAAGGCTGGGCCAGGCTCACAAGATTGCACTTTTCTATCTGTGGATCAAGGGCACATGACGTCTGTCTGTCTTCTCTAGTTGTTTTTCAAAATTCTCACCTGGTATCGAGGGCAGTAGAATTAGTTACGTGTACATTTCCTCTGAAGACTATCTTTTCCCATAGATATAAACACGTGTGTGTGTAGAACAGAGGTCAACATCGCATGTCTTCCTTAATTGCTCTCCACCTTATATTTTGAGACAGGGTCTCTCGCTGAACCCGAAGCAGAGCAATTTGGCTAGCCTGGCTGACCAGCAAGCACCAGGGGCCCCCCTCTCTCTTTCTTTCCAGTGTTAAGATTACATGTTGCATCCTCTCCCTCTCCCTCTCTCTCCCTTCCCCTCTCTCTCCCTCTCCATCTCTTTCCTTTGTTTTAGTGAGTGCCCAGGATCCTAATCCCAGGCCTCAGGCTTCTTCAGCAAGCCCTTTCCTCCCTGAGACTTTGCCCCACCCCATGACCACTCTTGTTTTTATTTTTTT
This sequence comes from Cricetomys ansorgei, assembly GCA_026225945.1. Lineage (NCBI taxonomy): Eukaryota > Metazoa > Chordata > Mammalia > Rodentia > Nesomyidae > Cricetomys > Cricetomys ansorgei. The sequence continues at coordinate 33,895,448 of JAMJFZ010000239.1, read as the reverse complement.
AATTATAAAAAACCAGCCTTTATAGTCTCGCTTAGTGTATGTTATAGCTAAATAAAGAAGAACAACAAACAACCAAGGACTGGAAATGTTTCCTTTGTATCAGACAAAAGTGATGTTAATAGCACACTCGAATTCAGTGGCGACCAATAAGAGCTATTGACTACAGAGGAAAGCTTCTCTGGGCACAACTGGGTGATCAAAGGAAGTTCATGAATCAGTATATTCACCATATTTTCCAGGCTAAAATCATAACATATAATCCAATAATAATTTTTTAATGAACAATTAATTTATTGGTAGAAAGATATTTTGCAAAGATTTTTAAATTAAAGAGCATTCAAGGAATTTCAAAATGAATCACCTTTGCTAAAAAGATATACAATTATAGTATATTATTATTGTATTATTATATACAATTATAGTGTATTATATATGGGAATGATCCTAAAAAAATGGAAGACTACTGATTTAAAGAGCAGGAAAAGAATTTTGCTCCTCTCTGATTTCTCCATAGGAAAGTCTTTACAGTTCTGCCAGACCCATAGAACTCTCTGGAATTTGTGCCTCTCCTTTAGCTTCGGGCTGAAATCCAAAGGCAGGAGATACTCTGTTCAAGCCAAAAACAAACATACACTTCACTCCAGAAAGAGCTGCTCTTAGGAACAAACTGTCTCTAGAGCAAGAAGACATCCTTCCTGCATTAGCTATCATTTCACAGTCTTTCACATGGAAATTCTAGGTTCTCGCCCTCTCAGCTGAGAAGCCTTTCTAATCATTTGCTCGCTCTCCAGGGCAGGGCTCAGTTTGGATTTAGTGTTCTCTGATGAGTCAGGCAACCTGTTATTTTCATGAGTGGTCTGGGAATTCTTCAGTGGAGAACGAATTCTTCCAAATTCCAGTTCTATTGTCCTTGTCTATGACCTTTAACCTCAGTTTAAGACTTTTCCATAGTCTCCTGTGTTTAGCTTCAGGACACTCTTCCAAACTCAATGCAACAAAGCTTTCTGAGCTTTGGTATCAGCGGTCAGCCTTATCCCTGAATGAGTGTTTGCTCTTTTTTCCCTAATTAATAGAAATGAGGGTCAGCATAGCTACTAAGTCAGACTCCAAGGTAAACCCTTACTTCGATACCCATCAGTAATTTGATATTTGTGCTCAAAGGTTAAATCAACCTTCCTGATTCTTTCATTTACTCCTTCTCTTGTTCTTTTAGGGTGCATTGAAATCATAATGCTGGATTTGTGACGTCACTCTCAATTCTTTCCAGATGGTTTCTCGGACTGATCAGGGCGTGGGGGTGGGGGGGTGGGGGGGTGGTGACGGGAAAGTTGAGCTTCAAACAGACAGAGGTTCGAGAATAAAAAGTAGAATGATAATAATGTTAAGATCACAAAACAACCCTAGGTAAAGTAAATTGCCTTTTTCCCTCTGTCTCAAAACAGTCTTTGATCAATTGTACCAATGTATAAAAATTTGAACTCTAAAGAAGCCAGGCAGGCAGGCTTCTAAAGCCCAAACATCAAAAGCTTTGCTTCCATTAGAGAAATTTAAAGCCATGATACTTTGAATGCATTTGAAATTCTCTAAAATGAGTTCTAATAATAACCTTCACGGACAGAAAGGAAAAGAACAGTAGGTTACGTGGCTTCATGCTACCATTTTCTCTGGTACATTAGTTTTCCAAAGATGCCATTTTGGCTTGTACCAAATAAGAGGGCAAAGGTTACCAAATGCAAGCCTGGGGAAGCCAGGAACCAGAACAGCCCGCACAATGGAAGGGGAAATCCAAGCTGTCAGCTCTGAATAGAGAGAAATTGTATGTGTGAAATTGACAACCAGCGGCAGCCTGGCACTGTCAGCGAGGCCAGGAAATTAACTCAACCGGGTTCCTACTTACTGTATTAGAGCTGCCGTGCTGTCGAGATTTATTCAAGATTCACACCTAGAAATCTCCAGGCCCTTGATTATATTGGCAATGTCAGTTTTTATTTGGAAAGCATTCTAAACAAATAAAGTATCAATGGAAAAGATGTTTTTAGTGATAAAGGAATATAAATTTCTTTATCACTAAACCTCTTAAGGACTGTTAACATTTGTCTTCTTCCACACATTGCTTTACAGTCTGGAAGCCAATGTGTGTGTGTGTGTTTGTGTGTGTGTGTGTGTGTGTGTGTGTGTGTGTGTGTAAAATTTCAGTTTTTTTTTTCTTTTTTGTTTAATACTATGCAAATTTTTGGTCAAGGAAGACAAAATCTCATCCAACACCCAGGATGCAAGTAGGTGAAGTTAGCCGGAGCCTGATGGATGGTTCCTGATTGTCCTCCCTTACAGCAAGAGCAAAGAATACAAAAGATGGTGGAGACGACAACTCTGAGAGCCCACAGCATAAATCCAATGTGGCGGATGTTGCTTCAGCACAACAGAAAAGAAACTACACTAAAACAAACACCAATCATGGGCGTACTGAGAAAACAATCGTGAAAGCAATTCCGTTCTCAGTAAGCTCAAAGAGAATAAACATATTGGAGGTAAAATACAGAAATATATAGGAAATAAAAATAAATCTCTACCACGAAAGCTGTAAAACACTGAAGAAATGAAAGAAGACATACATACCTCCCATACATGTGGAGAATTAAGATTGTTAAAAGGTCATATCAGGTTTGCAAAAAATAATCTACTGATTCAGTATAATGTCCATAGAAGTTCCAATAACATTCTTCCCAGGGATGGAAAAAATCCTAAATTCATATGAAACCCCAAAAGTCCACTAGTAGCCAAAGGACTCCTAAGTCAAAAGAACAATGCCAAAGGCCACAGTACCTACTCTACTACAAAAACACAGTAACAAGACAGCGCGATACTGTCACAAAGAATCACATAGAAAAATGGAACCAATACAGGACTTACCAATAAATTCACATGGACAAAGGGGTTGGAAATGTTTCCAACACTGGATAAAAATCCCTCCACACGCAGCTCTAGGAAAACAGTATATCCACACACAGAAGGCAGCTAGGTCCTTATCTCTCTCTGAAAGAAAACACCAATTTGGAGTGGATCAAAGGCCTTGATAAAGAATATAAGACTTTGAAAGCAGGAAAATGCCAAGAGTTATCGCCAGTTACAGAGTGTGATTTAAATCAGAGCAGAGAAAAGATCCTGGCTTGACGATTGTCACATGCTAGCTAGGAAAAGGCTCCCACTGCTGCTCTGCTCTGTGATTCTTTTTTTTCCCCCAATCGTGATACTCCCATAAAACCGACCCAAGCCTGGGTACCAGCTTCCTCTCACCCAGGCAAGAGCTCTAGATCATGATGATATGTGGCGTCTCCCAATCCACTTGAACTCTAAACCATTTCTAGCTAATGGTACCTCAGCCCCACCCTTTATCCTGCCTACCTCTGGAGGCCGGATGAATCTATTCACTGTGCCTACCTTCCCATCCTGACCGCTTCCCATAGGTTTTTCTTTTTTCAATGACTGTATATGGACTTGTTCTGCATCAGAGCTAGGCTTTTCCATCCACAAAGAAACCCATCCCATTTAGACTTCTTGTAGTCCCTCTTCAAGAACAGATTCCATATCTGTAGATTCAATGAACTGCAAACTGGAAATAGTCCAAATAAAAATAGGCCTTGTTGATTGCTACTCCCTAAACAATGTAGCATGCACATCACTTAAGTTTTGCTAGGTGTAGCTGTTTGAATAAGAGTGTCCCCTGCAGGATCAGATGTTTGGGTACTTGCCTCCAGTTGATAGAGCTGTTTGTAGGTTTAGGAGATGTGGCGTTGCTAGAGAAAGTGACATAGCTGGGGGGTGGGCTCTGAGGTCCTGAAAGCCTCAAGCCAGTTCCAGTTTACTTTCTCTGCTGCTTCTGTTTGAGGTGTGAATTCTCAGCTTGCTGCTCAAGCCACTGTGCCTGCCTGCTGCTATGGTTCTTCACTGTGACAGTGATGGATACATCTCTCTGGAACCGAATACCCCAAACAGCCCCTTCCTTCTATAAGTTGCCTTGGTCAGGGTGTTTTTTCATAGCAAGAGAAAAGTAACTAAGACACTAAGTATACAGGAAATCCAGAAATAAAGTAATATTGGTGCATATGTACAGCTCATATGCAAATGCTGCATCATTTGATTGGTGCGCACACAGAGTTTAGTATCTATGGGAACCCTAAAAGCAATTCTAGTGGCCAATGAAAATGAGTTTGTCTCCAAACTCGACTACATTAACTGACCCTAAGACCCTAAGAATTGAAAACAGTTACTTGTCATTCATCTTAAATACTTATATGTTTTTGTTGTTGTTTGTTTTTTTTGTTTTTTTTTTTGTGACCCATGGCTGTGATATGCACCAACAGTTAGACAGACTTAACAATTTTAGTGGGAGTGACATGTAGTCAGGTACTGTCGAAACTCAGGACAAATGGCTGACTGTGCTCTTTATCAGCATACCGAGTGTTCTTGGCCTCTAGGCTCACTCAGTGCCTGTGGCTCCTCCAAGCGCGTCTCACCCCAACCCTACCCTAAACCTCTCCAGCCCTGGCTTTGCTTCCCTCTCCCCAGCTCTCTTTTTCTATATAAAACTGCCATTTGCCACATGTTCTCTTGGCTACTCTCTTGGCTTCTCTACCCTCTTGGCTCTCTTCTCTTCCTCTCTCGCTCTCCCTTTCCCATGGGCCTGGTTTATCTGGATTCTTCCAGATGCCTCTGGTTGTTCTCTTCCTCATATCGACAGCAACATTCTTCTCCTCATCTATACCCTGGAGGAGAGGCCACGTCCTCATTTTCATTCAATGTCTGCACGGCATCACATATTTATGGGATACAGCTGCAAATTTGCAAATGTAAACACACTACATATGGCAGGGATGTGTCCAGCTGTGACCATTTCATCTATTAATATGCCAGAAACTCTGCGTGCCTCTCTTCTCCCGTGCAATATTGTCACTAGCAGAGATGCCCCAGAACTTGGTTCCTAAATATCACTTCAGAGAGGAAGGTAAAGGAAGAAATTTAAGAGGTGTGGGAGCGCATACTAATTTTAAGGTTATATAGGAGGATGTTGGGACTGCTAAATTTTTATAAATTAAATGCATCGTTTACTTAGCTTTAGGTTAATTCATGCTTTAAAATCATCTATTAGTGATAACAGGAAATATGCTGGACTCGGCTCTTCTGGACTTGTGGTATCTGGGAACTAAAAGCCCGTTCACAGTGCTATAGATGTGGTTACCTTTGAGACAAGTGTCAAAAGCCTAATTGACCCAGTGTGCATCTAGATCAAACAGCCCCGAGTGTACTGCCAGCCAGGAGGCTGTTCCCTGGAGTAGGTCAGTTCTGGTCAGGATCAGGTAAAGGTTTTATTACACATCCTTCCATTTGTCTCCTGGTCTTCCCTGACCCCCCTCCTTACAACCTGTCCACCCAAACTCCATGTCCTCCGTACTAGCTCAGACATTCCTTCTCAGAGAAACGAAGGGCAGGCCTTCTTGTGATTATTTGTTTATAAAATAACTCTTGCTGGGAATGGTGGTTCGTGCCTCTAACCCAGGATAGAAGATAAGGCAAGAGAGAGTGTGTAAAGCCAACCTCTACATAGCTAGTCTGAACCTAGTCTCAAAAAAAAATGAAAAAAAAATAAAAGCATCAAAATCAAAACAACAACAACAAAATATCCTATTATTGGATGGGGCAATGCACACCTCTAATTCCAGGCTCTGGGAAAAGGGAATCAAGGTGAGTTGTGAGCAGCTTGTTCTATCTAACACCTTCCTTCCAGAGCATCTAAGACTACGTAGGGAGCCCTTGTCTCAAAAATCCTAAACAACAACAAAAACAAACAAACAAAAAGCTACTAAATCAGATAAATTTTCAGCAGGGAAATTTCAAATGACAAGATCTCTAGACAAGGCTGAGTTTTCTGTTAGGATCTGGTTCCCTAAATTTGTAATTTATAATACTCAGGTTATATATAATTCCAAGGCTTTCGTATTGATTCTCAGGCCTATTCCAAATTAGGAGTCTCACAGCACACACAAGGGTGAGAATCGAGTGTGCTTTAGACATCAGATGTTCCTAGACTGATGACTGCTCCTGTCCCTAGAGACTGGTCTCCCTGTCCTCTATTTTATCGTACTTTATCGCTTATTTGGAAGGGGTAGGGGTGGAACCAGAGCCTTGTTGGTTCTGGGCAAGTGCCCTTCCGCTGAGCTACGCTTCCAAACCTTAACTGCTGTTTTGACTTTGATATTATATTGAATTCATTTTCAGTGAGGTTCAAACAGCCTGCATAGAGCCTGTTGAGTTTTTCCATCTCTTTGTTTGTTTTCAGATCACCTACCTGGTGGCTATGGCTGACCATGGAGAAGATATCCTTTCTTACCTGGGCTCAGTGTCCAACGCTTCCCTGATATAATAAACAGCAGTTAGTGGTAGAATTTCAAGGAACAATATGATACTTCAAGTTGTCCCTTTTAAAGGCCTTGCTTTCTAAAACAACAGAATACAAACACTTGCTTGTTATTTGTTATTTGATGCTCTCCAGGCATAGAATCTGAGGCCCTTTCTACCAGCTGACATTTTAGGGTCCCATCTCCAAAAATTAATTTCCCTTGGATTCAGATCATTTACCTTAGTTGATTTTAAGTTTCTTCTTCCCCTCAATGTCCTGAGTTTAACCAAGTAACTCTTCAGAAAATATCTTCATGGTCAAGTGCAGACCTTCTTAGACCCAGAGAGATACTTGGAAAATAATTTCCCGTGTATATTTTTCTCTTGGGATTTTTTTTATACGATTACTGAAGTATTTTCCTTAAGAGGGCTTTGTTACCAATAAATGCACTTAACTCATTTCCTGGGAAATGTAGATAGTCAGGCAATAAAAGTGGTAGAGTACTGTACACATCAAATTCTCCTTAACTTGTTTTGGCAAACCATTTAAAAAATATTTCTGGGGACAAACCAAAACCCCATAACTTTTTAAAATGCTGAAACACTTTACATTCCCCCCTTGGCTTCCTTTAAATCTAATTCCTAATCCCATAATTGAGTTCTCAGTGATTTAAACGGTTATCAGACATCTTTTGGATATTAGAAACTCACTTCTGGTTCAGATGAAGCATCGGGAAAGCATGCTTGCTGTTGTCCTGAGAAAATAAGGCATGCCAATCTAAATTCCCCTGGGGCCAATTAAAGGAGTTTGGAAATGACTGATTAGGAATGCTATTTAATGACTGCCACGGGGATATTTACCTTATTTTTTAAAATCAAATACATGTGGCTATTAGGCCCCACAGAAGATGTAAAGGCTGAGAGAAATGAAAGACGCCAAGGTTACTGTCAAGGTAACTGTAGGTGTAAGAGGTAGACATTCTGGCTTCTGTCATTCAGTGCTTCTGTAGCTCCTGCTGACACGAGGGAATGTGATCCCTTCTCCTGCATGGAAGACACAGATCATCCTAGGACCACCCCTGCTCTCGTTTATTTATTTTGCGTTTTTGTAGTTGCTGCTGCTGTTGTTTGTTTATTCGGTTGGTTGAGACTGGGTCTCCCTGTATAGCCTGGGCTAGCCTGGGACTCACTGCACAACCAGGCAGTGTTGAGAAAGAGACAAATTCATCAGTGATATAAACCCTGGAGGTAGGAATTCACGTCTCGACCCTCCTTAATAGATGTTTGAATTCAGCCATTGCTCTTAGTATTTCTAAACCTCAATTCTCTTATCTGTAAACTAGAGATAAAATTAGGACCTTCTTCATCGCTGATTTGTGATGCTTAAAATATTAACCTGAGTACATACACTAAATGTCTTGAGTGCCAATATTATTCATTGTTATAATTTTTAGTATAGTAAGAACTTGGAAAAACAAATTGTCCTTTTTTTTGCGATTGTTCAGGGGGAAAATGGTTAAAACCAAAGAATGTTATCTTTATAATTTAGTAAACTATGTCACCCTTTACAGGACTTTCCTCAGCAGGAGAAAATTAAATGAAATTGAATAATAAGTTCCCCAAAAGTCTTTTTGGAGAAAGATTGTGATAACTAATTTTGTTTTCAAAATAAATAAGAGCAGAGGTAATGAATCCTGAAAGTGCATTGTCTTTGGATCTCTGGCTTTAACAATGTAATGATGGTACTAGAAGTAAGTCAGAAAGCCATTCATCAGAAATCTGTATTGGTGCAAAGCAGAGAGGAAAGAAGCTTCCGACATATTTAAGTGAAATCATAGCTTTTGTTAAGTTAAACCAGAGAGCGCTGCTTAGCATGAGAAAGAGTTAATGCCAGCTTAGGGGTGTCCTAATTTTTCTTTAAAGAGAGAATTGTTGGAAAATACTTAACAAAACTGCCTTTAAATGCAAAAATATTATGATTGTCCTTTCTGCAGAGCCACCAGGGAACTTAGCCGATGGGAAAGATTGCGGTTGTCAAAATAATAAGCAAGCTACATTGTATAACTATCAAGAGGAAAAGAATCCGTTTTCTATTATTTTACAGAGAGCCTTTTTTTTTTTTAAGCATAGCCTATTGTGAACCAAGAAGGATGACTTACATATGGGTAAGTTAATAACAATGATTCGTTGAATATCTTTTGAAAAGAATCTAAGAAAATCTAAGTTTTTATTTAGTCTGTGGAGTTCCATAGGATCCGCAGAACAACCAAACATTGTTGCTTGTTTAAAAAACAACAACAAATGAAAAAAATAAAGAAAATTCAGAACCACTAAACATTCATAACTGTGGGCATTTTTTCCCCATCTGCAAGCTTTGCTTTCTTGGTGAAGACTGTTATAATAGCAAGTTTATGTGGGCAGCTGTTTTTCATCTCTTTCTCACAAACTTCTGGAGTCCTTATTTCCCAGTAGTGATGAACGGGAGACATATATTACTTTTCTTTTATATGTATTTTCTAAGTTTTACTTTTTTAACAGGGTTTGCAGTAGCCAACACCGCTCTGAAACTTGCTATGTGGCAGAAAATAGCTTTGAATTTTGATCATCCTGTCTCCACTTCCCAAGCGCTGGGATTGCAGATCTGCATTGCCGGAGCCTTCATAGATGGTAGGCAAACACTCTACCAATTGAGCTATAAGCCCCAGCTCCCAGATTTCCATTCTTGGATTAAGAAAGGAGGTTATGCCAGAGAACCACATCTGCTTTGAAGGGCTATGTTCTCAACAGGTTAGTGTACTCAGAAGTGATTTCCAAAGCTACTGAAACACAGGCAAATGGGACTGTGATGTTGTTCTAGAAGTAGCATCTGCACTTGCTATAAGGCAGGCACCCTACAGGTATTGAAAATTTTTACTAAACACTTAATTATTTTGGCCCGGTGGTAGCACAAGAGTCATCCCAGCACTTGGGAGGTAGAGCTTGGAGGATAAGGGGTTCAAGGTTATCCTTTGGTAATCTCTCTCTCTCTCTTTCCCTCCCTCCCTCCCCGCACCTCTCTTTCTCACACACACACCACATACAAAGTGAGTTACTATGTTACATGTGTTGAGTTTGAAAAGAAGAGATACAAAGAACAAAGTAATATCTGTTCCCCCAAACAGTTATTTGAAAACAAATTGGTTTGGAGGATATTCCCTACTCTGGTCTCGAATTCAAGATCCCCCTGCCTCCACTTCCCATGGTCTAGTATCATAGACACACCCTGTTTTAATTCTTTTTGGCTTGTATGTCCAGTTCTGTGTCCCCTTTAGCTGTGCCGCTTGAACAATTATCGGTTGGCCCGAGAATTTTTATTCTTCTATCCATAGGAAGCTCCGCTCCATATTTTGAAATTTCAGGCAAGTGTCAGAAAGGCTGTGCACTCTTGGCTTTTCTAAACGTGCTTCCGGATGAAAAGCTGCATGCTTCTGTTAGTTTCCTCGCCATCAAGCAAGAAACTGGGGCATATTCTTGCCCTACATTCAGGTGACCCAGAGAAGGAAAAGTTGCAGTCCAGGGTCTGATGCCTATTGCTTCAAAAACCATCCATGTATCATTTATCTCCCCGATATATCCCCAAATCTCCAATCCCATCTATGAAGAGGATACATGAAAAAGTAAGACAAGGAGATGAGGTCTCTTGGGACCTGTTCCATTTCTAACAGTCAAGCATGGCTGTAAGAAATAACGCTTTGTCCAGTAATTATGAAACAAAGCTCTCTTGTCCTTACCTACCTAAAAATCCCTCCACCCTTTAACCACTCTGATAGCTTAGAGAAGAAATAACACATAGCTGAAGATACTTTGTGCATCTGAATTCACGCCGGCTCTTTCAGTCATGCAATACAGCCACAGTAAAACATAATTCCTCTGTGTGAATGTCTGCAGTTCTGAATTGTCTTCGAAAAAAGTCTCTTAAAAAAAGTGTATATTGAGTTTGTTTTTTTTGTTTTTTTTTGTTTTTTTAGAGAAAGATAGATGAGTTAATCGATTAATTCTTGGAGCTTATTAGTGTTCTACCCATGGCTCAGAGATTACCTTTGTGCCTTCCTGGGTTGTGGTTTTGTCTACTACCTCTTCCTCAAAGATACTCCCACTGTGCATTCCAGACACTGAGTAATGCCCGTGGCTGAATTCAGGTTTCTACCTAGCCCGCATGGTGGGGTTGGGATCTGACAGCTTACGGGAGTTGGGCAAGTGCTGTAACTCTGAGGTAAGCCATAGCCCCAGTTTTCTGCTTTCCCCCACAGTACTAATATGTATATTAAGAAATATGCATATTACAAAGCAACATGACAGTTTGACCTTCCAGATTTAGGGTCTAGCCTATCCCACTTACCCCCAACCCTACCTGCAAGTCGGGTCTAACCCAACCTCAAGATTGCGCTGCTGAAATCCCGTTATCACCTCTCACACATTTAACGCTCTGCTTAAATGGGGACTAAAGCCCAACGCTCTAACATTGCTTTCTACAAATGTGGATTCAGAATTGACTTCTAAGATTTTTAAGATTGTATTGCCATAATGTTGCCGTAATCCAGCATTTTGGATTACATTATCCCACGTGTGGGTCACTCTTTCCTAAGTCATTTACCACCCCACCTCCCCCTCCTCAAAGAGCTTCACACTCATCTACTTACACTTCTCTGTCTGTTTTAAGCTGTGCTTTCTGGGGAAGCTTTGCTTCATTGAAAAAAAAAAAAAACATTCTTTGTAGCCAGGCATGGTGGCATGTGCCCTTAACCCTAGCAGAGTCAGGTGGATCTCTGAGTTTCAGGCCAGCCTGGTGTATATAGCAAGTTCTAAGCCAGCCAAGGCTATATAGAAAGACCCTATCTTAAAAAGCAAAAATGAAAGCCCTCACTGTTTGATGTGACAGCATCCCCTGGCTTGAGGATGCTCTCCCACGGAGCAAACTGTATAGCCACTGTGAACCTGAGCAGGTCCCGTGCTGGTCTCATAGCATATGGACTCACGCGGCAAGCAAACACTTTCTCTCCGTTTTTGAGAAGGACATGGTCTAATGTGGGAAAGGCAGTAAAGTTTAGTTAATAACGTGCCAGAGGCTGTGCAGTCTTGCAGGATTTAGAATTGTAGAATCCAATTACAAGACTTACAGTGCATATGAGGACTTTACGATATGAATGCCAACGAGCTAATTGTTACACATGTTCCTAGTGTCCTGGGACTTTAGATGGCCTTTGCCATTTAACACAGAGATTTTTAAGGACTGTTTTCACCATAGGAAAGAATTCATCAGTATAAGGAGATCTCAAGTGTCCACATCTTATCAGATGCACTGGTGAGCAGCACTATTTCTCTGTTTCTGATACTTAGATGATAGGGGATTTCAGAAGCCGACCTCAGACACTGTTTTGTTTTTGTTCTGAGACAGAATCTCACTATATTTGCCAGACTGCCCTGGCATTTGTATGTAGTTTAGGCTAGGCTCCAACTCATACTTACCTTGTCCCAGTCCCCAGATGCCATATTTGTGGGTGTATCTCAGTGTTACACCAATTTTCCAAAATGCTGAGGCCTGGATTTGATGCCCAGAGCTATAAGAAGTGGGGGGAGAAGGAGAAGAGAAGAGAAGAGAAGAGAAGAGAAGAGAAGAGAAGAGAAGAGAAGAGAAGAGAAGAGAAGGGAAGAGACCAGTTGCATCGGATTTGGGGGGCATTTTGTTTTACCATTCAAGTGTGTGCATTTGCAGATGGAGGCCAGAATTAGATACTGGATATCTTCATCAGTTGCTTCCCACCTTATTTTTTTTGAGATAGGACTCTGACTGCAGCAGGAGCTCACCAATTTCGCTATACTTACTGAGCAATGAGCCCCAGGGGGTCCCCCTTGCAGTCTCTTTCCAGTGCTGGGATCACAAGTGTTTGCTACTAGGTCCACTATTGCTACTATTTTTATGTGGATTCTGGAAGATCAAACCCAAGTGTCTCAGTTACTTTTCTGTTACTGTAATAACACACCATGGACCAAAGCACTTACAAAAAGATGTGCATAGGGTTTCAGAGAGTTAGAGTCCATGATGGCAGAGCAAGGGCATGGTGGAAACAACCGAGAGCATACAGACTGATCTAGAGGTAGGAGGCAGGGAGACCCTGGGAATAGCATGAAACTCCAAAGACCTCCCCTAGTGACACACCACCTTCAGCAAGACCACGCCTCCTAATCCTTCCCAAACATTTCCACCAAATGGGGACCAGGTATTCAAACATATGAGCTTACAGGGGCCATTTTATCCAAACAACCACACCAGTCCTCATGCTTGAATGCCAAGTACCTCACCGATTACCACGTCTCCCCAACCCATGTTCCTAATCTTTCTCTTCATGTCAAAACCAGTGTTAGAAAAACCGGTGGCAGCAGAGGCGGTGGGATAGGGAGACATACGATGTCTCCATTCTGTCTCTACAAATATTAAACACAGCCAATAAAAAGTCCGGCTGCTAAGCTGTTTCTCTAAATTTAGAAGGGGGTTATTCACCTTGGCAAAACACTGAATTCAAACTGGGTTTGAGGGCCTGGAGAGATGGCACAGTGGTTAAGAGCACTGGCTGCTCTTCCAGGGTTCCTGAGTTCAACTCCCAACAACCACATGATGGTGCACAACCATCTATAATGGGGTCTGATGCCGTCTTCCGGCATGCAGGTGTACATGCAGGTAGAACATCCATACGCAAAATAATTTTTAATTAAGAAAAATGAGTTTGAAGTTGGCAAGAGCAGGTAAGGCACTTGCCACATGAGCTGAGGACCTATCTGAGTCTGACCCCGGAAGTAGAAAGACAGAATCTGCTCCGCAAAGTTGCCCTTTGACCTTCACACTCTCAGACACTCAGATGCGCACACACAAATCATAAATAAAATAATGTTTTTTTTTTTTTTTAAAGATTCGTTAATTTTTAGCTTATGGCTATGAGTGATTTGTCTGTATGTAAGTGCACCACATGTGCGTCTGATGCCAGTGGAAGCCAGCAGGGGGCAGCAGATGCCCTGAAACTGGAGTTTCAGACACTTAGCATCCACGTGGGGGATGCGAGTTGAACCCGGGTCTTCTGTAAGAGCAGCAAGTGTTCTTAACTACTGAGCCAACTCTCCAGACCCCTTAATATGAAGTTAAACTTGTTTTTTTTCTAACTGAATTGCATCCAAAGAAGTCAAATAAGCATAAACTAGGACGAACTCTGGCTGGTTGAGTTCTCACAATTTGAAGCACTTTGGTAAGTCTTCTCCTTCTGCCTGTCACACAATCTGATTTTTTCGGACTCTGGCTGCCCTGCTCGCCCACAGCACTGTGGCTCAGAGCTGAATTGCTGTGAAGTTCTGTAACCTCTCTCAGCACCCGGGCCAGCTCTCTCAGCCTCCTGGATGACTGGATTGGTGTTCTTGGTCAACCAGCATCAACAGGGGAAGAGACACACCATGTCTTGAGCGCACTAAATCTTCATATCCTTCCACCCCACCCCCACCCCATTTGGTAAACCTCGATGTTGGCTTTGTTCTCTTTTTCTCAAGTATGGCAAACAAGTGGTTTTTCTTTTTCGCTTTAATGGTTCTTTCGACAAAATAGGGTGTAGTTTAGGGCTTTCTCTGGGGCTGATAGGTGTTTCTGTTTAATGAGGCTTTTGTTATACTGGATTGGTTTCCCTGAAAAGAAATTATAAGCAGCAAACAGCTGGTAATAGAAGAGGCAAACATTAGTGCAGCAGCAGATGCATTCTCTGGAGCTGGGGGATGAAATGCCGCCTCCCTTCTCCGGTGGCCGCCATTGTGCAAGCAAAAAAGTGAGCGTGGACGCTCAGGGGCCAGTTCTGCGGACATGAGAGATAAGGCTATAGATAAAGACTCTGAACTACCATCTGTGGAGGAAGAAGGGTGGAGAGCCCAGTCTAGACAAAGATGAGTGAAGCTCAGAGTGCCGGGGTTTACAAGGGCTGGTCGGTTACCATGGAAACTAATTGGAGCTAATAAGTGAAGGGACATTTTAACTGTGGGAACAGAATAGGAGGGACCATTCTTCAGTTTCACCGTTACCTACAATTAATCTTTCGTTCTAGGAGCAGCGTCCTGCCTCAGTTTCCAGGAGAAAGCGATTCACTCTGCACAGAGCTTCATCCTGTCCCCTGCTGACTTTTAAAATGCTGGATACCATCTTTTAAAATGCACGGTATTTTAAGTTTAGATCTTTCGAGACAGAATCAATTTCACTCTTCCCCCCCCTTAAAAAAATAAACTGTTTGCAGATGGCAAGGGGAAAGCAAGGGAAGTAATGGAAAATTCTTAACTTCTAAAACTGACACTCCACCGAGTAGGGAAGCAGGCTGCAAAGAGAAGGGGAGCTGAGACCTTAGCCTGCAGCACCAGCTTCAGGTCTGGGTATGAGTTGATTTTCCCTACCAAGAGCATTTCAGAACAAGGGGAACTGTGTCTTTTGTGGACTCATTTTACGATCCACCTGAAAGGTAGCACACCTAGCCACTTTGCAGAGCACAGAGCAAGGAAAGGCCAGGATCTATGGCACTCCTGCACCTTTTTATTTTAAAGCAAGTACTAAGCAGATGAAGAGCTGAAATGATCAGTAGAAGAGAAGTAATAAATGAGATTTAATGAAAAGGTCTACGGTGGAGAACAGAATGAAATGTTTGCATTAAAAAAGCATTGCAAACAATAATGTAAGTCAGAGACAGGATCACTTGGGAAATGTCTCATAGACAGGTAACAAGCTCAGGGTGGGTGAAACATATTGATTTAACACCTTTACAGTTTCTTAAGTTTTACTTCTGTAACTCAATTTACAGTTTAAGAGATTGCAAACTGGCTTAATAACGTCTCCCGGGGTCTTCCACATCTACACAGTTGAGGCCATCCAGATTTCCAGACTGAGGTCTGGCTGGATTAACTATTACCCCCTCCTCCAAAAAGAAGAGGGAATAAAATTGCCCTACAGTAATTGGCCCTATTAAAATTTTATGGGGCCCCGGGGAAGCAGTAGGCCTGTCCTGCCAATGGCAGTGTTGACAATGTCTGCATAGGTCTCGTATCTGGATATGGATGCATGGGAGTCAGTAGTTGAGGGAATTTGTGATATATTGTAAAGTAGACACCTCATAGCCACTTCTGGGAAGATGATAAGCAAGTGAAATCAGGACTCCCACCTCTCATTCCACCTCCTCTTCCTCTTTCTGACAACCCAAGAGGTGAAGAGCTCACTCTGTGACCATAACCCTCCCCTCATCAGTGCTTCAGAAATCTGTACAAGGAGTAATTGTAAGTGTCTTAATATAATATCCCACAAAACCTCAAAACAACAACAACAAAGCCAACCAAATCAGTGTTGCTTGTTATTGAAACAATTCTTTTTATGACATTGACATGCCAAGTATTAGCTGCCTATTTGTAATCTGGATTTTAAGACTTTGGGAACGTTTAAACCTCCCTCCCCGACCCCCGAAGTGATCATCTTATTACCCCAAAAACCTCAGAAGGTGTAATATTTAAATGTTAGCTTCCAACAGGCACCCTCAGGAAGTGATAGCATTTAAAATTCTTCTTCACTCTTTAAGATTATCCAAATTCCTTAGATGTCTGAAGGAATTTTTTAAAGGATAAGTTTGTTTTTGTTTTTTTTTTTAAGTAATGAATTAATTTCTCAGTATCTTATATGTAACAAAGGTAACCCATTTCTGACTCAGGTTATCAATGTAATTGATTTTATAAAACAGTTCAGAGAGCCTTAAAAAAAAAAAGAAAGAAAGAAAAGCACATGAGAAGGTTGTCTTAAAACAACCCCAAATTGAAAACATTTCAAAGCAAAATTGTTAATGAGATGCTTGAGCTACGTGGATGTTAAAAGCGCAATTACCTAGAAGCCAATAAAAATAATCACTGGCAGAGCGTAGCCTTCTAGTACCAAGAGCTGCAATAGAGATGTCTCTGGGTGTAGGAAAGGATGAAAAGTCACCTTTATCTAGGAAAGCGTGTGCTCTAGTTTAGCCTGGGAGACACGTGAAGAGCCCTGTGAGAAAGGAGAAGTTTCGGCTCAAGCTGCGACACCCCCCGCCCCCAGCCCTTCCAGGAATGCTGGAGGCAGCCGCCCTCGAATCAAAGGGAGGTGGGAGTTTAGATTTCAAAATGTAGATGTCACATTTCAGTGCAAACTACTCCCACATTTAACACTTTATCAGCACGACAAGATGAATCTTTTATCTCCCGTGGGGTGATTTGGGTGGAGGGCGGGGGGGGGGGTCTTGCTGAGGAGATTGCCCTCCATAGATGGGCTGTAAAAGATTTTTTTTTAGTGTTACTGGGCATCCCACAGAGAGTCCCCCTCCACCCCTCACCCCCCACCCTCACCCCCAGGAGCGCCAAGACTTGTGAAAAGTAACGCACAACTGGCCACCAGAATAATTCATTGGCTCTACCTTCCCTGCCGCACCTCCCACTCCTGTCTTTATAGCAGTCTTTTCTTCCCGAAAAAAATCTCAGGTTACTTGACTGGGGAGTTCTCAGACCTCCCGTTCCTGCCCAGCCCTCAGCCTCCAATCCGTTGGAGACACTCAGCCCCGGCGATTGGATTGGGCAGCCCGTCTTGACACAGCGCTGCGCTGAGCGCTTGAGGACGTGTTTCAACAGATGGTTGGGGTTAGTGTGTGTCATCACGTTCGAGTGGGGATTAAGAGAAGGAAGGCTGCCCTGCTGGAGCTGTGTGGTCTTCTCCAAGTGAGAGTTGCAGGCAAATCCAAGTACTTGGCTTTGGGGAAGAAGAGGAGAAATTCATTTGCAGCAGTCAACAGGGAAAGCAGTATTTTTCAGGTAAAGTAAAAAAAGACACCAAATCAATCTCTCTCTCTCCCTCTCCCTCTCCCTCTCCCTCTCCCTCTCTCTCTCTCTCTCTCTCTCTCTCTCTCTCTCTCTCTCTCTCTCTCTCTCTCTCTCGCCGTAGTTTGGAATGGAATGCTAGCCCAGCACACTTGTCAAAGCGAGTGCTCGCCGTTCCATCAAGGCTGCTATTGTAAGGCTGACAGATAACAGTGCCCAGAGCTCCGGCTTGGCTGTCTTTGTAGCGCTCACGCTTCTCGTGCGTTGCTTTTGAAGGTGTAGCGAAGAAACTGTCTCTGGGAGCCCGGGCGCCCCGGAGATCCCCGTTATAGGCGCGGAACAGTAGGTGCAATTCGCTCATCCAGGATGGACAAGGCCAAGAAAGCGTTTGTGGTAGCTTTCACCATTAAGAGTTTTCACTTTGAAGCTGTTGCGTTCCCCTAACCCAAATCGTAAAAAGATTCTTTCAAGGGTCTATCACTGGCGTGCTGGCTGAGTCGGAAACGCTTTGTTAACCGATCTGTGCAAGGTAGAGTGGGTCGATTTGGGATGGAGCAACAGTGGCTTTTGATCATTTTTGGAGACTGGCTATAAAGTCTGGGAACTCCATGGGAGAAAAGGACTGACTACCCTCCTTGCAGCCCGTGGGTCGGCTCTGAAACCAAAAAAATGCTTAGAACTGGAAGAAAAGCAAAGAGAGGAGGTAGGAGGAAATCGCTCTTTAACATAGCCCAGTTGCAGCTGCAGGGGAAGCAGATGGAGGTAATTCACTTGCAGATCTGTGTGTGAGTTTTACAAGTCAGGAAAAACCCGAAGTAGCCTATCTGGGATGACTCATTAAAGTCACTGCATTTATAGGTTTTAAACGGTGTTAATTAAATGTTAATAGACGTTCAGCCTCGGTTATAAACAAATAAACAAAAAGGTTTAATTACAAATTAGTCATTGGAAATTAATGGTCACTCTGGTGCTGAGCAACAGTAAGTGAGTTGTCATCTGATGTGTGACTAACTGCTCTGCCAAAATCACCCACCAGGATTTAATTGAACGGAATCTAACAAGGGACATTAGATGCTAAGTCTTATGTGTGGCATTAAATTTAAAAAAGCCTTTCAAATTGGTGCCTTACCTTTTTGAGGGATTAAAATTGTATTGTCATTTTTCAAGTGTCTGAAGAAAATGGGTGACCCTGGGTTACTTTTAGTGCCCTGAGAGACTGACTTGCTTTCTGAGAAACCATGTACCTGTGCTGTGGTAGAACCTGCTCCTACAGGGCTTGTGAGTTGGGTAAAGAAACTCAACTTGCTCCATACTCTTTGCACATGAGAGATTTTTGTACACAGCATTGCATCTGGTCCATTCAGAAGGAAGAGATGTGTATGTAGTAGGCAGGATAACAGGGTGGATGCCTGGGACTCTGTGGTTTGACTGTTCAACTGCTTTAAGGTCTCCAACTTCTGTTTCAAGTTGCATTCTTATAGTTTTGTAGCTATAGACATGACTTAAAAAATCTTTAAAAAAAAAAAAAAAAGTTAAGACTGAAACAATATCCCAGTATGGAGCTTAGGTGTTGTTCAGAATGTCCTGAGACCGCAATCTGAACATCTTCTTCAGAGAAAACATGTTCTCCCATCAGCGACTCTGAGTGTTATCTGAGTCCTGGTATTACATAACCAAAATGAACTAGGACTTAGTTCGTAAGCTGAAGTCGTTTGGAATTCCATTCATTCCATGTTGGTTTTGCTATGGAACTGAGGTTTCAAAAAGTGAAGCGAGGATGGGAGACTCATAATCACTTCAGGATCGGAGCCCCTCGCCACAGAGAGCAGGTACAGAGCTAACTAAACGCCAGACCATTTGGCATCACTGTAGCATTATTTCAGGACAACATAAAGTCCTGATGACGGGCTAGATTTCACCCAAGGAGATGTCCCTCAATGGTATTCGAACAAAGGCAAAGACAGAGTTCTACTTATGAACGGAAGCCCCACAGAAGCCCTATGAGCCTATACCCTGGTGCTGGAGCCTGATCACAAAGTTGCCTGGTAGATAATTTGGGAGATGCCCATTCTCCCACTCTCCAAGAGTCACCTTATGATGTAGCAGGGTGCAAAGGAGACATGGAATGTTGGAGCATAGTAAGCTCACACCTTGAAGATACAAACCTGTGGTTTTTGTCCCCTAACAAAGTGATATAAAACAACCCGGGGAACAAAAGCACTTACTTAAAAAAGTCAGTGCCCACAGGGCACTTGCAATGTCATGTCAAAATCTGGATCTACCCGTTCCAGATGGCAAACACTGAGAGACTTATCTGTGGTGACTTCTACATACCTCAGTTTGACACTTGGTTTTTCTCCCTGACAGCACTGTGCTGCTAACGCATGAAGTTCCCATCAGCAGTCTAACAGCTGTAAAGTGTTTGAACACCCAGGAGTCCCTCTCAGGGCTGTGAAAAAGCAACTTGAGTGGGCTGGGGTTCCCTGTGTCCTGTAGCCGGGTCCTTCTATCTAGATCTGAATGAAGGTGACAATTCTGAGAGATGACTAGAAAGCTTGATTCACAAAAGTTACAAAATTCATTTTTATGATGGAGGGGATTACTGAAATCCATTAAACAGGGTCTTGACAGACTGTATGGCAGGTTGAATGGGGACCTTCACCAAGATACTAAAAGGGGTGTCTGTGTTCTGATTCCTTCTGGGGGAACTTGATGGGTCACCAGACAGACTGCTGTGGCCACTTCCATTGTCATGGTGCAGCCAAGTGGCAAGTGTGACTTTTCCTTTCCTAACTCCCTGTGCATAGAAGAATGTTTGCGATTTGAAGCCTCTCTGCTCTTTCAGTCTTTCAGGATTTCTAATACTGAGCTGTGTATAGTACTAGATCTCCCCAACCTTCGCCATGTGAATCAGGCCATCTGATGGGTCCTGTCGGGACATCTGGGTGTTGTTTTTTTTTTTTTGTTTTGTTTTGTTTTTCTGCATGCAAAATTGTGCATAGCACAGAGTGAATTTAAGGGGATTTCAATTTTATAAGCTGCTCTTAATACTCACATTTTTATCATTATTGACATTAGGGCAAAGAGGCTCATGTGCAAAATTAAATATGAGTCATATAATAGATAAACTCACCTTCATGCTGGAACCATGAAAAAAAAAAATGAAAGAAGGTATTCTTCGGGAAAAAAAAAATGCCTGAAAAATGTGTTTCCTGTTCAAAAATATTTTCCATTCAGTCTCAATATGCTAGGGAGGAAAGGAAAAGCCTGCGAACTCTCCCCCTCAGCTTCTTCCCTCCACCCGAGTATTTCCCTCTCTCCTACAGCCTACCTGTCATCAAATCCTATGAGTCCTTCCTTGAAAATATCTTCCACGTCTGGCCTGCAGCTACTGCCCCGTGCAATGTTTCTCTCCCATGTGGGCTGTTGCAACAGTCTCCCAACGGGTTCTCCTTGTCTCTGTTCCCCTCTTTTTGTGAGTGTGCTGGAGACTGAACCCAGGGCCTCATGCACGTAAAGTGCATGTTCTTCCCCTGAACCGCACGCACCTTCACATGCTGGCTCACATCGGTACTTAGCCTCAGTTTTCCAGCAGTAGTCCCACCCCAATCCTATAAGAGCAAAAGCTGTGTTTCACCTCCAACTAAGGCAGCCAGGTCGGTGTCCCCGCCTTCTAAGTCTCTTCATCCTGATGATTCTGGTTTTCTAGCTTGTTGGGTGGGAAGTGAGCTCACATTGTGTGTGCTGTTTGGGGGCCTAGGGCTGGAACTCGGGGCCTCCATGTGCTCGGCAAGTGTTCACTGAGCTACACCCTGAGCCCGTGTGGCTCTGTCTGATTCCACACCCGTAAGCCTGTGTATGAGAAGAACTCTTTTACTACCCCTCAGTTCTTTATTCATCTTTTGAAGTTTTAACTTAATCCCCATGTTCTCCCAAAGGTCCCCCAACCTCTCACACTGATGGGAGCCTTCTCTGGATGTTGGTCCTTAGCTAGCTAGCTTTGGATTGGGCCTAGCATAATTACTTTATTTTATAATCTGCTTTGTGACTTGTTTATTTCACCTGTTGGCTCCGCAGGTGAGGTGACGGGGACTAGCCTGTTTAATGTTCATCTCCACAGAGGACATAAATAAATGTGTGTGCGCTTACTCATAGAGACACTGGGACATCGAAGGCAATTTCTAGTAATCCCCTTCAGAGCCAAAACCAACTCTTGGTGTTTCCTCTTCATCCATCCAGAACAGAAGAGGAACAATGATGAAACCCAATTGGGTTTATTTTATGAACCCTTGGGGAAATCACCACTTCTTAGTAAAAATGTGAAATTATTGTCCCAAATGAAGATTGAATCCCCATCTATTTCAACATTCTTCGACGACTCTGATATGAATTAGACCTAGGAGTTATTCCTCTATCACTTAAAATGCCAGCTATGGCCGTAGACCTGGATAGTGCTAGCTCCTGTTCTAATCCAGAGACAATATTACTCCTCTGTGAGTCCGTGAGCAGGGGAACAAACAATGGCTAGTTGAGTATCTGTATGACAGATGTAGGAGTACCTACCTTAGAGTGTTGTGAATAAGATATTTCATGTGCGTATATCACTGTATATCTAACTTGGATGACTAGTAACTGTGGGAAGTTGACAGGTGCGTTCATAGATCTAGCTCTACAATGTAGGACTGAGCTCATCTCTGTCATGCCGATCATTCCTTTTACCTAGTCATGTGATCTTCCTTTAGTATTTCCAAAGGCAGGGAACATAGAAAAGGGAGGGAGGGACAGACGGAAGGAAGGAGGTAGTTTGGGCGATGAGGGATTTGAAACTCCCATTCATAGCTCCCAGTTTGGGGGATCCAGTGCCCTATTCTGGCTTCCTCAGACATCAGGCAAGCAAGTGATTCATAAACATACAGGCAGACAACACACACACACCCTATAGCAGATCAAACAAGTAAATGAGTTAGGTCAGGCTTCCAGAAGTAATTATGCGATCAGCCTGGGTTCCTTGCTTGGTCCCAAACTCTGCACCTACCATGAAACATGGAATCTTCCTTTGGTACCTTTATCCCGGAAGGGCAACTGACCAAGAGTTGATCTCACATGAGCTTTGTATTCCACTTAGCAAAATGTGCTTGTGGATACTGGTCGTTTAACTCATCTTCAGGAGTCTGGAAAGCTCCAAGGGCCTCCTTTCCACTCTGATTTCCAGGGCCACTGCAGTGGGCCAGAAATGGGAAGAAACCAGGAACTTTACTCCCACCCCCCAGAGAAAGCAAGAGGCTGTGCTTCTGCGGATCACAGTCCCCCCAGACTTGTCTGTAGGATGCAGGATGTTGAAAAAGAGCTGGCACTGAACTGCGTGATTCCACCGCCAACTCTACCAGCTGGACTGGCTATTCTACTTTGCCCTTAAAATATGTGGTTTCTGTATTCCCAATTAATAATGTTCTAACCTTTTATCAATTTATAAAAGGCAGCGCTCTGTTTTCGAAGTTAAAAACTTTGGTTTGGTTTGGTCTTGACAAGATCTTACTGTGTAGCCAAGGCTATCCACAAACTCTTGATCTTCCTTCCTCAGTCTCCCAAGCTCTGTGATTAAACCTACATACAGGCTTCCCACACCCACTTCATTTCTTGTGCTCTTCTAAAACAACAACAAAAAACCCACAGGTACAGATGTAGGAACCAATTTCTATGTTTCTAAACTGTGAATCGAAGGGACAAAGAGACACACCTCTGCTTTAACTGCAGCAACTGAGTTTGGTTCAGGCATTGTTTCTGGGTGAGAAAACTTCATTGTCAAAGGCAAGGTCTCCCAGAATTGATCCGGAAATTCATGTCACACAAATTTCAGCACAAGGTTAAGAGTCAAAATCAGGAGGAATCTGGGAACTGCCAAGAGCCAGGTGACTCTGGTTTAAATAAACAAGGCTTTCCTGAGGCAGCTCAGCGGGTAGAAGCATTTGCCACACAAACCTGGCAACCTGAGTGACAGGAAACACACACATATAATAATGATAATAATAGGAGTAATAGTAACACATTTAAAAGAAAGATCCTTCCTGGGAACAGCACTTGGAAAGCTGAAGCAATAGTATTCCCGTAAGTTCAAAAGGCTAGTCAGAACTCCGTAGCAGTACCTTCTCAAAACTAAATGATTCTAAGGTTAAGATGAACTCAGGAGCTGAAGGCACTTTTGTCAGAGAAGCGTATGTTCTAAAATGGAGACTCAACATCTAAGCACATTTTAAAATATAATTTGAAGGCCATAAAGGATGGCTCAGTGGTTAAGTGCCCTTACTGTTCCTACAGAAGGCCTGTTCCCAGCATCCAGATGGCAGTTCACAACTGTAACTCCAGCTCCAGGAGAGTTAATGCCCTCTCCTGGCCTCTGTGGGCACTGCGTGTATGTACACACACCCACTAACGGACAGCCTCATATACACATACACAAAAATAATAAATATCTTTTTTTTTAAGTAGGTATTTTGAGTTTTCTAACCCTAAGACATGGGCTGCAGCTGGGCATGGCGGCTCTTTCCTGAAGTCACAACACTCAGGATGATGAATCACAGATAGATCGGCCCTGATATTTTTCTCTACTTGTGGGTAGTTTTTCTTTTATTTCTCCCTTTCATCTGTAAGCTTTCATCTGTTCTTAGGTTGCCATCGCCCGAGTCTTCGCCTGATTTGCAAGTCACAACTGTAAGATACTGGTTCTGTGGGTGCAATTAGCTGGAACAGTGTTTGTTATTACTCTTTCTCCATGCAACACTTCCACTTCAGAAACCACAGAGAAGGCCAGAAACAGAACTCTGTTTCAAGAACCTGGGGAAATCCTTTATTTCCTTGATGAAAACAGCCCCAAGCCCATTCAGTCTATGTGTCTACCCATTTTTTTCTGGGCAATAATAGCAGACCCTCTCATAAGCAAAGTAGGATCCAAATGAGAACTTTCCAGGTCTCCGAGCCTGGGACAGGACGTTACAACTCAAGCAACACTTGCTATGTTGACTTCAAGTCCTGAGCTGTGAGCTACAGTGGAATCACATGAGCGCGGGAAGGGATTAGCTCTATTAGAATGCGTGCATACTGATGGCACTTTACAAACGCGAGCCTGTGGATATTATTTTTCAAAACTCATATCGCAAATGTGGCTTAGCACCCATTCACCTTTCCAGAGCATAACATGCTCCCTAAATAGACTTCCTGCCTACATAAAGCCTTTTCGACAGCCTTCACCTGCCAATAAGCAATTATCTAGTGTGTAGAGAGTAGGTCCCGGTGGACAGATGGGCTTGGTAGCATCCAGGAATTTGGGAAAGTTCAGCTCTTAGCTTTCATCTTACTGGAAGCACATCCCAGGAGAGGCCCCCACAAATCCTGTTCTACACCTCCCTCCTGAGAGTTTCATGCTGGTGAAAAGCAGAGAAGGTGTTTGGAAACACGATAGATAGCAAAATCCTAGGATAGGTGGCATTTTTACATTAGCCATACCTCACACTTCCCGTGAGTTACCAAGTCTTTTCTCCGTATCTCTGCATTTAGTAAGGAGATTTGGGGGGTGCGCTCAGCGTGGAAGAGAGGAGAATCTACTTTCTAGAAGAGGTGTCCATGTTCTAAGAGGGAACAGCGCTAAACAGAACCAGAGCACAAAAGGAACAGGAGTAAGAAGGCACCATCCTGGCTGAGAACCGCCCATGTGCATATTTATGTACGGAGAGGCATAGGGAACAGCAGAGGGCACACTGCTTTCCCTGGAGGGATGTCTAGGTGAGCTGTGTGGGGAAGCATACATATTCTCTCCATCAGAGTGCAGAGAACTTTGTAATAAAGTGTCAGGTGTTAGTGCTAATTAAATGAAAGGGATGCCAACAGAGGCCCCTGTTGGAGGAGTTAGAACCTGAAGTCGGCTGAATTTGGTTCAAGGACCATATGCAGGTGGCTCAGAATGCGATTCAGCACCAGGATTTCTGAGCTGCCACATTTGGGGACAATTTACTTACCTTCTCTTTGACTCAGTGACGTTGTCTTGAAAATATGAAATGATCACCACACATCATGGTACAGTATCAGTGCACAAAGATCTGCATTCCCCCTTCCCCAAGGCGTGAAAAAGACATTCGCCTTTCAGTTGGAGTGCTTGCATTGGCACATTTGGACATGCTGTGAAGGGAGTCTTCATGATAGAGAGAAGTGAGGGAGCGAAAAGGAGGGATGGAGAAAGGGAAAAGGGGAAAGACAAGAGAGGTTGTGGCTGGCCCTTGCTTCCACTCTGCCCTTGTCTACAGTAAGCACGTCAGGTCCTCTTTATACCAAGCCAGATTCCAGCCTGTCTTGACACATCCGGTAGAGAGGTTGGTGTCACCAGTTAAACTGAAGCCTTTAAACAAGAGAGAGGGCTTAGGTGAGATGGCCCAGTTGGCAAAAGCCAAAGGCATTTTCTACATGGACCTGGCAATCTGAGTTCCAACCCTGGATCCCACATGGTATAGGGAGAGAACTACTCAGGAATCTTGGCTTCCCTTTCTCCAGAGCACTGTGGCAGGTGTGTGCACACACAAGCAGACACACACACACACACAGAGTAATATGCATTTTAAAAGGGGGGGGGGGCTGGAGAGATGGCTTACCAGTTAAGAGCACTTGCTGCTCTTCAGGAGACTGGGATTGGATTCTCAGCACTCACATGGTGGCTCAGAGCCACTGGTCATGCCAGATCTAGAGGATCCATGCCTCTTCTGTCCTCTGCAGGCACCAGGCATGAACGTGGTACACAGATGTACAGACATACATGCAGGTCAAACTCCCACAACACATAAAATAATTAAAGCTCAAAAAGGACATAGAAATGAGAGAGAGAAAGAAAGAGAGCAACTGACAACAGAGTAGCTCTCCAAAATCTGAATACTAATTTTGAAGTAGTCTATTCTTATTGGTAAAATGACAACGAGGAAGAATGGGCACAGACACATTATTAAAGAAGTAAGAAGCCAGGAGGTGGCTCACACTTTTAATCCCAGCACTTGGGAGGCAGAGGCAGGCAGATCTCTGTGAGTTCGAGGCCAACCTGTTCTACAGAGTGAGTTCCAGGACAGCTGGAGTTACAACAGAGAAACTCAGTCTCAAAAAACTAAATAAAAAGTAAAAAAGGAATTAGCAGCAGAGTCTGGTGCAGTGGCCTCTGTTTATAATCCCAGCACCCAGGAGCCAGATGTGAGGGGATGGTATGATCAGGATCAGCTTGGGTACCCAAGCAAAATCCGTCTCCTAATAAAAACTTAATTAAAAGTAAATAAAACAATAACCAAACCTGGTCACACGAAGTCAAAGACAACAGTGAGTTATGAAGGCCAAGACACAGGATGGCGGCTCCACTTAAGGCAACGGGAGTACTGAAGTGGCGTGGTGTGCAGCACCGCCCATTCTCCAAGTGACAAGAGGTTATTATGTGGGAGAGGTGTATTCCATTCGAGTCACATGTGGAATAGCTTTATAATAATATAATAATAATATAATAATGGGAGTGGGTGAAATCTGTGAACATAGGGCTGGAGAGATGTCTTAGCAACTGCATGTACACACACACACGCACACACACACACCCCTCTTGCCAAGGACCCAGGTCAAGTTCCAGTACCCACATGATGGCTTATAACTGTCTGCACCTCCAGGTTTCAGGGGAATCCAACGCCCTCATCTGGCCTCCTTGTCTGCATGCATTTGTGCAGATAAAAAAAAAAAAACCAACTCAGATATGCAAAAATATTTAAAATATGTGAATGTAAATGCTTAGTAGTAGAGTTCAAACAGATACAATCCAATTCTGATCATTGATAGACATGAGACAGGAATACAACCTGTGTTTACAGAAGTAAGACACTTCTCCTTAGATTAAAAAAGAATCTTTTCTTAGGTTAGAAAGAAAAGAGGCAATGAGGAGTAAGAGGGGAGGGGAAGGGAAGGAGATTATTGATTGGCCACGTAAAATTCTGGTACTTCTAAGTTTTGGGAAATAATGAATTTACAAGTCAGAACACTGAACTACTTCTGCATAACACTTGTAAATCTCTTCTTTCAACTAAGATAATGCTGATGGAAAGGGATATAAAATTTAAAGAGAGTCCAGAGGCAAAAAGAGATGAAATCTTTAAGTTGCTTCTGCTAATAAACCTTCAGGTTTTACCACGGAAAAGCTTGATTGATAGCCTCTTATCGAGTGTAGAAATGACATGTTTTACAAATGATATACAGATTCACAGACTCCTTTCTTCCCTACAAGTAATTCTTTAAAAAATGTTAATTTGGTGCATAGTAATGATATAAATTTGTGGGGTCGAATGTGACAATTCACACATGTGTACAGTATGCAATGATCAAATCAAGGTAATTAGTATACATCATAGTTCTGAAATTTAAGATTTGGGAAAAGCTTCGAGGCTGAGCTGGAAGTTGCTGTGTAGCCAAGACTGGCCTCAAATTCCTTAGTCTGCCATCTCTACCTCCTCAGAACTCTTGGTTCCTCTTTTTGTTCATTTTGTTTCAACCCTGTAATTGCCTCTTTAAAACAGAAGAACCATTCCTTAGTCAGGCACCAGTCTAATGAAGTAGATGGATTCCAGGCTTAGCTATTGTTTTCGTTAAAGAAGACAATTGTGTTGGTCATTTCATACTCTCGCATTGTACCCTGGGGCCACTGTGACCAAAGGAACATAGAGCTTGAAGCAGCGTGATGTGCAATTGAAATGTATTTCTTTTTAAAAAATTATTTTATTTTTATTTATGTGTATATGTGTATGTATGTATGCTTGTACAATCACACACATGTTTGCAGGTACCCTTGGAGGCCAGAAGAGGGCACCAGATTCCCTGGAGCTGGAGTTACAGGTGCTTGGGAGCCATATGTGAGGCTATGAATTGAACTCAGGTCCTCTGCAAGAGCAGCATGTGCTCTGACATACTGAGCCATCTCTCTAACTCTTGAAATGCATTTTTCTGTTCATGAAAATGTGTGGAAATTGCAACGATTGTGGAGACTTGACAGCATTTTAGTTCCTCAAAAGGGATTTGGGTTCCAGTCAAGTTGTTAATGAAGACTTGGCCTGGATTATGTTATGCCAGTGAGTGCTCTGAACCAACTACTTTGGTTCCTTTGGGAGAAGTGCTAGCCAGAGTCTCAGCACCTGTAATCTATTTCTCACTCAGAGTTGCAGGGCATGAGGGCATAATTGACATGAGCCAGTTTATATCTGAAAGCCATTAATGGCTGGCATCCAGCACAGGGGTGGAAGACGTATTACACTAGCACCAAAGTCGGATCGATAACCATCATGTGCAACAAGCATACACAGCTGGGCTGCACAGCCCCACGCTTACCCAGCACCCACTCAGCTCAATGGGCAGACGTCCTTGAGGGGCGGCTACAAGGTGAGGTCAAAGAACAGGAGCCACTATGCAGGAACTTTTTTCGAAACTGTGTCTTATGTACCTCAGGGTGACCTCAACCTCACTGTACAGCCAAGGATGATCTTGAACTTCGGATCCTCCTGCCTCCATCCCCAAAGTGCTAGGATTACAGGTGTGCACAACCTCATCCAATTCTCTAAACAGCTGAATTTCAGATTCCAATTCTGAATCCTGCTCCTGCTGGTTAAGCGTCTCGACCTGTCTATTAGAGTCACAAAGGCTTCTCGAGTTGGAGAAGTTCAGCGTTCTTAAGAAAAGAAAAATAACTAGCGAAGCAGGGGGGGAAGATAATACCGATGCAGTCAAAACACATTCTGTTGTGGACTCACATTCTTGACGGAAAAAGAAAGGGCAGAAAACAGAGAAAAAATAAACGCGAAAACTTTCATGTTGGGCTGCCGGGATAGTTCAGCTTAAGTATATGCTCTGCCAAGTATAAAGTTCAACCCCCAGAAGCTAGGTGGGATAGCAGCATATGCTTGTAAACAGAGAGGCAGAAACAGCTGTTTCCTTGGAGCTCATTGGCTGGATCAACTAGCCTAGCCTACTTGGTGAGCTCCAAGCCAACGAGAGACCTGTCACAAAAGACAAGGTACCGTACCTGAGGAATGACACCTGAAGTTGTAATCTGGCTTTCACACACATTTGCAAGTCTTTGAATGAACACACGCACACACATAAACACAAGAGAACATTCTTGTTTAACAATTATCTGTTTATCCCTTTTGCTCCAAGAATATTTACTAATCTACCAGTCCAGTCCATTCCACAACTAAATCAGGTGTGAGAGTGTAGAACTGCAGGTATCCCCGAATCCTTGGCTGCCTCTGGTTTCATGTAAATTACATTTCCCACTGAGCAAATAATAAACTAAAATGCACATTTTATTGTTTCCTTGACAGTCTTTCAAGGTTCAAATGGAAATGAAAATGTGCTGAATAATGGTGGTTGTTACTGAAAAAAAGAAAGAGAGAGAGGAGAGGGAGAGAGAGAGAGAGAGAGACAGAGAAAGAGAGAGAGCAGTTCAATAGGAAACAGCAAAAACACTGAGAACCTGGATCCCAGAATCAGGCTGCCACCAATAGCGTGATTAGAAGCAAACTGATTATCTTTCAGGAACATGATGTTTTGTCTTTACCTTTATTTTGCCATTTCCTCCACTAGAGCACATTATTCTCCTCTTTTGTTGGCAAGCTCTGCTCTTCCCTTAGGACAAGCCTACAGAAATAAACTGCTGAGCAGGTGTGGAGGCTTATGTCTGCAACCTCACACTTGGGAAGCAGAGGCTGGAAGGTTACCTTGAAGGTTCAAGGCCTGCCTGGTCTACATCGCAAGTCCCAGGCGAGATAGAATTACATGGTGAGACTGTCTCAAATAAAACAGAACTAAGATATTCTTGCAACTAAGGCAGTGGATAGATAGAAGGATGGTAATGCCTGCAGCTCCTTATGCTTCTAAATTAAGTCCTACCATCTCTCTGATCTCCACTCATCTTACACACCTCTCTTGACTGGATCGCTCCTTGGAACTAGTTTTTCATGTCACTTGTCTCCTCTAAAGCAGCTTCTTGACAATTCTTACAGCTTCTACTTACCGATGTCCACACACCTCTCATATCGCCTTCCTACCCCTTCCCTCCCTGAACTTTTCTGCTCTTGGCTAAACTGGTCTCAGGTGCCCTGAATTTCTACCTCACTTCTGTTACAAACCACTTGCTCACACTGCATTATGGGCTGGGCCTGGCTCCTGTCGTGATTCTGCATGCCAAAGCTCATCCATCTTGATTCAAAGAGAAAGATTTCAGCTCCATTATCTCCATGGAACTTATTTTCCCAAGCTCTTCCAGGAATCGGTATCTTCCCTTTTCTGTATGCCTTCTTTCCACTTAAGATTTTGTCAGGTTTTTTTAGCCCTTGGTTATTTGCATTAAATGCAAACAAATTTGCATTTATTGTTATTCCTCATAGATTTTGCTCCCCTGTCTTTGGGTTATTAGACTCACCAAGACAGAAGTTGAGGTTTAAGCCCTGGGTCTGTCAAGCATGGCTTGAATATCACATACCTTTCCATGCTACCGTCCCTCATGACAGCCACAGAGTGGTCAAAGATAACTGGGCTCGAAAATTATTCTTTGGTCATTGAGAATTTCAGGACACTAATCAGCCGCAAACCCCCTGCTACCCCGGGCGTCTTCTGTCAATGTGAACGACACTACTGCAGTCACTGATTGTCTGGCTTGAATATTCTTCCATCTTCTGCCCACATCACTCTCCAGGGCTGCATTAGAGCCAGCTGGCTTCCAGCCAGAAACAAGATTCAGAGAGACAATAGGCCAACTCTGATCCCCATCTTTCTTGATTAGATGTGAAATTGTATAGTTGGGTGTCATTCACATGCCAGCCACTCGGAACTCTCCGTTATCAATTAATTTCTCTTGAGAGCTGAGCTGAAGAGATTGTGACAGTCATGATTCTGAGGACCTGTAAAATTAGAGCCAGACCAGATCATTAGGCAAGGTAAGAGATAAAGAGCCATTTACTATCTGCTGCTCAGCATGCGAGGAAATACCCATAAACTCCATGGAGAAGCAGTCTCCCTCTGTCTCTGTCCCTCAATTACGATGGGGTTTGATTATAAAACTTATTCAGCTAGAAATAGAAATCTTTGTAGGACAATAGGCAAACCACCTGAGAAGATACGACTGACAGGTTCTGTCAGGTAGTGAATCTTGTGTGCTGGGGTATCTCAGATCATTTAAAAATGGGGGGGGGGGGTTCCTAGGAAGTTACAGAAATATAGAATGTTAAAAGTATATATATCTTGGAGGATATGGAAGAAACTTTTTACATCTGAAGAGAGGGTAAATTTGTGGAGAGACCTGCCAGAAATCACAGAATCATTCCTTCCTTTTGTGTGTGTTTTCTTTTGTTTGTTTGTTTTCTGGTTTTGAAACATAGTTTCTCTTTGTAGCTCTTGCTGTCCTGGAACTCACTCTGTAGACCAGGATGGCCTTGAACCCAAGGATCCACCTGCCTCAGTCTCCTGAATGCTGAGATTAAAGGTGTTGACCACCCTTCCCTCCTCCTTTTGATGGGATCAAACCTTGCCTTGTATGCTAGGCAAGCATTCTGCCACTGAGTTGTAGTTCTAGCTTACAGAGAGCGTTTCTATAAGAGAGAATTCCACAATGCAGGTCTTATTTAAAGTCCAAATTTAAAGCTGCGGCGGTGGCTCGGTAGTTAAGAACACTGACTGTTCATGCACAGTACCTGAGTTCAGTTCCCAGCACCAGATCACAACCAGTTGCAACTCCAGTTCCAGGGGATCAGACATCTCTTCTGGCCTGCATGGGCTCTGCAGTGCACACACTTACTCACACATAGGACAAAATAAATTTAAGATTTTTAAAAAGTCCAAATCTCCAGATTACCACTGGGACTGATGTGAGCTCTCTTGCTAAGTTCCCAGGTCTAAAAATGGGCACTGCAAAAAATTATAGGAAAAAAAATCTCCTTTTCAGGCATATTTCTGGGGAAAAATCCATTCCAAAAGAAATAGCCAGAACTGTTGCTATGAAGAATGTGTGTACCTTTACTCTAAAGAACTGTTTTCCTGTTCATTTGTGTGTGTGCGTGTATGTGTTAGGGTGTATGTGTGTGTATTGGGGTGTATGTGTGTTGGTGTATGTGTGTGTTAGGGTGTATGTGGGTGTGTTGGTGTATGTGTGTTGGTGTGTGTGTATGTTAGGGTATATGTGTGTGTGTTGGGGTGTATGTGTGTTGGTGTAGGGGGATGTGGGGATGTATGTTGGGGTATATGTGTGTGTTGGTGTGTGTGTGTTAGGGTGTATGTGTGTGTGTTGGTGTGTGTGTGCATGTGTGTGTTGGTTTTGTTTTTGTGGGTTTTTTTTTTTTTTGAGACAGTCTGGCTCTATAGCCCAGGCTGGACTCAAACTTACCAGAATCTTTCTGCCTCCTGCCCACTTCCCAAGTGCTCAGATGACAGGAGTATGCCACCATAATCTTTATAACCCGTTTCTTTTTTTTTAATATCCACAACACTCCTCTAAATGTCCTCATTGAGCTAAGTCACAGGAACGTAACTATATTTGGGGAAGCAAAGAAGAGGTACTGTTGCTGTACACTGGAAAGGCAACGTTCAGAGAACACAGCCTTCCCTCTGAGCACTGGCTGGTCGGAGGGGCAGCTGGTGTGAGAATGCAGGGCGTTCTGGTGGGTGTGGTGAGGACTCATTACAAAGACCTCCAATAAAGCAGTCACTGAGTTCTATCCCCAGAAGCCCACATGACTTCTGACTCCTACTTAAGCAGTAGCTCTTGTATTTAATTTTATTTTTAAATACAACATACTTTGTCATCAGTGCACAAACTTACTGTATGCGACCAGCTGAGCTATCATTCAGGATTAAAATTAGAAAAAAAAAAAAACACTTGAAAGATTTCCTCAGGTAATGGAGCTATTCCAAAAGAAACAAAAGAACTAAATTCTCTGCACTGCAATAAGCTACAGAGTGTAGATACAATTTTGCATCCAGACAGGTTATGTTTAAAACTGATCCATTTGCAAAGAAAACAAAGATAATCACTGTTGGTTTACAAATGTATGTCATACCCCCCACCTTATATTTTTCATTTTGTGTCACAAGAAAACAACTTAATAATCCAAAATAAAAATATTTTTGAGCAAGTGGTGTGTGTGTGTGTGTGTGTGTGTGGTTTTACTTTTTGAAAACTGTCTTGTTTTTAAAACACGATCCCTATTTCCTCTTTGTTGTCTGGATGTATCGAAAGGAAAGCATTATGATTTTCAGAGCAGCGAAGGAAATAGGTCATAGGAAAAAGAGTGTTTTTGTTGGTACGCTTGGGTTATTAGTAATGTTTTTTAATTCACAGGAAAATGTGATGGCAAATGGCTAGAACTATACAAATATTGAGCTTACCTAGATTACAGTGGCTGATGAGTGAATTTCGTGCTAGGTGTGCAGGCGATGTAGCAGAATAATAACCCATTTTGTATAGAAGAAGTGCATTAAAGTGAGTGCTAGAAAATGATTCTCTTCCACCATGCCTTTTGTCTGCAAGAGAACTGGGCTCACGCCATCTCCAGAGCCCTGCACCTTCGTCACCTCATCGTCTCACAGTCCTAGTCACGTCTCAGCTGTCCACAGTGAAAATAAAGCACCCCATTGTCATCTCTGAAAGTGAGTAACAGGAGTAACCACGCTGCGCTGTCACTCCTTGAAGCTCTCTTGCTCTGCCGGTGGGCAGCCACTGGGTTCGGTACTTTTTCTACTGCCTCTTCCCAAATATGTTCAATTACCACCACCCCAAAACACACACCAAACGTCAAACTGCTAAAGTGAAAGACTGACCCCCAAAAAGGCGCAAGGCCTCACAGACAGACAACTCTGCAGTAGAACATCTACTGTGTGGGCTCAGCCAAGAAGACCTGGAGGCATTCTCATAGATGCAAACCCTTCCAGATTTCAGCAGAGGGGACCACCATCCTGGCAAATGTGATGCTGGACGGTGGAACCCTGAGCATCTGAGCTCAGGTGTTTTTATTGATTCAGAACACCTCAGGTGTGCTGCTGACAGCACGTGCAGATCATTAGCAATCAAACATCCCCCCCATA
This sequence comes from Cricetomys ansorgei, assembly GCA_026225945.1. Taxonomy (NCBI): domain Eukaryota; kingdom Metazoa; phylum Chordata; class Mammalia; order Rodentia; family Nesomyidae; genus Cricetomys; species Cricetomys ansorgei. Next base: position 33,861,059 of record JAMJFZ010000239.1, on the reverse strand, counting down.
TGAATCCAACACCTGCAAACAATACAAAATGCCAAGACCTAGGCAGCCCCTCACCCAACAGTGCACAAAACAATTATTTTACACCTAACTAAAAATAAACTTCCATAAAAAATAATCTCAAAATGAAGACTGATATTGGTAAAGGCATCCTTCTCTTGTTCCTCAACAACAGAGATAAATTTGGCCCCAGTCATCAGCTTGTTGACAGGGAGTAAGCTTCTTGTCTGTATTTTACTACAAGTTGTGAGTCCTCTGAGAATAATTTGATTTTTCTCCATAGTTTATAAAATATACATTTTTATTTTTGAAATGTTGCTTTGATGTTTATTTGGAAGGAGGCAGACCACAGCACACACGTGGAAGTTAGAAGACAACTGTTGGGAGCTGGTGCTCTCCCGCCACCGTGTAGGTTCTGGGGACCAAACTCAAGTTGTCATGCTTGGTGGCCAGTGCTTCAATCCACTGAGTCATCTCTCTGACCCCAAGTATACATTTTTAAATTTCATATATCAGCTGACACCTAAGACTCTGTAAAGCACTTTTAAACATTTTATTTGGTTTTGACACCCTTATGGAGAATGTCACATAATTAAATACCTGTGCCCATTTTTAAGGATATGAAACTGAGTCACATTCATGGATAATACACACCAATATATTAATATTTATCCAACAACACCATAATCTGTGAAGATTATTCTCAATATTTTTAAGAGAGGGAACATAGCTTCTCTTTTTCTTCTTATGTTTCTATCCTCTTCAAACTACATACACCTACCCACCCCCCACACACAGAGAGAGAGAATAGTTCAGCTTAATGACTGACTTCACAGTGCTCTGAAGGCATACTCACACAACCATGTGTTTTCTATTTTCTGTATAGTATTCAATGAATCACCTGTGATAGCCAGCTATTTATTGTAAAACTGACTTTGCTTGGGTCTTTTTTGCCTAAATGTAAACTGATACAAGTGTTCTGAGCATGTTAGATGTGGCTAGGCAATGATGTTTGATGGGTTACATGGCTTAAAAGCATCTTCAATTCATAGTATTTCTTTCAGCTTTCAGCATCCTGACAGGGTTGTAACCTACCTTAAGTTGAGGGACACAGGTACATGAGAATGGTCTTTATAAAGGCAGCCAATTGGGACAGTCTAGCAACCATATCTGAGGAACTGGTTTCTACTTGCCTTGTAATTTTCATTAAATTTGCAACTCTTTTTACCTAGGTTTTAGTAAAGAGATGCAAACACAAGGAAGTTAAGTCATTGCACACACAACAGAGCTGACGATCAGCAGAGTGAAGAGCTGGAACCTGAATCTATTTCTCTACATTTTCTCTGATCTATCTGTATAAACTGAAACATTAACTCGCATTTTAAGTTTTTACAAACCAGGGTCACACCGTCTACCAATAAGTTACAATACTCAGTACCATTGGTCAAGGACAATTCATAATTTAATTTTGGATTTTTTTTTTGAGATGGGCATCTCAAACCACCCAGGATAAGCCTTGAATCAGACTTAAATAATCATGCCTCTGCCTCTGGAAGAATTGGAACTTTAGGTACCCTACTGTGAATACCTTTTCAGAGTTATGATTTAAAAGTTACCTTTGTTGACACATCATACCACCCATTGCAAATCATCTTCATGAACCCTTTTTTAAAATTCGTTCTTCACAATGGCTTAGACAAAGACCAGATTAAATGAATGTCATCGCATGTATTTTATGGATTAAGAAATACAAGAAGTAGGCTATATAGGCTCTTACCCAGTACTTAGCCAGTCTTAGCAATGTCTAGATAAAGACCTATTTTCTAACTTCTGTAATCAGAACTCTCTCTAGTAGATTTTTTTTTTAGCTATGATGGAGAATTTTTGGTATTGGGAATTGAACCTAAGCCCTTGTGCATTCTATAAGTAGATATTCTACCGCTTAGCTACACCCAGTCGTACAATATTTCCTGATAACATCCCAGTGCTCCTTAAGGGTGGGGGTCGTCTGTAAGTCAGTGCCAGAGCACCTGTCTCACATGTGCTCAGTCCTGGTTCAATTCAGTTCTGCCGAATGACCATATCCAAAACTTCTAGACTTTGCCTCATGCTATCATAAAGACAATATTAGTTTAAAAAAAAAACCAAACAACCAACAATTATGTTTCCATTTTATCTGTAGTAAGCTGAGATTTATGGAAGACAAACTCATGTATTATGTAATATTTTATATGCTTAGGTAAAATTCTCTGAAATATTAAGATCTAGCAATACAGTGTCATGATGTGTACAGATGACTTCCAGTGCATTTAGGAGATGAGATACATTTATTCTCGCCCTCTCTCTCTCTCTCTCTCTCTCTCTCTCCTCCCCATTGTCTGTACAAGGAGCTGAGCTCTGGAGTTCCAGCCTCTCCAGCAATGCTACAGACTTACATACATGAAAGCAGGATGTGATCCCAAGAGAGTAGATACTTCACTTCCTATAGTCTCCTGAATAGTCCCTTTATTCATTTATTTGCTAAAATTGTTATTACGTTTATTTATTTGTACATGCCGTTGCCCGTGTGTGGAGGTCAGAGGTCAATTTTCAGGAGTCAGGTCTCTCCTTCCACCATGTGGGTCCCAGGGATCGAACTCAGGTCACCAAGCTTGAAAGGAAGCTCAGTGAACCGTGTGTGTGTGTGTGTGTGTGTGTGTGTAACTTATTTTCTGCTGTGCTGAGGATTGAACCCAGGCTTCACCCAATGCTAAGCAGGGCTCTTCCCCTGAGAGTCATCTTCACTCCCCCTTTTTTTCTTTTAAGCCTAGTTGAGACTATAATCAACTTATTTTCTTTATATTTGTTAATTTTTTTAACCCTGAAAAAATTACCCTGAAAAATTCTTTTTAAGGACATAGTATGTAGCCATGCAGTGGTGGTACATGCCTTTAATCCCAGCACTCAGCAGGCAGAAGCAGGTGGATCTCTGTGAGTTCAAGGCCAGCCTGGTCTACAGAGTGAGTTCCAGGACAGCCAGAGTTACAACAGAGAAACCTTGTCTTCGAAAAAGAAGAAGAAGATCATATGTAAGGATATATGTTCACATTAAAAGGCAGGTTGGAAAATCTTATCTGACTCCACAGCAGCTTCTGGCACACTCTAAACAACATTCAATAATTGCTTGTTTAGTGAATGGAGGATGTTGAGAGTCCTCTATTAAAAAGCTTTTAAGACATTATGGTCTAAATACTTAAACACAAGACCTAAAAATTAAGTTGGCTCAATTCACCAAACCTCAGCTTTATAGCAAAGTGTAGTTTCAAAGCCAGAAAAAAAGAAAAAAAAAAAAGAAAATGAGAGAACAAATTATACTTTTAAACGATTAAGTCACCCCTTGGAAAGTTGAACTGCCTTCTTGATAATTTGACAGATGTGGCCTTTGACTGGATCACTTTGTTTAGATTATAGTCACTTGTCTGTATGACAAAAGTTAAAACAAAAACATAAAAAAAAAGTCCAGGCATACTGCTGGATAGATTTCATATTTTTGCTTCCTTTTGCTTTAGCAAGTTAGATGACGAAATCAGAACTTTGGCAAAGGCCAGAACAAGAACATCTCTAGGAGACACAGGCACTTTCCCCCGGGTCGGGACCTCTCACGCTACCCACCAACTAGTGACTCGGGAAGGGACTAGTCAGACACACGATGTATGTAAAGGACCAACAGTGACCAGCACCTTTCCACCTGGCCTCTTTTTCTGTTTTCTTTCTTTCTTTAAAAACTAAGAGAGAAAAAAAAAAGCAGAGTCTCACTATGCAGCCCAGGCTAGCCAAGAACTTGCTATGTAGACCAGGCTGTCTTGAACTCACAGAGATCTGCCTGCCTCTCCCTTCTGATTACCACTCTCCCCATCCCTCACCCTTCTACAAACGCACTTCTGGTGGTCCCTTTGTGGTATCTTTTTGCTCTCAAATTCCACAAGCCAATCATCCAGGCACATTATTTTTTTGCCTGAATGACAGGTGAGCCCATGTTCACCCAGTTCTGCTTGCTTCTGACAAGCCACCTTCGTCTTAGTCCAGGGATTCCTGCACAGACTCCTTCAGCACACAACCAGACTTTACTGCAACTGTGGGTAAAAATCTGCCTCCACTGGAGTCAGGCAACTTCGGTTTCACTCAGCCTTAACGCAGTGATATGCAGGCGGTCTGTGGCGGCCCCTGTGAAAGGGTCCTTCAACCCCCAAAGGGGTTGCGATCCACAGATTGAGAACCGCTGGTCTGCTAGGAGCTAGAAGTGATTTCAGAAGGACAGAGAAGTCACGGGGACACGTTGAGGAAGCAGGCAGATGGCTGGACTACTCAGAACAACCATGGGTCCCCACGGTACCACCTCCTTGTGCGGCCCTGATTCCTAACAATCAGAGGTGTTTTCCTCTGGACACCGGTCTAGTCCTCTCAGGGCTGGCTTGGGCACAAGCCTGAGGGACAAGTTTTGTTCTAGACCCATCCAACGTACAGGCAGGTCTGTGTGTCCTGCAGGAGCGGATTCTCCTTCCACTCTTAATGGCCTCGGAGCTGCGCACCAGTTAACAAGTTCTCGGAATCTAACTCTCCTCTTCCTCCACAGCTTGACAGCAAACTCTTTTAGCTCTTTACCCAGAAAGTCTAGTAAATTATGGGAAGAAGCACTCTAGCTGCGTGGGAAGTTTAATTGGTCTGGGAAAAAAAAAAGGTGTAAATTGTTGGTAAATGTAAACTACAGCCACGTAATGGATGCCTAAAATTTACTGTTTAGAAGCTTCTCCTCGGAGTATTTTAGAGTCTGAGTGTCCTCTAAGTACTAGTTCAATATTACCTTTCCTAGGGAGCAGAAACACATCCTCTTTCCATGGAGCATTAGCTGAGAGGAGATCCCCGCAGCTGCTTGGGTTTGTATGTTTCAACATAAAACCAGCAAGGCATGGGTTGGAGGTACAGCTCTGTGAGTACCGGCTTAGGAGGAACCACGCTCGGTCCACTCCCCAGTACCCGCCCCCGCCACAATTGTAAGATATATATATCATCTTTAAAAGGATGGAGATAGATAATAACCTGTATGTTATTACTGTGACTTTTGGCCAAGGGAACAACAGTTCAACAGTCCTTTGCTGGTCTAGAAAATGGAAAATTTTATGTGAGTATATGTGTGTTTGTGTGTGTGTGTGTGTGTGTGTGTGTGTGTGCAGGTGCACATGTATGTGTGTGTGCATGCGTGTGGACTTCAGAGGTCTACTTCCTCTAACACACCTAAGATGCCTTCCACCTTGATTTTTTGAAACAGCATCTCTTACAGGTCTGGCCTGCCACGCGTCCTCCCAGATCCACCCATCCTCTACTTCTCTGGGCCCGGGATTAAGAACACACTTAATTTTATATGGGACTTGGACATAAGGTCGCAAGTCCTTTCCTGACTGAATTACCTCCTGAGCCCCCAGTTCAAGGTCGCGATGTTAGAACTTTAAGGTCTAACCCTTTAGAAAGAAAAATGGTGTGTTGGGGGAGGGGAGGGAGACAGAGAGAGAAGACATACGGTATTAACTGAATCAGGTTTGTCACCTGGTCTCTGCGCAAGCGCGTGGAGGTACAGATTGCTAATGCAGTGCCATGCACGCCAAGGAGCAGGTGTTGGGGAAGGCAAGAATAGACTGGGTGGAGGCAGAAGAGGAAGCAGGAGGTGTAAGAGACGGGACCCTGGCTGCCTTCCCACCGCAGAGGCTGCAGACTGAGAGATCGTGATAAGGATGTGCTGAGACTCAGAAAAAAACTCCTCAGTGTGCAAAGCTGCCCACATTATTAAGAAGCTGAGGCTAAGGCTTGAGCCAGGGACAAGGGTGACAGTCAGGAAAAGAAGTGATGAGGAGCTGGCGTCTGCGCAGAATCCTTTAAGGCAGTGGTTCTCAACTTGTGGGTCGCGACTGTCGGAAAACACGTATGGTCTTAGAACTGAGACACCACTCAGTGGCAAAATTATAGTTACGAAGTGGCAACAAAAATAATTTTATGGTTGGGGGGGTCACCACAACATGAGGAACTGTCTTAAGGGGTCACAGCCTTAGGAAGGTTAAGAACCACTGTAGTAGACACAAAGGGAGTTTATCAAGCAGATGTGGGTTTTTTTTGCAAAAAAGGAATTTATCCAATAAATGTGTTGTGTTTTCCTCCTACAGAACTGCAGGTTTTTTTCCAGATCCTTTTCCAGTTTACGCTGACTTTTAAGCAACTTGAATCTACACGTCCTTAGGTCCTTAGGAAGCTACCAGAAGCCAACGTATTCAGTTAATTCCCATCAGTCTAAATAATTTCTCCTGACAGATTACTTCCGTTCTAAACCCCAAGTACTTTTTAATCCTAGGCAGGTTATTGCTGAGGATAAATGATTTCACATTTCTCATAAAGATGCCAGTCATTAAGGATATTAACACGCATTCCTTCCCCTTGGGTGGAAAAGGGCTGTCGGTTTAGCAATGCTGCCACGTCAGCCTTCCTATTGTCAAACGGAGCAAACAGTGAGAAAATCAATTTACTCTTTAGAATTAGTCAAGTGAGGAATCCTTTGACGTGAGGGGTGGGCGTGGCTTCTACAATCACATAAAAGCTCAAACTGTATGTACGCCGACAAAATGCTATGGCATTTAATGAGAGCTATTTGTTGCCGTAAGATATTCCAGACAGAATCTATCTCCGAAAAGGAAGTCCCTACCCCTAAAATAGAGGTTTGGTGAGCAACAGATGTGGCTTAAATGAGTCCTCGTTCTAATGTTGTATGTTCATATGTAAGACACACAAACTGAAAGACAAGGTTAACGGTGAAGTCAGTAGGGCGGTCTGAAGATGGCTGTTTGTTCTGTCCGACAGAATCCAAGTGAACATCTGTGTGGGTTTTTTGTTGTTGTTGTTTTTGTTTTTTGTTTTTTTAAGACAGAGACTGGCCATGTAGCCCAGGCTGGCCTTGAACTAACTATGTATAATGGGAGAGGAAAACAGAAAAACCCACATTGCTGTTGCATGTTCTTTCTCACTGGAAGGTTCTAGATTTAACTCCACGCATACATGAGTTGAAAGCAGAAAGGGAACTATTTGGGAAGAAGCAGGGGTAGCTAGCTGCAGGGGGTAAATATGAGCAAAAGAGAATGATATATGAAATGGTTACAAAGAGGCACAGTATTTCATATGCTCACTAAAATGCTTTTTAATTCATTAAGTTTAAAAATAAAAAAATAAAAAAAGAACTCACTACTTAGCCTTGCCTAGCCTAAATTTGCAATCCTCCTGCCACTGAATCCTGAGCACATCACGCCCAGATGCAGATGGGCTTTGTATAAACACCTTTCCGTGACGGGAGGATGTTGTACGTGTCGCTGATGGAGTGGTTTACATCTTTGCTTTGTAGACTTAGATACAGAGGAAAGCGTGTCAGGGCTCCTCGTAACCCTCGGAGCGATCTGTGCTCTGGCAATATCTTGCAAAGTTTCCCAGCTCACTCTCTCCACCCACAAAGGGAAGATTAGGTCGTTGCTCAAGAATGACAAGCATTTCATATTTGGAAATGACTAAATAATGAAGTGCCTGGATTCTATAGAAATACCAAGGAGAGAAGAAGATTAATTTCAAACCAAAGTCTAGTGCAAACATGACCTTTCCATTGTAAATCTCAAGAACAGGAAAGAAATTACATCGGAAGCTTTGTTTCCAAGACTGAGAATTCAGAAATATATTAATGATAGGATGTCTCAGATGCAGCGGGGCAGGGGGGGGGGCAGCGGAGAACCTGTTTATTATAATCTGCCATCTATGGAGAGGAGAAAAATTCTTTCTGCTGCATTTTCCTAAAAGAATGTAGTTCTTAGAATTAAATGCCAGGCATGGAAGGATCATCTTTTTATCCCTTGCCTGCAGGCAGGACTGTAGTTAAAGATCTCTCCAGAAAGAGAGCATGCTACTGACCCCCCAGACCTCTAGGTGAGCAAAATAAAAATTAAAAAGTGCAGATGGCAAAGCCCAAGGGTGTTGAAATTAATAAAAGTCAGTTCTGGCTGACATTATTTGAACTAAATTTCATCTCTATTTGTGAATAGCAGGATGCTTAGCAAAACTCCAAAGATGGTCTGGTCTGTTTGGCAATAGGTCTGTGTAATAAATTCCATTTAGTATTAGTATTAATGTCTGGTTATTGTTTTGTTCTCTTCACCAGGGTGGTGAAGGAGGGAGTCCCACCCTAAAGCTCTGGGGACACTGGAGCTCACAGTACTTGATGCTGAACAGAAAAGATCCACAGTATTTATTAGTCACATACTCACCGCCCAGAGAAGGAGACTCAAGGCCATAAGTAGAGTGTGCTCTGGGACTGGGAACACAGTGAACCGCAGGAGTCTGGGAGGCTGGCTTTGTTGTTGGCAGGATGGGGTGTTTGTGTCCAGCAGGAGAGGGCTTGCATGGGAAGACAGGGTTAGCTCCTTTGACAAATTCCATGGGCCAGGGGTGAGCTGAAGCCCAGGAAGTTGAGTTGGGTTGAAGACTGAATGAAGTATGGCTGGTCTGGTTGTCAGGGGACCAAGCCAGGGAGAGAGATTTTCCTACTAGTAGGGCTCAGAGTGCGAAAAAACAAAAAAATAAAAAAAATTAAAAAAAAAAAAAACAGAGGGACTTATGAGTTTGGACCTCAGAAGGGCCCAATGAGCATATTAAGGCAATATGTGAAATCCAAGGCTTTACAAGCCTAGTCATCTACACCAGTTATACCAGCTAACTGATACCTGCTTTCTCCGACCATGCCCACACTCTATGAATAATGCCTTCTCTACACCCACTGTGTCACCTGTGAGCAGCCACTTTTGATTGGCTTGATAAATATAGCTTGAATTAAGCAAGTTTGCTACCAGAAACTCCCAGAACCTAGCCATGCACTAGCTAGCCATTTAATAATATCATTCAGTACTCGTTTTGATAAGAATGAAAAAGTGCCCCAAATCATCCAAATTACATGTTAGTCCTTTTTTTTTTTTTTCATTCTAATTAGTCACAGAGTACATGCTGATCAACATTAGATTTACAGTCAGCGGGCCAAAAAGTTACACAAGCTTGCCAATGTGAAGGTCTTCCCACCTTCTATTTCTCTGGGATCATACAGTCTAGACACACAGTCACATCAGAGAGCTCAGATGTCCCTGTGATTTAGCACGTGGTGAGCTCACAGGACATGGTGGAGTAGTCTCAGGACAGGCTGTCTGTCTAAACTGAGCATCTATCTAGGCTGTCATTGATAAAAATCTTAGACAAGGCACTTTATCCCTCTCTGATCTCCAAGTTTCACATAAATTTGGTTTATTTTTAAACAGGATCTCAATCCAGGCTTACCTTGATTATACTCACTACAGAGGTCAGGACGACCTTGAACTTCTGGTCTGGTCCTTCACCTCCTGAGTGCTCTATTTATGTGGAGCCTCCTGAATGCCAGGCAGGCACTTTACCAATTGAATCACATCTCCAGCCTACTCAAGTTTCATAATTTAAATATTTTAATAAATTACATAGAAGAATTCATGTAAAATTTATAATGTATAATTTATATTAAAATTTTATATAAAATAAATTTATTAAATATCAGCATGATCTCCTGGTTGTCTGGAATCGTCTCCAGTGCCCGGACTCAAGTGATCCTTCTGCCTCTGCCTCTGCCTCTGCCTCTGCCTCTGCCTCTGCCTCTGCCTCTGCCTCTGCCTCTGCCTCTGCCTCTGCCTCTGCCTCTGCCTCTGCCTCCACAGTAGCTGGGACCACATGTAGAGACCGATGGGCCCAACCTAAATGATATGATTTTTTGAATAGCAGAACTATTCTCAAACAAAACCTATAGTTACTGTAAAACAGGTGGAATCAACATGGTTCACTCAGCACTCAGAAGGTGATACACAAAGGTCACATTAATTTGAGGCCAGTTTAAGCTACACAGTAAATTCCAGGTCCATGTTGTCTGTAGAGTGAGAGGCCCTGTTTCAAAAAACTAACCAAGGTGCTGGAGAGATGACTACGGAGTTAAAAGCATTGGCTTCCAGAAGACCTGGGTTCGATTCCTACTACCTGCATGACAGCTTAAATCATCTGTTACTCCAGTCCTAAGGGTTCTGATGTTCTTTTCTGGTCTCTGTGAGCACTGCACATATGTGGTACACAGGCCTACATGCAGGCAAAGCACTCATATATCTAAAAGTATAATGCCTGTTTAAAAGCCAAACAAACAAAAACCTAGCCACATCCTGATCAAAGTGGTGCCTCTTCTAATCTGAAACATGGATCCTTAGCTGACCTGGCTTTACTTTGCAGGTGTCACCTCAAATATGGTCAAGCACCTGAAGCACTAGCCTGGAAGTTTTAGACTTTTTGAACCCCGGTTTGATAACTAGAAGATGCCATACCTTCTAAGTAAGGTTCCTTCCATATTTTGGCAGAATAGAGCCTATGAAGTCATACTGATTAGGTTCAAATTCAGGCTGGGACACACTCTTAACAGTATAATTAGTATTATGGGTTGGATCTACAATACCACCCACAGGCTTCTAGGCTAACAGCTTGATTGGGAGGTGCTGAAACCTTCCATTATGGGACCTAGTGAAGAAAGTTGGGTCACTGGGGTCATGAAGTTGACGTTTGAACCCTAGGAACTTTCTCCATTGCTCTTTTTTTGCCTTTGGGTATGATGCTTTTTTTCCACCATGCCATGGTGTTCTGGCCCAACCAACAGACCCAGCCCAGCATGGGCAGAAATATATGAAACCATAATCCATAATGAGTCTCGCCTCCTTAAAAGTAGCTTCTCTCGGGGTTGTGTGATACAGATGGAAAATAAACCAGACTTGGTTTTCCCATTGGCAAAATAAAGATTAAAATGATTGTATGTCAGGATATTGGTAGGTTAAGAATTCTCATTAGGGGGCTGGGGGATAGCCCAGTAATTAAGAGCACTCTCTCACAGAACCTGGATTCTATCCCCAGCACCCACATGCTGTCTCACAACAATCAGTAACTCCAGTCCCAGAGGATCCAATGCCCTCTTCAGCCTTCCGAGAGCCCTCACACATATGGTGCACAGACATGCATGCAGGCAAAATACCCGTATGTACAAAATGACCAAATGATAATAAGAACATTAAGGATGCTTATTTATTATGGCTGTGACTGTTGCCACCAGTGAGGTCTTGGGTCCCCAGCCTCTAATGCAAACAAGAACGAACACACACACACACACACACACACACACACACACACACGCACGAGCACATCTAGCCCTGGGGCCTTAAACCCAAACGCTCAAGTTGAGGCTGAAATTCTTTAGAACCTGAGTCAGTTTTGATTGTTCCAAATTAGAGGAGGCGGGAAAATTCTTCTAATTCACTGAACATTCTGTAAGCACTGGAGAGCGCGTGCTGTGTAGAAACAGCTCGAGTCTCTTCAATAACAGGATGGAGGTCCCAGCCACCAGACGTGGAATTTAAAGCATGTTAGTTTGGTCAAAGAATCACAGAGGAAATGTCACCAAGAATTCTGTGACAAGAAGCCTCAAGAAGGTTGTGTCCACCCCACGTCATAAACTGGAGAGCTGTTTCTGATGGCCACACGGTTTCCAGAAAGTGCAGCCTCAAGTCTCAGTACTGAAAACTCCAATTTTGAGGGATTATATAAAACAAGTTGTACTTTATTTCTACTTTATTACACTGATTAGTCATATATGAGTTGGGGGGGAGGGGATTGCAGAGGTCAGAGGGCAGCTTGTTGGAGTCATTTCTCTCCTTCCCCAGTGTGGGTTCCAGGGACTGAACTCAGGTTGCCAGGTTTAGCAGCAAGTGCCTTTACCAACTGAGTCATGTCACTGGCCCATAAACTGTACTTCATCTGACAACTTCTGTGGGTAGTAGAGGCTTCACAGACTAGGTAGCAGTCCTGCTTCTCTGCAGACTTCTGTCCTGAAGAAAGGCCTCTCATTGAGTTGTTCTTGGCAATGTTCTATAAAAGCCGTGCCTCTGTGAGGATGGGATCCAAGGTCTCAAGCACGCTAGGCAAGGGTTCTGCCCAGCACTGAGCCATGTCAATCATTCCGACCAGTGTTGGGTACCACAAACCCTCATGAATCTATCACACATCCCCAACAGCCAACTTCTCCATTCCTGGGGAGTCTCTTGCCTAGCTCAGAAGATACAGGTGACATGCAGTCAGCTATAAAATAATCCAGTGCCAGCCAGGCTTGGTGGCTCGCAGCTTTAATCCTAGCACTGGAGAGGCAGAGGCAAAGGAAGGCCAATCTCTTTGAGTTGAGGGCATCTAGGGCTACACAGTGAGACCCGATCTCAAACTAATTCAGTGAACTCACCAAGCTACTGCTTTTTTCGGGGCTCGGAATCTTACCACCAGCATGCAACAACACAGATTCCCAAACCTGTGAAGGTTTGGGAAAAACAGCGAGGAATGATAACAAAAACCAGTTCCATCAGTAAGACAAGAGAGAAATCGGGGTGAGCTTTCGCGGGGGACCAGAGGTTTGAACTGAAGAGCTGGGCTGTGGGTGTGAGTGCTTCATATTCTAACATTCTGCCTATAGGTGACTTCTGGCGACACTGGAAGTGAGAAATTAGTGTACAGACAAAAACTGTGGGCCTTGAATGCCAGGACAGGAGTCTTCACACCAGGAGGAGTGCCAAGGTCAGGGCTACATAGTCATCATCATCATCATCAAAAGAAAATATGGTAGCAAGCTAAGAGAAGGGGACCAGGGACCTGGCAGGGAGCTTTTCCAGATGACCCTGGCTGGGTGGTTTAGTCTCACAGAGTAAGGAGCAGAGACCTAGACAGGTTTCAAACAGAGGACTCCACAGAGCACAGGAGAGTCCCTGCAAGCCACCATCAGGAAAAGGAGAACCCAGGAATAAGGAGAAGAGAACACCGGGTCCCGGTCTGAGAACCATCCGTGTTTACTAAGTACTTGGCCTCTGGAACGCCTGGCTTTCCAAAGCCCACATCTTCCTCATCCGTTCCATCCTGCCACAGGCAGCTACTGTACTGGGTGCTCCCGGTGCCAGAACCGCACGCCTGGAAACCCTGACTCCCTTCCCGCGCCCTCCCCTCCCAGCCGGCCAGCTGCAGCGCAGTTTGTTTGCCCGAGGTTTGCACACTCGTATTGGGTTGCCTTTTTTTTTTTCCAGTCAGTTCAGCAGTGTCCCGAAATTCACCCCCAGTGGAACTTCTGCCTCCGCTCCTCCTCTTCTTGGAACTGCCCTTTGTTTGTCTGGCAGAGCTGGGTCTACGGGGGTGTGCGACGATGATAATACGCGGGGCTTATATAACTGCGTCTTGCTAGCACTTTGCAGACAGTCCCTAATGAATCTTGGAGCTGGTGTCAGGCAGGGCAGCTTTATCTGCAAGTTGGAAATCCGAGGCCCAGAGGCCAGGAGGGAGGGCGGTGAGGATCAGAGGCCAGGCCTCCCTGGCTCCTGGAGCCCCTCAGAGGTCAGGGCGATAAGAAACAATGAGTCTCCCACTCTGGAGGAGGAAGGAAGTCCTGCTGCCACCTAATCTTCGCTCCTCTGCCTCCTTCTTGCTCCCAGAGCCTTTTCTCTAGAGAGAAGACTTTCAAGGCTGCTTTTGTAAGTATGATGATCTACTTTTCCATTAGGAAGAAGACAGACCTTCCCCCTCCCTGCCTCTTATGCAGTTCGCGTTTTTTTGTGATCTTACTCCTGCTTAAGATCAAAGTCTCCACCCTCTCAGTTTAGTCTCTCCTAAGGATAGTAGGAGGGAAAAGAGGTTACACCTGATAATTCATTTGGCAAAATAACACCCAAAGGAGAGGCTTAGACTGACCTGTGTCTGGGGCACTCTAGTCTAGCCTGCTCCGGCTGCATGTACGCCTGCACACAGCCCTTGTAGGAAGGAGCCTGGTTATTCGCTTGGCTTGTTAGGCAATGCCGAGGTTGTAACTGTTTTGATCTAAAGTTTCTCTGCCTCTACTCCTCACAGTGTCAGGTAAATATAATCGCTGAACGTTTCTTTTCACATTATTAAATAAATGCCAACTATCACAGGCGCCTTGAAACACGCACCACTTCTGTTAACTGTAACAAACACGGTGACTTCAGTAGGCACATTCATTTTTATTAATTGGGCACGTTTGTTTTTATTGTTTTCACTGCAAGACCAAAGGGTTTGATGGTAAAGGAACATGGACAACAGCTTCTTAAGCATTGGCAAAGCCCAAAGCCAGGTTGTTAAACTTGGTTTCTGTAAAGAATGCTGCTCTCATGAATGCAGCTCAGGGTTAGGGTTTGTGGCTTTTACAGGTCACCTCTCTATAGCTCTGTAGAGCAGCAGGATGGAAGAAAGTGCAAGTTCTGAACAGGTAGAACTATGATTATTAATTGACTAAGCCAAGGCGATACAGTTCTTTTGGACGTAATCTTAAAATTTGTATTTATTAAAGCGTGACTGTAACTCCTCATACCACGAGAAATGAAAAATTATTATTGCTCAGTACTGTTTCAGGAATGAAAACTAAGAAATATCCAAGAATGGCTAAGATTGACTGTTTTAAGTATTGTGATTAATCCAATGAGCTGTTGCTACTTTACTCAGACATGCCCTGTATGACAAAGGAGTGTGTGTGTGTGCGTGTGACCGCACATCTGCTGTATCTACCTAACTCTCTGTTTTACATAATAGTACAATATGCAAAGTGGAACAAATGGAGAAATTGCTTATCAAGTTTCACATTGTGATATTCTCTTTTCTTATTTATTTAATGAACATTGGGAACATAATAGAATTACACAAAGTACCTAGCACGGAGGTAATATAGGTAAAGTACCTAGCACAGGAAGTAATATATGTAAAGTACTTAGCACAGGAAATAGTAAAGGTAAAGTACCTAGCATAGGAAGTAATATAGGTAAAGTACCTAGCATAGGAAGTAATATAGGTAAAGTATCTCAGACAGGAAGTGACATAGATAAAGCATATAGCTAGCACACAGTCTGAACATGGCACTGTTTCAGTCCATTTTGGAGCTTTCCCATTTAGTCTTGTTCTTATCTTTTTTTAAGATGTATTTTTTATTTATATGTGTGCCTGCCATGGGTTCCTGGGTGCCCTTGCAGGCCAGAAGAGCCATTGGGTCCCCTGGAGCTAGAGTTAGAGGTGATGAGTCACCTGATGAGGGTGCTGGGATTTGAACTTGGGTCCTTTGGAAGACGAGTAAGTGCTCCTAACTGCTGAGCCATCTCTCTAGCCTCTGCTTTCCTCTTTTACTGCACTAGTTAGCATCTGCTATGAGTAGATGGCACGCTGTGTTAAGCAACAGCAATACACAAATGGGTAAAATGTCTTGTCTTGGAAGAGACAAACCAAAACGAAAGATAATTCTATAGCAATTATCTTTCACACCTGTGAAAGAAGTATGCTCAGGATTGAGAGACAGTACCCAACTCAGAGTGGTACTTCTGCCTCAGAAAGTCAGGAGCGTCTCACAAGTTGATGGCGATGGGGTGGGTTTAAAGAATAAGCATCAGATGGGCAAGAAACTTCCGGGAGAGAAGAGTACTGCCATGTAACTGCCAGTAACAGATGAGGAAGTATAGGAAAGTCTAGGCAAAGGAACTGAGTATTGAATCCAACAGAGTTATTTCAGTACAATGATGCGCCCTGTTAATTCTAGTGAAATACACAACTGCAGACCAGCTTCTGAGCCACAGTTTATAGGGCCATTGAGATGAGGAATGTTAATTTATGACATTACTAAGACGTTGTTCTATGCATGGTGTTGCTTCTTTGGGCTGCTGTGTTTGTAGCAAACCCTGGTCAGTGAGGGAAGCATCTGTAGCCAGAGCTCCCTACCTCTCCACCTTAACCATTTTCAGATCGCTCTGCACTCAAAGGAGAGACAAAGGAATTTGGGTAAAGCTGAGAAATGAAAAGCAGGTGTGATTTATATTTTAGAAATATTCTTGCTTATTTGTATTTGCAGCCAGGGAATGAAGTTCGGGGCCTTCTAAATGCTAGGCAAGGTCCCAACCCCAGAGCTACCCTGCAAGCCCTAGAAAGATTGTATATAGGTCTCCCAGTGACCTATGAAATATGGGTTGTGCAGAGGCCGGTGAGTAGCAGTCTACCAACTTCGAGAACAGTGAAAAAACTATCGAGGCCACATGAGAAATGCCGAGGCCTGAGCAGCGAAGGCGGACAAGACTTAGAGTCCAGACACGTTTAGAAGGTAGAACATTCCTGGCCTGGCCCTGGATGACAGGAAGCTTGTGTAGTAGTTTCAGATGTAGGCAACTGAGTAGCTAGCTATAGGAAGACTCGACGGAACAAAAGAAGGTACCAGCAGGGAAGAAACTGAGGTAACATTGGCAATACTGTTAATAAGGGATGGTACCACTGAGAAAAAATAAAGGGGTGCGTGCGTGCGTGCGTGCGTGCGTGCGTAGGCCAGAGGGCAACCTTGGCTGTTCTTCCTCTCCAGAGCCTCTACACCCATATTGTTTTGCTTTGTTTCTGAGCAAGGTCTCTAACTGGGACCTGGGACGCACCAGTTATGGGGCTGGTCAATCAGATCCAGGGATCCTTCTTACACGGGAAACACGGGCTCACACCACCACCACCATGCTTGACTTCTTAATATGGGACCTGGGCACAAGATCGCAGGATCTCATACCTGCTCTCTTTGTTTACTGAGCTGTCTCCCCTGCTCAATCTCCACTTTAGTCTTGGGTCCCTGCTGTCTGTGGATTGTGTATTTCTTAACTTCACAAGAGGAAGGCAATGTCTAGGTGAGGTTAGCACGCCCTTAAAGAGACGAAAGTTTGCTTGCACCAAGCCACCAGCAGTTTGCAGAGTGGAATGCTTTCTGAGGCATCATACTCAAAAAGCAGCTGGATTTGCCCATCAAATAGAAGGCTTTTCCTTATGCAGTTTTCCCTTCACTTAGGTAGGGGCCCCACCCCTAGGCCAAAGCAAAGCTTGTATTTCCTACCGGGCCTAGAAGAGGTGTCCAACTATTTCTCCTCTTAAATATCCCAGCAAGTTCTTGTCATTCTCCAGTATAGAGAGGGAATATAGAGGAGGGGTTGGTGACATTTATAATTCATTTTTTTAAAGACTTATTGTTTTAAGTACATGTATCTGTGTGTGTGCACGTGTGGAGAAATGCAGATGACGGGCTCTCAGAGGCCAGAGTTCTTGCATGTCCCGGAGTCGATTTACAGCTGGTTGTGATGCAGGAGATGAGAAGGGAACTCCAGTCTTCTGCAATAGCAATGAGGATCTAACCACTAAGCCAGCCTTCCAGCACTGGCATTTGGAATACATTTTAACATTTTGGACAAACAGAAAAACCTGCTCCACAGACAGGAAGCTGCAACTTTTTCCATCTCGGGGGTCTGATTACTTGATAACCTTGGGTTTCTCAAACTCTTTCACCCTTTTCTAAGCTCGGCGCTTAATCTTCTATGGCAAAGCCTCTCAGATTTCTCGGATTTCTGAGCGCTTACCCCACCTGAACACGGCAGAGTAAATGCCATTGATTACGCAAGAGACGAAGCCGCAGACATTGTGGCTCGGTGTGTAAACTTGTATAATATTTCTGCTCAGTAGGTGAACTGGATTGAAGCACAGATTTAAGAAGTGATTTCTACCTCTAACATAGATTTTTAAAAATCATTTCTTAGATAACATCTGATTATAATCTAAATTCCACTAGTCTTCTGATGGTGCGTTCCCACCCACCCACCCACTCCCAATTACTAAAACTTTGGAAATTATCTTTGAGTTTTGGGGAAAATGGGGGTGAGGAGGGACTGGGACCCAAACTTTACAAATGCTTAGCAAGTGTTCTGCCATGAAGTTATATCTCAAGCACAGTGTCCCTGTTTTCACCAAAATGACCTGTCATTGGTGATGGGAGAGAAGATTCCAGGGCTCTGTGGCTATGGAAGAGCATTGGCCTAGCGTGAGTGAGGCTAGTCTTTTGATCTCTGTACGGCTATGTCATATCATATTCATGTAAACATACAGAGAGAGAGAGAGAGACAGTGAGAGAGAGAGGGAGAGAGAGAAATCTAATTAAAAATTAAATAAAAAACAAGCATGAGGCAGATGTGATACACATCTGTAATTCCAGTACTTGGGAGGTTTTGGAAAGAGGGTTGTGGACTCCAAGCCAGCCTGGGCGGAACTACTCTCCTGAGCCAATGGAGCCAAGGCAGGATGCACTTCAGCAGAGAGACTGAAGCCACTAATGGGTGTGAATGACAAGAGACACTGCCTAACTGTACACGCGTTTCCGAGTGTGTCTGTGCAGCGAAGGAAAACACCCCAGGTCACAGCTTAAAAACTCTGTGACCACCGCAGTATTTCACTACCCACAAACAGTATACAGGACAACCAGGGCTGCATAGTATGGTTCTACCTTTAAAAAAAAAATGAATGAATGAAAACAATAAGAAAATACAAAACTCAAAAACAAGAACAAAATGCTTCTGGCATATATACCAGCACACCTAGGTAGAAGTCTCTCTCCACTTATGTAACTATACAGTTATTCCCTAGGTATCTATTGTTGGTGTTTGGTTCTGGGACACATACACACACACACACACACACACACACACACACACACACGCACACACTATGAATATCAGTCTGAATTCTGAGGTCTCTCATATAAACCAGTATGTGAAGTGTTAACATATAATGCATGCATATGTTCTGTACATCTTAAATTACTTCTAGTTTGATTATAACACAAATCCAAAGTAGACTCTACACAGATAGCTGTTATATCTATCTAATCTAATCTAATTTATCTAATAATCAAATACCTAATTATCTAGGGAATAAATGACAATGGAGACAGTCTGTGTATGCTATGTATACAGGAAACTTATTTTTCAAAATTTTTTATTCCTTGGTTGGTTGAATCTGAGGGTACAGAATCTACAGATACAGTGAGCCAATTTACTGCCTATAAATGTCACTGAAATTTAAAATAACTGTAATTAAATATGAATGGCTATAAACCAACAATCTAACCAACAATATTCATTCTACTTGCCAGACGGTGTTGATTTGATGACTTTTGGAATAAATTTGTTTTTATCAGGAATTCATTTACAAAATTTCAAAAAAGATTAACTTTAATATTTATTTGATGTGTATGAGTGTTTTGCCTGCATCTGTATGTGTACACCATTGGAGCCCACAAAAGTCAAAAAAGGGTATCAGAACCCCTGGGATTGAAGTTGCAAATGGCTGCGAGCTGCCACATGAATTTAACCCCAAGTACTCTCAAAAAGCAGTCCTCTTAACCTCTCAGCCATTTCTCCAGACCCCAAAAAATATTTTAGGAAATTTCTATTGTGTACTTAGTGCTATGTCTAGTGACAGTAACAGTTACAAACTGGCGCATCTGAACAAAGATCCGTGCCATATATTTCCTAGTGTAGAGATCATGGTACTGAGAACTGTGACAGTTAGGGTAACCTATCGTCTTTCTCGGTTCTACAAATAGTCCTACCTACAGTGTAAGGGCAGGTGTTTGACTCTGGGTGCACACGTAGCTGGCATGACTTCAAGCTGTCTTATTTTTTTTCCAACTGCCTGTAACACATTGCTAAGTTGTTACTTTAGGCATAAGAAATCAAAGTATGTATCGGTACGGTTTTAGGAAAACCCTTGCATACGTTCCTGCTCGCTAGGAACAAAGGTGTATGCATAAATAAGTGTGGAGAAATGAGTCCACTTTGCAACCTAGAATTCACTGTTCAAATCGACCCAGGTAAATAATGTTCTGCGGGGGAACTCTTCATAGTTTTTCAAGACGATGTTCTCGTGCAATCATCACACCAGACCCATGGAGTACCCACACTTTTAAGCCCTCTTTATACTTTTAAAAGAGTATACGGAGATGGAGGCTAAGTAACTGAATCATGGTCATATATCCGGTGAGTGCAGTCACCTGGAATTCCACCGTCGGTCTGGAGCAGTGTCAAGAAACATGTTGTGCTATCTTGTTGTGAGGTTATATAGACCTGACCACAGCCAGGTCATCCTAAATCTCAGTCAAATGCAGTATGCTTTTATTAGTTAAGCTGGAGACTGAGCCTAGGTCCTTACGCTGCACACACACTCTTCCACTGAGCCATGTTCCCAGTCCCTCACCTGTAACTTTCTCCTTCAGAAGCTTGCAAGGTACATGCAGAGTTATAGGTGTAAGCTTTTCTGTGCTCCTCAGCTGTGTGTGTGTATATATATATGTGCATTATATATAATATATGCATCATATGTTATATATAGTGCTTATTATCATCTATGTGAAAGTTCTAGAACTCACCAAGCCCCAGGACGAGAAGCAGAAGGAGTCATCTAAGGCCTAATGCATGGGGCTTGCCAGAATCAGAGGGTGGCAAGAGGACTCCAGATACTGTCTACAGGTGAACAGACATGATGAAGGGAGGGCAAAGAGAAGCAACTGACACAGCAACATGCCGGCACCAGAGGCCCGACCGCAGGAGCCTCAGCATAGATGGGATGCTTACTGCACTCAGGGTGGAGCCTGGATCTGCCCACATTTAACCTGAACCCTCAACACCAGTCCAGAACAAGATATCACAGGTCTGTGGAGGCAAACGATCTGTACGCCTGGCCTCCCGGGTCCCCCTCACCAGTAGAGAGATAAGAAAGCTTCAAGTTTTGTGTAAAATGTCTGTTAAATACTGTTGTTTTCCTGAGAAAGAAAAAGACTTTAAAGACACAGGAAATAATGAATTGTTCAGTGCAGTGCCATTTTCCCACTCTATCCCATTATGACCTTGCCTAGCTTACACACTGAATACACATTTACACAGACCGTGTACATGTTAAAACACGATATGATATTATGTTTCATGACACAAGGCATTGAAATGCGTGTCGCTTCTTATGTGAAGTGTCTGCATTTACTTTGGACACATTTTCACCTGTCATAAATGCAAAGCGGAAACAACGTGAACCTCTTGTAAAGGCTCATTTCGCTACTCATCAAATAACAGCTTTGGAAAGATTCTATGATTCAGTGCATTTTCCTTTAAAATAGATCCCACAACCTGAAATTAGACGTCACTCAACCTTTAAACATGGAACACACTGTAAATCTTTAAAAGGGGACTCTCCTTTATTGGATCTATGAAATCCAAGCGAAGAAGAATATGAAATGGTACTGATGGAAAGCTATTCCCCTGAAAAAAAAAAAAAAAAAAAGGGAAAATGGAAAGTTCCAGAAATGGGCTGAATTACCCAGTACGTTTCAAAGAATTAATGTGTGGTCATCAGAAGGTGATTCCTAATGATACTCTTCTTTTGAGACAGTGAAAGGGTGACATCCAGAGATGAGAGGAATTGCTGACAAAATGTAACTGATAACACCTTTGTTCTTCATCACAGGGATTGAGGGCCAGCCACCATCAGCAGGAGGAGGTGAATTTGGCAAATGACATGAAGGTTCTTCAAGGAGAACCATCGCAAGGAAGCTTCAAAGGTACTCATCAAAGCTTTCTCTCTTAACTAATTGAACAAGGGGCCAGCTAAGCACCACGTGTCACTTAGAGTGGATGGGAACGTGTAAGAGCTAACAGAAACCAGAGCCCATGGTCCTGCCCCTGCTATGTTAGTCTCCATCTTGGTGGAGAGAGCTAAAAGAGGCCTTGAATGCGCCAGAACTATGTCACGATATCAGTCTTCAGGAATGCCACAAGTACCACACAATAGACAGGACTCTAAAGAGTCACATCACTTAACATGATACACTGCTCAAAAACTAGGTAGAGTTCTGCCTCCCAAGAGACGTGAAATGAATGGCAGGCCAGCCTCTCGGTCATGCTAGGGTACTACAATGTCAGAATTATGCAGATGTGGCCCATTTGTTCACAGCTTGTCTTCACACTTTCTTGTCAAGAGGGTAAGTGTTAGCACCTAGAATGTTGTGAGAGTGTATAGAACTGTGTAGACTCACCATGACAACTAGACATCGGTCCCAAGAACACACCCAGGAGTTGGATTCACAGAAGTCTACCGACCCTCCAGTGAGTTGTTCCTCAAATGTTCAAGTCAGCCTCAACTCAAGCTTATGCAATAGACGCTGTTGAGTTCTTTTGGTCTCAGATTTCTTTAGCATCCTTCCCCCGTTGTTTGGTCCTCCTTAGAAGGTTTGTGTTGGCTCAGGTTGTCTTGGAAACAGTCTTCCAAACACCAGAAAGTTAATGAACCTCACTCAGGAAAATAAAACAAACAAAATCTTCTCTTCTGCTTTGCCTGGGTTTCAGGGCTGCCATCCGAAGGGTGTTTTAATCAATTTCCCATGCATGACAGGAGAAGATGGGAATGGTAGAAGTGTCTGAGCACCAGGATGACTTGAGTGTCTCAGAATACAACCCTAGGCACTCGCAAGCTGCTTTTCTCTGTCTGGGAGCTTTGTCTGCAGATGGGCTGGGACATCACTATGGCAGGCAGGTAGCTCCACTTGTCATCTGGAAGTAGAATCACAGGAGGGTACACGTTGAAATGGAACTTTTCTTATGTCAAAGCTGGGGACAGCTGGGCAAGGTGACACACGCCTGCAATCCCAGTATTCAAAAGATGGGAATTGAGAGTACACGGCCAACCTTGGCTACACAGAAACCCCCTCCATACAAACAGGAGAAGAAAACATTCCTGAACAGAAAAACAAGATACATGCTTAAGAGAAAGTTCTAGAAATACAATCATAATCTCTCTAGACTTCCCAACTTCTCCGATTGGTTTACCAAACATTGCTTTGTGAAGCTCAAGGCCGGGGTGGTCTGCATTTCTCTGGAACCAAGGTTGGCCTCAAATATGATTCATTGAAAATTAACTACGTAAGAGATGGAAAGCCTCGACATTACCCATTGCTTTCCCAAGGGACCACTGGAGCCCAGCCATCCCATAGCATGCTGTGAAACGGCCACTATTCTGGAATTCGATTGCGTTTTTTATCTAACCAATAGCTTTTTATTTCACACTTTTCCTCTTTTGAATGGGAAGTCCCCCCCTTTTCAGTTTTCAGCATATTCTTTTTATGAGGAAATAGATTGTTTTCTTTATTACTAGATCAGTCCTTAGTGAGCAACTTTAACAAGCAGGACACTTATTTCTTAACAACCTGCGGGCTCCCTGTAGAGCTGGTTCCAATCTCCCTTTGCATCTTTGGACTGGGAGATTCAAATTTCAGGTCTGACTGGCCGCTCTCCTTCAACCACATCTGCATTCCCATACCCTCGATCTTCCTGTCCAGAGAACTTGATAGAAAGAAATGGGTCCTTTTAGAATGGATCTGGACAGTTGGGACCATTTTGCTTACTAATGTGGCCTCAGACTGTGGTCTGTGCCATTTTCTCTGTTCTTTCCATCAGTGGATAGTGTTTGGGTGTTTTGTTGTTGTTCTTGTTTGTCTGCTTTTTGCTTAATAGTCCTCAGTGTTAAGAGCTCCTTGTCGAGAATAGAGATCTGTCTCAGCTTCTAAAAGTGCTGGCTTCTGAAGCCTGACACCTGAGTTTGATCCCCAGAAACCATACAAGTGTGAAAGGAAAGAGGTCACTCTACAAAGTTGTCCTCAGACCTGAATCATGTTCATGCCCCTCATACTAACAAGGTTAAAATACACGCGCGCGCGCACACACACACACACCACTTGGACTGGGGACATAGCTCTGTGCTAGAACACATGTTTAGCATGAACAGGGACCCAGTTCAGTCTCCAGGATCACTAAATACATAAATAAATATGCTTCCCTAGTGTTAGACGTTGGCATTACCTCCGAAATACATAAACGACTGAACCAGGAGATACTGTAGGCAATCCTCACGTGCCTTCTGACTTGATGTATTAGTTACTTTGCTTCTCATGTGGTAGGTGTTCAAACAACCTAAGAGAGAGCCAGTTATCTTGGCTCACTGTTTCAGAGCTATCATGGCAGGGCATAGTGGCTACAGCGGCTTTGTCTGTGGGGCTTAGAGCTCACAGAATAATATCTTGTTCCCATCTTGGCAGTTCAGGAAGAGTATTTGGGTGACACCAGAAGCAGATATCCCCTTCAAGAGCCTGCCCTTAGTGGCTTATGTCAACTGCTAAACCCTTATCTTAAGCACCCTACCACTCTCCCAGACAGTGTCAGCAGCTGAGGACCCACTGTCCAAACACACGGGCCTGTGAGGGACATCTCACATTTAAAGCATCGCAGTTGGATTGTTAGGAGATTTGACTTAAAAACACTGATTTAGTTTTATTTTATGTATATGAGTATTTTGCCTGCATGTCAGGTGCCCATCAAGGCCAGGTGCTGTGTCCCCTGAAACTAGGGTTGCAGAAAGTTGTTAGTTACACCATGTGTGTGTTGAGAATCTAATCCAGGTCCTCTGTAAGAGCAGAAAGTGCTCCTAAGTCCTGAGCCATCTTGAAAATGTTTGAAAACTTGTTAATTATTTGTGTGCATGAAAGGGGGTGGGGGGAGAGAGACAGAAAGAAAGACATGGAGAGAAAGGGAGAGAGAGAGAACTTTTTTGGGTACCACATGAGAGCACGGGGGCCAGAAGCTATAGACTCCCTTGGAACTGGAGTTACAGACAGTTTTGAGCTGCTATATAGGTGCCGAGAACCAAAGATAGGTCTGCTCAAAGAGCAGTAAGCTCTGACCACTGAGCCGTTTCTCCAGTCCCTCAGGATAGAAATTTTTATCCTCACAGGCATGCCTGACATAGCTCTGGGCTTGTGATACTTTATTATGTACAATACTTAAAGTCAAGTATAACATTAATTTAAATTTGAACGTCGTTAAAATTGCTTATCACCTTTAATATTAAACCACATCTTTTCAAAGAGCCTGTATTTGACACAAACCCTAAACACTGTTAAAATTAGTCATCTTGGTATCCAATAAGCATTTAATACTTTTCCAAATTTGTGCCGATGTATACCATAGACTCTTGTTTTATGAAGACTCTTTCTCTGAGCATTTCTCATTAAAGAAGGCAGCAGGATGCTAATATTATTTAAAAGTACGCATTAATTGTGAGACAGCATAATAGCTGCCTACCATGAAATTTTAAAACGCATTAAAAGGAAACAAGAAATTACACACAGCTCCAGTGCATCAGCCTCTTCTGTGTGAACACACATTTGGTATAATAATAGAAAATCGCAGCTGTAAGGGTGGCTTTTCGTTTTATCTATTTGTTTTTACTTGTTACCATGCGGGGGATTAAATCCTGCCCAGGCTCTCTTAAAAAACAGCAATTCTCCATGGTAATGTTTAGTATCTCACAGAACTGCATACATCGAAGACAATTTTATTCTGATTGTCCTTCTCTCGGTAACAGACAGCTTACAGTCTGTGTATTGCCTTCTTAGTTCACCTTGACTTGTGCATAGTGCTCTCTTACATGGCTGGGGCAGATAAGTTGCTTTTGCTTTTTCCCTACAACACACAACATTCCAGGAGCCCGGTGGGTAGGGAGTCTATGTGGCTGTTTTCCAACGCTGCTCGTTACACATCCTCTGCACTGTCCTTTTACCCTTTGAGGCAAAAAGACTTTGACATATGTCTTCGATAACAATCTAAGAGATGAACGAGGGTGAGTAAGGAAAAGTCACACATATTTGTATACGTATGTGTACATAGTTAAGCAGGTCCCTTTAGACAGCAAACCCAGGGAGCTTGTGGGTTTTATTGGATTTTGTTTGTGGTACTGAGGATGCAACCATCTGAAGGTAGATCTCTCTACTTTGAACTCCACTTGCTCCTGGTCTGTTTGTGTTCAAAGAAGATAGCAGATACCAAAGCAATGAGAAACACAAGCCATCGGGTTGTGCCATCTCTAGCTGGTACGCTTCTATTCTCATTTGGCCAAGACCTGTCCCAGCATTAAACAAGGCTACTCCTCAACATCCCTGGCTACTGATAGAATGGTGCTTTGTTTTACACAAGGAGGAAGCCAACGACAAGGACATTGCCTGATCAAGGAAAGCCTCTCGGCTCTTGTCATTACGATACATTCAGATGGGAAGTTAACAGGAAGATAGCCATTTTCCTGTTGAGAGAATGTAGTCCAATTATGTTGAGGGCTGAGGCTATGAGACACTGGCAAGTGACCACCAAGAGAAACAGAAGGGGATGATGTCATTCTTTGCCAGGACAATCACTGAAATGAAATCAGGTCACATAACAATAGTCTTGTTCTCTGCTTGGAGCCAGAGTTGTTAGAACACATTCCTGTATTATGGTATTTCTCAGAAAGAATCTCCAAGCCGCTACTCACGTGATCCTGTTCCCCCCTGAACCCCAAAGGCACACAAGAAAAGCAGGATCCAAATGACCCACACTGAAGTCTGACCACTTGTTTAAGACCACTGTGTCACAATTCAGTATTTTTAAAGTACCCTGATTCTTACAACACATTTCCTTGTACAGAAACAACACAGTCACACAGTTTGGTACCGGGTCAGATGTTTTTAATCAGTGTTCCTTCTTGTAGAAGAATTCTGACTGGCATTCTCAAGTCAAGAGGGAAAGTGTTCCTCTGTACACAGATTCAGGAAGTCACTTTCTGAAAGGAAGTGCAACTGTGTGTTGCGTTAGAGCATTTTGGGGGTGTTGGGGGCTTGATTGATTCTGCTTACGGAAGAGCCGTTTGATCTGTGTTGGTTGATCCCGTGTCCCTAGTTCCTGAGACAAATGCACTCAATTTTATATTTCTTCTCTCAGGAATATCCTAAGTTGACCTCATTTCTCTGCTTAAATTTCACAAGAGTACATGATAATTACAAGTGAAGGGTAGACTTTCGAAGAAGCCATCCCCAGAATAATTAGGCAGAAAGGTCAAGTCTGTTGTCACTGAATTAATAGAGCTTCAAAGAAATTAGCCACTGGCCAAGGGTTTGTTTTGTTTTTTTTTTTTCCTACATGGTTTTAATAGTAAAATTGAAACACTGTGTGCAGGCTCTTTACAGAAGCAGCTGTAGCTTGGAGGCTTGTAGAAAATGTTCATCTTTGGTAAACCAGTGTTCTTCAAGGGCATGCATGTATTCAGAGTTCTTGTCTTTCTCATACTATGTGAAAACCTGAAAGAAAGAGAATGCCATGGGAATTCATATTCATTGTGTGATTTTGTTTATGAATCGCTAGGGAGTCTTACCTTGTTCCTTAAGATATTGACATTGTGATATGTATACAACCTATGTGTCTGAAAGCCCCTTTGGCTACTGCTACCAAAATGCAAAGAGGAGAATCTAGACAGAGTCCTGCAGGGTTACAACAGTCAGTGTTACTCTAGGGTAAACAATGATTTGGGAACGAAAGGTAGATTGGCTAAAGGATGTCCGAGAAAGGACAATTACTTTTTTAAAAGATTAATTTTATTTTTATTTATGTGCATGTGTGTGTATGATCAGGTGCCCAGGGAGGCCAAGAAGGGGAATTAGATTCCTTGGAGCTAGTGTTACAGGTGATAGTGAGCCTTCAGATGCTGGGAACCAAACTCAGTTCCTCTGCAAGAGCAGCAAATGCTCCTAATTGCTGAACCATCTCTCCAATCCCTGGGTAATTATTTTACATTTTAAAGTAAATAAATATTTCTGAACAAACCGTCAGCACTATCATTAGCTCCCACATTTCCATTTCTCATTTCTTTCCTATTTGTTTTTGAATAACATCTAAGTCCCTTGTGTTGTGTCAGCACACAGCAGCCTTTCAAATGCACATGGCTCCGTAAGCAAATCAATTTACAAAACAAGTGACTTAGTCCCCGTGTCTTATCATGAGGTTCACAATAAAATTAATTTTAAAAGCTGTAAGCTTTTACAATTTCTATCAATAAGGGAGTTAAATGAGTTGATGGATTTTTGTATGTTAAGAGAGAGAGAAAGGAAAGAAAAAAGCCTAAATGCCCCCAGGCATTTAATTAATTAATCCGCCCACATCCTACAATTCCTAGGCACCTAGTGAAAGAAAAGGGCGGAACATGCACAACAGGCAGTGGGTCTCAGGGAAGAGGTTTATTGGGGGTGGGGTGAGACACAAAGTGTTCACTTCCCCCCAGTGGAGGAAAGAAGAAAAAGAGAGAGGGGAGGGGAGAGAGGGAGAGAGACAACAGAGGAAGAGGGGCAGAGAGAAAGAGAGAGAGAGAGAGAGAGAGAGGGGACCAGAGAGAGGGGTCCAAAGAGGAGAGAGAAAGGCCAGAGAGAGAGAGAGAGAGAGAGATCCAAAGAGGAGGAGCTGAGTCTCACCGAGGGGTGGTACCTGGCCAGAGGGTGGGGAGTGTCAGGAGCGTGGGGGATGGGCGAGCTCCAGGGAGGGAGCTCTGGCCAATCACAACACCGAGTCCAGCCAGAGGCACGTGTAGGATGGTACTTAGCATGGCATGAGACATGGCTGGCCGCTGTACGAATTACAGAGATCTCATCTCCTGATGATAAGAACATGGAACTAACGTCCAAGAACTAAGATGCTGGATGTGGTGTTAGGCATTCAGCCTGGAACCTTCTAGGGAATTGGAATGTACTTGTCTCATTTCCCCTCACTGGGATATTGTAAATAAAGAATGTGAAAGCACGTTAGGGGGGAAACTGCCTAGGAAGCCACTCACATAACCTCTCGCTATTGTAATATGAAAAGACGAAGGCATTGTGTGGTAATCATTAGTTCCCATCATTCTGTACTGTTCCCAGCACCTTATTTCCCCCTCATTATTCTTTTAGCTCTATGTCTATCTGCCAGTAAACTAATCCCAATGTGTGTTTTTTGATGGTTGGCACACGTTCAAAACTGTTTTGTGAATTAGAGAAGCCATAGACTCCCCAGGGTTTCAAACTCCGTGTTCAGCGCTAGAAAATTGTAAGTCCATCAAAACAGAAGGGATACTGTTTATGAGCTTTAGCATCAGGAGAGAAGAGAATTAGTAACGACATGACTGTGGTCATAGTTGTTGAAGTTCAGCTAAGGACTGGCTCCAAAGCATCAGACATTAGAAAGAAGCAAGACTGGCTCCCAGGGGAGGTTTCTATTGCTTTTAATGCCTTGTTGCTTGGCTCCTGCCTTGTGCTGGAATGATTGAAAGATGGTCTTCATCAGGATCCTCTGCTCAGAGAACCTAGACACCACCACCTCTCCTGAGACACTGAAAGAAAGAAAGAAAAAGGAAGGAGGGAAGGAAGAAATGACATCCCACAGCTTGCTGTTGGTGTCTGACATGGACTGCGTTCTCCCAGAAATGTTCAGCTTTCCCTTTAGCATTTCCCACCCCCGAGCACTGATTCATAAAACTTCTTTAAGACATGTTACACCCAGGTCTCAGCTTAGTGGTGCTGAAATGTCCCTCCTGGGCAAAAAGAGAGGAATGTAGTTTAGGTTTCTCATCTGGAAGTCCATCATATTTAAAGAATTTTCTCTCCAGGTGTGGAAATATTAAGACAAAGATCGAATGGCATGGCTTGTGCATACATGTATGCAACAGCTCGCCTCTCGAGGTGACAGACAATAATTCTGACTGTCACAACATTGGGCTTTTGTTAAGCAGCAGCTCGTAGGCTTGCAGTTGACCTGGTCATAACTAGACCGAGCTCTCGTGTTTTGTGGAATGCACACAGTGTTGCACATAAAGAACTTTTCTAACTGTGAGATTTCAGGAGGGATGCAAGAGTTACCACCTGCAAAGATGTCTTCCCTGATGTCCAAATCCTCCTCTTCTATCCCTGATTTAAGCTGATCTGTGAGAGAAATGAACAGAGATTAAGAATACAGATTTGGGAGGCAGACTGTCTGGGTTTGGATCCCTGCTTT
This sequence comes from Cricetomys ansorgei, assembly GCA_026225945.1. NCBI lineage: Eukaryota > Metazoa > Chordata > Mammalia > Rodentia > Nesomyidae > Cricetomys > Cricetomys ansorgei. The sequence goes on along the minus strand of JAMJFZ010000239.1, from coordinate 33,831,180 downwards.
GCTTTTTTCTAACTGCGGCTTCATTTCTGTGTCACGGGCAGATGTGAATGTCTTCTAAAAACTTTCTCGCCGAGAGTCTCGATCACTCAGAGGTGGCCCTTTAGGAAGTGGCTGGGTAATGAGGGCGCTGGCCTAACCAGCGGATTATCCTGTTAGTGGATCATAATCTGATGACAGCACTGAAGGTGGTAGAAGCTAAGGGGGCTGTGGTGGGAGGGACCGCCCTGGAAGGGTAGATGTCTTGTTGCTGTTGTTGTGGTTCTTGCTGCTGTTGTTGTTCTTGCTGCCATTGTTCTTGCTGTTGTTGTTGTTGTCGTTTGAGACAGGGTCTCACTGTGTATCCCTGGCTGACCTGGAACTCCCTGTGTAGACCACGCTGGGCTCAAACAGAGATCTGCTTGCCTGTGTCCCTACCTCCACCCCAGTGCTAGGATTTAAGACCATGCCCAACTTCCTTAAATTCCTCAACAGATCCACAACTTGTGTGTGTAAGGAAGTCCTCATATGCTAATTCCGTCTTTTCTATCCTCTCTCCCCAAACCAGAGCTGTCCCGCCAGCAAGAGCTCTACCTCCGAGTTACATCTTAAATCTTTTTTTTCTTTCTTCTTTCTTTTTGGGGTCCTGGGAATCAAAACCAAGGCCTCACACATGATCAGCAAATGCATCACCCCTGAGCTTTGTCTCTAGCTCTCCCCGCCCTTTTAATTTCACTTTAAGGCCTCACTGAGTGGCTCAGGCTGGACTTGGGCTTTGAACCCTCCTGCCGCCACCTTCTGAGTCGCTGGGGTTACAGGCAGGCGCACCCGGCCTCTTTCATTCCCGCGCCTCTATTGGCTCCACCAACTGATCTGCCCTAGTCATCATTTTCTTTTGTCCCCACTAGGCACTGAGGTCCCTACAGCGACAGGACCTCAGGGAGCTCGGCATTGCCAGCGGGAACAGAATGTTAGCGCACTGCACACATCACAGACAGTAGTGAACGAAGGAATGAATGATTGTTGTTAAAACTGTCCATAAGGACCAAGGTCTGTACGTCTAGCTGAGACTGAGATGAATGCTTATGTGTTTCTGAAACATATGCTTGTTTTCGACAACAGAGGAGTCCATTGAGCAACCCAGTCTATACACACTAGAAACCAGTGCTGGGACCAGACTGGTTCTATGCTAAGCTTACTTCATAGTCTTCACAACTCTAAGATCATACCTGGAAGGGAAAAAGTCATGTTTTCAGGGTCCATAGGATAGCGAAGGCGTGAAACTGGCAAATAGGGTGTCTGTCATCAGGTGTTTCTGTCTCTAAGCATGAATAGTAGAATTACAACTTCTAGAGTCTTCCAAGTACTATGGTGGCTTTTCTTATTTAAACTTGGCTGGCCTTTTGACTGTCTACCTTGCCTTCCTATGTTAAAGGTCAACTTAAGAGAAAAGTTAGTCAAATTGCCGTGAACGACAGGAAATGAGAAGGAAAAAGTACTCCAATTTCACATCCAAGTTTTTTTTATTAAAATCTTCTAAAAATGATTGTTTTTATTTTGTGTGTATGAGTATTTGCTTGCATGTATGTATATGCAACACATGTGTGTCATGTGCCCTCCGAGGCCAGAACAGGGCATCGGATGCCCTGGAACTAAAGTTATGGATCGTTGTAAGTCACTATGTGCGTACTGGGAACTGAACCCAGGCCCTTTGTGAGAGCGCCACAAGTTCTTAACCTCTGAGGCATCTCTCCAGCCCCTCTAAGATTCAGAAGTATTCCAGCCACACGACACCACACGCAACACCTACTTTGTAGTTCAAATCTGGCTCTCAGAGTCTTGCTGTTATCAATATTACACAGTCTTGTGATATCGAATCTCCCTTTACATCTGCAGGAGTCTTAAAACTCATTTGTCCCTTTCTCCAGTGTATTTCTAGCCACTTGGAATGAATACTGCGTTTCAGGTCAAGGGAGTCCACCCCGAGCACGATGTCTGCTCTCTCGGTTTGTTCTCCTAGTTATCTTTGGCAGGTCACTCTTTTAACTCTGTCCCCTGACTACACAACCTGCCGGGCGGAGTTAACAATTTGACCTCTGTATGCGTGTTGAAGACCCAGCAATTCTTCTAGCAAACGTTTCAATGTCATGATTGTTCTGTTACAGGTCAGAGTGAAATGACATTAAAAGAGCAGAGATTTAAGTTTGTGGTTGCAAGACTGTTTAAAACTAAGGGTTTAATTTCACTTTGTTGTTGGTTTTTGTTTTTTTTTTCTTTTTCCCCAAACATTCTCCCTTTGGTTTTGCCCAGTGAAGAATTTAAAAGGAGCCTTTGCCAAAGCCTCAGGTTCCACCTGGTTTGGGGTTAAAACCACATGAAGCCATTGCGTTTTGCATACTTTCCATTTGAAATGATCTACCGGCTGGGGTTCTCTTTCAGGGTGGGCCAGGCTTACATGAAACTTGGCTAAGCCTTTAGATGAACCTGCTCAAGGTTTTGGTTTTATACCAGACCCTGAAATGAGGCCACTCATCTAGTTCCGCTTTTCAAAAGCTGCCATTGTACTGCCCCCAGAGTGTGTGTCATCATCACTAAGGGCGAGGTGCAGTGACACCTCATAATGCAATGGAGGGAGAATTTCTCAGCCACTTGGCACCCACTTTAATTGGGAAACCAGACAGGCTGGGGAATAGAGAGGCTCTGGTGTCAGGCAAAGCATTTTGAGGAAAGAATTTCTTTTGATGTCTCAACAAAAGGACTTTCAAGTAAATAGCTCAGAGACTGATTCGTTTTTTGCTTCGTTTCTTCCTTAAGCATTCACGAGGGCCGCCGATATTCATTGAGCATTATTCCATGCCAGGTGTGTTTGAGCTGCCATCACTGGGACAAAATGCCTGAGAGAAGCAACCAGGAACAAGCTTTGTTGTGTGCTGACGGTCCGTGCGGTCAGTGCTTGGAGCTTATCTCAGCAGAGTACCTCATGGCAGAAGTGTATGGCAGAGAAGGCTACTCACTTCATGGAGGGGGCAAGGATCCCAGTATTTCCTTCAAAGACAAGCCACCAGTGCCCTTACGTTCTTCCACTAGACTTGACCACCACCTCCTGGTAACACCAGAGGTGGCCAAATAAAGCTTTCAACATAAGGCTTTTGGGGGAGTCAAACTCCAGAACCAGTCAGGGTGGTGCATGCCATTTCAGCTCTCAAGGGACCAATCAATGTAAAAGGATCACAAGTTCAAGGTCAGCTTGGGCTGCAAAATAAGACCCAGTCTAAAAAAAAACAAAAAACGAGCTAGCAAAAACATAGAAAAATAATCAAACTATAGAATATGTGAAGCCTTGTTCTAAGAATTTGAAATATATCAGCGAGCAAAATATTTAGAGAGGTCTGTGGATACCACATTCTAGCAAGAGGAGAGAGTTAATACATCTGATTGCACGTATCAAACATGCATAGACTATTAGAACAGAAAGCAAAATTAGCAATTAGAGTAGATTGCACTACTAAAGAGGACTCAGCAGGGAAGGCTTGTTGAGAAAATATTTGAACTTAATGTGAGTAGAGAAATCGCAACCAAGAATCTTAAAGAAGAGCACTCCAGGAGCTGGAGAGATGGCTCTGTGGTTAAGACCACATACTGCTCTCAAAGAACCAAGTTCAGTCCCCAGCACCTTGTTGGCGACTGACAGTCATGTGGCTCCAGCTCCTGAAGGTCCGTGTTCACATGCACACATGCCCCATCATGCACATACATAATTAAGAATTATAAAAATTAATCTTTAAAATACAAAGCACTCCAGAGAAGGAAAAAAATCTAAAGTGAAAGCCCCACTGTAAGAAGTGGATCAATGCAATATGGGAACCATAGAGAGGCTGTGGTGGGTGAGTGGAGTCCGTGCAGGGCACAGTGGCAGGAAATGGCACCAGAGTCACCACAGACCAGCACGTGATGCACGGACCATAGGAAGATTGGAGCTGTTTCTCTGGATGAAAGGGAAATCATTATTGAATTTCGTACAAAGGAATAATGCATTCTGACTCGTTTTTCCAAAGGCTCTCTCTGCCATGCAGGAAGCAGATGGTGGGTGAACAATGGCAACAAGAAGAGACTTACCATGAGGCTATTGAAATAGATGAGAGTACCTCACACTTAACTGATAGAATAGAAACAGCAAAAATAGACACGGGCTTTTTATAAAGAAAGAGCCAACAGTATCGCCTAATCAATCGGATATCTGATGTGAAGGAACACTTGAGGGGGGAGGGGAAAGAAGGAGGAGGGAGAGAGTGAAGGATGGAGGAACTTACCTCAGGAGTTTAGTGATGTCAGTAATTGAGACGGAGATGGTGGTTAGTCCTCTGGGTGGAAATATCATTAAGCATTTAGATCTATGAGTCTGTGTTGGGAAAGGATGGCAGCGTTTGGAAATCATTAGCACGATGTCTATGGTGAGAGAAGATTCTCTCCCTGGAGTATCTGACATTCAAAAGTAGAAGAGAGACGAAGCCAGGTGTCACGAAGACACATACATGCCTGAAGTCTCAGTGCTGAGGAGGCTGAGGCGGGAAATCGTGAGTCCCAAGATAGCCTGGGCTGTAGTGAGATCTTGTCTCCGAGCAAACTGAATAAACGCAATAAGGAATGAAAGCAAAAGCAGAGGGAAATATTAAGAAGAGCCCTGGGGAAGCGGGAGGAAGATGACCGAGCTGTTCTTGGAGGCTAAAGGAAGACAATACTTTAAGACTACAGCATCAATTCTGACGAGTCCTGTTCTGATGAAGACTGAGCAAGAGCTACTGGATTTTCTACCTGCAGATCATGGGTGGGACATACAACATGGGTAGTACCTGTGAGCAAAGCGCTGGTGGCACCAGGGAGGAGCGGGGTGCTGACGAAAGTGTAAACTGAAGAACAGAAGCAAAGGCTCTCACAGAATCTTGCTGCCAGTAAAGAGAAGAAATAGGACAGGGGAGACTTAATATTTTTAAATAAAAATAGAGTTCTTTAAAGGGAGAAGAGGGGCTGAAGAGGTGGCTCAGCCTGTTAAGAGCCCCTGCTGCTCTTCCAGAGGACACAGGTTCAGATCCCATAAGAAAAGTCAATCTTTTAAAAAAAGAAAAAGTGAAAAAACCAAATAGAGAAATAGCAGCAGTTGATACAGGGATGGAAATAGTATTGTTTTGAAAGAGAAATATGGCGTTTTAGACAAAAGAGGAGAGTCTTGCTGGAGCTGAGATTTTTGATGTGTCAAAAGAGCTAGAACCTAGCTCATAGAGAGAAGATCCTGCTTGAGAATGCGCAGGTGTGGTCGGTTCACAAAGCCACGGAGGCGAGAAGGGCGCGGTGACAAGCAGGTCTGGGGCTCAAGGCTATAGGGAGCTCACGCGGTCACGTCTGTTTGCTCCAGAAAGTTAGCATAGCGCTGATGACACCCAACTTCGCATTCAGTTTTCTAGAGTTGTATTCTTTAAAGATAGTAGGGTTAAATGTAGACCTAGATAAATCAGTGCATTGTATCTGAAGTCATGGTTTGCTAAAGTGAAATTCTTTCCTCTTTCCTAACCCCAAACTACTGAGATGTCCAGTAACTTATTCTTCCAGTTATGCAGTGAAATGAACAGTAAACACAGAAGGAATCCGATTCAGATACGGGAGGGGTAGGTTTATTTTATGGCTACAGCAAAGCAAACCTCTTCCCTAGGAGAAAGCCCACGCTCTCTGAAAGACACCGGAGACAGGGATTTTTATGCAGAACAGTGGCTTGATTCCTCTTTACCCCACCTCTTTGCTTTGAAAAAGATCATTCAACACAGACTTCTTTCAATGACACCTACGCAGGCTTAATTCCCACAGAAGCCATTCATAGTTTTTAACCTGTGTCCACATGGAAGATGCAGTCCCATTTTTGTGTTTTTGTAGTAGTGCCGTGATCTGCTCTCGATGCCAGAGTGTTTTAATTTAATTGCGTAGACATGGGCAATATCACCGTGCGCAGGTTCCGTACAGGTCTGAACCCGTAGACACCCAGGAAGTACTCAGTAGGACTCAGCCTCCAGGTTCAATTTCTTTGTGGCAAAGAACTGTGTTTGCATTTGAAGTGAAATGGGGAAAGGTGGCCAGGTAGGATTTCCCTGGAGTAATTTTTCTTTTCATGTTTATGAGTTATGTCCTGGCCCTGTAGTGAGCAGAGGCCAAGATGACAGCAGGTGGCTCGTTTTAAAACTTGCTAAGACAGAGAAAGCCTTTCTTGTTGTAGGAAAGCAGGTAGAGAGTGGGAGAAAATACTCGGACAGGGGAAGGATGCTGAGAATTTACTGAAGTAGACTCTTGCTTTGTACTTTATTATAAATGGCAATATTATAAAACTGCAATAAACTTTACTGGCCGGCCACATGAGAAATAGCTTTGCTGGACTTCATGTCACGCGATGACTCTTCATTCAGTCCACTGATGTTGATGTCTCTCTTCACACCCTATAGGATGGTGCTGCCCACAATTAATGTGGCTATTCCCACCTCACCTAACCTAATGTAGATAGTCTTTATGCATTTGCCCAGAGATGTATCTCCTTGGTGATTTTAGAGTCTGTCAAGTTGATGATATTAACCATCACACAATGCACGCTTTTTTTTGCGAGTGTTTCTTCGTGTTCTCACACATTGGACATTGTCCTGGGTAAAGCATGTTCTACAGGCTCAGGAGCTCACACCCTAAAATGACCACGTTGCTGCTACTGTGTCACCTAAAGTTATCACTGCACAAGACAGGCACAGAAGCCCTTGGTGTGATTGCTAGAGACCCTGAGTGTTTTAGGGAGGGCGGGGTGAAGATGAAGAGCTGTGGGCACTTGTCACAAATTTCCTGAAGCTCTCCAGTGCAGGACAACTAGAATTCCTATTGTTTGTTTGCGTATACTTCAGAAAGGTGATTCCATATTAGTGGGAAAATTAGTAGGACTGACTCCCAGAACTGAAAATTTTGAAAGTACCGATGATACATAAAGAAATGCTTGGCTTCTGCAGGTGGCTTTATCCTTGGCAACAGAAGGCGTCAGTTCTGTGAATCTTGCCACCCAAGGTGTATAAATATAGTACTCAGGAGTAGCTGAAATCAGGACAATGTCCAATCTGAAAGAAAGAGAACTTTCTTCCCAAGGCTGTTGACCATATTTAGATATAAAGAAATATTTAAATTTGTGAACTTAGAGTCAGCAGCCTGTAATCCCATTTTCTAGGAAGGCAGAGGCAGGATGATACAGAGTTTGAAACAGCCTGGACTATGTAGTAACACACATACCCAAAAACCTAGCAGATTTATGAACTTGTGGTCACAAAGGTTAACCTATCTTTTCCTCATTAGCCGATCTGTTCATTGGCCATTTTATTGGACAATTTTTAACATTTTTTAATTAGTTAAATTTGTCATGTGTCAATTTCATGTGCGTATATAGTGCATCCGGGTTACTCTCAACCCCTGTGCTCTCTTATCTCTTTCCCACGCCTGTTAATGCCCCCTCTGCTGCAAGTCCCTTTCCCATATCCGCGTCTTTCTGTTCCGTGCCCAACTGAGTTTATCAGGGACTGTCTGCGTGTCCACAGATTTGAAATTATCCAATGGAACCTCTGAGCTCACCAATGGGCACACAACTGAAAACAGCGACTCCCTTTTCCAGAAGTTCAGCAAGGAGAGGCCATGGTGCCGTCGTGGAATGGTCACACAGCTGTGTGGGTCGAGGGCGCTTGTGACCCCAGACTCTCATTCTGAGGAACTAGCAGGAATCTGGCCCCTCCCCTCTGCAGTCACTGACAAACCGTAAGCCACAGCAAAACTCCACCCCCTTCCCAAAGGCAGGCGCACCCATGATTTGGCAGAGCTGCTCACCTAGAGTTACAACTAAACCCTGTTCCCTGGAAATGCCCAAAGCACCCCAAGTTGCAAATGGGGCTATTCCAGTATCCCTGTTTTAACCAATGGCTCCTGTTCCTGGGTACTAAAGACCCTCCCTTGCTTTTACCCTATAAATGTAACCACCCTTGCTTTAATAAACTGAGAGACATTCCTCTGACAACCTCTAAGAACCATGCTGCTCCCCCTGGGCTTCCCACCCGGGAGCCACCATGATGCTGTGGGTTGGCAGCACAGCGGAGCCACCTTGAGGGACTGGGAGGCTGAGGGCAGGATGTGTTTATTTATTTTACAACAAAGGATGAGGGCTCCGTGAGCCTTCCATCCATGTCTGACCATTAACCCAGCGTTGTGTAGGTGTAAGTACAGGCAACTACAGCTGCCGTGGATTCATGATTGCTGTGGATCCATGATTGCCGTGGTTGTGTCTTGTCCAGAAGATGTCATTTCACAGCCTTTCTCCTTGCATTCTCCTTCCTTCCCCCTCTTGCACTCTTTGTGTCGCCAGTCCTGAGACGTGAGTACACGTGTACCTCCATTCCTATGTGGAAGTGAGAGGACAACTTCCACTATGTGGTTCCCAGGGACGGAAGCCAGGTTGTCAGGCTCGGCTGTGAATACCCGACCAGCGGAGGCATCTCACCGACCTGCCGTATCAATCCACCTGAACAACAGTTGTACATCACTCCCTAGGGCCTGTGATGCCCCCAGCCATGGATTTTTAATCAGGTTTGCAGGAGTAGGCGTGACTTCCTTCCTGTGGAGTGGGAATCAAATCCAACCCAACAGCGTTGCCTCAAGTGATCTGGCTTGGCAGGTTGGTATTTTAGCCCATAGAGTTTACAGCCGACAAGTTGTTTATGCTTCGATTTCAAAGTACCTGTTCCAAGTAGCCCACAGAGAGGCCACCTGAATGTCAGTGCAGTTATTGGATTAGCTTCACAAGGAAGCTAGTGAAATAGTAATAAGACTCTTGTATCTAAAGGAGAATAACTCAAAGTAGTTTAAGCAGTGATAGACTTACGTGAATAACTCTTGCCTTCTGCCGGTGTCCCCACGCCCTCGCCTTCCTGTCGTGTTTGCTGATGGCTGTCTTCTTGGCTGAGGGTACATTCCAGGCTGGGGCTACAGAATCCTACAGCGTAGACGCCATGAACTCCAAGGTGGTTTCTACTCAGAGCTCTGTTTAAGAAGTTTACCATCAGGGTATCAACTTGTAAATTGTGTACAAACAGAAAGGTTGCAAAGAAAATATTGTAATGGGAAAACAAAATTCTATCTTGAGGTAGAAAACAAAAGAACAACGACAACAAATACAACCCAAAATGTACACTCTCATGTCACTGAGAGACTGAAAAGGCTAAGGCGAGGGGCGGGGGAGCCAGGGAGAAGAGATAGAGTTCGCCAAGTACAGAGACTCTGCAAAGAGGATGAGAACGCCACCTCTGTACTCAAAGATGTAGGCTGGTCAGCTTCAGGGTGTCAGCAGGGGACTTCTGGGTAGCTTATGGACTAAGCGGGCTTCAGCTTACCTCAAATGCCAGTAATGCAGAATCCAGGACCGCAGATGTCTCCACAGTGAGCATTTCCCCACCTGGTCCCTTATGGTAAATAAAGGTTAAGTGGAAAGATGGACAGACAGACAGACGGACAGAGCCAATGGAAATGAAACAACCATTATTTGTACTGAATTATAGGCTTAATAGAAGTGATTGAGAGCGACATCGTGTAGTTTCTGTCCATTTAGAGTGAGCACACACGTGTGTGGGAGTGTGTGTGTGCACGTGCATGCACACACTCACGTGTTCCCGTCTCTTCAGAATTTCAGGGGAAATATTTAAATAACACAATTCTGAGACTAGGGATTGTCGCTCCGTGGAAGCGCACTTGCTCCGCATGCACGGGGCTGTGGGTTCCATCCACAGCACCACGATAAATAAGTAAACAAGCAAACAAATAAATGAGTTAATTAACAAGTCTCTGTGTGTGTCACCAGGGAAGGGTAGAAAAAGGATGGAGGAAATGACAGGTCATTTGTTGGGAATTTGATCGAAATTTTCTCCTACACTTTCCTCAATAAAATGCCTGAAACCAAAGGAAATCTAGCTTTTCAGTGATTTTATTTTAAGGTTAAAATTTTTAAGTGTGATATGTCTAGCCTGCTTCTTGCTTTCACAGCAACTCTTTTATGCCCAAAGACTCCCCTCCCTCGTCCTCTAGCCTTTTCAATGCTCTTGATCTTTACCCCTACGTGACCTTTAGTGCCCTGCCTCCTAACCTTAAAAGTGCATAGTTCAGCATTTTAGAGAGATGTTGACAAAACCACCCATTTGATTCTGCTTTAGCTCACCACTATAGGCAGACAGAGCAAAGCGGGTATAAGTATGCTAAGACACCCCTCCCCCCAGTTCAGCCGTCCCCAGGGACCGTTCTGGGCATGGGTGAGAGCGTCTCACTCTCCCTCCTCTGATGAGATAAGGATGAGAACGAAAGATCGTGGATTCCTATTTTTTCTCTCATAAAGGAAGAGGGAAATGAAGGCCGAATTCCCAAAGACTCAGTACTGTGCGGTGCGGTTAGAATGACTCTCGATTTTACCCCCACAAGATTTGATTTTTCTTAATTGTATACTTGTAAGTCCTGAGTGGAAAACCAGAGTGTCTGACAAAGCATTTTAACTTTGCAACAATGCAGCTCTGGGACTGTAACTCATAGAATAAAGAGTCCTCGCTACGGATGTGACTCAAACAAATCGGGGTGGCATGGAGTCATGGGGCAGAAGCGAGGTCACCAGTTTGTGGCTTCTGAGCCCTGGCGTGACATAATCACAGCTGGAGAAACAGAAACAAACAGGCAAGACAGCCAAGGAACCACAGTGGGTCCCCCAGCTAGTTCCGTCTTGTCTGTTTCAAGTTTCCAAGTCAGGTTGGACAATGTGTGAGTTGGCTAGATGCAGGGCACATGTATTCAGGGATCATCAAAAAAAAAAAAAATAAAAGAAAGAAAGAAAAACAAAAAAATAAAGGAACCACAACAGAGTTAAAATGGCGAGGCTGTGAAAATAAATTAGTAATAAAATAATACTCAGAGAGGACAGTCCATGTGCCAGCTGGTCGCCTAACATTTTGCATATGCTAGGTCATCTGAAGCTCACAAAATCCATGAGGCAGGCACTATTACCCAACTTGAAACCTTAACTCATTCAAAGTCTCACAGCTGCCAGCAAAGGGCCAAGCCCACACCAGAGCCCAGGTTGCCAGAGCCCCCCAAACCTTGTAGATCATTAACCACAGTGCCCGGTGCTAAGGGTATCTTGGATATGAGGAGAGAGGCAGGGAGGCTCTCTCGTCTGAGAGTCATTGAGAAATTCCTTTGCACAGCCCTTGACACAATGGCGAGTTTTAAGACTCCTGCTCTTTAACTCCACTGACTATCAACAGCACTGTAACCAACTGAAAAATTGAATGATAAAGTCAATTACTCATGAAACTGATGTTTATCAGAGGATTAATCGTATTATCTAGTACACAACAACCAAGTGACTTTGTGGTCTTTTGTGGGTGCAGGGTTTCTCAAGGTGGTAAGTCACTATCCCAAGAAACAGACTCTGGGGAAAGCCTCCATGGTGCAAATCCATTTATTGTGTAGGGAAGTAGGTTTTTATGGAGAAAGCGGGGCAGTGCAGAAGGGGAGGTCCAATAGCATTGATCTATGCTTACTAGACACTTCAACCATCCTATTAAAGCTTGTTAATCAGAGAGGGCGGGGAAAGATCCGTAAAGGCCCAATAATGGTGAACAAAGTTTCTGTAAAGACAGAGGAAGTGGATATGCTCTAGCAGGCTTTTCAACTGGTGTACCAAGGACCCGCCATTTAAAGGCCACACACACATGTGCTATGGGGTCAAGGTACTGGTCCAGTGTGCAGGCGCTGAAGCCTGCCTCTCTCTCCTGCCATCGTTATCCAGTAGCTACCAACATGGATTAAAATAGCAATAAACATTGATTACCCAGCACCCTTTTCACAAGTCAAGAATTTGAGAATAGCTCAGATAGACGATTCTAGTTCAGGGTCTTTGAGAATATAAGCCCAAGGTATAGACCAGATCTGGAGGGTTGTTTAAGAAGGAATGCACCTCGAAGGTCATTTACCCAGTGCTGGGCTTGGTGGCATGCATGCGTAATCTTAGTACTTGGGAGTCTAAATCAGGAGTTTTCAAATTTGAGGCTGGCCTAGGCTATGTAGCAGGACCCGATCTCAAAGGGACAAAAACCCAGAGCCAAGAGGTGCTATTCCAACTGCTGGTAAGTTGATGCTGACTCTTCACAGGAGGCCTCGATTCCCTGGTGTATGCACTTCTCCCCTGGGCTACCTCAGTGTCCTCATAACATGATTTCCTCCGGAGTGGGTGGCCCAGGAGAATAAAACAGAACGTGCAAAGTTTGCTAGGATGTACCTTCCAACACTACCGTCTGTCGATTCTTCAACAGGCCAGCCGTGGTCGGTGTCAGATGAAGCTGTATAAAGCTACGAATACGAGAAGACAGTGGTCACTGGAGACCTCACTGGGGACTGGGTACCACGCCTTCAGTTTATCAGTGGTTTTATTTCATGAATGGAGATGATTTTTCTGCTTTGATGCGAGATCAGCAGAAAGATGGAACATCGGCTATATTATATTCAGTGACAATTGCAAAGGACAGTCCCCTCACTGTCTGTCCCAAGGAAGCTACAGCTGAAAAACCCTGACAGATTCCCAAATTCAGCTGTCCTCTTGCTCTGCTGTGACCATGATGTCAAATGTAAGGTTTGCCTGTGGGTGGCAGGCTCAGAAAGACATTTAGCCACCATGTGTTTTCAGCAAACAGGATAGACATACTTACGACTAGTCCATATTGATTTATTTGCAAACACTTCTCAAAAATGTACTGATGGACAGAGCACTGTCTGCACAAAATTGCATTCGTAGTGGGCCATGGGAAGGGCCTTCTGCTATTCATGGAGGTTCTTGCGACAGTGAGTCTTAAAGAGAATTATCTCAAAAACTCTTAGATTTATTTACTTTATGTGTATGAGTGTTTTTCCTGTGTGTGTGTCTGTGTGTGTGTGTGTGTGTGTGTGACTACCAAGTGTGTGATGCCTGGTGACCACAGAGTTCAGAAGGGGCATCAGTTTCCCTGTCACCGGAGTTACGGATGGTTGTGAGCTACCACGTGGGCAATGGCAGCCGAACCTAGGTCCTTTGCAAGAACAAGTGCTGACATTTCATCCGCTGTGCCATCTCTCCAGCCCCAAGAGTCACTCTTGTAGATGTCAAAACGTAAGTCTCCCGAAAACTAAAACTTGTTCATCCTCATATGGTCATGTCTGCCCTGCCTGCATCCTCTCTGATGATATCGCAATCAAAAGCTACCGAACGCCACTTCCATCAGCTCTCCGTGAGTCACGATGCCAAGTGCACCGTTTGATGGATTGTACCTCTGCCCAGGAATCAGCACCTCCTTGTCTACTCAGCCCTCTGTGGGTTGTTCATGAGCACGTAAGCTGGTTCCCTTGACTTAGAAGACAGAAATCTACTTAAACTGTATGGTGCAGATTGCTCTCCCTCAAACATCCTACTTAGCGACCACGTTTGTCTTCTTCAGGTTTTCGATTACAGTAATTAAAATGGAAGCTGAAAAGTTAATGGTATCTCTACCTAGAAAAGTCTCCCCAGAGACACATTGTCTTCACTTGTTTGTAAAGAGATATTTTTTATTTTTGTTTTATTTTGGAATCATTTTATAAATGTAAGCAACATTATGATTATGGCCCTTTGTCTTCGTCTTTCTCCATAATTGCCACAAAGACCTTTTCCCTCTCTGTTTCTGTTTGTGTAATGGCTCCATAGTATTACAACGGGAAAGAGAGCCTGTTCTAAGCTGACGAGATAAATTGTCACCCTGCGCCCACCAGGGCCAGTTGGGAGGGTTCACACCCTCACCAGAAGCGATAGTTATTCAGCTAGGGACCCAAGGCCTGGTTGCCAGCCTGAGGGCTTTGGTGGAATCACTCCCAGCTCCAACTCGAGTCCCAGAGCTGAGAGTGAGTGGTAGGATGCGAGACTATGAAAGAACTCATTGCTTTGATCCAAAAACAGTGCGAAACCACCCCTATGACAGTCAGTATTTCGTTAAAGTAGCATATTGTTTTATTTTTAATTTATCTTTATGTTTATTGTATGAATGCTTTGCCTGCATGTATGTCTGTTTACTACGTATGTGCCTGGTCCCTGTGGGGGTCAGAAGAGGACATCAGATCCCCAGGAACAGGAGGTACAAGAGGCTGTGCGCCGCCGTATGGGTGCTGGGAATCGAACACACTGTGTTCTCTGCAGGAGCATCCAGTGCCCTTAACCTCAGAGCCGTCTCTCCAGCCTCCCAGCATATCTTTTAAGCTATTAAATTACCTAGAAATATTTCATATAAACTCCCATCAGTTCATTAAAATTTGCTTATTCGTTGCTTGAACATGTCTTAAATTGCTGCCTCTAAACAAATAGCCCTATGAGAAAACATTAATCTTTAATGGCTCTTAAAAGAATTTTCAGGGTTTAAAGGGAGGAAATTCTTCAATCCTTGAATAAAAAGGAGGTGGGAGAGAAGGAAAGAGATCACACCTATCAAAAGCCTGTCAGTGCCGGGGAAACAATAGATCCCCTAGCGCCGTGGAGAACGGGTCACTAACCCCTAAAACAACAGATTCCTCTCTGGTTCTATTAACTGTTGGAAAAAAATCTGCTCGTACACAAGCAGGAACAGGTGCCTGAATCACTCTCTGAAAGGAAACAGTGCATGGTGTGAGCCTTAGAATACAAGAGAAGATGAATGCAGACTGGGACTACAGCTCAGTGGCGAGGCTCGTGCCTAGGTTCAATCCCTATCACCACAAGCCAGCCCACAGATGGAAGGGGAACACATACAGCTAACCACCCTTTGCCTCGAGACTACCACAGGTTTATTTCTAATTAGAATAATTCTGAATACAGATAAGATTTATAAATGCAAAGTGATATAAATCAGGATGTATTAATAATAAGATCATTCTGAATTAGAACCAAGGAAGGGGTGATTAAGAACACTTGTTTAATCTGGGCAGTGGTGACGCACACCTTTAATTCCAGAACTCAAGAGGCAGAGGCAGGTGGATTTCTGTGAGTTCCAGACCAGCCTGGTCTAAAGAGTGAGTTCCAAGACAGCCAGCGTTACAACAGAGAAAACCTGTCTCAAAAAACCAAAAAGAAAAAAGAAAAAGAAAAGAGAAAGAAAGGAAGAAAGACAGACTTGCTTATTTTGTGTAATTCATTCTTCTATATGTTCCATTTTGTACAAAAGCTCTTGATCGCTGGAACCTTGGTCCCAGCCTAGCCAGAGGCTGTAGCCAGTGCAGAATGGCAGCACCCAGCTCTGAAGACTGTTGAGCCTCTTTTTCCAAAACTGAACAAGTTGGAAAGAATGTGTTTGTTTATTTTCTTACTGTCAGTTTATCTCTACTGTAATACTGAAAACAAAGGCTTGCTATGAATAGCCCCAACCCCTACCCCCATTAAAAAACAACAATAACAAGAAAAACAAAGGCTAAGAGAAAATATTTGCAAGATTAACTTGCAAAGTCAACCATTTTTCCTGGCTTGGGGGAATTTTATTCTTAGCAGTTATGCTAATGACAGAAATGGTGCCATGGACGGAGAGTGAGGAGAACTCTGTGGATGGGTTTGGGAAACTGCTTTGATGCTTTATTGAGCGCTTCCTGATGGAAGTTCAAGTGGAGGCCAGGCACTTCCTAATCTACATCACACGTTATTGGACTCTGAGGTTTGCTCGCTTGCAATTCTTGCAGGAAGCAGCTGCTAATGAAATAGGCCATCTCTGAAGACCAGATGAAAGAATCCAGGACCATTTATAAGTGATGTGTTTAAATGTCTTTAATATAATATTACATCCTTAGAGTCAAATAGCTGTTTGCAAAATTCTTTTAAGAGTGTTAAGTGGTTCTAGGCCAATAGGCCTTTTTTTTTCTTTTTCCTTCTGGGTGACCTTGGATTTAACTCAGTTTCAAGGAATTATGTATATGTCATAAGAAATGGGTCTTAGCGTACTTGAAAATGCCAGCAATTAAGAATGGAATCTATCTCTGGAAACATAAGCAGGAGGACAGTTGTAAAATACCTAATATTCCTTCCAGGAAGGCAGGATGTTGTATTCTGTTACTTCTAGCATTTTCTTACCAGTTTCAGACTGGTAAAGTTCATTGGTAAAGTCAAGTTGGCCTTCCCGGTGACATAAAATGTACTTGTTCGATGAATGATTTTAAAACTGCATTTCCCCATTCATATGAGGCTTAGGGAAATGAGTCAAGATAGCAGTAGATTAATTTGAAAAGCTGGTAAGATTACACATATCTCAAGCCAATGAACTGAGTGTGCTACTTTGATAAAAATTGCTGCCACACGTATTTTAGAAGCGTTACATTTTAAAGTTGCTCTAAGAAAAGTTATCAACTCAAAACATATGAGTGAAAAAAATCTTAAATCATTCATACGGGAGTATGAAGATTAGAAATAAGGTGCTATGAGACTGCATGCGTTGTTTCAACCCCAAAACAAAATTTTAAAACTAGTTAATATAGCACATTTCTATGTATAAATATGTGTATAATATATATTAGAATTCATTGGGATGAAAAAAAACAAAAAAACAAAAAACCTTGGCCTGAAATCACTCTAGGCCACAGAGAATGTTTGGGTTTACAGATGAGAATTCCAAGGAATAAGACATATTTCCCATGGGGCCTGTGCTGGAGCTCAGTGGAAGGCACCTGTTCTGTATTCTCCGAATCTCCTGGCCGTCTGCCATGGAAAGCCCCAAGTTTATGTGCCTGTGTTTACATGTGGCTACTGCAACTCCAGCTTCGCTTCCTCCCAGCTTTAGATCAGCAGAGGACAGAGCACTGGCTTGCCCCACAGCATAGACAACAAAGCCTCTAGGGTGAGTCTCACAGGTCCTGGGCCACCCAGCTTAAGTCATTTATCGTCCTTGAGTCCATCACTTCTGCTGGGGGAATAGAAAGAACATTTACTTGGAATCATGTTCCACATTGGGGATGTGGGTAGGGGCAAAGATTTGGCTATTTCTAGAACATTGGATACCAAAGGAAAACAAATGATCTCCACAAAACAAAATCTGAAAGCCAGGCACGCACCCCTGGGGACCCAGAAACAGGGAGATTCCAGGCCAGCTTGGGCTACATATACTGCCCACTCACTGCAAACAAAAAACAATCAGAGACAACTACAATAGGGTATAACCGATGAACAGGAAAGAGGCCATTAGCCTCTTTAGCCTTGCAGTGTTTAAAGTGAAATGCTAGCCTCAGGTCCCTACAAACACAAAACCTAGGAGGTTGATGGATACTAACGAAAGACTGAGGTTGAGGATTCTAACAAAAAGACCAATGCAGGACAGATATCAGGAGATTTGTGAAGCTGCCAGGAACAGCGCTGTCACCGTCGTCGGAAGATAAGCCAGTTAGGTCGCTGCTCTCATCACTAGCGCCTCACGGCTCCTGGTGATCAGCACCGCTTCTTACTAGAAACCTTAACTAACTTAGTTTGATCTCATAGCATCTTAATTCTCATAGCATCTCTGCCCATGGGTTTTACGCATAGCGTCTCACTGTTGCGTGCGGTTGCGGACTCACACCCCATCCATTGCCTATTTGGCGCTATACCCAAACTGTCGGTGTGTGTGTTTTCAGCCTCATTTAGCCATCACCTTGTATTCAAATGGTCCATAGAGGGTAGAGGAGTGGCTGGGAGTCCCTTCCATTAAGCGCGTTATGAAAACGTCTTTGCTCATACTGTGCATAAACTCTGCCGTTACTAGTGGACATCAGAAGACATCTGAGCTTTCCCTTAAACCTTTCTATTTGTGTTTATTGTTTGTGGTTAGCAGGACACCACGCATTCTAGGTTCATTTGTCTGTGGGGGCGAATGGCAAGGTGTAATTTGTTAACCAGCCCTAAAGTAGCTACATTGTAAGATAAAATGTAACATAACATAAAATGACTGAGGTTGAACCCTAGCATGGTAGTGTATCCCTATCATTCCACTACTCAGGAGGCAGGAGAATTACAACTTTGAGGCCCGTCTGGGCTCCACCTGGGCTCCACCTTTAAAACAAAAACAGAAGAAGGAGCTCCAGAATATAGATTTCCACAGATGTTTTTCTAGGAGTCCTTGTGTGTTATTTGCCAACTTCTATCCTCTTAGAGCAAAACGGAGGTGAGTTTTCTGTTGTGTAAGCCAGAATGTCAGACTTACAAGCCACAGAAACAACATATAGAGGGGGGTCGTGGCTGGAAAGTCTGGTGAGACGGAAGAAACAACCCTCCTACCTAGCCCAGCGCTCTGGTGAGGGGCAGGGGAGCAGCACGTGACTGCCTGAATTGACTGCTACTTCCCCACCTATTTAGCGTGTGGACCACCTTGGGAAGACTACTTAACCTCTCCAACTTGAGCTCCTTCGGGTGAAACAGTCCTACAGTTTCAGTTAATGCTAAGTCCTAGGTCACATCAGGTCTTCCCATTCTTCTGATTCATACTGTCCTTTGCCCATCTTTAAGAACAGTTGAAAAAGGAGGGAAGAACAAAGCACTCAAGCTAACCTTCTAGTCTGTTCTCTGTATTTCTCTGAAGAAAGATGGATATTAGCTCCCAAAGCAGCTGCAGACACTTCAGGTCTGTGCATTCCTCATTGCATCTGATATGCACAGGAAGGCTCCTACGGGGTTTGTTGAATGAATGTGAGCCTAGCTGAAAGCTGCTTCTTATCCCCAAGGTGGCAATAGCTCCATAGTTACATACATAGCGTTCTTTTTAAAGGCATCATCCTTGTCCTACGGAATAAAGTTCTATTGGCAGAAACTATCATTAAATATGTGTGATTCCGGGAATCCTCCATGTTAAACAGATATAAAAAGTACTTAGTTCTTTCCTCTCAGTATGAATGTGAGTATCTTAGGGGGACTTCAAGAGTATGAATCATTCCAGAAGGTTCTCCCTTGTGATCAATCCAATCCCTGATGCTAAACCCCCACCTCTTCAGTTTTTTTGAGACAGAGTTTCTCAAGTTCCTGGCTGTCCTGGAACTTGCTCTTCAACTCAGAGATCCACCTGCCTCTGGCTCCTGAGTGCTGAGATTACAAACACTTGCCACCAGTGTGCTCAGATTTACAGCTGCTGGGGATTGAACTTGAGTCCTCAGACTTGAATAGCAAGCTCTTAAAGCACCTTCCTGACTAAGTTATTTCTCCAGTCTCCTTTTTTTTAAATAAAGAAAATGTTAGCCTGCTCAGCCTGCTCTTGTTTGGTTTCTAGCTTATTTGTTTTTAGTTTACTCCTGGTTTTTTTCTTTTGACCCCTCCAGCTGTCGGTGTTTCTCACTGATCCTCTAACATGACGTCACAGAACAAAAACTTCCAGCAGGTTTGTGAACTAGCCTGACCGGCCATGACTCTAGATAAGGTTAACAGATTGGAGCCTTAGACTTCTCATACGCTCAGGCCAGAAGCCCTTTCTGAAGATGTCCTGTTCAGGAACTCACCACAGCTAGACAGGGTGTTGAGTGAGTTCTCCAATCATCCTTCTAGGAGCTTCCGGAGTGGGTGGAGGCGTGGTGAGTGTGGAGAGCAGCTTGTAAGCAAGAGAGAGAGCACAAGACAAGGAGGGCGGAAATCCTACGAGGTCGAAACCTCCAGAACTGGTCTTTCTCTTTGTGAGTTTAAATTTATTTCCCAAGGGATGATATCCCTGATTATCCCTACAGCTGAATAACACACAGCATCGCCCAGGGCTATGTCTGAGAAGACAGTTTGAGTTCTTCCTTCTGCCAGGGCACTCTCAGCCGACACCCAACTTTCTCGAAGGCCCAGGAACTGCTTCCAAGTCAAAGTACCGTAGCCTTTGCTCAGGGAGGGAACAACTTAAAAGTTAGGGAACGGCTTTTAGAGTCATTGAGAATAAAAAGCTCACTTGTTCCTCCTTTTCTTTCTTGTTTTCTTTTTTGGTCTACTGAATGAAATGGTCTTGAAATTGAGGCTTCGTGGGAAAAAAAAGAAAGACTTCTAAAGATGAAAGATCTCATGCTGTTCGAAAAAGTATTTAAATGTTCCAATTTTCTCACAGCCTACAATGATATGCAAATATGAGAAGATCTTGTCTTCAGGAGTTTAAATACAGCTGAACATATGAAAGGCTCAGGTAGTCAATTCATTTTGTTCTTTCTGATGCTGGAGAGACTGAACCCAGGGATCTTGCGCATGCCAGGCAAGTGTTCTGCCACTGAATTCCACCATCAGCTCAACAGTCAATTCACTTTTTAAAATGCATTACATTAGGTTGAGAAAATATCCCTAGAAGATGGTATCTCACCATCTAGGCCATTGTTTTATTCCAAAAGTATCTACTAAGCTAGTTTCTCCATTCCAAGTGAACTTTGGAGAGGAAACGCTTGTCCAATGGCAAAGCAATGCACAGACCGTCAGAGAGCCCAGGGAAGGAACAGAGTTTCTAGGGAAGTGAGGTAGATGAATGGGGGACAGAAACAAGTTAAAGAAGGCTTAACTGGAGTCTGAACTTTCTTAGCATACCAAAAAGAACCGATCATTTTAGTGGAAGTGAAATTAATTGGCCAAATATCAAGATTTTTTTTTTTTTTTTTGGTTTTTTTAAGACATAGTTTCTCTGTTGTAACTGTGGCTGTCCTGGAACTCACTCTGTAGACCAGGCTGGCCTTGAACTCACAGAAATCCACCTGCCTCTGCCTCCCGAGTGCTGGATTCAAAGGCATCACACCCGGCTTGTGACTTTAGTGATTTGGGTTCATGGTCTACCTGCTGCAATGGGCGGGTGTGCGTTGTCACGATTTGCCGTGGCGTGATTGCTTCGGAAGAGGACTGTTTATCTCATGGCAGCAGAGGGTGAAGGGGTTGAGATCCCAACCCACTGAGTTCAAGGTCATGGCTTCAGTGACCTCCCACCCTCTCTCCAGTCTTTGTCTCTCAGAGATTCCACGACTTCTCAAAGCATAGCAGCTGGAGATCAACATTTCAATACCTGTGGGAGACACTGAAGACCTAATCTGGCATTAGGCATATACCCACACTTTGATTCCAGTCACGTGTTTGTTTGTCTGTTTGATTTGAGACACAGTCTTCCTATAAGGACTTGCTAGTCTTAAACTCAGAGAGCTCTGCCTGCCTCTGCCTCTGAGTTCCGACATTAAAGATGTATTCCATCATACCAGGCATGATTACTCTTAATTTAGATAGATCAGCATGATCTGAAGTTAATCTGCGATTTCCGTCAGTCTCTAACCCGAGGAGCTCCTGACCCTTCCTGCATGACATCACTAAAGAACTCTTACAAAGAGGAGTTTGGGAGGAAGTGAAAGGAAGAAACAGAGAGAAATGGACAGTAGCTGAGTAGGATCAAGAGTAGGGAGCAGGGTCCACAGGGAAGAAATGAGAAAGGCTACAGGTGTGCGCATTAACTTCTACTGAGTTCAGCAACATCAACAGCAGCCATCTACGTGCACAGAAGGACAAAGGTAAAATCCCACCATTGACCCAGGGGACCAGAGCTAAACTAATCTCGGGGAAGAATGACCTGGCACTTATTTTGACAAGCATAATAGCTAACTAGATCGGTCTTTTCCCTGAGAGCAACCGAAGCAGTCTATGTAAGGGAAGCCCTTTCCCCTTTCGTACCGCCAGAGTGTGATAACACACTAACCCAAGGCTAGCTGCTATTCTTCCCGTGAGAAAATGGAAATGCAGACTCGGCAGTAGCGAGGGGAATGTTTTCAATCATATGTAGTGCATCACACATAGAAAGGATGGACGAGAATGTAGAAAGGGAAGATAGCATTTTAACAGTTGCCTAACGAAAGTAAGGACGGACGGCCATCTCTGAACACGTATTTGAAAGCAAAACCCTTCTGAAGTTCTCAGAGGGAGACGAACATTCAAAGCATGCCTTTGACATCGCAAAGAATGTCTTTGCTTCTGAACATTCGTTGGGAAGAGCAAGCTGTCAAAGCGTGCGGCGATGGTGAGGATGTGCCTGGCTATTGACGGTCTGCATTCCACAGGAGAGTGCGGTGTCTACTCTTTTAGAGGCTTTGAATATTTAAATTTTTATGGTGTGTGTGTGTTTGCACATACGTGTAGATCAGAGGACAGGTTTGAGGAGTTTATTCTCTGTCTACCTTCAAACCCCAGTTGTCCGGTTTGTATAGCGAGTTCTTTTATCCATTGAGCCATCTTGCCAGTGCTGATGTTTGCTTTTTAATTAAATATAAAAGAACAGAGACACAAATATTTTATAAGGTTAGAACTGTCGACTCTCCAGCTTGTAGATCACCCCAAAATCTCAAATCTTCATTGCTTCTTAATCCTTCTCAGTCCATAGCACTGATGATGAGGAGAGATAAAAGGAGTAGGAAGAGCACGAGAAGGAAGTATCGCTTCTTACGGGCCTGAGACATTTAGAATCGGACACTCTCTTGACTCTGTGGTTATCCATCAGATGGACTGGAGGGCTGGCAGGATTCTTGACACCGTCCCCCTTAGCTGAAGACCCACGGTCAAACACCTTCCTCTTTCCCTCTCCGGGCTCATTGGTGTGATGTCTCCTGCAAGTGACTACTTTAAAAGGCCAGGGGTTCCGCACACACTGGAGAATGTTGGAGAGAGGTCATAAGGTTAAATCGTGTGTGTAGAGCAGAGCCAAAGACATTTATTCACAGGAGAAATGCAACTCATTCGTTTGACTAAGTCCCTCAACTGGAAATAGAAGAGGCTTTACTGAGAATAAATAGTAGTAAAAATAAATAAATATGGAAGGCTGCTGCTTTGATTTTAGTGTGATACACATCGGCACTGTGCTCACGATGGTGTATTCTGTGCAAAGTCCTGGACCAGGGGCTGAAGAGCAAAGCCCAGTAGTAGGATGTCTGTAGCATGTACAATTATTACTCAAGGCCTCAAACACACTTTTAAAACAAGGAGAATACAACTATATTTCAGTCTATTCCAGCTTACAGAGTCTCTGTGGTTTTGTTCCCACAAGGCAGAGATTTCAGTGATCTGCATATTAATCTTTGTTGTTGGCCGGATCAGACCATTTCTGTTTTGCCTAAAACATCCTGTCTGAGCGAAGATGTAGCTCAGTGGTAGATTGTCTTATGAGAAGGCCCTACGTTAGATGCCCAGCACCAAGATGAAAATAGAAAAACCAAGCCCTTTAAGAAAAATCCTATACGGTATGAGATATAAGATATGATATAATAATTTTTGCATTATATTTGCAAATAATTGCCACAGTACTTAGAAATCATTACAGCCCATGTGACTCTGGACCACCTTCCCAGCAGCCACTCTGTTGACTATGGACCTCAAATAGATTGAGGTGTGTCAAGCCATACGCCACAGATAGGTCAAGACCTCTCCCTTCTCCGCCTCCTGAGGGCTGAGTGTGGCTAGGGTGACCGGAGTGTTCCTGGGCTATCAGTAGCCGCGTCTGCTTAGCCCAAGGAACTGCCTGCCACCAGTATCGTTATTTTCTATGAAACCACATGAAATGGTTTGAGAATCATGGTCTAGACCAGTCGAAGTCACCAAATGATTTCCATTTCACAGTGGTTAAACATAAATCCAATTAAATGACGTATTTTGGCTTTGTGGATTCCGATGTTTATCCTTGTAAACTTTGCTAGCCTATCAATGATTACTTCGGATTTTAGTAATTGGCAATGGGTTCCATTTCACACATCCAAGAATAGAATGCCGACTGCATATTTATTTGAGTTTATAAAATCTTAATTGGAGGCATAACAGAGACATGCAAAGCAAATTCCTTTTTAAGTCCTATAAAGTATAGAAATCTTGATGCCACTGCCCGAGACGGAATTAAAAAATGCAAACCAACAAACCTTGGAATTCAAGTAATTCCAGTAAAGGCAACATCCTTATTTGCAACTGAAAATTAAATCAGATAAGATTTGTAAGAGTGAAAAAGAAAAAAATTTAAATGTTTTTTATTATTATTCATTTTTATTAGAGCCAGGATCTCACTCTGTAGTGCACATTAGTCTAGAATCACAATCTTCCTCAACCTCCCGAATACTGGTAAGTTTTTTCCTACAAACAAAATGGAACGCAATTTTTAAAAAAGGATAAAAATGTGCCAAGACTTCTGCATCGTAGTTGCTTGTGCTATTGACTTTGCGTTCAACATTAAGATTTTGCATTTAAGTAAGAAAATAGTATCCGTATTTTCTGAAAATACTGAAGATTTTGGAATCGTCACATTGACGGAGTTTCCATATCTGTGGCTGTAGAACATGCCAGTTAACCTCTGAAAGGGAAACTCAAGAAGGGCACGGGCACTCTGCCTCGAAACTTTCACTACTACGCTGTCACCGTTGCCCTTTATAAGGAGGCGAAAGAACCATTTACACCATGATGAAAACGTGCTTGTTCTGGGGCCTTATAAAGAGTCGATATCTCTTTTTGTTGTTCATTTCCGTGGCTTATGAGCTGTTGCTAGCATTCTTTGGTTGATCCAGAATCCTTGAACTACCTTACATGTTGGTTAAATGAGCCCACTGCCTGCTGAGAGAGGATCACCTTCCACTCACTCCTGAGTTGTCATCACAAGTTATTTGCTAGTTATGTATTTTACTTATGTGGATATTTGGTCTACATGTTTGTCTGTGCACTACTTGAACGCACGGTGTTCACAGAGGCCGAAAGAGAACCCGAGCTACAGGTGGTTGTGAGCCATCATGAGGGCGCCGAAAATTGAATCCTGGAAGAGTAGCCATTGCTCTTAACTGCTGAGCTGCGATTCTTCATCTCTTTAAATCTCTCACCGAATATAAACCAAATGTCTCTGTTTGGGTTTAAAAATCAAAACTGTTTTCCTAGCATTTCCTAACCTAGAGCGATTGTAGAGTGGAGTAAAAGAAAGAGAAACATTGCTTTCAGTTAGGAGATGTTCATGAGAGTTTGACTACACGTAAAAGAAGTCAAAGTAGCGCCTACGGACATAAAGGAAGTCAGGGGTCGGAAATAAAAAACGAAAGCACAGGTTGGAACATTATTCTCCATGGAGCCAAGCCTCCTTTGTCTGCAGCATGGTGCAGTCCACCTGTGGCCCAAGATGGCTGCTCAAGCTCAAACCAGCCATGATCTTTGCCAGACAGCCGCTACACTCTCACGGAAGCCGCCAGGGAGTCCGTAGGATCTTCAGTCATTCATTGGAAAGCGTTCAGGCAGGCAAACTTGTCGCTACCAGGGAAGCTGAGAAACAGTACCTAAAACTGGGCGTGTCAGCACTACAGAGTAAATTGGGTTCCTGTTATGAACGTAGAAGACCGTGGATAAGGTAGGCAGTCAGCAGTCGGGACTGCACGATTTGGAGCGATTCTCGTTAACCGTAAAAATGTGTTTTCTTTAGCAAATGGGAACAGAAATGGAAAGAGCTCCGAATTTGGGGGAAAAAAATAGATGTCACCATTATCCTAAATACGAAAGGTCCCCTCGTGGTCACTCTGTCAAGCACTGCTGTGGCCTTGCTCCCAGGTCAGGCAAAACAGTGGTGTAAGGTCAGGTGACTTTCCAAGAAAAAAAAATGACAATTCTCATTGCCCTCTCTTCCATGTTTTCAACCTAGAAAACTTACATTTTCCAGTTCCTGTCCAATGAGAGAACGCTAGCTTTCCAGAAATTATTCCTTTCCTATTTAAAATGTAGATATTTTTGGTGTCTTATAAAAGTTCATTTTTCAGTGGAATAGGAAAACTTTCCCAGATCCTTTTGTTAAAGTGCTGTTTGAAATCTTTAAAACCCAACCTATTCTTGAGGCTTCCTCCCAGTTATTAAGTCTCATTTATTTTATAGACATACTTCCCCTGAAAGTTATTTTTCATGCACCTTTTAGAAACTGGAGATTCTGTTAAAGGTATTAAAGTGATCAGAAGTAGCATTCCCTCTCAGTTCAGCAGGTTGCTATTTCAAAGGAAGTCACTATCTCCGTTTTCACAGTATTGTTTATTCAGATGGGTAAGTAAGCCTAAAACCAATATTTGATTGAGCTATAGTGATAAGCGCTAATGAACGGTTGAAAACTAGGGAGAAGTATATCTTCCCTTTGCGTCTTTGTGTATTAAATTAGTTTGTGCGGCTTTAGACACCTGGGTTTAGATGGTTGCACTGGTAATTATTTACAAAGCAGCATAAGGAAAATGAAAAGGATCTAATTTGTCAGGAGAAATAGCTGCCACCTGAGTGTGGATTTCAGCGTTAGCTTTCTCCATCTCTTACAGGGGACAAGAGAGACAGAGCAGGGGTGGAGTAACAATACTTTACCCCCTCAACTGAGTTGAAAGAATAAAGCATATTATCTATACCAATGACCTACGATACCTTGTGAACGTGAAAGTTATTCTTATCTGTGGAAAGACAAAATATATCTTCCACTAGAGTATGAGACATTAGGAATCGCTTAAGCATTTGACAAATCTGGTTCAGTTAGACTCTCAGAAGCTAGCTGCGTGTACAACATAGAGGGGTTCTAGCCAAAACAGAGCTGCCCAGTAACCATGTTAGACGCTCGTCTGACTTGACTGGCAAGACTGTTTTTTAGCTTTAAAAGGTAGGTGTCAGACTCCACTGTGGTGTGCAGAGTACTACTAACCCAGAATGAATATCAGACATGTTCAAGGGCACTTTGCTGCCTTTCAAAAGCTGAGTCTGCCCATCCTTTAGGATGAACACAACTGCCCGCACACCTTGAAACCGTGTTACCTCCAGTGTGGTCCCTAAGTATCCACTCCGAGGCAGCAGCACTTTTCTTGATCACCCCTTATCTCCCTAGTGCCCCAGGAAGTGCCTTGCACAGGTGCTCAGCCAACACTGCTCAGTTAAAATGTCCGTGGCTATTAGAATAAATGGAGTTGGACAAGAAAGAGCAGGTAGTGCGACTGCTTCGTCCAATGTCTAGGGGTGGTGGGGGTGGGGGTGGCTTCTGCTAAATGAGGAAAACGACAAGGCAGGAATGTAGGGATTCCTCTGTGGGACATAGTCCAAGAGTCTTTCCTAACTTCATTTAGCTCACACTCTCAACTGGCTAATAAAAAATAGACAAGCACAAGGAGAGCCAGAAAGGATTCTCATAAACCCGTAAAGGACCCACACCCAAACATCTGTCCTGACATCGTGCTGTTAACTTTCCAATATGATGTCCTTGAGAGAGCTGTCTGTCTCTTTTCCTGGTTTGAAGCTCAGGTCTCATCATGCCTAACCTGTTATCTTTCTGTCTCTCTCAAGAGTGTTGGAAGGGATGGAAAGGGGGGTGATGGGGGGGTGCAAATGTACCGGCAATAAAGTCAAAGTGATCATAGACAGAAAAACAGACAACAAATACTACGGAAAGACTCTACAGAGAACTTTAGTTAGTCTGGTGTCTGCATTTGGCATCTATTTCCCAGTGTCCTTAAGAAGACCTAGACCCACAAAAGAGCGACATCATCGCCAGTGTTCTGCGAAGAACAGCAAATCCGTCATTAATTTCAAAATGTGCGTGTTCGAGTATATCACGGTCTACAATTATCTCTGCTCCTCTCTCACCAGCACAATCGCCCCACCCAGGGAAGTAGAACTTCTCCCCATCCAACTTGACTGGACCAAGGGCAGGAAGCAGAGGTGTTAGGTGCACAGCCAAGCGGACACTTGTAGGAGCATTTCTGGTTTCTATCAGCAACAGTGTTCTTGTGCAGGCAGTACTGTGAGAACAACACTTCTCATCTGGGCTCTGCTGCCTCCTCTTAAGTCACTCAATGAGAGAACAAGACCGAACTGACACAGCCTAGCCCAAGGCGGAGCTTCTACGCCTGACAGTTTCCACTTAACCAAGTAAGAAATCATTCTTTGTTGCACAGATTCTGCTGGAAGAAATGATTTCCTTCAAAAAATGGTTCCTTTTAGTTTGTTCCCAGTTAGAGCCTTTAAATAGTTACTGGAAGGAATCATGGGAACTCAAGTGTGTTTGAAGCTCCTCCTTCCCCCTATTGTGACAGACAATTGAGGCATCACTGAAAACAGCTTCAGTCAAAATCTCACTAAAGATGGCAGAGCACAGAAGCTAGCATCCAAGTGCCATGTCCTAACCAAACTG
This sequence comes from Cricetomys ansorgei, assembly GCA_026225945.1. Taxonomy (NCBI): domain Eukaryota; kingdom Metazoa; phylum Chordata; class Mammalia; order Rodentia; family Nesomyidae; genus Cricetomys; species Cricetomys ansorgei. Next base: position 33,803,017 of record JAMJFZ010000239.1, on the reverse strand, counting down.
AGCCTCCTCCACCCTGTGATAGGAAGCCAAGGCTCAGGAGGGCTCCCATGGGCGTCCCTGCTTGGGTTGGAGGAACAAGTCCGACTGGGAGCTGTTGAAAGGGGGATGTCGGTAGATAGGATTTCCATGGACTAGGGATATTGAGGATGATGTCATTAAAGACAGCTGGCAGGCACCTGCCCATTTTAGACAATTTCAGGGATTACGGAGTGAGCGGGATAGATCACTAGGATCACAGACACAAAAGGAAAAGTCGAGCTCTGTCTTCTCTCTGTCTCTGGAAAGTGAAGCACTCCAGTCCTAACCCAGAGCCTGAGATTGACTGACTTCGTGACTATGCACAAATTATTTCACCTTCTGCCTCAGCGCCAAGGATTAATTAATCATGGCAAGTTGTCCTGTGGCTCCACAACGCTAAATACAAATACGGGAGACCCTCTGATTCATGGAATTGTGACTCGTGGTCCTGAATATTCATGTTGAACCATGCCGGGCCCCTCCTGCTCCCAGCAACCAGGCTTTGTTTTACTGAGCTCCCAAGAGCGGTCCCTTTCTGTTTGCAAGGTGAAGTGGGGGCTGGTCTTGGTGTGTGGCTCCCGTATTGATGCCTTGTTTTGGTCCCCTCCGGGATACCGAAACGCTCGGTGCAGATGCCTAGAAATACCCACAACACATGAGGCCCAAACTCAAAAAAGTCTCTTCCCATGAATTTCACATTAAAATGAATCTCGAAAGTGAAAACGCACTTCAAGAGAAAACATAAAAAACAGACCAGTTACAAAGACTCGACTGTGTGGCTATCTAGTTTCTGCCCCTGTCTGTGTAATTTTGGACGACAGCCCTGAGGCTCCCAAATCTTCCTTTTCTCATTGAGAGAGGAAAGATTACTAATAATGTCTTCCTCATAGGCATGTGGCCAAAGTCCTGACTTGAAAGGCATGACTTATCTCTTGGTGTATTAGTGAAAAGTCCTTGTGGGTAAAGGATGAAGTAGCGTCATCAAGCCGGAGGTTGTGGAACTCTGGAGTTGCCCGGGCAACAATGGGGTGGGGAGTAAAGGAAACACAGATATCAAATGTGGGATGGGGGTTCAGTGAACAGAGGAGAGAAGGCGAAGAGAGAAGACAGCTCTTCTCTGTGTGAATGTGCATAACCCTTGCTCACTGGTGCTGGATGCTCCTCCCTGAGTCAGGTAACAGGGAAATCCAGGCTCCAAATTATTTCCTCTCCTATAGTGGATTCTACATGCATCTTACCTGTGGCCCTAGAGGTACTGCTGCTACAATAGTCAGGGCAGACAATGTAGCTTGTAAGCTTGCAGGCTTGACTTTGTCTTCATTCCGCCATTGAACTTGGTGCCTGTTCAGCTCCCTCTGTATGTTTTCATCTTTGTTCTGCTCTCCCACGGCGTGAGGAGAATTCAGCTCAGAGTGCTCGGCATCACTAATGCACACCACCATGACCTGGTTTATATAACTGATTTCAGCGTTTGTTTCCTAATGCAACTGTATTCACTGGATTGGCAAAGACAATGGAACAGGATTAGAGAGCTGAACAGGGAGCCATGCAGTAGCTCACGCCCGTAATCCCAGAACTCTCACTTGAGGCAGGAAGATGACCGCAACCCTGAAGCCAGGCTGGGTTACACAGTGAGCTCCATCCAGACTAGCTAACGCTGTGTAGCAAAATTCTACCTAAAAACCAAAATGGAAGGAAGAACGGAAGGGGCGGAGAAAGAAGAGGGGAGGGAGAGAGGAGAAAAAAAGAAAACCGAGAAGGGAAAAAGCAAGTCATTAAAGAGCACGTCGCCTACTCTGCCTCTTACCTCTAATAATATTTAACCCAAAGAGACATCATGCACAATAGTCATTTAATAAACCTAACCAAGTTCTACATCATTGCAGGCCACCAGCAGATTCCATTAGTCCACCCAAGTCAAGTATTTGAAAACCTGTCTTCTTCACATACTGAAGGAATATGTAGAAGAGGCATCAGACACGTTGAAAGCCCTTCAAGAGACAACAGACGGGTTGATATTAGCTGGGGTAAATTCAGTGTTTCCTAGTAGTGAACTCCAGTTATTTTTGCTGTGAAGAAGGAACATGCCAAAATGTTTGCTCTGTCAACAGTTCTGCAGAAAGCAGTCTCCCGAAACAGCCCGGTCAGTTATGAAATACTAGTCATATCAGTGGTATCCCACCTTGCCACCGTCCAACTGCCTTGGCTAGTGTTTAAGTCTGAGAAGCCCAACCTCATGACAAAGAGAAGCTTGCCCCACGTTCCCCCTGCAGAGCCAGTGACTTGATCGCCGTGCTGTTAGCATCACCTGATAAACCCTCAAGGCCCACTATCCAATCAGGAGAACTAAAGAAATTAACCAAACTTCCAGGTGGCTGAGACGAGCCTCTGCTGTGCTTCCTGGATTACGCACTTGACCTTGTGACCCTTGTTTTATAGAACGATTGATCAATATCTTGAAGGCCTCCACTGTAGTGCCCTGTGCTCTGGAACGAGGAGCCTAGTGTAGGGGAGAAGAAAGGAAGCCCCTCATAGCCTGGGAGCTGGGAAGAAGTCAATGGCTTTGCTGCCATTGAAAAATAAATAAGTAAATAAATAAATAAAGGCTCCACTCTCCCAGAAAATGAATTAGCAATGCGAGTATGCAAATTCTGGAAGATTTCTCATTTGGATCAACACAAAAATGTTGGCACATGCAGACATTTTCTTCCATTATTTTGGAAACATTTGATTTACAGTAGCCTGGCCCTTCCATCCAGAAACCGATCAAATATGATCCCGTATGCTTTTATCCGTAATTGTGACTAAATACAATCAGGAAACAGAAGGTTCACGGGAAACATAAACAAACATCCTGAGATCCCGTCAGAACTGGAAACGTTGGTAAACACTGGCGCCCTGGAAAGCTTTGTAGCCAGACTCAGTGGCTGAGAATCTACTTTGGCTAATGAGGAGTATGAACATTTTGAACTTGTCAGACGTTATTTGTTGATACATTTGTTTCAGAGTGTTTCACACAGTGGGCCAGCAGCGTGATGTACTTGGGATTCAAACTTTATAAAGATTTTTTTCTTAATGACTCTGGCTCCTCACTATTTATAGCTACTGGGTTTCCAAATCGTGTTCATCTGTCCATCAGTGAAACCTATTTTACTGTCTTCTCATTTTTACATACAAATTGTATGATTATTTTGGTTCTCCTCTATTAACAAGTAAGCACCATTTACTTTCAGTGTGTCGAGTAAGCTTGCAAATATCACTGAAAGTTGAAAGCTTGAAAGCTTGGACGCTACAATCAGCCCAACCCTGATGATTATAATCTCCATCTCCTTATCTCACCAGGTTTTAATCATACCTTCCTATCGTGGTACACACTTGTTTAAGGCTTCATGGAACCGAATCGGTACAGAGAGGAGACTGCTTTGGATGGCTTCGAGATATACATTGTTCGGAATGACCCCCCTGGTGACCAGCTTTCATGAATGGTTTTACTTGTGGGGCACATTATCTGGTTTAATTATGTCAGCTCTTTTTTGTGTGACAAGCGCTGCTCTTTCGTGTGCTGAGAAATGAAAATTGGAAACCAAGTAGAGTCCTTAGAGAGAAAATAAATTCTAGGAGTGGAACACCACTGAGTGTGGAAATCTGAGAAGTCTAGAGGAGTGTTAAGGACTGCTTCCCCTTGTAAGCGTCTGTTTGTTAATACTACAGAGATAATAGACATCAATTTGTTCAAACATCCTTGGGCAGAGACCATAATCGGAACCAAAAGCCTGGGGAGACTTGTCTTACAAATAAGATAAGAAACAACTTTAGATCCTAAGATGGATAAAATATTTCCACCTGATAAAATATTTCCCACCTTCTACTCAGACAGCAAACCAAGACAGTGGTCGTATGGTTACGTTTCAAGTTGTTACACGTCCTCAAGACAAGCAACAGCCTGTGAACCTGTGAATGTCAGTGAACTGATGGCTGTAAACCCCGCCCTGCCTGCGCCTCTCTGTGCTAGTCTATCCCTGGTTCTGTGTCGAGATCGTGATCTGAGGTGGATCAATGAATTAGATTGGATGAGAATGCTCGAAGTCAGGCATGTGTCAATGAAAATAGACAGACAATTTGCATTCTTTATATGCTTTATGGCTAAGATTAATGAATTGATTTTCCTTGTGGCCTGCTGCTAGCTTGTCATTCATTCTACTGTCCCATGACCTCAAGCCAGGCTTGCACTCTCGCTTAATACATGCCCAGTCGTGTCCAGCCATGCTTCTTAGTCATTTGGAGGGAAGTGCACAGCCACAAATGACTAGCATGGGGATTTTTGCCATGAAAAGACTTGGAATGATCTGTTGAACCAACGGGAGAAAAGATTTAAAAATAATATCTTTTAAAAATATTTGTAATTTATATTTTTAAATATATTTAAAATCAATTAATTAATATTTAGGTAAAATGTATAGATGATTTATTTAATTAAACAAATAAAATTTTAAAAATTAATTAAAATAAAAAATTTTAAAAATTAAATAAAAATAAAGATTAAAACAAAAAATAAAACATAATTTAAAAAATAATTAAATGAATTAAATATAAATGTAATTTATATTATAATTTATAATTTATAAAAATTTTAAAAAAATTAAAAGTCCCGGTAGAACTCATGAAGTAGACATTTTGAACTATCCGTATGCAACTCACCTGAATTTTGAGCTTACTTGAACAAAGTCTCTGAGTAAAAATGTTGACTTTAATATGGTCACTGGATTCTTTTTTTAAAAGTTATCCTGTAAATAATAAATGCTGTGGGGAATGGAAACTAACTTCATTTCTCTGCCCTGGGCTAGGAGCTAGAATCCTCTGAATCTAGACCTGGGGTCTAGATTCCTTCTGCCTCTTTGAAATGCTAGCCATTCCTTTGAGACTTCATTCTTGGCCACCGCCCAGTGTGAGCCCAGCAGGGGGCTTGCATCTCCTCTGCCACTTCTCAAGCCCTGAGAGCAGTTACATCTGTGGGGACCTTGATGCCACGGAAAGTAGGTCAGCAGAATCCACTCAGCTGTAGCTTAATTTCTTAGAGTGAGGTCAAGTGCTTTTCTCTCCTACACAGAGTTTGACTATGAGATAAGTACGGGGAGAAATGCTTCTGAAATAGAGACGTGCCATCTAATTCTTTTGAAAATAAGTCTTTCTCTCATCGTAAGAATCATAGACTCTTAAATAAATGTGTGCTATGCTAGATTTATGTACGTTACAGCATCAGACCAAAATGCAACATGTCTAAAAATTCCCCAATTCCAAGCTGAGTGTGGTGGCGCGTGCTGTAATCCCTGAGGCTGAATTGAGGTGTGCGAGTCTGAGGCCAGCCTGGGTTACATGATACATTTCAGGGCAATCTTAGAATCATATGTCATCTGTCTCTCTTGATGGGAGTGGAGTTTGAGCTCAGGACTTTAAAGCACCCTGCATGCACCCTGCATGCACCCTGCAACAGAGCTACAATCAGTCTTTGAAAAGCACAGTTTTAGTGCTGAAGGTTGGTTGGATTTTAAGCAGTGATTATACTTTTTCCATTTATCAATATCATGAATCTGTGTGTAAATACACTTCTTCATTTCTTAAGATGCTATGTGTCTGTGTAGTAAATAGATTTATGCACAGATCAAAAGCACACACGTCAGTGTATACACACACACGAAGATTAAGTGTGAAGTATTAGTGGTCTTATGCATGTGTGGCATGGACAGCAATTCCCAGCAAAAGCTGCTTCTTCCCCAGACTTCCCAGCACCCCTGCACTTGGGTAGGGCTGTACCTCTGGTGTATAGAGCCAGTGAATTGTTCAAAGTGTCCCTGGTGCCTCCCAGGTTGAAGGCATGAAAGCTCCCTGCATGATTCCTTCGTTTTTTTCCTTCCTTCCTTCTCAGTTTCTACAGCAACAAGACAACACTGATTCGACAACACACATCCAATAGAGACTGTCCGGGCAAAGCACAGCTACCTCTTAGCATGTGACCTGTAGTTTGAGTGTTGATTACTCTTTTATTGTAGGAAGCCATTGGTATCTGCAGATTATTTACTACTAAAACAGACTTTTCTAATTGATGCTGAACGGTTTGATATTAAAATACAAATAGAGGGGCTGGCGATGTGGCTCAATAGTTAAGAATCCTTGCTGCCCTTCCAGATGACACTGGTTAATTTTCTAGCACCCATATTGGGCAGCTCACCACCTCCTGTAACTCCAGCTCTGGGGACTCTACCACCCTCTTCTGGACTCCACAGGCACCAGCAGAAACACACACACACAGACACACACACACAGACACACACACACCACACACACACACACACACACATGCACCACAATCTTGAAAATAAATAAATAAAATACAAATTGGCTATATAGCTATGTAAAATGTAAGCCAAATTTAATAGATATAGTATATATTTTAAGACCAAACTAAGATACCTCAAGGTTCTATTTCTTTTCTTCAAAGCGCTGCCTTCATTAAAACTGTGATAACCAGACTCCTTCCTTCTCTCCCTCTTACTCTTTCTTTAATATGAGACAGTTTCTTGGATCTCCCTACCACCACTGGATACACAGTGTCGGTCCTGTAAGAGACTTTGAACCATCTGCTTCAGAAATTGTAGGTCATTTTTGCTTCTCCCCACAATATTTAGATCTCCTTTTCTCCCAATTTCTTACTGCAAAGAAACTGGACACATAGTGTTAGTCCAGAATTTTCACGTTCTCTAAAAAGCCTGAGATTAACTCACTTCCTTTTGGTTTTTTGGTGTGTATCCTGGGGATGAAACCCAGTTCCTTGCACATGGTGGGCAAGCATTCTTTCACCAAGCGATAGCCCTAGCTCTCAATAAAACTGTTTTTCTGGTGGTTTTAATTCCTAACATTTATAAGATGGAGCTTCAGGATTGTTTGTTATGCTGTGTGTGTGTGTGTGTCTGTGTGTGTGTGTGTGTTGCTGAGGATCAAGCCCAATGTCTTGTGCATTCTCTGCAAGTACTTTAGCTCTGAGCCACACCCCTAGCTCTCAAAAGTATATTTCTTTTTGTTATGATCTCTCATTTCAATTCTCATGTAATCTCTTCCTCCATGCATAGGCCAAGAGAAAGATCTAGAAAACCTAAGTTGATTCATTTCCACAATTCAACAGATTTCTGGGAAAATCCTGTAATGTGTGAATAAAGCACAACACCTGAGTCTCCCTCGCTGCACCGCAGAGCTAGCCTGCACTAAGTCTGTGAATGATAGACTATAGGCAAAACACTTAAAAATCAAATGAATAAGTCTAATGTTTTAAAAAAGGAAAAAGTTGGATTGCTTGTTCATTGTTTGTTGAGACAGGTCTGGCCTATACTGAGGTTGTATTAGAACTTGTGACCCTCATGCCTCAGCCTTCCCATTACTAGGATCAGAGGAGTGAGCTACCACACAGGACACGAGCTGGATTCTCATACAGTTTCTATTTCGGTCTGCTGAACTACATTGTTCTGGTAGACATATCATAATAGAATCCCGCTTCGCATGAATAAGTAGTTGGAAAAGTAGAAATCTTTTATCAGCATTTCCGGATTCTCAGAGGTATTATCAGCCGCACTTCATGATTTTGAAGATAAGTTGTGGAGTGAAATGTGAAAACACATTGTTGAATTTCCACACCCTCACATTAAAACCTAGCGGCCATGTTGTACTGTAAATAAATGTTCTCCTTCATGTGTAACTAGGAAGCGTAGTCGTCATCTGGAAAATGCTGGCTGACTGAATTACACACATATTATAATGTTGGCACATTTTATTTAGCAATATCAAAAGGTTTTGTTTTTATTACAGTAATAATTTACTAATATCGTCACCAATGTGATTGAAAATAAGTTTTGCGTTTTAGGAAGCTGCTGAGTTTTTTTAAAGCTGGGCATATTTTCTCAACTTCCGATTTTAGCCTGAAAGCTGCAAGCTTTATTTCTGTCATCAGTAACGTTGTCACTTTCGGTCTTTGAAATAATAGGCTCATTTCCCTATTTGAGGAAATGTCTGCAAAATACCCTGATATAAATAATTGTTTTAAGTAAACATGGGTGTTTTGTGAATAAATGAACGGCCAGTTTAGCTTGAGGTTCAGACACCCAAGTGCTTTCCCCTGAGAAAGGCATAGATAGGGGCTTCCGTGTGCCTCCCAGCTTGTCAGCAGAGTAGTAAAAGGAAAATGTGTGTGCTCAAGCTCAAAGTTTAATAAAATTAATCCTTTTACTGCCTTAAGTGAAGCTGGCATGTTTAAACTGGAAAGAGAGCTTCCTTCAATCACACGAAGACAAATGCAGCTTTCCCACGATGTGCGCATGGCCTTGGGACACACATCTATCACCAAGGTAGAAAAAATAATGGCTCAATATTCTTATCAAAATAATTCTGACCTCATAGACCTCTGACAAAGACCCCGAGGCTCCCCCCACATTTACAGACACCGTAGAAAGTTGCTTCTGTGTGCAATAGCACAGCTCTCTAAGCATCTTGGCGCCTTCCCTCTTTAATTTTGTAGTACTGGGAATCAAACTCAGGGCCTAGTGCATGCTAGACAAATGCTCTCCCACGGAACCTTTGAAGACCAGCCCTGTTAAGTCCTCAGCACTAAATGTCCACACTAAAGGCTTTGTGATGCCAGAGCCCCCTTAAACCTATCTGGAAGACAAGGGATTCAATTCAGTTTGAGGTTTTGCTACTCAAGTCTCACATAACAAAACAATCTCTCATTGGCTTCAAGTCTTGCTGGTTTTCCCTTTTATTTCATAGATGACTTGAAACAAAATGCCACAGGCATTAATTGGGTTGATTTCCCTAAACAAATCCCTGTAAACCCCACACAGCAAATAACTGGGCCCACAGTTGGGGTTTTCATCTTACAGTTAGGGAAAAGGGCAGCTCATATCTGGTCTTAGTTTGAGAGGACAGCATTGTCCCCTAAGTTCACTTGCCATGTGTGAGAAAAAGAGGCAAAGCCCCCTTTAAACTTCTCCCATTTTTTTTTTAAGACAAATCGTTAGTCTCTAAGGAAACTTGTCATTCCCCACAAGGTATCCAATTCAAGCTTGGTGTCTGGTCTCTGCTGACAAATCCTGATTTTTTTTTTTTCTTGTCAGGGTCCTTTCTTCTCTCTTTACTTCATTTCCCTCTGGGACTGGAAATCAGGGAAGAGGGCGACAGGCTCTAAAAGGTCATATTTAAATAAAGAATGGTCTGTGTGTAGTGTTAGCTTTAGTTGTTAGAAACAACTTCACACTGGGGATGGAACTAAGATCTCATGCTTGCTAGGCTAGTACTCTACTGCTGAGCCCCTAACCCTATGATAGATGTTTGCTTTTTAAGATTTATTTCTCTATTACGTGTCTTTGGGGAGCGGTATGCACACATGTGTACAGATGCCAGCCACGCCCAGAAGACAGCATTGGATCCCCTGGAGCTGGAGAAATAGACAACTGGGAGCTGTCTCCTGTGGGTGTTAGGAACTGAACTTAAGTCCTCTGGAAAAGCCCCAAGCCATCTCAGCCCTCCTCTCAGCCATCTTCTAAGCCCCCCCTATTTTTATTTTATATAAATATATTTATTATATATTATAGTGTACATATATTTATATGTATACATTTGTTATATACACATATATTTATATATTATATATATAATTTATATATTATGAGGCTGTTGTTATTTCTCCAGCCCCCATAAATTTTTAGGGTGCTGCATTGTGTGTCTTGAGAAAGTGACATGGGTCAAATGGTGGAGAGCTCCTTCTAGATGGGCGTGTTCCAAAGTCCAGTTTCTCTTTCCTACTCTGTTAATACACTTGGGAGTGAATTTCCTGAGCTCACAATATCCTGGGAATGGGGGTGGTGGGCCCTGCCAAAGAATGCAAAGCTACAGTAACCCAGAAAGAAAAAGCACCCTACACCTACTTCACAGCAAGCTGACCAGGGCTAATCATAACATTGCGAGCTGGGCGTGGCAGCACACACCTGCGATCCCAGAGCTCAGGCTGAGACAAGAGGAACGGAAGTTTGAGGCCAGGCTGGGACGCACAGCAAGATCCTGTTTCAAAAAACCACACTAATAACAATAATTGCAGGGTGCAGAGGAGGCGCCGAGTGAGTGGAGTTCTGAGTGGGTGTGTACTGTTGACATGGGAACAGCCGTGTCAAGGACCCCAAAGCTTTAGGCCAGTGACATAATGGCAAAGCCCCCAAGGTAAGGTCCACAGAAATGTTCAGCTTTCCTCGGGGGCCTGAGTGTGGGTGTTGATGGGATGTACAGAAAATGTCCACCAGAGTGTTCTCTCCAGATATTTATGGCCTGAAGACTGTTCCCCTTCAGAGACTGCACCTACCAGGATTAGCAAAGCCTGCCTACTCAATCCAGCTGTATACCATAAACCCTACTGGTTGTTTACATGTACATAATAAACATATGGAGATTCTAAGATGCTGAGATTTCTCCATCCAAGAGCCCAGATCACCCAATCCCAGACCCTGTCCAAGTGTGTCTTTCTGTCTTTTTGTTATTCTCCCACCACCCCAGTGAGATACATCCCTGGAGCAGGGCTAAATGTGAAATGCACACATATGCCACAGCATCACGTTGTACCCCGCACATATATACAATTAGTAGTCAATTAAAGATAAGGCTTTTTACATTTGTTCATGGAGGGTGAGGAGCTTGAATGTGCCGGGGTGAAAAGTACAGAGGTCAGCAGACAACTCGCTCAAGTTAGTTCCCTCTTTCCATCATGTGGGTCCCAGGGATTAAACTCAGGTCCTCGGGCTTGGCAGTAAGGACCTTTGTCCACCACACACCATCTCCGTGTAACTTTCTTAAGGAAGGCCGTGGAATAGGGAGGAGCTGCTACTACATTGCTCTCCTCCCTCAGTTATCAGGACATAGTTTCTGATGCAGTTTACACTAGGTGCTGATTTTCTGTTTCCTAAAGGAAGAGGTAAAGGAAATAAGATAAAGAATGACTAGCCCTGTTGATTGGGCTCCAGAGACTGTTATCAGCATCTTAATTGTCAAGTCTTCCGTTCAGTGTGTGCTCACTGCTATCACCGTGAGCTATGTGCCCACGTCACCCCTGTTAGCAGAGGGTGGGTCACACTACAGCCAAAGCGAGAAAACCCAAGTCTAGCTCGTTCTCCTTTCACACAACCCTTGCAGCCTCTAGGAGGTGAGAAAAGTCCTGCTACTTACAGGACCAACCCTGGAAGGAAGATCTATATGAAACAGCTAAGCCTGACCCACAGTTTCGTGGCAGGAGGCTGCTATGTGCTGTCTGCTTTCTTTTCCCTCCCCTGCTCTTTCGTGCTCGGATCGGGTTTCTTGTGATTTAAAGCAAGTGCACAGAAAACAGCCAGTCAGTGCGAAATAATTGCAGGTTTGGGGTTGTTAGCATGCACTGCAATTTCCAGAATAACCCTGAGTTAAGAGGGAAAAGCGAGGAAGTCTACTTATTGACTTCCCAGAGCACAGGATCAGTTGGAGTTGCTTGCTGTTGCCCTGCAGACAATTAGCTACCAAGGAGAGACTCGCTGAGGGCATCAGGTTTTTATTCAAAAATCTATTTCTTGTTGAGTGCTGAGCTCCTCTCTCTCTCTCTCTCTCTCTCTCTCTCTCACTCTCTCTCTCTCTCACACACACACACACACACACACACAATCATACAAACACAGGGTAATTACAGGCTGCAGAGTGAGAGATTGGAACCGTGTACAAAATAATTTATAAAGTTTTAAGATAACAGGGCAAAGGTACGTGTGTGTTTACACATCACAAACAACAGCGTGGAGGACGGGATGGAAACGTTCTTTCTTCTTTTGCTGCTCCGTGTCCATCTCCACAATTTAGAGCCCGGCATGCGCAGGGGCACCCCTCCCCCGATCTGTGGTGCTTGCGCCTGAGCAGTCCTGCCCATTCATCCCATGCCAGTTTACTGTTGCACATCCAAATACAGATCCCCAGGTGTGGGGCCGGAGTGGCTGATGAAGTGGGCTGCTATCTAATTAGTTTCGTGAAAAGCTTCTTTTGTGGCGTGACAGAAGAGGGGGAAATCAAAGAGCCCCTCGCCGTCTTTCAGAAGTCGGAGGTGAGCTTTCTGCAGATTAGTGTTCTCAAGTGGAGGGATGGTTTTTTCCCCAACCCTTTCAGACGTCCCCTCCTATGCAGCTCTGCAAAGAGTTCTGTTCTGCTCCCCTCCTGGATTTCAGTTCTTTATTTTCTAATGTGGAGGGGCGGCCACTCACCTCCAGCCTCAGAGCCAATCAGGCTTCTCATTCTGCAGGCTTAGAGTTGTGGCAGCAAAGCCAGCGTCAGTGTTGTTAGCCGCTCCGAACCCTGTCCTGACAACAGTCACACTGGCCACTGACAGCCAGAGAGGGACTCTGTCACCTAGTGCCACTGTGAGAGCCAACAACTGAACAGAAGGAAAAGTCTGGCAGTCAAGATGCCCTTTGCCTCTGGTGATTGACGGGAAGCAGTTAGGAGCTTCTCAGTGGCTGGAGAAGGTGGTCCTGCCGCTTACTCCTTAAGGAGTCTTTGTCGGCAGAGATGACTCCCCTGGGTAGTGGGTGGCACAATGCAGATGACAGATGACAGCTTGGTAGTCAGTAAGGGATGCAGGTGAGAAGGCTCCTCCAGCATGCCCTGCAGTGGCCACTCCGCACACACAGGTGCACTCTCCCAGTGGCCTGCTCCCCTCATCCTTCTTTAGTCCAGTTGGGGTTTTTAAAAACACTGGGGTGATGTGCTCGCCACGGTTCCTGCAGCCGCTTAGGAAATGGAGATGCTATATAAATCATTGATCAGCAGCTCTGTCTATACGGTACCCTCTCTGCCTTAGAGAAAAGGAAAAAAATAGCCACATGTAACAAGCCGTTTCAAGACATTACTCAGATCAAAAGTCTGTTTGGAAACCCTTGACTGAAGCTGCCTTTGTAATTTTTTTTTCCCCTCTCCCCTTTCTAGGACTCCATCTGCAGATGTTCTGAAAGTCTCTGAGTCTAGAAATTGATTATTCAACCAGGATACCTAATTCAAGGTATTAGCTCTTGTCAGAAAGCTTTTACAGTTGAGCTCGGTGCTGCAAATTACACTTTGGCAATGAACGGAAACAGGGAAAGTTGGACGGAGAAGAAAGGACAAAAGCGATTTTGCAAAATATTCAAGTACTTCAAACCGGCCGGGCACTAGTGAGGGTTTGCTACTTCTGACTCATGCACAGCCATGTTCTGCCAGCCGGGGTGTCAGCTCTGTCTTATTCATAGCATTTTACTCTATAACTGTGTTTGGGGTTCGGATTTCATTTTCATGCTCCTCTCTCCCTTTTTTTTTTTTTTTGACGTCTACCCCTACCCCCATTCCCTGCACCCCAACTACCAGAACTCAGACGACCAAGACATTTTGTCAGCTTTGCAACATTGGACCAACTACAATGAAGTATTCTTGCTGGGCTCTGCTGCTGGCTATTCTGGGTGCAGAACTGTTGGGGAGCTTGTGTTCGACTGTGCGGTCCCAGAGGTTCAGAGGACGGATCCAACAGGAACGGAAGAACATCCGGCCCAACATCATCCTTGTGCTCACCGATGACCAGGACGTGGAGCTGGGTGAGACCCTGGATTTTCCCATTGTTAGTCTTTTTTGGTTCAGATGCTTTCCAAAGCCTCGGCTGTGGCAGAGGTACTCAGTGGGTCTTTATTAGCTGCCTCTAAGGGGTTGGGGCTTTGTTAGCTGCCTCTAAGAATCATCTGGTTTACACAGAGAACTCGTACTGATCGTAAACTCTTCGATTTGTTTCAACGTTACTTTTCTGGTATTAAGATTTTAAAACAGACTCAAGGGGAGCCAGAAGAAGAAGATGGAGGATGAGAGAAAGCCTTGGGAGTTCTTGTTCTTTATAAACTCGGGACCAAGAGCGTGGTAGCTCACTCCTGTAATCTCAGACCTTAGAAAGTAGCGATGGGAGAATCAGTGCCAGGTCATCATCCTTAAGTGAACTACATAGTGAGCTGGAGCCAGCCCAAGAAACGTAAGAACCGGTATCAAAAAGACGAGAAGAAATCGAAAAGAAAGAAAGTAGCTTATGAAATATGTGAGAAACATGTGTCAAAGTTCATGAGAGTGTGACTTTCTCTGACTGTATATAGAAGATTGATAAAGAAGGAATTTTCAACCGTTACCTACATCATGATTTACCCATTTACAGCTTGCTGAAGTAACTGTAGGACTGTAGGTAACTACGCTTTATGTTATTTATTTATTCATTTTTGAGACAGAGCCTCTAGCCTAGGACTCCCTATGTAGTCTCCAGGCTGACCTCAAACTCACAGAGATCGGCTTGCCCCTGCCTTCTGAGTTCTGGGATTAAAGGAATGTGCTATCATGCCTGGCCTTAATATTTGAAACTTAACAATGTTCTACATAGCCTTGTAGTAACTCACCAGGCCTGAAGTTGTGCTTTTGGAACTCTCTCTCCTGAGTTCACTCAAGGTCATTCAAATGAAGTGTGCCGATATTTGGTAGTTTGGGCTCATCTCTGACCTCTTGCTGTCTTTGACAACCTTGGCCTGGGATCTTATCTAAGCTCATAGCCAGGACCTCCCAGCATACATTAAGACAGATACAAAGCTTGTCCTCTGGGCTGTCTCCCCTACTCCTGTACCCTATTCTTTGCCCCGGGGCATTGATAAAATGTGCCTACCTGTGCTGTTCAGTTTGACCATGGGGAGGATTTTGTGGGGAGATCCAAGGTTCGATATTGAGGATCAGACGATTGAATCACAACAACGAAGTTAATTCTGGGAGTTCAGCTGGGAGTGAAGGTACTGAAGGCCAGCAGAGGTAACCATTGTTGAGTCTGCTCTCTCATTTCACATTTAACAAAAAAGAAAAAAATATGTTGTTTTTAAGGTTTTAACCAGAGTAAAAAGGCCATGCACATACAGCTTTAGGAGGCATGCACATGGCTGTTTCAACGTCTTCATTCACTTACAAGGCGAGGAAATGTAGGATTTGTGTCTGACTTTATTTTCCTTAATATCTCTCACATTCTTATTCAACTGAGATCTCTAGACCACCATCCCCCCACTCATTTCTCCAGATTCTTGGTCCCTTCGGACCCATTCCACATTCCATGTCTTGAGTTACCTTTGAAGTATCTTATCAGGTGACTCTTCAGTGAAAAGCCTTGGGTGACATCCTTTCTCCTGTGGCACGAACCCTGACTTCTCTGTAGGGGAGTTAGCTGAGACCTCTCAGCCCCATGAATCTCCTGGTCTCTTCAATTCCCCTAACACTTCACTCTGTGCATCAAGAGGCAGCTTTTGCTTACTGAACGTGTGTGCTGGCTCCCACTCCTGTCTCCAATCCCATGTCTTGCTGAGTCTTACCATCTCTACTACCCACGTACCCAGTAGGACTCAGCCCACCATACGTTTCCAAGCCTGTCCCTCGCACACACCCCAGGGGTCAGGGCATTTTATAGTCTCCATGGTAGACTCCAGCAAGTGCTCAGTGAACTTGGGATAGACACACATCGGTTCTGAAATAGCTAACCCAATTCCAAACACAAAAGTAGGCGTGCACCATGACCTTCCTCTTCAACAGTACAGTACTTGCTTTAAAGTAAGTT
This sequence comes from Cricetomys ansorgei, assembly GCA_026225945.1. Classification (NCBI taxonomy): domain Eukaryota; kingdom Metazoa; phylum Chordata; class Mammalia; order Rodentia; family Nesomyidae; genus Cricetomys; species Cricetomys ansorgei. The sequence goes on along the minus strand of JAMJFZ010000239.1, from coordinate 33,787,314 downwards.
AAGGAATTATTTGCTACTCTTATTTTTAATTATAATTCAAGTTTTCTTCCTTGTCTTACAATATGTTCATTTAGTAAATATTTACAGAGTAATTACTGAGTACTGGGTTCTCCTGGGTATACAAAGATACAATAGAAAACCTGGCTCGGTGAAGACCAAGGTGTTGTCTGCACCTTCCTACTTGTCTTTACCTCCTTTCTCCATGCTTCTAGCCAGACGATATGCTAAGCATCAGCCCATTTAAGTTTCCCAGGAATCATTTCCCAGAAGTCATTTCTCGCACTACCCTTAGTTTACACACGGCAGAAGAGAGGTTTAGAAAAGCCGTGGGTTAGTAGATGACGAAACCAGGAGCCGGCTAAGGTCCAGATGGGCACGGCTGCAGGCTGAGTAGTCTCGCCCATCTGTTGATCCATCTATGGACACTCACGAAGACCTCCCGAAAATCAGCCTGTCGATTCCCAGCAGCGCTCTGGGATCTAGGAGAGAGACTCAGAAGGGAAGACCGGACCTGTTTCCCACTTGTGTCAGCACAGACAAGCGTGGGTCCGAAGCTCAGAGGAGACCCTTCTCAGCAGAGAAGCCGTACCGCTGGTGGGTGACAACGGTTTGAACCTGTGTAACACGCGCATGCGCATAGATCTTACCGAACCTCACCGACGCAGCGTTGATTCTTCTTTGTTTTGACGTACGTCACCATTTTTAGCCAGTTCGGTCTGTTAAGTGCATTCACGTTGTTGTGCACACTTCTCACGACCGAAACTGAAACTTTCCACCACTGAAAGCTCCCTGTTTGAACTTCCTGCCGACTCCGGCGGCCGCCGTTACTCTGTGTCTAAAACCTTACTACTCCAGGTGTATTGTGAGCAGAATCATATATCTGAAATTTAAGTCCGCACAGCACATCCTCCAGGTCCTGCCACGCTGCAGCAGGCGTGAGAACACTCTTTCTAAGGCTGTGTAATATTCTATCCACATGGATCACACTCGGTTTACCCACAGGTTTACTGTTGGGAGTTCGAGTTCTTTCCTTCTTTTCAGCACACGTGAATAATACTGCTAAGAACATGTGTGTGTGAGCGTCTCCAAGACTTAGATTTCAATTCTTTTGCAAGGGGAAAATTCTACCCGGAAGTGGGAACAACCGCTGGATCATATTTTAGTTTCATTTTTAATGTTGTGGGGAAATAACTCAGTGTTCTCCATAGCAACCGCCCCATTGTACATTCTTTCCAACTACATACACACACGCATGACAAGTTCCCCAGATCCTTATCAACACTTGTCATGTTTCTGACTGTCTGCTTTCGTGCATTCTATGTCCAGCACGTGAGGTGGTTCCTCATGTGTAATTTTGATGAGTTGGAGTCTATTTGGTTTTCACTTTTACATGTGAATTTGTTTGTCAAATGCTCTAAAAGGCCGCTGCATTGGTGAAACTTTTTTTTTTTTCCTGGAAGGCTGCAGGCGGTTGGCTGCTGCGCCTCCAGAAAGCTGCTACGCACTTAGAAAATACTTAAAAGAGAAATGATGCTGAAATTTTTAATAGAGCATTTTTTTCTTATTTGGAAAGAATGAAACCATTCTGAGCCTGCCTGGAAAGACAAAGACCGAGCAGGGTTCCGATTGCAGTTTAAGAGCGAAGCTGGGAAAGGAGAGCCAGTCGTTCAGTTTGTCCTCAACTGGAAGGGCAAATAAATAAGCTCTGTAACGGGAGGAAAACACACGAGGAACCCATTAATGAAAGCGCCTTGCGTGTGGTTCCAAAGGACACTCGTCTACATGGCTGTGAATGAGTCTTGTCATCCCACCCAAGCAGGCTGGACAGACACCAGTCGGCACCCCAGGAGGAAACAATCTGTCCACGACTCGACTCAGGGTCCTTTGACTTGGCATCTGCTTCTTCCAGTACTGAAGGATCCCCTCCCTGCTTTTGCCTTCACTCCTAACTGCGCAGGTGTCGAGGACAAGGACCGACAGACTTTTATGGAAACCCTTTTATTTTACTGACCTGTTATCTGGCAGTTTGATTCAGTACGTGCTGATCGCTCTCTGTCTCTACCCCCTCTTAGTTTCCTGCTGCTACTATCAACACCACCACCAGCCCCTCCATACCATTCCTTTACCCAGAGAAAGTGTGTATCGAAACACGATGGTTGTGGAGTTCAGGATAATGGCTACTTCTGGGGAGAGTGGTCACCAAGGCCATTCCATGTTTTATTTTGACTCAAGTGCAAGAGTGCATCAATCTCCCTCTCTCTCTCTCCTCTCTCCCTCTCCCTCCTTCTCTATCTCTCTGTCTCTGTCTCTCTATCTCTCTCTGTCTCTCTCTCTCTCTCTGTGTAGGGACTACGGCTTCGTTAGATTTAAAAATCTAGATGCATGATCCATTCTGCTCTCGCCTGCACTTCTCAAATACTTTACACATCAAAAAAAAGAACATTTGAAATACTTGAGAAACTCTTAACTTTCTTCAACTAGAATTAACAAGATGAAGAATAGATGCTCCTTCTCTCCCAGGTGGTCCCTTGGTCCCACTTTAAGAAGTGAAACACTCTGGATTAGAACCAGGGATCTGGCTCAGTGTGACCTTGCTCATATCCTTAGGACTCGCTGTGACCCTGTCCTGCCGGTTCCCTTCCCCTAAGGTCCCAAGTGGAATTAAGCCATAAGCATACGGAGATACTTTGCCTATTTAAAGCAGAGAACTGTGGGGCTAGCCTGTAGATGGGTGTTATTTTTCCATCACATTAAAAAACAAGCTGGGCCAGGCATGGTGGCACTTGAATTTAATCCCAACATTCAGGAGACAGAGGCCAGGTGAGTCTCTGTGAAGTTGAGGCTACCCTAGACTACATAATTCCCAGGCTAGCCCGAGCTAGTCAGATGCTGTCTTGAGAGAAGACCAAGACTTTAAAGAACTGATTGTTTCTTTTTTTTTTTTTTTTTTTTTTTTGGACTTTAAAAAAAAATCCGATGAGTGTGAATTGCACTCTTCTGAGACAGCCATAGGCTAGCCCCGGAAGAGGTACTGCAGACACCCCTTTGGGTTGGGTATGACTCCCCAGGACACCCAGCTCCCCTCACTCTCTTGCCTTCCCCACCCCCACACACCTGTACCAAGGGCCTGACAGTCATCAATATTCCCACAGTGCTGCATTTCTCAATGTCAGCGAAGAGTCCTATGAACGCATGTCTCCACTGAGTGTTAAATTTGAAAAGGCAGAGGCAAGTGAGTCCCGACGCCCACAGCTCCCCTTGTGAGTTGTGTCTGTGCAGCCCTGCAGGCAAGCCCACAGGTCTCAGCATCTAAGGGCCTTTTGCTTTTCTTGGTGGGGGAAGGGAGCAGGGAGTTTTAGTGACTTGGAAACATTCCAGATTTATTATCCTTCATGTTTCCCTTCTTCCCCAACTTGTTTTTCCCTTTTGGTTTTAGCTGAAAACATCTTGGGAGCTAAATAGTTTTGGCAAAACAAAACAAAAACACAACAATGCTTTATAATTTTTTCTTGTATTTTTAGATGAAAACATTCACTATACCAATACATTCATGTTTAACGTGGGAATCATTATGGTCGCGTTCCCATTCTTTGCCACAGAAGTGATAGTAGTTAGCATGAGAAACCTTGCTGCCTTAAATAGACTACCTAAATATTTAGTATGAACCTTTCCTAATCAAAAAACTGTGACGCTGACAAGCAGCCTTACGCAACTAATAAGAGTTGTGCTGCCCCTGCCATTTTTCATGTAATCTACAACTAATGCAATCCACATGGAGACTCGTCTCTCTAGGAACCCAGGTATCTCTGAGTCCCTCCCTCATAAGGAATATAATGACAGTATTTATCACTTTGGTTCTGGCTTTTTTCTGGACATCAACAATAGTCATGATGAAATTTTTCTTGTTATATCATGAGAGGGTCAGAGTGATAGCTCAGTTGGAGGACCCAGGTGATATCCCCAGAACCCAAGTTTAAAAAAAAAAATGGTGGTATACACTTGTAATTCCCTCCCCAAGGAGATGAGACAGATGAGCTTCCCTGGCCAGCCAGCTTAGTCTACTGGGCAAACTCCAAGGCCAATGAGAGACTTTCTCTCAAAAAACAGGAGAGGACTGTATGATACTTCAGGAAGACACCTGAGGTTGTCCCCTGACTTCTACACACATGAACATATGTGAAAGCTCGCTTGTATATATATTGCACCAGTCCACAGATACGTCTGTGTACACACACACACACACACACACACACACACACACACAGTAATGAGACTGTGGCATGAGAACACAGAAGTGATTTTTTTTTTCCTCGAAGACAGGGTCTTACTATGTAGACCAGTCTGGCCTAGAACTCACAGAGATCAGTCAGCCACCGCCTACCACATGCTGGAATTTAAAGGCGTGTACCACAGCACCTGGCCAAGGACTGATGTTTTTAATTGTAAACCAATACAAACATTTTAAGTCTCAAATTCACACGTAAATCTCAGAGGAGGCAGGAAAAACAGAAGAAAACTCAATGTGCTTCGGTGGAGGCAAGTGGTACCCAAGAAGACTGCGTATGAGTCCGCAGCTCTTGCTCTAGCTGGCGTTCCTGCTGCTTCTCACCGTGCTAGACTCTTCTCACTCTGAAACCGTGAGACTAATGAGTGAGCCCTCCCTTCTGTAAGCTGACTTGGCCATGGTGTTGTATCTCAGCAATAGAAAAGTAACTAATAAAGGGCTCTAACAGATGCCAACCGCCTTGGAGACTCAAATCCCACATGTAAAGTGGACTACACATCCTGCCGTTTACTCTAGATTATTCATAATCTCCACTTTGTTCATACCCATGCTATATAAAGTTTGAGGAGTGGTGACCAAAGAGAAAGTGTCTTCACATGTTTGGGACCCATTTTTTTTTCTCTATTGAATTTTTGGACCCTTTTAATATTTTTGAGTGCTTTTGATCTGTAGTTGGTTTGAAAGCCCCAGTGGGGAACCCACAGATACGAAGTACCAACTGTACCATAGCGACAGCATTCCTAAAGGGATCTCATCATAGGAGCAAAACATGAACTTCTTGACAGCCCTGGGGATGCGTGAGAAGAGTGCCACTTTCCAGATGAGAAATACAAACCCAAAGAGGTTATGTGGGTTGCTCAGGCCAATGTGTGCCAACATCTGGATGTTGTTTGCTCGTCCGTCTTTTGAGGTAGAGCCTTGTTATGTTAAGCCAAGCTAGCCTCGAACTCATAACCCTCCTAGCCCTGCCTCCTGAGTGTTGAGAATAATGGTGTGCACCAACCCTCCTAGTCGTGTTTTATGACTTGATAGGTCTTGGTAAAATTCATCAATAATGCTCAATAGGGCAATCAGCAGTGCTGGATAACAACAGTGTAAGGCCATGTGACTGACTGACTATCATTAGCCAATGCACCACAGGTGCTTGGTGATTCTCTGCCTGGAGCGTCTTAGCTGAGAGAAACAGCTCAAATTCCTGTTCTCTACCCTCTGCGTAGTCCACGAACCCACCCTATTAGAGGCATCCATTACTGCTCATGTGCCAGTCAGCTATGGAAGACCAGTCAGCAAGGCTGGCCTACCGCACGTGGCCCTCTGCTGCCACAGAACTTGTGACTCTGAGGAGTCAGGGTACACTGTGGGGTCTGCTGCGTCTCCCCAAGGGCAGATGAAGCAGAAGATGAGAACGCAGAGAGTAAGGTTTTTGTTGTGTTACCCACGCCACAGCCAATATTCAAGCCTGCAGACACTTACAGCCTCTGGGGCTGTGTGCTTGAGACGCTGTGGCCCCAGGAATGAGAGCTAACCCTGGGCAGCCTCAGCAGCAGCATCTAGAACACCACAGGCAGCGTCACCACCAACAGTTACTGCTCCATCTGATGGGCATGGAGTGGGCAGAAGGAAACTGCTTGCGATTACATCCTGTTTTCAATGTGTCTGACAGCCTTGGAATCGGAGTCAGGGAGTCTCACCTAAGTCTCACAGGGCTCCTGGTTTTCTCGACTGTGAGGCTTAGCACACCTAACGTCAAAGCCTCTCCAAGTGGGGCCACTCACAGGCTGCTTCAGCACCCCACCCCAGATCTCCTCTGCTAGTATCTTGACTGTGTGCCTTGATTCTGTGATTAATTGTTCTTAGGGTGGTTTCTGACATTCAGCAAATGTCACCCCAGTAGTTCCTCTCTATGAAGAAGCAGGAGCCAGAAAGCTCAGTGGCGAGTTCACAGTTAGCAGTGCCTTTTGGTAGCGCAAGTCTCCCTGCGCATCTATGTTCTGTCAAGACCATAGGGGTTGGTTAGGGTCACAACACAATTAGCTCAGATAATTAATAGCAAGGTGACAGGGAGGAGGGAGAGGGGCTGCCTGAGCAATTCCTGTAACTAAGAACTAGGCTCACAAAAATGTAACCCCACTTTTTATGTTATTTTGGCTTTCAGTTGGGTTCCCACCTCCACTCCACATTTGCATTCCAAATGCAGCTGTAAGCAGGAAGTGGACTCTGGGGCTGCAGGACATAGGATGATGGCCTCCAGCTGCATTTCTTTCTTCCTTTCTTTCTTTTTTTATTTGAATGTAACAAAGGCCCATACAGAAAACTCTGAGAGCTGGTTCTTTGTAATAGACTATCAGGCAGTGTGTGCAGTCAGGACACTCCTGTGAGTTAGCACCCCGTACACCTAAAGAGGAGAGGGGAAGGGAGGGCAGGGGGAGGGGAGGGGAGAGGAGAGGAGAGGAGGCCGGTGGACATCTTGAGGAGTCCTTCGACTTTCCTCATCTCTATTCATCAATTCATGTTCGGGGCGTCTCCCCTCTATGATCACCCAACACAAATGCAAAGTGCGACCCTTCTGAAATGCATTTCTCTTTGATCTTTTGTGAGACGCATTCCTTTCAATTACTTTTCGCCATCAATGAGACCATTCGCTTTCCAGATTTCTTCCTGTGCTGAGAATCCGAGCCATTAGTCAACTCACAGCCCTCTCCCATAAATCACAGCATCCCTCGAATCTGCTTCCTGGATCCTGTCTGACATAGAGAGTCCTTATCACAGGGGGCAGGACGGCTTCCGCAGGCCGTCAGTGGTCTTCACCCACACGACAACACCTCTCAAAACTTTGCTCATCATATTCTCCATGCCTGTAACAAAGACCCCACTCTACCTTCATTTTCTGGCACTGCTCAGATCCCAGGGTGTCCGCCTGGCACCCCAAGCTGTTTGTTCTGCGTCTCAGGTCACATTTCATCAGGAAAATGTTCCATGCCAGGAAATCAGTGAGCCATTCACAGAGCTCTACTGGTCTCCCCGTCACCCATGCTGCCCTCCCTGTGTCCCCAACACCCACTGCACCCCACCCACCTAGCAGTCCCTTCCTCTTCTGTCATATCCGGGTCCCAGACTTCTTGTTAAGCATTCATATGTGTGTGGAGCTTTGCAAATATCTCCCAGCAATATCTACAAGTCAGTTCTCATCCATAGCGTGTGTAGGGGACTCCAGAAGCAGAGAATTTCCTTTCTTTCTCTTCATTTTTCTTTTTTTTATTTCTTTTTTTGTTTTGTTTTGTTTTGTTTTTCAAGACAGGGTTTCTCTGTTGTAGTTCTGGCTGTCCTGGAACTCGCTCTGTAGTCCAGGCTGACCTCGAACTCACAGAGATCCTCCTGCCTCTGCTTCCCAAGTGCTGGGATTAAAGGCCTGTGACAACACTGCCCTGCTCCTCCCCTCCCTCTTCTCTTCTTCTTCTTCTTCTTCTTCTTCTCCTCCTCCTCCTTCTTCTTCTTCATTCTACACTCAGAATAATCAGAGCACAGAGCCGAGGCTGCTAAAATGTTCAGTGGTGTGCACTCTACATACTGACTTCTATGTAGTATTAACTACAAAAGGGTGCTTGATGGCTAGCAAATAACCATAAAGAAGACGCAGCCAGAAGCAACCCCCACAAAAAACATATTTAAGTTCCAATGAAACCTAATTAGAAACCCCCTCCCCCACTGTTGTCCTATGCATCGTGTGAACAGAAAACGCTAGGGTGAAGGATTCAGTCTAACTGCAGCTTCTCTTCATTTGCCTCTGTGCCATTCCATTTGTCTTCCTTGCTGGAATCCACAGACTTCCCTTCTTTTCTTCGGAAGGAGGAGGACCTGTTAGAAATCCTAGGCTCCAGGACTCAAATGTATTGGTCTTGGCGGTAGCAAAAGACTTCTGACCTCAGCCTGTGGCTTTCTGTGTGTGTCTGTGTGTGTGTGTGTGTGTGTGTGTGTGTGTGTGTGTGTGTGTGTGTGTTTCAGCTGCAGGAAACTGATGAAGACAGGCTTTCATTTCTTCCTGAGAAATCTTGTCTCACTATTTCATCCTTAAAAGTTAAAATGGACTATTTTGCAATTGTGCAGGTACTTTGGAGCTAGAGGACAACCCCTTAAAAATGACTTGTAGGGGCTGGAAAGATGACCCCATGATTAAGAGCACTTGACTGCTGCTCTTCCAGAGGTCCTGAGTTCCGTTCCCAACAACCACATGGTGGTCACAGCCCTCTGTAATGTGATCTGACTCCCTCTTCTGGTATGCAGGAAGAGGGATCATTCATATACATAAAATGCATGAATAAATAAGTAAATAAATAAACAAACAAATAGATAAAAAGTCAAATAGAAGCAAAGAAAAGGATATTTTTTAAAAAGTGACATGTAAACTGGCCAAGGCATAAAACGATAGTCTTATCCAGATAGACACACAGAAAGACGTTGGTTCACTTGCTAGAAGATGCGAAGTTACTTTAAAGACACCTCTCTTTCTCCGTCTCCCCTCTCCTGTTGCACTCTTCTGTCTCTAGTTACAGCTATTTTAGAGGATCTTTTACTTAGTAGGGGAGTTGTTTTGTTTTTTTCTCCTGCCATAGGATTAAAATTAAAATGCTGTATCTGCTAAACTCTGGTATTACCAGGCTTTCCCTGTGCTTGGGCCAGGGTTTCGATACTCTTTCTAACAAGCCATTGGTCTCTAATGATCTTCAAAGACTCCTGAAATATGAATCTTCCTCATATCGAAAAGTCTGGCTCTAATTACATGATTAGCCTGCATGCTTTTTCCTTTGTGGTTAAAGAGGCGAAAGACTGGAACGTGCTTACTATTCTACAGAACATCAGCGATGTTTGGATCCCAAAAGATCTGTTCGGATCTAGAAATGAGAACTGACCAAGTTATAGATTCCTTCACACAAGGGGAGGGGAACTAGTAAGCCAAGGGAACGGAGAGACTTGAGTGACAGGGTATACGTGAGTACCCGCAGGGTGCACTTTGCTAACCAGCGTCAGAACTGTGCCTTCCAGGTTCTCTCCAGGTTATGAACAAAACAAGAAAGATCATGGAGCAGGGCGGGGCTACCTTCACCAATGCCTTTGTGACCACACCCATGTGCTGCCCGTCGCGGTCCTCCATGCTCACAGGGAAGTACGTGCATAACCACAACGTGTACACCAACAATGAGAACTGCTCTTCTCCCTCGTGGCAGGCAATGCATGAGCCTCGGACCTTTGCTGTGCATCTCAACAACACTGGCTACAGAACAGGTAAGGGACAAGGTTTCTAGTCCTAGCAGAGGGAAACTGCTCTGGGTAGTATAATGCATGAGAAGGTCCAGGAGACTCAAAAATGAAAAGTCTAGCTTCTCTCATCTCTGCTTGGATCCATGTTTTGTTGCTATAACATAATCTTCGAGACAGGATAAGAAAGAAGTCTAAGGAATGCACAGTTCAGGGGTCAGATGTGCAAGAACATTCTGGTAGCTCCAACAAAAAGCTATGTTCTCTATCATAAAACAGCAAAGAGTGAAAGAACAAGGTAACTAACATGCCCTCGGAGACAGACAAACACAAGGGGGTCTCATTTTCTAACAACTTGCTCTGCAGGTAATATCCACTCCTGGGAAAGACACTGAGTTCCTCTTAGCAACCTAATTAGGTCTGAAACGCTCAAATGCTAAAGAAGACAAGCCTGCATTAACACCACAGTAAACATACTTTTTACTCTAGAGAATGTACCAATGTGAAATCCCCTGAGAATTCAGGATTCTCAGTAAAAGTAGTATGAAGATGCTGTTCCCATGAGGGCCACAGAAGATGGTGTTGGACCTCAGAGATCCAAACTGGGACCCCCAGGGCCCAAACCGGAACGCCGCACCTCCACAGAGACTCACAGACGGGATATCGATGCAAATAGCAAGAGGACTTATTCCAGTATACTGGGGCCGTTCTAACACGCAGGATAGAAGCAACCCCAAGGGGCAGAAAGCAAGCCTTTTTATTTACCGTTGAACCGGTTGCTAGGCACAAACCGAGTTGGGACAAGTTGATTGGTCCCCAAATTGTTTTCCCATTTTGATAGGTAGGGGCCAGTTAACCTTTAAACTGATTGGTGCTGGCATATAGCAAGGTTGCGGGCTCCTAGAAAATGTAAACTTTAGGGTCTTAGTCAATGTAGGTGGGGGGAAGACTCTTAGCCCGAGGCCATGGGCTGTCTACATGGGGAAACTCTTTTAGCCCAAGGCCGTCTTGTTTGTCTTAGAAAGTGTTTTTCTTTAACTCTGGGAACTGTTTTGGGTCACGGTGCTCCTGGCTTGGGCCTACACAATTTTGGTGCTCTTAGAAGCCTGACTAAAGTTGGCTGCTTTGGTCTTTTTCTATACTAGGGACCTGAATCTTAAGGTGGGACCCTCACATCGGGATATTCCAAGGGAACACGGCCATGAATGAGGTTTCATTCCATTCACAAATCTCAGGGGATTACGGAAGAACTTGGTTGGGGAATTTGCTTAGTTGTGCGTAATCCCTGCTGATTGTCCAGGGGAAATTACCAAGTGTTGTTTTGAACTACTCAGCGCCTATCCCAGAGCCTCAGACCCAAGTAGGCTAGCCGAATGACTTACCAAATGAATGAATTACTGAATGAATAAGCCAGCCTTGTGGACCTTCCTGATTCGTTTACTTATTCATGTGCAACTAACAGGATTGCTTTAGCTGAAGTCATGGTCATCAAACATTTACCATTGCCTTCCGGAAAAGGAAGCCATTTTTACTGCTCCAGCTATCGCCCTGAACCAGCATGCAGCCAAATGAGGTTTATGGTTAGCTGAGATGTTGAAAACTGGACTTTTTTGGGGAGGGATTCGGAGTATCCCACTTTGGGCAAGGATGGGGACATTATCCGCCAAGCCCTTATTCTCCAGCGTTGGGTACTGCTCCCCAGTTCTCTCAGCAGTTTCTTCATGGAAGGAAGCAGGGTACACATGGAGGGTTTGTGTGGTAAATAAAAAGCACGGTTTGGATCCCTACCCCAAGAAGCACTCAGATTTATTTACAAGAATTGAATATGTAATCACAAAGTTTTATTGGAAATGATTTTCAGGACTGTAGATTATTATCTGTTCTCAAAGTTTAAAAGTAAGTGATCGCAGATAGTCTCTTGAAATCTCTCTTTAATCTCTCCCACTGGGCTCAGGAAATATGTAGTCATTTGCTTTTTCTGCAGCAATCCCCATGGGCACTTAATTCTTGTTATTTATGAATGAAATTATTGATCGTGAATATGATGGTGCCTTTGCACACAGGCGCTTGAGAATGCCTAGTCACAGAGGAAACTCCCTCTGCTATCTCAAGGGTGCTCGCTTCTGGTTAGGAGGGAAACTTGGCAAGGGAGTGGGGGGCGGGCTGCAGAGGGCACCTTCTCCTGGTGTGTCTTCTCACATTAGTGATTTAAAGTTATGGCATCTTTCATCCAAGCACTCTCAAGCAATCTGCAAATTCACCAAGCATCCCTGCATGGTTCCAAGATGGCAGTCATGCTTGGCTGTGCTGTACAACTGGAGTGCAGGCTTCAGATACTGTGTAACCAGCTCAGAAGCAGGTTTAAAACAGTCCCCGCAGGCCTGGTTTCTTACTCTAACCACCAAATGTGTTTGCTCACGAGAAGCATGTGAAATCGGTGCCTCTGCTGTTCACAGGCTCCCTGTAATTTTGTCCCTACTATAGAACAAGGAGCTGGGAAGACTGGGACTTGCTGGACAGCCAGTGTATACGGACAGTTCATGCCCCAGATGGAGCTGCTGGGTGGGGCTTAGAGCAGCATCTAGGATGTGGTGATTTGTTTCAAGAGATAATCCAGGAAAGGCAAGGAAGAAGAGAATGAGCTTCTGCAGCTTGCCAGCTCTTATCTCACCTAGTTCTTAAAAGAAAACTTGGAGGGAGGCTTTGCTACCAATGAAGAAGCAAAGACTCACTAGGACTCATTGTCCTAGGACAAAGTCCATCCATCAGTGATGGAAGGAGCCTGGAATATGTCTTTGAAGACAGGGTCTCATATGGTCCAGGCTCACCTCTTAACTATACTTTGAACTTTTGATCATCCTTCCTCTGTCTCCGGAGTGCTGAGACTGTAGGCATGTTGTGCTATGCCTGCCTCTTTCCAGGACTGCATTTCTGTGCATGCTATTCTCTCCTGCCTTGTTCCAAAGTGCCTTACAGACACAGAACCCAGTAGAATACTGGACAGTAAGCACCCTAGCAAGTGGAAACAAATGATAATGCCTACCCAAAGTCATGGTGAAGTTTGGCTCATAAAGTACATGCTGGAGTTGTAGGGAAAGGCTTCAGGAAGGAACTAAACTTACTGATAGCAAAAGCAAAAATGGGAAGACTCCCAAGGGCAAAGTTCACTGGGTCACCAGCTCGAAAACCAACCATTCGTTTGTAGGTAGCGGTGTAGTGTAGGTAGTGTACTCCAATATTTATTACGATTGTATCACACCACACTCACACTGTATTGAGCTGGCTAAAACTAGAGATCATTTATTTAAGAGTTGTGTTCGTTTGTTTTATAGCACAGGCTGACATTATAGGCGTGTGCCCCATATCTGGTCAGCACTGAGTCTGATCCCTCACTTTCCCAGCAACAGATTTATACCTACAAGACAAGGGTGTTCTCGGGGATAGAGCTAGCTCCGGCACTTAGGAGAGCAGGGCTCGGCTCGGAATGTAACCTGACTTGCAGAGTTGGGTCTGAGATGAAGCTATGTGTACCAACCATAAGGCGTCCTGATACGAACTACGTGTTGTTCTCTACAGCCCAGCAGGCCTGCTTTAGCTTGGAATTTTCTCCAGGGACAGCAGAGCAGAAACAAAGGCTGATTCCAAAGCCAACATCTTTCCAAAGTTGAGACACATAGGTAATGACAGAGTTCATAGTGAGCAATCCCTGTCTCATGTATAAGGAATTCTTTCAGGGAGGCAATAAGCCTTCCAAACACGGAGGGAAGAAGAAGTGATATTCACTCAGGTGGCCTGGACGAATGTCAGTGGAAGAGTTTTTCTAGCATGCCTGAGATCCTAGATTTGAGCTCAGCATCACAGATGGTGTTAGAGAGCTTCCATTGCACACGTTAGAGATGTTAGAGACGTTAAATTACACATAGGTGATGTGCACTGTGAAGTTATCTCTGGTGAGAAGGCTCAAAGTATCTCAGAAAATTCGGAAATAAAAACATCACTGGGACAATAGTCACTGATCTAACCATGAGTGGTGGCTGCAAAATTAAGCAAGTGGGGAAGATTTTAAACCAGCACAGTTGTTTACAAGACACCAAACTAGTGGGGGGGGGGTAATCTACAAAGATGTTGCCACTCTTCTAATTATGAGCATGTTACCTGGAAATATTTAACTGTAGACTTAAGAAAAAACTATAGAGGAACTGAAGTGATGTGACACGTAAATATCCATCGAGAGGGGAAACGCAAAGCAGCAGTGAGTTTCAATGAAAAACAACTCCAAGAAGACAAATTACTAAGAGGTTTATTTTGGGAGGTATCCAGAATCCATGGGTTTAAGTGAAATGAATTGATCCAATATTACGTTTACCCTTGTATGACATGATTTTCCTCTTTCAGAACTTAGGCATGTTTTTGGACTGGTTGTAGCCTAAATGTTTCTAACTTTACTCATGGAAAATGTGAGTCTACAAACGCTTCGGTGTCCAAGAAGGGGGAAAAAAAAAAAAAACCACAGTACCATGTCTAGTGCACTTTGTCCTAACAAGAGGAGTGAGAATAGCCATGGATTATCTATCACACGAAAAAAGGAAAGATGAGTGGTCTGCCTAAAGTCTGCTAAAAATTATGACGGGATACATGTTAATATAAAACTTAGCTCAAACTCTTAAGGTTAAAAAAAAAAATCATCCATGCTTGAGAGGCTGCATGGAATGGAACGGAAAGAAGGCGAGGCAAAGCTGAAGAGGCCGCGGCCCTCAATCTGTGCGAAGGACTCAGGACAGTTTTCCAACATACACTTTTCTTTCCTGTCCAAAATTACACTGCAGTTCCACTGTGCTCGCTGAAATTACCTCGATTCTTTCAATTATGTTGTTAAAAATACACTTACAAATAAGTGTAGAAAAGTCACACGAGTTGAATTTTGGACACATCCATTTCGTGCCGTAAGCGGAAGAGGCGATATTTAGTTGAAATCTGCAACGGAATTTTTAACTAACTAACTAGCCGTGGGATGGTGACTCACTGTGCTACCGAGACTGGTCTTGAGCTCCCATTCTCAAGCCACCGTTCTGTCTCAGCCTCCACTACAGGCAAATGGAGTCGTACCTGATTGTGCCGGACAGTTTGTTTCTGCAATCTATTAATTTATGCGAAGTTTCCTATTTTTAAATCTTGTGCGTTTTCCCATAAGATTTACTTTTACTGTAGCAGGTTTATCCTCTAGTAAAGGACTTGATTAAATGTAGCGTTTTCAAAGGTAAGACAAGCGAATATTCATATTTATATGAAATATGAAATTTCGGATTTTTGTTAGGCATATAAACATGAAATGTTGCATACATTTATTAAACCATGGTATATTGGAAATACGCTGGACCCTGGGGTATAAAAAGGTAGAACAGAAGAGTCCTGCCTTCACCAGGCTTGCACTCCATTTGAGTAAACCAAATTCATACATACAACTGTATAAATCGCAATTTAACTCGGTTCTCAATGAAATCTATAGTTACTACAATGAAATCCTGCCATGGGCATTAAAACAGCCACTAAATAAGATTCGATTTCTCTAAGCATCAGATTTCTTTAAAGTTACTATTACTGATGTAAAAAGAAAAATCTTTTCTTCATATACTGAATATACATTTTTTTTTTCAAGATAGGGTTTCTCTGCTGTAACTCTGGCTGTCCCGGAACTCACTCTGTAGACCAGGCTGGCCTTGAACTCACAGAGATCTGCCTGCCTCTGCCTCCCGAGCGCTGGGATTAAAGGTGTGTGCCACGATTGCCTGGCTCTCACTTTTCCTGGAGGGAAGTAGCACGACCCCTCCCCCCATATTAATAGTTACAGTCCAGTCCTTCTTACTTCTCTCCCTATCTTCCGACTTCAACCACCTCCCTCAACAGCTGTGAAGGCAAATGGTGATGTCTAAAAGAAAGGAATGCTACAGAAAGTCGGGTGGACGTTTCGCAGCTCTGATAGCTCGGGCTGAGTTGAGTGGCCATCACCAAAACGGGCAGAAAATTCAGTGCCGATGACCAAGCAGCCATTGACGTGGTAATACGGACCTGGGAATCAAATTCACTTTAGAGAGAGATATAGATGAGTAGTACGCATAGAGCAGGATGATTAGAAGCGCAGGTTATCTGCCAAGAAATGTAATGTCCAACAAAGCCAGGGATGAGTAGACGCGAGGCCCGATGACAGGAGGCTCCAAGAGGTTCAGGGTAGTAACGTGTGCTGCCCGTGTGGTGGGCGACGCCACATCTGGAATCCTGAGTGCATTTTTCACACTCCATTAACACAAAGACACTGAAAACCTGGAGGCAGTTCTGAAGGCAATAGCAAGAACTATTAACAGACCTGAAGGAGTCATTTATAAGGGAAGGATTAAGGCAAAGGGCAATTGCCATGGTGATGGCTAGAAATGGTACAAAGTGACCTTAAAGAGTACACTCGTGAGGGAGGGGCAGGCGTGACTCGGTATGGCTTCCCTGAAGGTGGAGAGCACTAAAAGTAGCAGGAAAAGTTTTAAAATAATAAAGGAAAATGGAAGCCACATGGCGGTGATTGGTTTCTACTAAATAAGTCACACTAGGGGAACAAAAACCAAAACAGTAACAACCCCTAACAAAGCAGAACTATAGAGCAACGTGTCCTTGACCCTCAGAATGGTAAAGTATTTAAAATGGGGACAAGGTGATTCTAACCGTCATACAAGGTACATATCAAACACTGTTTTAAGTGCTATACCTCTGGGTCAGCGTCTTTGAGCCACATGACACCTCTGACACATAAACAGGTTCTCCGGAGGGCCGGAAGGCTGTGCAGGAAGGCAGGAGTGACGGAGCTAGCCTGCAGACACATTCCAATTGCTCTGTTCCTTTACTCCCTGAAAACAAATAGATAGAAAAAAATGAAGGGAGCCACTAGGGATGAGGAGGAAGTCAAAGAGAGCAGGGTCCAGTGTGTTAGGCACAAGCTCCCAGAACAGTCCCTCTCTGAACTCAGTACTGGCAGGAGCAGGGTCCCAGTCTGCTTCTCCTGACGCCAAGTTTTACCACATTTTATTAGAGAAGGAAAAACATCTTGTGATTCTAGCCCAGAGAGGAAGTCAGAAGCACCACGCAGGCAAATCCCTGACACTTTGTCCTGCGTTCACCAACCTGCCTGGGAACTGGGCAGGAGCCCCAAGCACCAGGCACCGGGTAGGTAGGCTAATCGGCTGGTTCCCTCGCTCACAGAGTCCACAAGAAAACATTCTTCCAGCAAAGAAACTTTCCTTTCAATGATTTATTCACTTATTTTGTTTTATGTGCACTGGTGTTTGCCTGCATGTACTTCTGTGTGTAGGGGTTGGATACCCTGGAACTGAAGTTATAGACAGTTGTGAGTTGCCTTGTTCTGGAATTGAACCTGGGCCCTCTGGAAGAGCAGCAGTGCTCTTAACCACTGAGCCATCTCTCCAGCCCCAGAGTGCTGTGCTTCTCAGACTCAAGTCCAGATTGTTTTCGAAGAAAATAAAGCTGAGCAGTCACACAAACAAGACACCTTAAAGAAATATGTTAGGAGACCAAACCACTTTTAAAATTTGTAATTAAAGTGAAAACACTTTTTTTTTCAGTCCAGAACTTGTAAACTCTCTGGAATATACTAGGTTCATGAGGCTCAGCATAGGAAACAGTGGTGGAGCCCTGTACTGCCCAGGGATCGTGAGCAGGCCACGGGGTGAGGCAAAGGAGGACATGGAGATGCATGGCTATATAATAATCTTAGTACTCAGGAGGTAGTCATAGAGACAGAAGCGGGAAGATTGATAGTTCAAGGCCAGTATAGTCCTGTAGCCAGACCCTGTGTCAAGAAAATAAATGAATAATAAATAAATAGATAGAAAAATAAATAAAGTACGAAGTAGAAAGCTTCCATTAAAAGGGTCAAAGTTCATTCATCAATTTTGATTATGTCACCAGGGGAAAAGGGAAGGTAGATTAAAACCTCGGGGTACAGAACCGTGGGATCTACGGATCTGCTGGCCTTGAGACCAGATGCAGAGACCCCTAGGGCCAAAGAAGATAGGTAGAAAGCTTAGCAGCAGCTATGTTGCTATGCTGGGCGAAGAAGGGCTGGGAAGGCGAGGCACATTTTTACTCTGAGGATATGTGGAAAGCAAGGTGAACGTCTCGGTGGAGTTTTCACAATTCATCACTCAAATAAAAAGGAAGAAAGCGTAATATCGTCACTAAGTCTGGCTTTCAATGTTCTGGTCTCACACGGCCATCACGTGCCAGATCTCACATGGGCTATTTCCCAGTGTGACTGCACTTCACTTCTATTCCAGGATGACCCTAAGGAACAGATCCCCGAGTGCTGCAATTATTATAATCCGTGTATTTCAGTTCTACTTACATTTATGTGAAAACAAAGTGTGTGAACGTCTGTCGCTTTGACCGAGGTCTGAAGAACCCGAGTTAAAGAGGAGCATTTTGGAAGTGCTGTCACCTGATGAATTTTCATTTCGCTGTCGGTTTTCAAGTTCTGATTCCCTATCTTTGCGTTTGCTTATGATTAATCATCTCACACGAGAAAAATAATCTTTCATTTCCCACTGCAGCCTTCTTTGGAAAATACCTCAATGAATATAACGGCAGCTACATCCCTCCCGGGTGGCGAGAATGGCTTGGATTAATCAAGAATTCTCGTTTCTATAATTACACTGTTTGTCGCAACGGCATCAAAGAAAAGCATGGATTTGATTATGCAAAGGTAATTTCCAGTGTAAAACTGCATCAATTTATTTCTGTGCATAATGGGGGAAAGGCATTTGCAGGGAGTTAAACTGTCTGCAAGATGGGCTTTCTGTGTTCTCACCATGTCCGTTTGAGAAATTTCAAGGCAATTTCCAACTCCAGACAAAAAGGGATTCTTAAGGACTCTTTTGTCTAGTGAGGCTTTATTTTTTTTCCCCTTCTTCTTCATTAGGATGAAAGGCAATCAGCTTTTGATGAAAGTACCATCAAGAAAAATCATACCTCCTCTTCTCTGTCTTGCGATAATTTTTGTTTTTCCCTCTCTCTGGAGAGCTTGTCCTGCATCTTGTACTGTTTTGCTTTGAAAGTGTATTTTGTTCATGGCTTCAGCCTTCCATGGGAAAATAAGAACAGACTGGTGCAACTGGGAACATGGGACACCGTGTTATTAGCTCTTAGTCCCATCTGACCAAACTTAGTATCTGTGATAAGGACATCTGCCCCCTGGCAGTGAGAGTCCCCAACAGTCTTGAAGGCTGTCAGCCTTAGGGTTTCCAAATCAACCGATAGAAACTGTCCACAGGTCCCATGCAGGTAGACCCTGGATGTTAAAACTTACAAAAGTAAGCCAGGCACGGCGGTCTGTGACTATAATCTCAGCTCTTGTGGGGCTGAAGCAGATGGATGGGGAGTTTGAACCAGCCTGGGCTATGTATGAGTTCAAGCCACTTGACGAGACCTCATCTAATGTGTGTGTGCTCACACACACACACACACACACACACACACACCATAAAAATGTTCTTATGATTACTAACTTCATTTTTTAAGTTAGATTATAAAAGTGAAGGGAGGACGATCTTTAAGTTCAGCTTGGTAATTTTTCTAAAAACATTTTTTCCCCTTCTGGAGAAACCCATCTCGTTTTCTTAGAAATGCCAAAATTCAGCTGTACCTAGCAACCTGGATCTAGCAACAGGCTCTGGCATTTGGTAGAAAGAAAAAGGCTATTAGATTACTGCTTCTGGCAGCTACTGTCTTTGTGCCTGGCCTGACTAGAGCAGAATGGTCTTGGAGAGAGATAAAGTGTAAGTCCAGGTCTTTTCTACCCTCCTAAAACCAACGAATACAAACGAATTCATCAACACGGCTGATAGGCTTCTAGACTTCAAAGTAGAGAGTCAGTCAGCAGGGACCTTGAAGGCACGCATGTCCTCATTTTAACAGACAAGAAAACTCAGCTTGGAGCGCTTCAACCACTCATGTTCCCAGGGTCACTTCCCTGGCTGGGGACACAATCATTGCAGGCAAATGATGCGTGCCACACACACTAATTGTCACTGCTATCACTTTCGATCTGTGGGGATGCTTTTCACGCTCTTTGTTCAGGCTATTAACCTTTTATTCCCTGTTGTCCTAAGGAGAACAAAGTAATCACGATTTCTCTCCAAATACTAAATCAGCGCAACCTGTTCATTATCACGGTTGATTAGGTGTCAAAGACAACTGTGTTGAAAAGGAGTGTGTGTGTGTGTGTGTGTGTGTGTGTGTGTGTGTGTGTGTGTGTGTGTATGTGCACATGAGCACGTGTGTGTGCATACACACATGCACACAAATGTGCATGTAGAGAAATTAAGCAGACTTCCACATGGAAAAGGAGGAAAGCCTTTGGACTTGGTCAAACATGGACATGTGACACAGATTTCTTTCACCCCAGCACTGCTTTTGCAGCTGCTCTGGTCCTTAAATCTGGTCCTTAAACATGTGATCAGCTGTGCCTGGAAGCCTTTTGACATTCTGACCATTGCCTAGGAGTTTCTGACAAAAGTTTACACTGGAGCTTCAGGCCAGTGACACGCACAGAGGAAGCAGGTGGTTTAATTAAAGTTCTCATCTTCTCTTTCCTCTTCATTCGGGTTCCTCCCTGCCCATTTCCAAACTTGCATCAACGCCCTACCACCAAAACTGTGGGTTAAATCATTTTATAAGCAAGTCAAACTCCAATCTCAGCAGCTGTATTACTTTCTTTGTACATTTAACACAGTATAAACTGCAGGAAATCAGATGCTCTCATATTTTAAGTGTTCCAAGCGAATGACTTGATAAAATGTTGCAGTTCATCACAGTGCCTGCGATTTTGACAATGCCTTCAATTTGATGGTGATATTATTTGTACAAGTAGATAGGTAATTGAAAGAAAAGATCTTTCCTGGGTTTGCACATTTGTGTGTGTGTGTGTGTGTGTGTTCTGAAGCTGTGAATATGAAGTGGGTGTGGGTGTTTCCTGCCCTTGGAGCAATTAAATGTTTTGCCAAAGAATTACATCAATGAAACCTGAGAATGAGATCCGTATCCGGTGTTTCATATGTTCTTGAGTTTGCATTGCCAGTTTTAATCATTATCTTGGGCAAACACAACCTGCCTCTTTTCTTCCCTAATTGCTAAATTGTACATACCCCCCCCCCCCCACCGTTGTTACTAAGCCAGCTACTCTAGACATGAACAGCCACGGATTTTCTCTTTTCTTGAAGATGGTTGGCTTCTTAGGAAGCTCTGTTCCCTCTCGGGGTTAGACCTTTCGTCTCTATTCAGTGGGTAGAGTCTGAGGGAAGCAGTGTTCAAATGTGATCTTGAATGTCACCTTTTGTAACTTTTGTTTTGTGTCAAATGTATGTTTCAGGACTACTTCACAGACTTAATCACTAACGAGAGCATTAATTACTTCAAAATGTCTAAGAGAATGTATCCCCATAGGCCCATTATGATGGTGATCAGCCATGCAGCGCCCCATGGCCCTGAAGACTCGGCCCCACAGTTTTCAAAACTGTACCCCAATGCCTCCCAACACATGTGAGTAACAAAATCAGCCATGTACCCTGCCGAACATGGCTCTTGCCTGTGCTCCCCAACTTACCCTCCTCCTCACCCTATTTTCTTCCACTCTGCATAGTCCGCAGGCAGAAAGGCCTGCTCCAAGGTGTCAGGGCGCAATAACAGAGGTATCCGCCACAGCACAGGCTGAGCCTCCAGGCTTGAGGTAGAGAGTACTAGGGGTCCTGATTGGGAATCACATTTCCAGTGTCTGCAGGTAGCTGAATGAAGAGGCTTGCATTGGGAGAATGGGGGCAGTTTTCACCTAGAGGTCCTTTCAATGTTGTAAATGATATGCGGGAGGATGACCTAATAGTATTAATGGGGTGGGAACACTTTGCCTTTCACAGCCGCAGTGCGGCCCCTGTCTGCTCAGGCAGTAGAAACGTGGCTTTATTTTCATTCCTGGGGAACACAGGAGCAGCTTGGCTGCAGATGTGCAATTAGGCTCACGCAGAAGGCAACTAGAGTGGCTTGCCTGGGAAGCCCTCTCAGGTCACGGCTTTAAAATAACCTAATGTTTCATCTTGAGAAGTGGGGGGTGGGTAGGCTGGGTGGGGGAGCTGGTGGCAGAGAGCCTCCCCACACCCTGCAAGAGGAGAGAGGAGAGAGCTGCACTTTGCTGATAATCCCCACTGACTAAGGGCGGAAATGGCTAGGTGCCTTGGCACCAAAGAAAGTGATTTTGTTGTTGACTCTGTCAACACAGTTTCTCACCCACTCTCCAGCCTTCCACACAGAGCAGGGGCACCTGTCTGCTGAAACAGTGACTATTTCAAAGGCTCCATCTTTATCACCAAACCTCCATAATTGGCTCACGATCTAGTTGTGCTTAAGTACCACCCCTGTCCATCTCCCATGAGTTTCTAAAGAAGAACCCAGACAGAAAGAACCTTAGGGAACAGACAAGTAACTATTGATGAAATTGCAGGGGGTTAGGCACCCTGAGAGAAAGTTTTAATTCTATTCTTATTTTGTATCTTTCTGTAACTATCCTTCCTCAGTCACATGACTAAGACTAAAAGGAAAGAGGTCAGAGCTGACTTAGAACAGGAACTAACAATACACAGAAGCAAAGAGGGTCACACCTACTGGATGTGCCCAGTAGGATGCAAATTCTGATTGCATAAGAAAGATGGAGATAAGGAGTTGCTCCAGCAACCGGGGAGTCTGGTTCGGGTGAGCCACTGTTTTGGACTCAACTATATGGGCAGAATCCTTTCCCTGTTGCTGACTCCGCAGATGGATTTGTGAGTGAAACCTCTTAGCAGGTGGCTCTCTGTTGGCTCTCAGTTACAGATTCATAAGCAGCCAGTTCAGTGAGAGGAAAATATCTTTCGAGCCCCTTCAGTAATATCATGAAACTCACCTTTCCCTCTCTTTTGAATCAGAAATCACTTTGTGTGGCTTCCTCTGTTGCATTAGCCTCATCCTAGCCCAAGATGACTTTCTACAACCCTGTACCTTAAGGGAGCTTCTCATAATTTGCAGAGAAGGGGTTGGTAAAATATGGCATTTCATGGTTCTTTGAGAGCCTTTGATGCTTCAGGGCTAGGTCCTAAGCTTATGCGAAAAGCAGCCAGTCAAGAGGTCCTGACAGCTAAGTTGTGTGTACAGACAATAATTGCACATGGAGAGTAGTCATTGGTGGAAGGGGGGGCCCTTAGCAGTAGCTTTGAAGAGTGTACTTTGATCTCTGAAGATTATGCATGTATATATACATATATATATACATATATATATACATATATATATACATATATATACATATATATATACATATATATACATATATATGTATATATATATGCATATCGCAGAGATTGTTTAAGGAAGACCAAATGGTACCCTGTAAAGACCAATAAACTAGGACAGGGGTCCAAATCCAGTTTGTGTTAAGAAGGTTTTACTAAAACACAGCCACACTTATTCATTATATTTTCTGTGAAGCTACATCTGAGATCCACCAGCTGGAGCTGTGACATGGTCTGCAAGACTTGCCCAGACTTAAGGGAAGATGGGTAAGCATCAGGATGGTCATAGCACTAGTAGAGCCAACGGTGTCAAGTACACAGCCACAGTCACAGTACCACAGAGCACTGGGGGAAAGCATTTGCATCTTTTGGAGGAATGAACTAACAGGAATTCAGAGTGGCCCTGGAAAGGAGAAGGGAAATGTTTATAGGAGACTCTACAGCCGCAAAGGTAGATGATTTTAGGGACAGAGTATATTGGAGAAAAGACTCACCCATGGGACAATCTGAAACACGACCGAGGAGCAGAGGAATGGGGTACAACTAAAGCTTTAAAGGGAATATGGTTGCAAAGCATTGGGAAGCTCAGTGAGTTTGGAAGAAAGTAGGGTAATAAGAAAATATGAGCAGACTGGATCATTTCCATGTGGAAAAGGATTGGGGCTATTCCTTTATGCTTCTAACAAGCCAGCTGTGCCCTTAGCATTGATCCAACGAAGCAAAACCTGTGCATACCACAATGAAAAGTACTCGGGCCTGCCTCATCTGTACGTGGGGATAAGTGAAGTTCCTTGATGTGATGTCATGAACAAGATTCCTACATAGGGACATAGAGGCCAGACTATTGGTGCTCATTCTTATTGATTCTCTCTATTAAGACCAGCCATATGCAAACGTCAACGTGATTGGCCTGCAAATAGTATAATTTCATGCTGTCTAAGGTTCAAAGAGAGCAGCCAGAAAAACAAGTCCACACTCACCCCTGGTTATGGGGTAAATCACTTGACAAGCTAAGACTTCGTTGCAATGAGCCTCTCACACCTGGCCAGTCTAACAAGAACAGATCTGGGCTGTTATCTTCTCCAGATGTACAGTTTTGCTCTGGGTAAATGCCAGGTTGGCGAGCATTCCTAGCCATGGGAAATGGGCGCACACACAGTCAGTAAGTCATTCAACTGCTCTGCCCCTGAGCCTTGGGTTTTGTGCACCCAGCATATAGAGATCCACATGCCTCCAGTGGGCCGTGGAAGCCTTGAGCTCCTGGCTGCCTTGTGGCAAAGGTCTCTTCAGCTGCTGCTGGAGGAAAGGAGGAGATGAGTGCACTGGTTCAGAGTTCAGTCCTCCAACAAAAGAAGCGAGGCAAAATGAAGACAAGCGGCAGACTGTGATGCATGGAGCTACTGAATGGCTGGCTCCCTCAGTCAAAACATTAGCAACGCAGTCAAGCAATCGCATGGAAGCAGGGAAGTGCTCTGCAGAAATATATGGAGCTGTAGATGCTCCTCTGGGGCTGGAAGCTAGTCACGTGGACTTTTCTTCCTAGGTGGCCAAACATCACCCAATCCCTTTTATCCAGCCCTGGGCTGTGGCTATCTGACCCTCTTATACAGGAGAGAGTGGATCAAGTTTCCATGGCGTTTGCTTCTCTGACAAAGAGAGAGGCCCATTCAGTATCGGCAAGCTAGCTTTACAAACTGAGGGGAGAGGTTATGCCTCCCAACTAAGAATAGGAGCGGATTACGGCTCCCTCATTCACATGGGGGTCCTGTTTAATCAGACACTAGCTCAGCCTGTCTTGGCCTCCAAGAAATCCAAGAAAGGCTCCAACAAGGAAATCCACATAAAACTCATATCATGAAGCCCTTCACTATGGCAGAGTCCCTACTAAGCTTTCAGAAAATATGTCTGGCCTCATACTCCCACCCCCTGTGATAATGTGCACCTGCTTCTAACCCCGTCAACTCTAGGGATTGTTTTTTTTTAATTGTTTTGTTTCAGTATTGCTTCTTCCACACACACCCACATACACCCACACCCACACACAAACACAGAGAGAGAGGGAGACAGAGAGAGAGAGCAGATAGAGACACACAGAGAAAGACAGGCACACACTAGGAGAGAGAAGGCTGCTACTAATTGGAGCTGTAAAGAAAGACTCAGTAGTTAAGCAGCCAGAGGTACCCACATCAATCAAGCATCTCCTAACTGCCTGTAACTCTAGCTCCAGAGCACCTAATTTCCCTTCTGGCCACTGAAGGCACCTGTCCTTACCTGCACATACCCCACATAGATATACATACATAATTTAAAAGTACAATAAATCTTTATAAAATGTCTTGGCCTAAAAAGGATTTGTATTTTTATCTCTTTCACACATACAAAAAAAAAATTAAAGGTTATGCTTCTGAGGATGAAAAATATAAATATTCCCTATAAATTTCCAATTGGGGCAGAATTGCTTCCTTATCTATAAACCTCTGGTCTTTCCACTTTATGATGAACCCCTGTGGACCTAAATTCCTGAATTTAGCTTCACAGATCACATGGGCCATCCTGTGAATTGAGTCCTGGCAGCGTTGCCCCAAGGCAGAGACAAAAGCATCTCTCTTAGGCTCCTGGGACAGGGATCCTGGCTTCTCACTTAGTTGTAATAATAATTTCTGTTTGCCAAATATATAATGTTGACCTCACTAGCTAGCTGATATGAAAATATTTGTAAGGTAGCATGAGACTTCTCCAAGAATGTGTCTTAAGAGTTTCAAGAGCAATGAGCAATTCTCTTAATTCCATAATTTTTAAATTAAAAGGAATAATAATAAAGTCCCAATGTTTGCTTTAACAAGAGCCTAAATGGCTTTGTTTGGGTCACACAAAGGAAGTTGAAATCAGATGTCAATTTCCCTTGTCCTAGTTGCTCTTCCCAGGCACACGCATGTCCCAGCTCATGTTACAGCCACAGTGGATATGAGAGTGGATCTTATGGATTTGCATAATTCCAATCGGCATTTCTAGCTTCATTAAACAATTCTCTATTTTTATTGTATGCCTATAATCAAGATCATTTGGTCTTACCCTGCATGTGTTCAAATGTTATCTCCCTGAAGACATTTTAAATCAGGTAGGACATATCTCCGTAGTGTCACTTAAGTAAATCTAATTCTAATGAAGTTGAAGATGGTGTGGCTTGGGAGAATGGATCTAGAGCTTTAGTGGAATGCTCTTTGAGTGTGTCATAAGCTTGTAGGCTGGGCTTCTTCTGAGACCTGAGACCTGCCTCACCACTGACTGGGTGATATTTCTATCAGTATCTTTTATTGTTGTTGGTGGTGGTGTTTGCAACTAAAAAAAAAACAAATGAAGAAAACAGATGTTCAGCACAAGAAATATATTTTCACTGGAATGACAGCAAAGACCATCAATATTCAAAAGGAACCACAAAGTTCACAATTTCCCAATATGGATTTAATATACAACACATGCATTTCTTGAAGCTATTTCTTGGCTACTAAGAATTGTTCTATAAATACCTACCCGGTCAAAGAGAAAGGTGTCAGTGTTGATTCTTCGGAATCCTTTATCCTACTTTTTTCAACAAGCAACACCGGAGAGAGAATCAAACCCCAAGCCCCAAAGAAAATAGTTATACTGAAGTCCGAACTTTCAAGTGTGCAGCCGGGTGCATGATGCTTTCCTGAGCAAGAATCACAAAAAAGCAATGACGGGCAGGGGAGGGGCGGGATGCAGGGGGTGGGGGGCGGGATGCGGCATGCAGGGAAAATCTCATCAGGAAAACACAAAGCTTTTAGCCTGGGAGTAGTCTGTGGAGAGCTACAGATGTGTTTCTGAGACACACAGATCTGTTTATAAAACTTTCCTTCCACAGGCAGAAATTTTTACCGGCTAGGAATCTGAGACAGCGATACCTCCGAAATAGATTCTGGGGTTTTGTTTTTGTTTTTGTTTTGTTGAGAAGGAACAGAAACTCGGAAATGATGATCCGATCCTTTGCCCTTTCAGTTTTAAAGTGATATTCAGTGCTATCCACTTTTCTGTGATGCAGCTAAAAGGCTTTCCAGGGCCAAACTCTGTGTTTGCAGCATCAGTTGACACTCGCAATGGGCAGGAGGCTCCTGAGCAGGAAGCAGAATACTTTAAATTGGGTAAAAGGCTAAGGGTGGGAGGATTCCCTTTGGACAGGGAAAACTGTGCTCACCTGTTCTTGTAACAGCTGAGCTTGGGGACCTCTGTGCTCTGGAGTTTGAATCAGTGTGACATCGCAGATAGAACAGTGCCCTTGAGCTTCTGATCTGAGCATTTGACTTTCTCATTTGCCCAAGGGGAGCAGGCTGCCCTAATAACTATCCTGGTAACCTGTAAGCAAGAGTAGAATGTGCCCCCAGATGCTGTGTTCAAGAGTCACTGAAAACTCTCAACCCTCCCAAGGACCTCTGCAAAGCCATTATTCCCATTGTGTAGATGAAGAAACCGAGGCATCACTCCCCCTGCAAAAAAAGAAAAAAGAAAAGAAAGAAAGAACTGCCCAGAATCATATACTAGCACACCACAGAGCTGGGACGAAGACAAGCCTTTCTGACAGCACAGTTTTCCTACATCCACTTCTTTCAGTGAAGCTGTCCCCGTGACAGCTCCAGGCCCCTCTTTGAGTAAGTTGAAGTCAGTCCTTAGGAAGCAAGCCTTAATTATCACTGGGGGACAGGAGGCTGCATCTTCAAGGAATTTGGCAGACCTCAGCAGGAGGCAACCACAGTCTTTGGCAAAAGATCACTTTTCAACAATGTTGTCAATTCCTACAACCCTAGGCCTTCCACCTGCAGGTCCCGGAACAGCTGCTGTTCTGGGGGGGGGGGGGGGGAGGTAGTGGCAGTCTGTCTTCCTTTAAAAGGCAAATGTATGCCCCAGATCCCCGCTACCCGCTGGGATCCCACCTGGAATGTCATCCTCCAAGCTAGAGGTCATCTCCCAAATTGAGAAAGTCAGAAAACTACAGGGGGAGGGGCCGAGCAGCTTTGACAACAGGCCCTGAACTCTCCCTTTTAATATAAGCCAGATTTAACATATGTCATTCGGTAAATCCAGGAGTCCAATTTGAGGCTTGTAATTTGCTGCAAGCTTCCCGGCTCCTCAAAGCGAGGTGGGGCCCGCTCCGAGCACATCAAGGTAACCGGTGGAAGATGTAATTTGCCCACTGTGAGCCTGCATGGCGGTTCCCTATTGTAATTTTTATTTGCGTTGAGGTTTTGTGGTTTTAAAAAAGTCAACTAGATTTATTTTTAAATTAAGCCGACCTAACTTCAAAGGCGATGTGGGGAGGATGGGTATTATGCAGAAACCCTGTGTAATCTCTTACAGCTGTATTCCCTTTTGAGCTACAATTGGTAAATGGCAAGGAGACCTTTCATGACCAGTGTGCTGTCTCTCTCTGACCTCACCGCCCTCTCCCGTGGAAAACCTTTGCACGGGGGATTCTTTAAAGCACTCTGCCCCTCTTGGCTCCTTAATCCAATCCTGTTTGTAACGCGGCACGCTGCTGACAGCGAGAAAGGCAGACCAGCCCTTCCCTGTGCCCCCTTCACACTGCGGCCCGTTTCTAGGAAGGAGAAATCCTTCTAGGTCAGAAATCTGGACCATTAGGCTCCAGAATCACTTGTTCGGTAGACAGCAAACACTGAGGTGGAAAGTTTCTCTCTGACATAGTCTCAAAAGGAAGAGAGAGAGAGGGAGGGAGGGAGGGGAAATTTTCCACTTGAAAAGAATGACAGGTGCTACTCAAAGAATCTGGAGTTCTCTATTACAGGATTGTTTCATGAAAAGATAGTTACATGAAAAGAATTCACTTACTGGCTTGTGGAGGAAACTCACCGGCCTTCAGTCTGGGAAGTCCTAGAGGAATGCCCTGAGCCCCATTCACAGATGTGCAAATTGAGTGATCCTTTCCCAGCCTCAGGTTGCCCCTTTAGCAGGAAGTTTAGCAGGAACTCCGCTCCAAGCCTAACTTGTGCATTGGGGAATGATGTCTCCAGAGCTTAATTGGTGATCGTGAGGGTCACTAGGTAACAAGATGGTGCTTGCTGCCACTTGGCATTTTCTACTATATTAATGGGCTCTGCAACCTTCCCGGCAGGAGAAAATGTGGGAAAACAGGTGCCATTTCTAGGGCTCAGTGTGCATAAGAGTATCCCCATGTACAGCCATGCAAATGTTGTAGACGAAGTTCACAGGTTACAGAATCAGTGTGATCTCCTGAAGTCACCTGGTTCATAGGGACAGTTTACAGGCTCAGACTGTAAACTTTCAGACTACAACCCTTCAACTATAGAATTCTAGCCCCCAAAAGAAACAGGTAAATAGATTCTCCAGACAATACAGATGGCGGCTTACTCTGTGAGACTGGCTATTTGTAAACCCACAGTTCATATTAAAAGCACTCTCTGAGGGAGGAAGCGTCTCTTGCTTCACCCTTTGTTAGTATTGCTAAAAGTATGTGAGCTGTGGAACCCAGGCTTGATTCTCCCAGCTTTCTTAAACTCTGGAAGTTATTTACCTGCCTTGGTTTCCTCATCTATAAAATGGATATAATGAACCTGTTAACCAAAAGAGCAAATCGGTTAAAAAATATATATCGTAAGTTGCATAATACCTTACAGTAATGGCTCACATACTCCGTGAGCTTTTAATAGCATGTGAAGAGAAGGCTTGAATGAATGAGTACTCATGTGCCCCTTTAAGAATCTAGCCAACGCAGGCCTGCGCTTCAGGAGCATGAGACAGTAGTGAGAGTCTAATGGGAGCCAGGGAAGACTTTAACTGGAAAGTGACCATTTTTAGACTCTAGGATTGTGGAGCTGGCTCCACCAGTCTCTGCAACCCAATAAATGTAGATGTGAACAAACCTATTCTACAGCAAAAGGAACCACTTCTCTATAGTTAGCAAAACCTTGTCCTCTACCCCTGTTGATTTTCCTATGAAGCAAGTACTTTATTGGTAAATGTGTAAATTGTAGATACAGGCTTTGTTATAATTCCAACAAATACAATCGAATGAATGGTTTTAATATACCACATGAACAACAAGCAAATCTCCTGAAGATTTTTTGAGTGACCAATAGATTATCTTAACAGATTCGAGAGAAAACGACGTTGATATTGTGATTCACCGTCGTTGCACCTAATGTGCCGGTGACTTTATTTGATAGGCTAATTAGCAATAAACATCTCCTGAGATGACACCACCTGAGAACGTTTCTTTTCGTGTTTCTGTTTTATCTGTAAAGCTGTAACTGTCCTCATCCTCACGCGTGCTTACACATTCTTTTCCTGGAACCCAGATGAACTTGAGTTAATTTCCTGTTTGGTCCGAGTATGATCGGTGTGAATTTACACCCCCACAGAGGGTGTGTGCTGCTGGGATGGTGCAGACAGCAGATGGTCTCACCACCTCAGAAGCCTGAGGGAAAAACACCTTAGCGCTGACCAAATAATCTTTCAGAAGTGATTATTTCACTATCTTGAACCTGAAATGTTTCTCAAAATAACTGTTTTTTTTATATGCATATACAGTAAGACTGCTCTCTGCGTGTTTTCAGAACCCCAAGCTATAACTATGCACCAAACATGGACAAACACTGGATCATGCAGTACACGGGTCCCATGCTGCCCATCCACATGGAGTTCACCAATGTCCTCCAGCGCAAACGGCTCCAGACTCTGATGTCGGTAGATGACTCTGTGGAGAGGGTAAGGCCCTCTCTCGCCTTGGTGACATGTTTTCGTCTAACTCCCTGCCGTAGACCCATTCTTGTCAACCCAGTCTTTGTCTTCTAACACTGTGTTAAGAGAGAGAAACAAATGTGTCCAAAGAAATCCATTCCTGTCCCCTTTACCTATTCCTGCAAGTCTGGTTTGTAAGGAACCAGTGATGAAGAACAGAAAAAACGATCACAAAATGCCTTCAGAAAGTAAGCAAATAATGTCAGTGACCAAAGCAGGTTTAATATCTTGCAATAGGGCCTGGTGGTGATTGTGGTGAACGTAAAATTAAGGACCTTATCGAATGCAAACGCAACAACGCAGCTCCAGTTAATCTTTGCAGTGTAAAGATGGAAATTAAGGACGATCATATTTTCTGCCTTTTTAAAGAAGACTGGGTCTGCCCAAGTTGGGTCTTCTTTACCTTTATAATTAAATAAAAGAGTGATGAAGTTAAAATATGCTTTAATCATAGGTTGTTGTTTTTTTTTTCAAAGTGAAATCTACAGAGTTTGTTGGGAGAGGTGGTTTCATGGTTTGTTATTTTTTTTGTGGGGTTTTTGTTCTGTTGTTGTTTTGATTTTTTTGTTTTTTGTTCTTTGTTTGTTTGGTCTTGGGTTTATTTTAGACAAAGCTTCTCTGTTGTAATTCTGATTGCCCTGGATCTCACTCTGTAGACCAGGCGGGCCTGGAACTCAGAGAGATCCCCCTGCCTCTGCCACCCGAGTGATGGGTTTAAATGCGTGCGCCACGACCTTCCTGCTTGCTGTTTGTTTTGTTGTTTGCTTGTTTAGCAAACAGAAAGCAAATCCTGAAATCAGAATGTGCCAGATACCAAAAAATGTCACATTTTGACTATAGTATAGGATAGTTCACCACCCGGATCATAAGCATTTTAAAAATGTGGATAAAGTCCCTCTTTGCCAGCCTTACTAAAGCAACTCTTGACTTTTGGAAAATGGTGAGAGCTAGGCATGGTGGTACATGTCTTTAATCTCAGCACTTGGGAGGCAGAGGCAGGGCAAACTATGGGTTCAAGGCTAGCCAGGGTCTTGACTTTGGGGAAAAAAAAAAAGAGGGAAAAGGAAAGCTCAGGGGAAGCTGTGGCAATTCTATGCATGTCGTCTCATGCTCTGACTTCCCCTGTGCTCTGTCGCAGCTGTACAACATGCTTGTTGAGACAGGAGAACTGGACAACACTTACGTCATCTACACTGCCGACCATGGCTACCACATCGGACAGTTTGGACTGGTCAAGGGGAAGTCCATGCCGTATGACTTTGACATCCGTGTGCCTTTCTTTATTCGCGGTCCAAGCATAGAACCAGGGTCGATGTACGTATGTCTCTGAAGCATGGAGCAGTTGCAGCTCCCATACATCTAAGATGATTCAGATTCTCATCTCAGTGTCTGGCTTCCTTCCACCCAGAACTGAAAAAGAGGGTATAGGCGTTGGTGATTTACCCTTGAAAATCTTCCCTGCCACCGAGTAACTAAAGTATACTGTTTAAAGGGAAAGGAATACTAACCGTTATCATTGATGGATTCTCCCAAACTGATAGGTGTCCATCTCCTTTTTGCCCTGCGTATGTGGACAGAATGTGTTCTGGAGAACACCATCCCTCTCTGAATCAGAGGAGCAGTGTCACTTTTCACAAAGGCAATGACATCTTAGCTTTTAATTTTTAAAAAGAAAATTAAGGGTTAAAGTGCCTGGTTTTCTTTTAAGAGACAAGAGAGATCAATGAGTTGTTTCTGTCACTTAGCCACAGTAGCCCCTTCTCCAATATGCTCATCACAGACGTGGGTGTCCACACCTCCCACCATGTCGGTGTGCTTTGTAGTAAGATGAGATCATGTGTATAGAGAATTATGGAAGGCTTAAAAGACAAAATTGGAAGTAGAATTCCAAACATCATCTATCACGAACTCAGGTAAAACTAGGAAGTTGGACGGGTAGAACAGGGACCTTCTGAGAACCTCAATGCTGGAAGTGGGGTCGTTGGAGCCTAGAGCCCAGGATTCTGAATCTCATATATAGGGTCTTACCTGCTCCTGTGCATACTTAGTCTGGGATAAGGTGATGGGAAGAAGGTGGCTTCTTTAAGGAAGGGGCTAATGGAATGTATGCTACATGAAAACAAACGGGAGACTCTTTGAGGGCCAGTTAGAGAGGAAAGAGAGGTTAGTTCAGAGAAATCAGGACCTTAACATGAAAATGTCACAAATGAGATTCGTTCCTTTGTATGCTAACTTAAAATTAATTTTAAAGATTCATTAGAAACTGTCTGGGCATAATCATATCTGTAGTTAGTTTTGTGCATTGAAGGTCTTAGTCATAAGGCAAGCTAAAACACTATGTGGTTTCTTAGAATATTTACTTTACAGCCTTAATTCAAGAGGAGTTCCGGAGAATTATAGTTTAGGAAAAGAATATTGCGCGCACCCGTGTGTGTGCGCACACACACACACACACACACACACACACACACACACACACACTAGGTTGGACTCCACGGTTAAGAGCATTTACTGCTCTTGTAGAGGACCCCACTTGAGTCTCCAGCACCCACATCCGATGGATCACAACCACCTGTAAACTCCAGCTCCATGGAATCAACACCTCTGGCCTCTGTAGGTACCTCACATGCACACATCCACATGCAAACACACACACACACATAATTAAAAATGAGAAATTAAAAGCACTATTTACCAGTGTGTCTTTCCTGGCTGTGTGTTCAAGACACAATGGTTAGGGATGTCTCCAGCCCTGACCTCCTGGATAACCAGCAGTGCCATTGCTGTCTGCCACTCACTCCTCCCTAAGAGATGAGGTAAGAGGGAGGGGGGGCTTGAAGGCCAATGAACCACAGCTGTGAGGAAAAAAACAAAAACAGCTCTATCACCATCTACTACCTGCCTTAGGTCTAGCCTGGAGTCATCTGTCTCTTTGCAGAGTCCCACAGATTGTTCTGAACATCGATCTAGCCCCCACCATCCTGGATATCGCAGGGCTGGACACTCCTCCTGACGTGGATGGCAAGTCTGTCCTCAAACTTCTAGACCTGGAGAAGCCAGGTAACAGGTACGCCAACATGTCTTCCCTCAGCCAGTCCCTGAGCACACCGGCTCCCGCTGGTACCCAGAGCCAGCGGGTACTCAAAACCACGGAGGTAAAATGAGTTTTCCCCATGAGGACTCCTGGGAGCAGAGCCTTGCTCTGCTGTTGGTGAACTGCATGTTGATGGAGAGGCAGTCATGGTCTGCGGGCAGTGGGAGGTGTTTCTTTAAATAAACTGTTAGCGCAGATCTGTTTGGGGAAACATTGAGATGCTAACAGTAAATATTATTATTTTGCTTTCAGGTTTCGAACAAACAAGAAGGCCAAAATTTGGCGTGATACGTTCCTGGTGGAAAGAGGGTAATTACTGGTTCCTGGGTTGCTTCTGGGAACCAGTCCTAGTGGGCAGCCCTTCCTGCTGGGTTATTTTTTTTTCTCCTTCTTATTTTAGTTTACTAAGCATGCAGATTTCACAAACCCGGTTGCAAGTTTGATTTTATTATTTTACTTTGTTTTATTTACAAGCGTGTATGCGCAGTGTGCATGCATGTACACATGGCACGTATATGAAGGTCAGAGGAGAAGTTTCTGGAGTCAGCTCTCTCCTTCTGTCACAGGTTCCTGGGGATCAGACTCAGCTGTCAGCCAGGGTCAGCAAGCACTTTTACCTGCTGAGCCATCTCCCTGGCCCCACAGTTTGAAGAGATGATTATGTATTCACTGCCTGTCAGCAGCCGTTATTATTACAGTAGAATATAAGGAATAAATTGTCATAAGATGGGACTGGAGCCTTTCCTTGGGGGTAGATTTACTGCGGCACTTCTCAGCCTGGGCTCTTAGCAAGTCACCTGGCTTTCCCAGCCATCCCTCCCAAGTCCCTGTAAGCAGTCCCCAACCTTGCCTGGACCCTCCTGGCTTTTTTTCCCCCTTATGTTCTTTCCACACTATTAATTTATATACATTAATGTTATTGTAATTATTTCGATAGTCACTTCCGGGATACCTGTTTTGTGATGTTCATTGGTTTGTTTTTCTCTATGTGTAAATTGAGAGAGAGAAAGGGATTCCTGCAATCGTTTATTTACAAAGAGAACCTTGAGTATTTTATTTAAACAGACCCCAACGGTTTGGAAATCACGCTTTCCAGGGAGAGTGTTTGCTCCTCTGCTGATTTTACATCTCCCCAGCACCCTGCTTGTAATGCTCACAAAGGACTTGGCCAGCCCTGGGCTCCTACAGACAGCATCGAAGTCTGTATCATACTGTCTGAAGGAGTGTAGAGTTGCTGCGACCAAGAAGGACAGGTAGAAGCCGGGAAGGTAATCCGGTGCTTCTCCAGTAAGAAGCTTTCCCCTTTCTGTCCAAGGAAATTTCTACGAAAGAAGGAGGAATCCAGCAAGAATATTCAACAGTCGAACCACTTGCCCAAATATGAGCGGGTCAAGGAACTGTGCCAGCAGGCCAGATACCAGACAGCCTGTGAGCAGCCTGGGCAGGTGAGTGCGAGCTATTCTCTGGTGCCCATCCTGCGCTCTCCACCTCTAAGTTAAACAGGTTCCAGGCATTTGCAGACCCCTCAGGTTCTCGTGTGGTCATGAGGGCAAACTCAGTGGCAGTTCTGCAGCATCAGAACCATCAAACTGTCCAAGCCTGACCTCATCACTACCCAGGCTCCCTCTCGTTAACAAAGATGGCTCTGAGAGGGACTTCTATGCCAAAGGGACCAGGTTCCATTGGAGTAGGCCATCATTAATGATAACAAAAATCTTAAAAATAAACAAAGGACACTTGCTGCCTTCCCAGGGAAGTTACCTTAACTAAAGAAAGAGGTTTTCTTTCTATGGAGAATTTTTTTTTTTTATTACAAACTTCTCTGACCCCTAGCTATCCAAGTAGTTAGCCAACATTACCTAAAGTTGTTAGGTATGAGAAATGGGCCACCTACTTGTAATCTAATGGCCTCGTGTATTGTGCTCTTATAAGGTCTATATTAAATACAAAGTCGTAATCAACAACTTGATATAAGAAACCCTGCTGCCTCTCGATTTCTTGCTTGCAGAATACATTGAGGTATATAAAAAAAAAAAAGGTAAAAAAGGTATTAAAAAAAAGTGGCACTAGTGAATACTTACTGTGATCTCAGACTTCTTTTAGTGTTGTCCCTGAACCAGCAAGATTAGCATCACCTAGGAGCTTGTACCTTTAGGTACCATGGGTAGCTAATCAATGACCCAGCAGTCTGTGTCCACAAGTCTTCCAGTACCTACTGGTGGTGCTCAAGCTGTCTTTATTTTGTTTGTTTTGCTTTGGTTTTTCGAGACAGGGTTTCTCTGTGTAGCCCTGGCTGTCCCTGATCTTGCTTAGAGTAACTTTATTCTGAAGTCTATTCTCTTGCTCCCAACTGCTACTGTTACAGATTCCTACTTGTAAGCGTACTTGTTATCTTGTAACTGATTCCCACTGTGCCCTTTTTACCCTCTAGCTCTACCCCCCTTTTAGTAAGCCATAAGTTCTGTGATGTTGATTACCTTTTCTCTAAGGCCTTTTGTTAGGCCATCTCTTGTCCTTTCTGGTCTTCAGGTGTTGGTACTTAGCATTCATACATGATGCATTACTAACAGAAAGGACGAGAGAGGATTTCTATTTCCCTTATCAAAACTAGGAGAAGACACTACTTTTCTGGTTCTGGCTCTCAAAGATATACTGTATCTTTGGAGGCTGAATGTGATTGGGGCTGTTCGCCTTCTCTGCAGGTTGGCATGAACTTAGTTTACTTAATGAGCCATTAACACACGTGTACCCATTTTCTATAAAAATGATATATGGATCTTCATGTTTCAAGGAACTCTGATATTCACTGATATTATTAAAGGCAACAGTCTGTTTCAATATTTTGTCCACTGACAAACTGTATAGAGACAACCTATTCCCTTGAATGTCAGGAACTTTGACTTCAAGGTGTTTTCCTCTGGTTTCTGTTTGCTTAGTGTTCTCTTCCTCTAAAAAGGATGACACAATTTCCTAAGAATCAATACACTGTCAGCCACTGTACAGGTCATGGGACTCTTTGGAGGTTGTGTCAAATTTACAATGATTGGCATGCTCATTATCTTTTCCTGGAACCTTCTGATGACTGCCAGCCAGCTGTTCCCAATCAGTCAAGGTGCGATTCACACGGAGACAGTTTTTCATCAGGGCTGCATATTCTTCATCTTCCTCAGACTCTTTACTGTCACTGGTATTGGAGTCAGGTGCAAATTTAGGATTCAGAAACTTTACTCCGTGACCCAGGACTGATTCATTGTTGCTTTTTAGTTTTTTGCATTTTAATAAATCATTAGAAAGCTCTATCTTTTTAAAAGAACTTTTCTTCCCATAGCCATGCTTTTCGGGTCAGCAGTCAGGGTATTCAGGAGATCACCCTGACTCAAATCTAGACTTTTATCAGTTTTGATGGTACCTGAAATTTTTCATTTCCACTGAATATATAGGCATATTCTCTGCCCCAGTGCAGCACATGTCCTGATTTCCATTCAGATGTTAATATGTCTATAATATATGCAGTTCCTCCCATTGTCCAATGTCTCCAAGCCACTGTTCCTGTCTCATTAGCACTCAGAAAATTTAAAGTTAGTAGTGCACTATGTAGTCTGTCTCAGGAGGTCTTTGTTTGTAGAGGAACACTTGGAAGAAGTTTCTGTTGTTTTGGTTCCTTTAAAAACGCAAAATGGCGTTTGTATTAGATTTGTGTTCCCACCCCAGGTGTGATAGATCTTTACGAGTTGGATTCAGAATGCTTGATGCAGGTGGCTATAATTCGGTTGGGTGAAGTCGTTCTGGCACCTGTAGCTTGTCTTTGGGATTGCATGCTGCATGGGTTTAAGGGATCTTTTGACTTAGGGCATAAAGGGTCTGAAGCCCCAGAGTGGGAGTGGGCATTGGTTGGTGGTTTGTTGGTTGGGTTGCTGTCATTAGTTAGTGTGATAATTCCTAAAAGAACAAAGGTTGGAGATAGTCGAGCTTAGGACAGCCTAAAAAGAGGCTTGAAGATTTCTACCTGTCTCTCTTTCTGTATTAGGGCTGCTTGTAAAAGCAGATTTCTATCTTTCCTTTCTCCTTCCCTAAATTGAGGGTAAAAGATTGTAGATCTTTCTATAACTGCTTGTCCTATAGGATTGTGTGTTATACCAGTAATATGTTTCACGCCATAGTATGTGAATTTTTTTTTTCATCTTACTGGAGACATATGCAGGGGCATTGTCAGTCTTAATTTGTAAAGGTATTCCCATGATAGCCATTACTTCCAGTAATTGTGTAATTATAGAATCAGCCCTTTCAGAACTCAAAGCAAAAGCCATTGAAATCCTGAATAAGTATTGCTAGTATGGTGTACAAACTTTAGTTTCCCAAAATCTACAACATGGAAAACATCCATCTGCCAGATTTCCCCTCATTTAGTATCCTTAGGGTTACTTCCAACAGGCAATGGGGCTTGATTATACAAGGAACACGTTAGACAAATCTTTCTAATTTCCTTGGCTTGTTGTCAAGTAATGGAGAAGTTCCTTTTTAAACTTTTGCTGTTTGCATGGAGCTTTTCGTGAAGTTTTGAGGCTCCTAACACATTTCCTATTAATAGCTGATCAATCTCATCGTTCCTTTGAGCCAATGGCCTGGCAACCATGTGTGAGATCTAATATAAGTAATATATAATGGACAATTTCTGTCTCAAATTATTTGTTGCAGTTGCATAAATAATAATGCTAATTCTGAATTATCAGGAACAAATTCAGCAGTTTCTATATGCATACTGAGAATACCCTTTCTACATACTGAGAATCAGTGATGCTATAAAGAGATTCAGAAAAGTCTAACAATACCATAAGAATAGCATACAACTCTGATTTTTTAAACTGAAGCATACGGGCTTTGACTGACTTTACTTTTTTCTGACTTGTAGCCAGCCATTTCTGATTTATTTGTGTCAGTATAAAATGTAGACACTCCAGATTTTTTCTTTCACTGTATGAGGAGTATTCAGTAAGTTTTTTTGATAAACTGAATTTGCTTGCTTTTATGATATTTGTTACTAATTTCTCCCAAATAATTGCTACCAGCCCTTTGCCAATCTCCACCGATTACCCAGAGTTATATAATCTCAGCATCAGTGTAAGGCACCACTATTTGTGCTGGATCTGTTCCTGACAGCTGACAAAGTCTTATTCTTCCCTTTATAATTAAATCAGCATCCTTTTCTATATAGGTCTTTAATTTTGTACTCTGCGAATATGCCATAAATATCCATTCTAAAATATTATCCTCTCTGCATAAGAATCCCAGTAGGGAAATGTTTTGAATGAATGATGACCAAAATGCAGTTCAGGTGAGGATTTATGTGATCCACATATGCATCTTGTAGTCTCTTTTCTACCAGAGTTAACTCTTGCTCTGCTACAGCAGTTAAGTGTCTTGGACTATCTAAGTTGGGTTCTCCTTGTAACTTTTGAGATAAATCACTTAGTTCTTGCATAGTTAATCCAATTGTGAGTCTTACCCAGTTGATATCGCCCAATAATTTTTGGAAATTATTAAGAGTTCACAACTGATCTCTTCTAATCTGTACCTTTTGTGGTTAAAATTTTTGTTGACTTATCTTATAACCTAGATAGTTAATAGAATCTCCTCTCTATATTTTTTCTCAGGA
Source organism: Cricetomys ansorgei (assembly GCA_026225945.1). Classification (NCBI taxonomy): domain Eukaryota; kingdom Metazoa; phylum Chordata; class Mammalia; order Rodentia; family Nesomyidae; genus Cricetomys; species Cricetomys ansorgei. The sequence continues at coordinate 33,747,871 of JAMJFZ010000239.1, read as the reverse complement.
GAAATTTGTAACCCCAACAGGGGAAGATTCTTTTTCTTTCAGCAAACACTTTTTCTAAAGTATCTGCTTCAGAATCAGAAAAATAAATAAATTATATATACATATATATCATCCATATGATGGTAAATAATAGATTGGGAAGATTGTTTTTTAATTAAATCTAATGATTGTTGCACAGTCATTTATTAACATAAAGTTGGACTATTCAGCATTCCCTGGGGAAGGACTTTCCACCGATACCTTTTGACAGGTTGAGCATTGATATAGGTGGGTATTGTAAAAACAAACTTTTCCTTGTCCTGCTCTTGCAAGGGATTGTAAAAATCAGGCTTTTAAATCAATCACTATCAAATGGCATGCCTTAGGGGCTAATAAGGTAAAGGAATTCCGGGCTGTAGCAGACCCATGGGCTGACTCATCATGTTCACAGTCCTCAAATCAGTGAACATTCTCCATTTCCCAGATTCTTTTCTTTTCAATGAGTAGAGGTGAGCTCTATGGGCTGGTAGACTCTTCTCTATGCTGAGCCTTTAGCTGCTCCTCTACCAGCTATTCAAAGCACCTGCAGTTTTTCTTTTGTTAAGGGCAACTGTTCTATCCACACGGGCTTGTTAGTTAACCATTTGAAGGGTAGGGAAGTTGGCATATTTTTGGCAGTGGCCCTCTTCATAAATTTGGAAACTCAGTACCTGTTGTGTCCAGCTTTTGGATAATCTGTAGAGCCTAGGCATTTCCCTTATTAAGAGCATCTTTCCTTTGAAACTTTATTTTGTATATCTTTTCTGGGATAGAGGGATATTAATATGAGTTCCCCATTGTTGCAATAAATCTCCTCCCTATAAAATTATAGCTGTGTTAGACACATAAGGCCTTAACTTTCCTTTTTACCCTTCTGGTCCCAAACATTTAACTTAATTAACACTTTGCTTTACATGGGATAATTTCCCAGACCCTATAAACTGTGTGGATACATCCTGAAGGGGCCAATTTGAATTCCATGACTCCTGGGAGATTATTGTTACATCCACACCTTTGTCCAGCAACCTTCTCTTTGATTGTCATTTATTTACATTTTTAATTTTATCTTTTTATCATTAATGACAGCCTGCCATATCACATGTTTCCCAGTGCTCCCAAACCTGCCTTCTCTACAGGGACAGATATATATATATATGGAAACAGTAACAGCTGTGCAACCCTATCTGCTGCCTTAAATTGCAGGTTTTAATTTCCCCTTTGAAATCTCCATCTATAATTCCAGAATGCACTATGAACCCCTTTAATGTCAAACTGCTCCTACCTAGGATCATTCCTACTGTCCCTGGGGGAAAAGGACCATAAATTCCAGTAGCAATTTTATAGGATTGAACGTTTGGGGATAGGGTAAGCTTTCTCTCTATAGCCAGATCTAGTGCAGCACTGCCTTCAGTAGCATGTATCAGATCTCCAACTCAGAGTTTGGGATTTTTGGTCTGCATACTACCCTAGTGCTGACAGGACACAGGCAGCTCATTTTTTCTCCAGGGGCCCAAGATGAGCCCCCTGTGGCATTTTCCAACTGCAAGGAATTCCCCTGTATATCTCACTTGGATTTACATTAATTTGCCCAGTGTTGAACTTTTCCATACCATCTGCACACCCCTGGAAATCTGTGCCTTTTTATGACCATAATTAAAGAAACCATTGCCTTTGGAAGCAGCTTGGTCACAATCTCTTTGCAAGTGGCCAGGTCCTCCACAGTTAAAGCTTCATACATTTTGGTATTTCAGCCCTCTAACTAAAACTTGCAGTATTACAACAGCCATGTAAGTATTGGAACCAATGCCTGCAGTAGCTCTGATCCATTGATCCAATGTTAGTGCATGAAGCAACGTTAATTAAAGAAAAAAAGAACGGAGATTAAAAGGTTTGGGTTGGATATAGTAGCCACTGCTTCCCAGCTGTGTGCCCTGAAGTCGTTTAAATTCTCCCAGGCCTCAGTGTTTCTGTCTCTAGAATGGAGAAAGCCATCCTCAGTCTCACGAGGAACAAGCGCTATCGTATGCATGTGAGGAGTGACTGGGAGTAATTTCTCCACGGTGTCACTATCATTCCAGGCCCTCTTACCTGTTGTTTGTGTTTCTATGAAGCCAACGGGGAATAAAACCGGGCTGGAGTCCCAGACACTTGGCATGACTCCTTGACTGTGCGCACAGAACCACCAGCAGGGATTAATTATGACAACACGGACATATGTGTTTGCATTGCTTCCATGTTTCTGCATTAATCCAAGACAAAGTGTGAATTCCCACTACGCTCTCAGCTAGGAATTCTACCCCAGGCACGTTTGTATGCATACAAGCCACTACCACACAAACATATGCACACTCTTCTAAGACCTAACGGTGACGCTGAGTTCCAGCTGTACATCGCTCTCACCTGGGAGAGTGTTGAAAACTGTCCACGTGCCTTCTTCCTGTAGAGCAGCCAGATAAAATGCCTGTGGGTGGCACCAAAGCATCTGGGAGATTTCTGTTTCTTTTGTTCGTCTAGGGTTTGTTTTGTTGTGCTTGATTCTGTTTGTTCTTTGAGACAAGGTCTCCATATGTAGCTCAGGCTAACCTTGAACTGTCATCTGTTTGCCTACCTCGGCATCCCCAGGATCCATGTCACAAACGCAGACCACCACACACTCCTGCTTTGTTTTTTTGAAACCAGTGTCAAAAATGCCAAGACTAGAATCAGACAATGCCAAAGCTGGAGGAGTTCCAGACATCTCCTAGTTGAATGAGAGCATTTTCCTATCAAGAAAATTTTGGTCCAGAAAACTTAAGCGAGCTTACATCTCTTACTTCTGATTTTGTACTCCTCCCTTGTTACTGTCTGCAACAGCCTGAGACAGTAGACTTTCCCTTTAAAACCCCACCTAGGGCCATGGGCCCCCACCCTCACTCCATTGTAGCATCAGAAGCTGATACTCAAGTCCACCCAGACAAATTAAATCAGAACCTCTGGGCGGGGGATGGGGTGGGGGAGAGAGAGAGAGAGAGAGAGAGATGTCAACTCTCTTTCAAACTCCTGGAAGAGTCTCGAGCAGGCAAGATCAAGGACCACAAATGTCAAGGGAGCACTGTTGGACAGTTGCTATCTTCCTCTTCCTCGTTTAGGTAGAGACATCGCTTCCTTGAACAGGAGCCGCATAAAAGAGAAATTCTCTGGTTATCCACTCTTGAAATGCATTTTGTATTTTCTCTGGCATTTCACATGGGGAAAAAGCAACTTGATATATTTTCAGTAGAGCAAATCTCATGTCCTTTCATTGACTTGTTGAGTTCCTTCATCTGTACAATTTAGTTTGCCTTTCCACTGTTTTACGTATATATGATGTCAGAGACAAGCTTAAAACTCCCTAGGGTCCTGGCATCCAGACAGCCGCCGGAATTGTAAAGGAAACTTGGGTGTAGTTTGATGACTGTGTAACTGTTCAGCTCTAAAGTCAATGTTCTCACCCAAAACTTCCTCTTCTGACTGCCTGTCCCTCTCACGCTTTGTGGCCACCCATAGAGCATGAATAAAAGGAGATTTACCAATGAGATTTGGCTGGATTTATTAGTTTGCCAGAAATGAACAGTTTATTTCCAGGAAGCCCCTGGTTAAATTCATAGCAGGGTTGTAGATGTCTCCCTGGCTCTCCTGCTCCAGTGGAGGGGTAGAGCTTCTGCTGACCTGGTCTGTGTCTTGTCCAGACAGGATAGAGGAGGCCACTCAGCCTCTCATTCCGGCTGCCCACCTTCTCCAACTCCCACGGAAAGTCACGTCTGGCAGCTGCACATCTGCTCAGATGGTTTGCTTCTGTGTGTTGGTGCCACCCAGGCCAGGAACAGAAAACACCAGGAAACACTCTTTATTCATAACCTGTGTCAGGTGGCCCCACCCTGGTTAATTCATACTACCTCCATCGCATTCCATATCATCCTGACAGCCTGTCCTCGTCAACCTCCCTGGCTTCCAAACCTGCTCACCCCTCTTTCTCAACTGCATGTAAGTCGTTGCCTCTGCCTTCCCAAATGCTCTCCTCTCACCTGAGGCACACCTGAAGTCTCAGACCCTGAACCACACCACGCTGATGTGCTTCTTACAGTCAGGCTCCAGGAGCCCTGGGATCGCATCTTCATCTCCTGACTGTCTACGTGCCCTTGTGCAAGTTACTTAGCCGTATGCTGTCTCAGTTTGTCTGCTGTATGAACACAGCAGTACCAGCCACAGAGGTTACTAGAAAGATTATGTGCCCAGCATCACACAAGCATCCAGTGGTGTCGATGGTGGAGGGAAAGATAGTAATGAAAGAAAATACTTTCAAAAGGTATGGAACTATTTTTTCTCATTTGACTCTCTTTTACCAGTCTAGCTGCTCACGGCCTTCTTATGCCATAATAACCAGCCCTGTCTTCTTCACTGAGCGTTATTTATTTGTGGGAGCAACCGTGAACCTGAACACATGGGTACCAAACTCAGTGATGCTGCCCTGAGATAACTTTGGGGAACAATTCGAGAATGTGACACGTGGTCCTTGCACCCCATTCCGAGTCAGTGTAGTTGGAAAGGCTAAACTATCAACGAAAAGACACTCAACAGATAATTTTACCCAACACCTTGCCGACCGTAAGTATCTAGAACCCTTTGAGGGAGGAGTGTGTGATACATTTTTGACACACACATAAATCAGGAAGCAGAGTGAGAAGTGAAATGTTCCGGAGAGCAGGAGAGAGATCTGTGGGTGGAGGCAACGGCTGGTCCACACGCAGACAGGCGGGCATGGCAATGCACGGATGTACCGATGCACCTCGGGAGTAGATCAAAGCTAGAGAGGGACAACCATGGTTCTGCAAGGCTGCTTGTGGAACACAGCTGCCTCCACGCTCCATCAGCAGGTGCCGCAGCCAACTTCAAGCCTCGCCTCGCAGGGGGGCTGTGAGGCAAACGCCTTCTCTCATTTTGACCATTAAACTGTGGGCAGTCTTAATTTCAGAATAATTCTTTTAAAAAAGTTCCCCTTCTCTGCCTCCACCTGTTAAGTCTCCCAGTGAAGCCACCATTTTAGTAGCAGCTGTTTCGGGGTTTTATTGCACGGTCATAAAAGATTGTCACGATAAGGAACGCTGAAGTGGTAACCTTGCTTCATTGAAATTCCTGCTGCGTTTGCCCTGGGAAGATTTCCTAAGCCTCTAGTGAGCTACGCTATGTAGGGAGGGCTTTGACTTCATCAGAAGCTCTGTGGTAGAGAAGGTAATTGATTTTTTTTTGTCAATGGATATTGCCTTATCCAAATGTGTGTGTAGATGTATAGATGTTTGTATGTAGCTGTGTTGTGTGGAAGCGTGTGTGTGTGTGTGTGTGTGTGTGTGTGTGTGTGTGAGTGTGAGTGTGCATGCGCATGTTCAATACATGCATATATATATGCGTATTTGGTCATTGTATGCTCCAGAGGCAGCACCAGACACCAAGATTCTTAGGCTCCCTCACAGGAAGGAACTCCCATTCCTTTTCAAAGCAAATCCACAAAGAATTTGGCTGGTGGCAAAATGGTTTAGATTCCAAATAGGCGGTCACTAGAAAGTCTACAGACTCCTCTGTGTTCTACAAGCGTCCACTTGTACCGTCGGCTGCTCTAAGCCAAAAAGAAAGGGAGCAGGCAGCAAACCTTTAATGTTTCGTGGCTGAGAAAGTTCTAGAAAGCTTGCACCACAGGCCTGGGGTTCAGCAGTTACTGCTTGGCCAGGCTGCAGGAGTCTGAAGCAGGAGGATCACTTGAGCCCAGGAGCTGAGATGGACTCATAGAGGTGATCACGGCTGCGTGTATCAGAGATGGTGTGAATTGCAGACCTCGCTTGATAGGAATGCAATTGGCCCCATTTTCTGTGTGGCAGATGCTGGAGAGCTTCTCAGATTTCCTCTTGGCTGTGAATGGAGCCACAGCCCATTCTCTTTGCTCTTCCAGGACTTAGGCATTTGCAAATGCTGAGTGTAGAGATTGTCCAGATGGATGGCTGCATCTTAAAGTCATTTGGATTTAAGACAGAAGCAGACATGTAAAGATGCCCTGAATCATCCCACCCCCAGATTTTCAAACAATGAGCAGTTATCTGTTTTGGGCAGTTAGTCATCAACAACAGGAATTCTACATGATGTACAGTTATTTCTTAGTGAAAAATGTCTCTCGGCTTCTGAGAACATCTTTTGGGTCTCAAACACTTTCTCAAGCTCGGTGGTCACTCTCTGAGTGCCGTAGAACCCTGCCTGGAAATTGCTTCACTTTACACGCAGAACCTTGGAGCAGACTTTGATGCTAAAACTCAGTCTTTTAACAGAAGAGGGAGCTAGGCAAGCTGGTTACTTTTACACAGAGCACAAATCCTGATGCACAGAGATGCTGGTCACAATTTTTGTCCTGCCAGTCATTTTGGAGCCAATTACATTGGTTCATTTTTAGACACATCTTTATTCACATATCACTCAACCCAGATATCTGTATCCTCAAAGACTCAAGCACCCGAGAGTTAAATATTTATTTACCTTGTGCGTCCCCGGTGCATTCCAGCTGCAAAGAGGTCCACAAGTAACGCATTAGAATCACTCGGGAACTGTTGACATTGCCAGTATCCAGCTAAGGTTGGGAACCACTTGCTTGTCATGGCTCCTTCAGGCCTAAACAAATTCATTTCCTATGTTTGTTTGAGACAGAGTCTTAGAAATCAGATTACCCCCAGACTTACAATCCTCCTGCCTCTGCCTCTGGAGTGCTGAGATTGTAGGTATCAGTCACCATGATCAGCTGACTTCATTCTTTAAAAAAGATCTGTTGGTTTATTTTTGTGTATGTGTTTTGCCTACATGAGTTTATGTATGCTACATGTGTGCCTGGTGCTTAGGAAGACAGAGAGAGTTGGATTCCCCAGAACTGGAGTTACGGGTGGCTATGAGCTACCTGATGTGGGCACCGGGAACTGAACCTGGGTCCTCTAGAGGAGCAGAAAGTGCTCTTCATCACCCTACTTCACGTGTTTCAAGTCAAATCTTCTAACTTAGTCATTACATTGTTGTAGTCTGTACTGTCTTTTCATGGCTTCCTTGGTAGGTAGCTGCCTGCCTCTTAAGCAATCTACTTTTTTGGATGAAGATATGGAAACTTCAGGGCATTCCAGGGGAAACCATGAAAGGAGACAACCCTAGCATGGGTGGAGATAATCACTGGGTAACACCAGGAGTATAGAGGGCTACAGTGGAGCCATAGAATGAGCTCTAGGTACTTGGGGCTTGGGGTAGAAGCCCCAGTGCAGCGCTAATAATGGCACACGTGCAGCTCCCATAATGGAAAAGTGAATGGTGATTGGAAAGCCCGTGTTCACTGCGGAGGTCTGCACTCCGTTTTAGACACATTTCGCTTACCTGCTGACAGAGTCACTGAGTCCCTTGGCCAAACCTGACTTTTTTGCATTAGAGATTTTGCTTCCGAGCTACCTTCCAGTGGTGTTGGCTTACTAGAGGGAGGGTGGGAGATACGAGATCCTCTTATATGGTGCTAGAACGGGTATCCTTTTTAGACAAGACTTATTTCAAGACATTTGTAAGTATGTGTGACACAGCCAGCGTGGGTCTTCAGAGTGCAAATGGCACTGGGCACAGCTTACAAACCTGTGCGTTGACATAGACATAGTAGCGCACAGGTAACATCGTATGTGAGGGGGAAATTGAATAGTACTGACGCTTATCAAGACTCACTCTGTTGTACTATTATGGTCAACTGCAAATAAAGGCCAGTATTCTTCCTACTAACCAGTGAGTACGCTAGGGGTTATAAGAGAGAAAATGAAAAGTAAAGACGTTATTGGGTCTTTCAAATGGAGAGGAGCTGCTGAGAGGCCTCCCAGAGTGAAGAGACATTATTGGAAAGGAGAATGAACTTCAGAAGGGTGAACCTGTAGCCTTCACACAGATCCGTACAAGAAGGGAAGGAGGAATCCCAGTGCGACCTCTCATTTGTGTTTTCTGGGTAGGTGAATTCTATCTCCCTAGGGTGCAGAGTTTGTAGAAAAATAAGGAGAATCAAAAGAAAGCCTGATGAGTTTGCCAATGTCTGGGATACCCAGAGTTGGCTCTGCCCATAGTGGCCTCACATTCAGTTCCTCTCTGTCTTCCTCATGTGTCGCACTGCCCAGCCTCACTGTAGAAATCCAGAGGCAGAGAACAAAGCAGGCAAGTTTGTTTTTGCAGAATAAATGGGGCGGTTTAGGGTCCTGGTGGAAACGGCGCTGACAGCTGGCTCTGTGTCCGGGGACACTGAGGGCTTTAACATGTTCCATTCAAGACTGTTTAGTCTGGGTGCCGAGGGTTCATTTGTCAGCGTTCAGCTCTAGTGTCATTGCAGCAGTTTCTGATTTCCAATGATTTCATTGTCCTCCGTATGTGCCTGCCACAAAAGGAACAGAACCGAGAGCAGAGGTACTGCAGGGTCGCCTAGAAGCTTGTCGCTTTTCATTCATACCCTTTAATGGTATTGCCAGAGCAGGGGTTGGGGTGGGAGTGGGAAGGTAGGGGCGGGGGGCGGGAGGTGACGGGGCCAGGGGGTTCTTAATAAACAACACCTGGCTGAGCACTGCCAACTGCTTCCCGTGGGCTTTTGCAGAAGTGGCAGTGCATCGTGGACACATCTGGCAAGCTGCGAATCCACAAGTGTAAAGCGCCCGGCGACCTGCTCACCGTCCGGCAGAGCACGCGCAACCTCTACTCTCGCGGCTTGCAGGACAAGGACAAAGAGTGCCATTGTAGGGAGTCTGGTTACCGTCCAGGCAGAAGCCAGAGAAAGAGTCAAAGGCAGTTCCTGAGGAACCAGGGGACACCAAGTAAGCTTTACTCTGTGATCCCCACAGTGGGAGGCTCAGATGCCTTCTGGAGACAAATCCCCTGACCCAATTTAGATAGTATCGGTGCCTGGATTTCAGAATAAAAGCAAAAAATCATCGTCCAGTTGAAAGTAAGACAGTGAAAATCAGTTAGAAATTCCACTTTGCAAATATTTTCACTTAGCCTAGAATGCAAATATACTTGGTGACAGCCCTGCACACGGAGCCCCAGCACCCACGGAAGCACCACAGTGATTCTCTGGGGTCAGTGGGGGCTTTAGATCTATTTTACTTCATTTTCTTGGCTGTGCTTTGATATGTCTGCCTTCGGTTGTTTTTTGAGTTCAACTTCAGGTACATGTGTGTTAACCTAAGAGGAAAGGCAGTTTTTAAAGGCATATTTTTCATGTTTTAGACTGTATAGATCTTTAAATGTTGTCGAACCGTTTTGTGGTGCTGACTGGCAGGACCAAATTAGATGAACTCAGTATGACATAGACCTTCTACAATCTCCCTCACAAAAACTCTCAGGTAACTGTGATTGCCCCATAAGGTTATAGACACCCTGAAACAGGGTGTCCATCCACTGAAGAATGGGTGTCTGGTGCCACCTAGTGGCAAGTATGAGAAGTGGCTCTTTTCTGTGGCAACTGTTTTCTGTATCCATCAGAAAACAAGTAGTTCAACTGAAACCTGTGTCCAAGAACTGGACACATTGTTCAAGAGAATCATAGGGTTCCTTAGAACAGGCATTTTTGTGCCAAACAGAGTGGACTTTAGGACCATGAATCCCTAATTCGTATCCAAAACTGACTATTTACTTCCCACAATGGTCCGTAACCAGAAAAGTTAAGAACCACCACTGAGTCATGGGATCATCTTTCTTCCTGGAAAGAAATTTCACATTTAAATTACACAAGGAAATCACAAGTTAAAAATAAGAAAGGACTAGGTCCCCTGATACAAGCATTCCACTGAGTGGCAGGGACACGTGCCCCTCCGGGAACTTTTCAAACTGCGAATCCTGTGTATTTTAGAACAGGAGCGGGATTCCCTTTTCCCGGACATGATGGCAATGCACCTCATCCTCTGTCACATGGCTCTCCCTCCCCCCTGCATCGGCTCCTCTGTATTGACTGCTTTCCCTCTCATTCCAGAGTACAAACCGAGATTTGTGCACACGCGGCAGACACGGTCCTTGTCTGTTGAGTTCGAGGGTGAAATATACGACATAAACCTGGAAGAAGAAGAGCTGCAAGTGTTATCACCGAGGAGCCTGGCAAAGCGCCATGATAAGGGCCACCAGGGCTTGGGAGGCCACCAGGCTGCTGCTGGTCACGCCAGGAATGAGATGCTGACAGACAGTACTAATGGCGTGGGCCTACCCACCACTGTCCGTGTGACACACAAGTGAGTCTGCTTTTGTAGTTCCCGGGGTGGAGGTCAGTATGACCTCACACCCCATACAATCGCCGTTTGCACATTTCGGGAAGCGGTATCCCTCAGCAATGCAGTACCCAAAGGCTTGCCTGCACTACAAGGGGCAGGGGAAGCAAGGAAGAGCTAGACCTGGACGTGTGCTTCGGGTTCCGTTTCATATTATGGCTAGTTATCCAGGAGTCCAGCCAGAGCAATTCTGTCATGTCTTAACTTAGCAGGCATAGGTAGAATTCCTACCCACCGGTCATTACCTACAGAAGTGTCTAGAAATAGACTGAAATGATCCTGGAGGCTGCTGGGGACTGTTCTGTGTGTTCTGTGCTCCCCCCAGAGCATTACAGAATCAAGCCCATGAATTGAAACTCAGCCTAAAGAATGGGTCCCACAGCGGGTTCCAAAGAAGCTTCTAGAAAATGACTGTGGGCTGGGAATAGATCTGTGAGATGCAGAAAAGCCTGGCTTGCCTCAGGAGAGCAGAAAGAAAGAGTTTTGGAAGTCACACAGACAGGAAACACACACTGTTTCCATAACTTAATAGACTCGCATGGCTCTTCAGGTCCTCTCCAAATTGCTCTATTCTCTTGGTAAACAAGTGTTCTCTTGCTAAATTTATTAGACCTTCTTTTTATCCCCAGTGGCATCACCATTGGGTGCCACGGAGTGGCATGAGTTTACCCAGGATTTAGATTCGTTAGAGTTTCATGCCCATATCCCTGAGGTTGCTACTTTGTTTTAAAGGTTAACAGATGGGAATAGGGACCTAGCTCAGTTGACAGGGTTGCCTAGTCTGCAAGAATCCCCAAACTGCGGGCTGCAGAGTTGGCTCAAAGCTTAAGAACACTGGCTGCTCGTTTCTCTAAGAACCAGAATTGGTTCCCCGCACCCACATAGAGGTTCACCACTGTCTGTAACCCCAGCACCAGGGGATCTAACACCTACTTCTGGCTTCTATGGATGCTTACTTGCACACAGACATACACATAAAATAAAAATAGATAAACAAATAAATAAAGCCCTGTCGTCTGGAGTTGATCCTGGCGCCACATAAACTAGGCACCATGGAGTTCACGTATGATCCCAGCCCCCAGGTGTTCAGCAAGAGGATCAGAAGTTCAAGTCTAACCTATGAGACATGAAACTGTCTTCAAAGAAAAGAAAAAGTAAAAACTGAATGGAGAGGCTGGGGTTCTAGCTCACCTCAGTGTAGAGTGCTTTTCCAGCTAGAGACCCCGTTAGAGCCTCAGTGCAGCAAAACCAGGAAGGGAAAACACCAAAGTGTTGTAGGGGTGCTTGAAGTATTTTTATTTTAAGTAAAATGATGGAATGATACATTTCTTGCAACAAGCCATCTTGCATTGTGACTTTGAAAATCTATCTACACACACATGCACACGCACACACATACACACACACATGCACACGCACACACATACACACACACATGCACACGCACACACATACACACACATGCACACGCACACACATACACACACACATGCACACGCACACACATACACACACACATGCACACGCACACACATACACACACACATGCACACGCACACACATACACACACACATGCACACGCACACACATACACACACACACATGCACACGCACACACATACACACACACATGCACACGCACACACATACACACACACATGCACACGCACACACACACACACACATGCACACGCACACACACACACACACACATGCACACGCACACACACACACACATGCACACGCACACACATACACACACACATGCACACGCACACACATACACACACACATGCACACGCACACACATACACACACACATGCACACGCACACACATACACACACACATGCACACGCACACACATACACACACATGCACACGCACACACATACACACACACATGCACACGCACACACATACACACACACATGCACACGCACACACATACACACACATGCACACGCACACACATACACACACACATGCACACGCACACACATACACACACACATGCACACGCACACACATACACACACACTTGTTTTTTCTCTGTGTACTCGCTGCCACTTTAAAAGTTTGAGTTGGAGACTGGATCCTGTTCAAGGGAGGATGAATATGAAAACTGCAGCGAGGTGTTCTCGGGGCTCACCTAGTCACAGAGCGGTGGCCCCGCCCCTTGTCCAGCCAGTGGCCGGGACGCATCCTTGTTTACCCTTGTGTAGGGATCAGCTCGAAACTCAGTGCTTTTGTCCACACAAAAAGGGACCGAACAGTACTGAGGTCTCTTTGCGACCGCCAGTGTTTTCTGACGGTAGAACATGAGCCCGTTTCTCTTGGTTCCTGTTTGATTTTACAGATGCTTCATTCTTCCAAATGACACGATCCACTGTGAGCGAGAGCTATACCAATCAGCCAGAGCGTGGAAGGACCATAAGGCCTACATCGATAAAGAGGTCGGTGCTGGGGCTGGGGTAGAGTTCGGTGATCAAGAGCTTGATTGTCCTAAGCGAGGACCTTGGGTCCATCCCAGCATCGCAGGCATGCAAACAGACAGAAGGCAATCCACATGGCTGTGTGCTGAGCCGCCCAGCCCTGCTATGACTCATGGGACATTCTGAGTGTACACATCTGCATTTTTTTTGTAATTGCCTAAAAACTGGAAAATCCACCAAGATATGTATCTTCCTTCAGTGACATGGTGGGAGTCCGACTGAAAGCCAAGAGTGCAAAAAACAGGAGTGAACCCAATGGCCTTTTTGCATATTTTTTGAGAGAATTATTTAATAATAAAGAGGTATCTGTTAACGTTTCTGTGGCACGCTGGTCAGAATAGAGACGTCGGTGTGTTCTGTGACTCGCTCTCCCCAGCTGTTCTCTGGAATAGTTGTAATTATGGAATGCAGCAAGCCAGGTGGCGATGTTTTGTAAAGAAAAGTCCCGATCTTAAAGTAGGGATGTGTGTCTTCCAGATTGAAGTTCTGCAAGATAAAATTAAGAACTTAAGAGAGGTAAGGGGACACCTGAAGAAAAGGAAGCCAGAGGAGTGTAGCTGCGGCAAGCAGAGGTGAGCACACGTCCCAGGGTCGCTTCCTGACACAGATGAGCCAGAGTGATCTGCTCGAGGCTGGCTTCTCTCTCATTAATATTGAGCTGTACGTGAACGCACTGCGCTAAGTCATCTTGGCCTTACCCACTTAGGTCAAATTAGATATGGCATCCACTTAAGCAAAAGATACAAACAAGTCCTACTAAGCTGAAATAGTGGCAAAAGAATAGTTCCCTGTTGTGAGTGTGTGTGTGTGTGAGTGTGTGTATGTGTGTGTGTGTGTGTGTGTTTAAAGAACCATTAAATCAAACGAAAGGTCATATATATGTCTAAAGACTTGCTTCTAACCTTCTGGCCTGCAGCTATTACAACAAAGAGAAAGGTGTAAAAAGGCAAGAGAAGTTAAAGAGCCATCTCCACCCCTTCAAGTAAGTAGCTTCCTGTTTGTGGTGTTACTGGGAATCGGGGATTGTCACAATGGCTGGAGAGATCCCTGTGTTCCACATGGGATTGATGGAGGGTAAGAGACCCTTGACTAAATTAGGGTGCTCAGTAGAGTAACCCGCAGCAGTGCTGAACTATCTAAGTGTAAGGGAGGGCGTGGATTTAAACAATAGCAAATGTTGCACGTGCAAGAGATTTCGTATTTGAACATCAACAAGATCTAAACGATGTGGAGAAACAAAAGCACCTGCCACGGCTCAGGGAACGGGAAAGGAAGTAAAAAGGAAATAAGAGCTGGAGAATGAGGAAGGATGCTGTGGAATGCTGTCTTCTGGATATGACATTGCTATTGCACTCGTGAACTATGGGAGTTGTGATCAAGCCAGCCAGAATGCTAGCATGGGTGTGGGTGGAGCTACTGAGCCCCGCCCCTCACTGAGGAGCTATTGTCTGTATAGCTGCTGCAGGGCGGAGCATCTTTCCTCTTCAGGGCTGCAGCCACTGGTAGGTTGTCCTGCTCCAGTGATTGTCGCCCCCCGACCCATGTAGGTATAGGCAGCAATTAGACTCAGTGGGTAATTAAAGAAAAAAGGAAAAGACATGAAATTAGAAAGAGGATGTGTAGAGGGAGATCTGATGTCGGAGGGCAGGGTGGGGGCAGAAGGAGATGGGTATGATCATATCTTATTGTATACATGGATGAAATTCTCAAAAATAAGTATTTTAAGGAACCATGATAAGATACTCATTTAAAAGTGTTACCACGTATAATTTGTCAAAGAATTTTTTAATTCACTTATTGCAAGCTATCTGATCAAATCAACCACTCACTGAGTCTGTGGCAGCTTGGTATGTACTGAGCTACGGGGAGATCACATCACCTGTCCAAAGGTTAAGGTTGGCAAGAGGTACTGACTCGTGTTAATGTTTATTTCTGTCAGTGCTTAAGAACTAGTAATTGCCAGGTTTAACAAAGTTCTAGGAGAGCTGTCACTGGGTGAGCTTGCCTCCATGACACTGGCTATTATCTGAAGCCCTCAGGGAGGACAGAGGTCACCTGTGCTCGCATGCCTGTGCAACTTGCATGCACACATTTGTGCAAGGCTCCAAGCAACAACCCTACTTTCCATAAAGTACTTTCTGGTCATCCAAACAGTCCCTTGTCTCGGTCCAGGGAGGCTGCTGCTCAAGAGGTGGACAGCAAACTGCAGCTCTTCAAAGAGAATCGTCGGAGGAAGAAGGAGAGGAAGGAGAAGAAGCGCCAGAGGAAGGGGGAAGAGTGCAGCCTGCCTGGCCTCACATGCTTCACACACGACAACAACCACTGGCAGACCGCCCCGTTCTGGAACCGTAAGTGCCCCCAGCTGCATCCTACTGCAGAGTGCAGAGCACCTCTCCTTCACTACTGACCCACTGACGTGCTAACTAATGTACTGACTGATTCAGTGCTCTGCATCATGACTGTGCCGAGGTGATCTTCAGTGTTTAATACCTAAACAGCCATTTATAGAAGTTACACTTTTAAATCTCTATCGTCCTTGAGATTTGTCAAGTATTTGTTCTGAGCAATCCAAAGTTATTATACGTGCATATTTTATGAAACGAGCTCAAGCCCATTTAAATTATTGATCTGGAAAATTTCTACCTGCATTAGAAAATTCTGGTTGCCTGGTTTTTTCAACATGTAGGTGTGAGCTAAATGTTGACATAAAAAGAATGTAAATTATGAACGACATACTGAGAGTACTTTCTATGGAAAATCAAATAGATGAAAATATACTCTATTTTTTTAGACATTCTCTTGTTTTAAAAAAAAAAAAAAAACAGTTTCTGGACTGAAGGAGAGGTGAATATGGAGAAAACAGAACCCGGGAGAGTTTAGGTCAACAAGACTGAAATCTGTACGCTATCATGGCTGATACATTTTTATTCAAATTCACCTGGTCCTCAGGAGGCAGTGGCAGGAGGATCATGAGTCTCGGGCAAGCCTGGGCTACATGGTCCAAACCCATAAACCGGGTAGTGGTGTGTGTGGTGTGTTGCATCAGCTGAAGCAAATGAGCCCTGTTGAGGGATCCGCAGCGGGGAGGCTGCAGTCCACAGCGATGAGTTACCGAGCGTGACACACTTTCCCTTCTGTATTTTAACTGCTCCGAAAAATCTGGTCTGTTAAAATATCCGAAAACCTAATCTCTTCTCATTCACTGTTTAAAAGATCCCCCTTACTGTTCAGGGGCCGGAGTTAGTGTGTCCAATATTGTAAAGGGCCGAAAGTCAGCCTTCTAATCAGATTCTCCTGCTGCCAGTTACCAACTGTACTATGCTGGGCCTCAGTTTTCCCATCTGTAAGTGGGTATGGGTACAACAATGTGTCTAACAGTTCTTTGAGAAGACCTAAGATAGTCAAACATCTTACAACAGAGGCACATCCATGTACCATGACTATCCTAAATGTTTTAAGAAATATTGGCTGGAAAGCACATTTTTGAAACACTATCATTCCCTCTGTTTTTTAAAAAAGAAAAGTGGGTAGCTTGTTTCAAAATTTGATGTCTCTTAAATGCTTTCTACAAGTCAGCCGGGGAACCTTTCTATGTACAAGAGATGTTGTCGGTCAAAGTTCATTGCATATTTAAATACTGTGGAGAGGTCTTGGGCTAACTCAGCTAGTAAAGTGTTTGCCATGTAAGCTTGAGACCGGAATTCATTCCCAGGACCCGTATAAAAAGCCAGGCTTGGTAACCATGGTAGCAGTCTCATTGCTAGGGAGCGAGAAGCAGGCAGTTCCCTGGGGCTTGTGGCCAGCCAAACTTCTTTAGGGAGTTCCAGATCAAACAGAGACCCTGTCTCAAAAAGCAAGGTGGGTGTCACCTAAGGAAAGACACCCAAAGTTGTTCTCTGCCTTCTACGTGTATGCACATGTGTGCCTACACACACAAACACACAGATGCGTGCATGCACACACACCGTGCTGTACAGGGTCTTCTGTAGTTGCAAATGACATTATTTCCAAGTCATCAAGCTGGACTCCACCTTTGTCAAAGACTCTGTCTCTCCTCACCTGGCTGTGACACTGGCTATGTGACTCAGAGACAAAGCAAAGGCACTGATTCTATTGCTTTGTGAAACAACTGTGTTTTCCTCTTTCAAAAAAAGATAAAATTAACAGGAAGCAGAAACGCTGCTACTCGTCTCCCAATACTCCAATCGCTCACCCCGTTTTGGAGACCACTACCTCACAGAGTTCAGCAGCGCAATTAACTTAATGGTCTGAGACTTGACCTGGGTCTTCAGCCTGCATAAGTCCCCAACATTTTCTGATGTCACAGCCAGTTTGCATAGGGGAGAAGCTCTAGTTGTCCTGACAGCCAATCACAGTATTCGTAAGAAAGAAACCATGAAGCTTCTCAAGAAATATTGTCATGGCCCACCTTGCGAAGGCTTCTCACTTTTTTTGTTGTGCTGTTTTCTTCTCTTTTCCGACAGTGGGATCTTTCTGCGCATGTACCAGTTCTAACAATAACACCTACTGGTGTTTGCGCACAGTCAATGAGACGCACAATTTCCTTTTCTGTGAGTTCGCTACTGGCTTTCTGGAGTACTTTGACATGAATACAGATCCTTATCAGGTAAGATGACACGTTTTCGTTTGATGAGGGTGGTTGTAAATGGGGTGCCAGACACACGCCTAACTCCGTGTCCCGCCCTCCTCGTCCACAGCTCACAAATACAGTACACACAGTAGAGCGGGGCATTTTGAATCAGCTACACATACAGCTGACAGAGCTCCGAAGCTGCCAAGGGTATAAACAGTGCAACCCAAGACCCAAGAGCCTTGACATCGGTAAGAAAAACAAATTACTTCTTTCTATCATATTTAGAAAACTCTTTGTATTCTCAAGATTTCTCCTTTTGAAATATTCCTATATATAAGCGCATAGTTGAGGGTACTTACAAGACAACTTTGTAAACAGTTCCAAACGTAATTTGGTCTCTAAGTCTCTCACCCTGGGTACAGCCATAGGAAACTGAGTTTCCTGAAAGACTGAGTGAATCCCTCCAATCTCTTGCACAGAAACCTCAGTGTTTGACAGAAGCATCTACAGGAAGATGAGATTAAGACTTGGGGGATTTCTTGCTGTTGCCCTCAACAGTCCTAAGTAAACCAAAAGGTTTTCTTGTTAGCATTACTTGGTAGAGACACAATGCACTGACATCATCTGGAATCATCTGCCTGTATCTGAATCCCTGCCCGAGACAAGGGAATTCTATTTCTTTTATTACTATCTCCCATTTGAAAACAGACATATTTAGGAAGCTCATTAACTTGAGTCTGAAATAGGCTGGGATGATCCTCCCACCCCGACCTGCTGTGTGTGCCTGACTTCTTTCTCCCTTGGTGCATACAGATATGGCTCTTTGCCCTGTGTGCTCAGCCTTTGCATGGCTAACGAGAAAGGCCATTGTCTACATCATTTCTGTGGCAGGTCAGCTATTCTCGGATGGGAAGAAAAAGAGCTGGAGATGGTCCTGACATACCCACAGGATGACAAGTGGGCATCACTAGCATCAGAGAGCAGTTTGCAGGAGTCCCCACACCCTTTGTGGGACAGGCTCTTACTGTACACAGCTGAAGTTGACTTCCAACTTACTGTATAGCCCAGTATGGCCAGTCTCCCAAATGTTGAGAATATAGGTATAAGCCACAATGCTTGACTTGCAAGAGTTCTCTATGTTTCTGTCTCTGTCTCTCTCTATCTCTCTGGTTTTGATTATGTGCACACATCTGTGTCTATATATGGGCTTGTGTGTGCATGCACTGCCAAAAGAGCCCTGAACACAGTGCCATCTCCTGTTCCCCTGGAGCTGGGCAATTGCAAAGCCACCTGATGTGGTGCTAAAAACCAAGCTCTGGTCCCCAGGAAGAGCATTATATGCTCTTAACCGATGAGCTATTTTTTCCCATCCCAGATTGAGTACATTTAATGCAACCAAGTCTCAATCTGTGTTCTGGAGGTCCTGTGTAGAGCCAGCATCCCCAGCAATAAAAATGACAGCCCTCTGGTCATGTCACTTGGTGCTGGATAACTTTTTTGTTGCTGTGATCGAAAGCCACTTATGAGAGAAAGAGCTTGGTTTACAGTACAGAGCCCATTGTGATAGGGAAGCATGACAGGAAGTGGTTGGCAAGGTGGTAGGAACAGGAAGCTGGGCCTCGAACAAGAAACAGAGAGAGAACAGGAAGGGGAGTGAGGTTGTAAACACTCAAAGCCCACCACCAGTGATAAACTTTGTCCAGCAAGACTCTACCTCCCAAAGGTTCTATAACCTCCCCAAACAGCTCCAACTGGGGGCCAATCACTCAAACATCTGAACTGATGGGGGACCGAAGACTTGAAGGGAGAAATGAGGTTCTCTTCCCAAAACAACCAACCTACTTGCTTGTCGTTTCTACCACTGTAGGATCCCAGATCAAGCAATGGGCAACCTGTAAGAAATTCCTATCAGAGGGGTCATACCTCAGTTCTCCATCTACACCTAGGGAAAATTAGCCAAGTAAGAACCAGGCTTGCAAAAGCAGGTCTTTTGGCCACATACTTCATTCAGTTCAAAGCTTTTGAAATATCCTGCTTATATGCTGACTTTTTTTCTGAAATCAAAGAAAAAATAGTAAGGAAAAGTAAGAAAAAGAAGGGAGTAAAGGGTAAAAAGCCAACCTGCAAAGGCCAAACTATTAGAGGCACTAGAAACATTACACGCAGCTCTCACTCCCCAAACAGCTCTCACTCCCCAAAAGAACATTGCCCCTTAAATTGTTGGTGAACACTCAGAAGCTCCACTGTGAGAAATCTGATAGGATCCTGGGGGTGAAATGACAAGCCAATGGGGCCTGGTTCTTGCTGGTACACTTTAAATAGACTTTCAGATTCTAGATTGCTCCTATGGGAGATTATTATTGGCCTGCTTTTACAAGCAACCCACTCCCCCCCGCAAAAAATTTTAAATTTACTCAGAATTACACGAACCTCTGGAAACAGTTTTCCCTCTGCTTTCGTGTTCACACCCAATTTGTTTCCTCTTAGATATTTTTTGCCTTAAGCCTTCGTATTCTTAGCACTCGGCCCTTTTGAGACTAATTAGTACACTATCTCCGTTGGATTTCAACGCTGCCTGTATTTTACACAGTGTGTTTCTTTCTAGGATTTAGATGTATTCGTGGAGACTGCACAGTAAATCGTTCTCTGAGTCCTAAAGCTAACCGATTCCTCTTGTCTTTTCCTACATTAGGAACTAAAGATGGAGGAACCTATGACCTACACAGGTATTCCCACTTTTTTTTTTTTTTCCAGCAGCTTCTTTCCCATAATTGCATGTTCCACCATTCCAGCTGGTTTCTGTTTCTTGCTCTCCACACAGGGCCTAGGTTGTGGTGCATGCGTGCCCTAACAGTGTCCTCATTCCACTGAGTCCTGGCTCCAGACCCGTCATAGCTTTTAAATCAGTTCGGCTTCCCCCACGAGATGCCGCTCTGAGCATTTACGTTCTCCTGTGCATGCCATGCTTGCTGGCTCGCTGAATGACGCTTTGAAACAGGGAATGCTCTGGACGGGAAAATGGAGAATGGCCTCAGGGAGGGCGGGGAGATTGATTTCCTTTGTTTTATTTACACAGTTGGGTGGAGAGGCTGCATGGGACTGAGACACCCCCACCTCACCCCATGTAATGATAAAATAAAGGACTAAAGGAAATTCTGAGGACACTCTGAAGCCGAAATCATAGGGAACAAAGAATTTCCTTGTGAACAGTCATTAATTAACTTTGGTGGCAAAGGACGCAAGAGGACCTCAGAAGGCTCTTCAGGGGATGGGGAATGAAGAGTGGGTGCAGGGGTCAGGGACAGGTGTTCAGGGTCACGCAGCAGGTCCCCAGCACATACTAGAGCAATAGTCCTGACACAAGAAATTTCATAGGTAGCCCTCACCTTGATCTCCACCCCCTAACTCACACCGTTCTCTCCTACACGGGGAGGCCATACGCCTGGAAGCTTGTCCACTGATCATCCAGAAATTCCAGCCATTGCTTGTTTCCTACCCTGAGCCTAGGCTGTGGAGGATTTACCCGAAATGCGGCAGGTTTTTGAGGGGTGGACCATTCTCACCATCTGTGCTGAAGGAACACTGAAGCTTTGCAGTGTCCAAACTCTAGCCACAATGCGCTCGCTTGAATAACCAAAGCAGGTTCCAAAGCTTCTACCAAAGCAGGATGGATGGATCGGCACCATCCGCACTGATACCGCCTCAGAGAAACAAGAGAATATTGCCACCAACCCCCCCATTCCCACCTTCTCTGCCAACCTCCTGAGCCACAGTCTCAAATGCTTCCGTTTCGAAGTAGCCCACTGCTCCGGAGAAGCTAAATCACAACAGAAGTAGAGAGAGAACAAAGAAGGCATCTTATGGTCGTTTCTCTATCCTCCATTTGCCCATACACCAACCCTATGTTGGCCCCCAGAAAAACATAAGATAGCAGAGCGTACTCCTGAGCTGACCTTCCCAGGTACGAGCTGACAAAGCACTGTCCTCAACACCTGAACCGTGTCGCCTGCTTTCCCAGTGTGTTGAGACATTTCCAAAGAATGACATTATAGGTGGATCTAACATTAAATATGGACTTTACAGTTACTTTATGATAACTCCAATTTATGCTCAGGGATACTCAGTCTCCTGTCTATTGCTTGAGTCATGGAAGAGGTTAATGAGTTAATAGGTTAATTAGAGTATGTGCCTGGCCGGAACTGGGTCACAGTTACTTCCCTTGGCAAAATGAAGCCATCCTAAACAACACTGAAGTGAAGGACGATTGGCTTCACTTTGAATGTAATCAAGGGATGGAGATCTCGGACTGCCAGCCTCCCTGATGCCTGCCACCTTCACTCAAAGGTTCAATAACTCCTTGTTTGTCAGTCCCTTTCGACACAGCCTTGGCAGCTTCAGCTGCTGAAAGGTCTGTGCAGGGTCACACGGTGTTTCCAGTTGCTCTGTTTGCCCTGGTCAAAGCTCCTTACCAAATGGCAAGTCTAAAGATGCTTTGTTAGTTACTTCTCTGTGTCTGTAATAAGACACTACCACCCAGGCAACTTAAAGAAGAGTTTATTTGAGGCTTACCATTCCAGAGGGTAAAAGTGTAGTAGTAGGCTGCTGTGTGGGCTCAGCAAGAGAGACAAGGAGGCTTTTTCATAGACTCAAACCCTGCCAGATCTCAGCAGAGGGAACCACCGTTGTGGCAAGCGCCATCCTCAACAGTGGAACCCTGAGCATCTGAGCTCAGGTGTTTTTACTGATCCAGCACTCCTTAGGTGCAGATCATTAGCAATCAAACATCCCCCACAGAAATCCACCACCTGCAGACAATACAAAACACCAAGCCCTAGGCATCCCTTTTTTCAACAGTGCACAAGAGCAATCATTTTAAACACAACTGAAAATAAACTTCCATAACAGGTTAGAGGACAATCATGGTAAGGAGCACGGCAGCAGGCAGGCGGGCATGGCGCTGGAGCCGTAGCTGGGAGCTCACATCTTGATCCACAAGCAGGAGACAAAAGAGAACAGCAAAAATCTTTTTGAAACCTCAAAGCCCACCCCCACTGACACACCTCGTCCAATAAGGCCACACCCAATCTTTCCCAAACAGTTCCACTACCTGGGGATCAAGTTTTCAAATACATGATCCCACACAGGCCATTCTCATTTAAACCACCACACTATCCGACCCCACCATCTTATCACCACGGAGGCAAGCTGTCTTCCAGTGAATGTCTGTGTTGCTCACACAACTAAGACTCATCATGCCTGGGGACTCACCAATCCCCAAGGCGGAGTTGAGTATAAGCTTCCTCTCTCACGTATCCTGTTGGATTGAAGAGAACACTGGCAAAAGAAAACGGGGTGTACAGAACTACTGCAGCCTCCGCTGGCTTCAGAGAGTGTTCACCCTTACAGAGAACTCCATTGATGGCACAACTTCAGGGCATCTTTCATTCTTTAGGGTTTTGATAGTTTTAGACAAGAAAGTAAAATTACTTTTTAAATATCGTCGTTAGGTTAGTTAGACTGGTTAGCTGGTTATCTACTTTTTGTGTAGAAAGAGCAAGCGTCTCGGTGTGCATGTGGCGATTCAAGGACCGTGAGAGTCCCTTCTCTTCTTCTCCCATGTGGGTTACAGGGGTGAAGCCAGGTCCTGAGGCTTGGTGGCAAGTGCTTCTACCTGCCGAGCCATCTTCTCCCCGACCCCACCCACAAATTTAATTGTAAAGTTTCATGAGGGTAGACTTATTAGCAATGGTAACAGCCAGGGCCGGGAATGTAGCTCAGTTGGTAGGATGATTGCCTGGCATACGAGAAAACTTGGTTCATATCCTGGTAAAATTGGACGTGATGACATACACCTGTAATCCCAGCACAAAAAAAAAAAAAAGAAAAGACAATCCTAACAGCCCGATGGCCAGATGTAAACAATTAGAAATTGGAAAACTCAACACAGCATTGTAGAAAGCGTGTCTCGTACAAAGCAGACAACAGGATGACAAGGAATATCTGACCTTTCTAGAGGCTCTTCAGAGAGCAGACCTTTCCCCTGACCACCCCCTCTTTGCCCCTCTGTTGTCAGTGCATGAGATGGGCACAAGTGAACTGCTTTTCTTGTCACATGTCCTTTCTGTAGCTAGAATCAGCTCAGAGTTACGGACTGCCCCGGGAAGCAACACCCCCGCCTCAGGGAGTAATTTCTGCCTGTATCAAAGGCAGTCACTCTGATGCTGCCTGGAGTAAGGGTCAACAGGTCTACTGGGACGTTTATCTTTCCCTTTGTACATGAACGTCACCTCCGCTGCCATGCATGCCCAAGAAGAGGCTCTGGCAGCGTGGCTGAGGGTCCAGTGGCTGAGGGGCTGCTGGGTAGTTCATGGCAGCCTTGCTGGGCAGGTCAGCTGCCTGGTCCTCTGCCCTGAATCCCTCAAGCCATAGACAGCAGTGAGATCCACCTCTGGCCCACTGGCTTCTGTCCACACTGGGGCTGATGCCTCTTCCCCCAGAGCCACAGCTAATGCTGAAGATGGCTGTGGGCTGCACAGTTGTTCACCTCCACAGTAGTGCCAGGCTGCCTACGGTTCTGATCTCAGTCTTGATGTGCACATGCTTGCTGTGTACCAAGCTCCAGGGAGTGGTGCTGTTTGTTAGTAAACAGGGTACAGGATACAAAGCGACTGCATGAACGGAGCAGTGTTTGACAGGGAACAGTATGCGGTATGCACTCTCAATCATACATTAGAATATTTACAAGTGTCATCCTGACACGATTGTGACTCAGCCTGAAACCCAGGTGTGTTTTGGAATTTCTCTTAGTGGTTTCATGACCTTCTTGTTCCCAGAGTGGGGTGAGACTTATCTGTAACTTGAAGTTGTTTATGTTTACTCTAAAGATCTGTTTTTTCAGAACAAAGCCAGCCACATGTGTGATCTCTGAATAAAGAGCTTCATAATAACCCGATAGAAGAGTATGATTTTGTGAGAAATGGCAGAAGCCAAGACAGAAAACAAATATTTTAGTGTTCCTAGCCCAAACCGGTCTGGAACTCTTTAACCAGTGATCCCAGAAGATAACCTTGAATTTCTTTTTTGTTATTGTTGTTTTTGTCTTTTTGTTTTTTCCAGACAGGGTTTCTCTGTTGTAACTCTGGCTCTCCCAGAACTCACTCTGTAGACCAGGCTGACCTTGAACTCACGGAGATCTGCCTGCCTCTGCCTCCCAAGCGCTGGGATTAAAGGCATAAGCCACTGCCGCCCGGCAGGATACTTTTTAAAAATTCTTGCTTCATATTTTCTTTTAGAGTAACTTTGTGTAGATTTAGTTTGCTTTTATTTCATGGATTCAGAGTATTTACACGATTTCTGGTTTAAGGAGGGTCTTTTCTGTCAGTATAGCCCCAAATATTATATTCTTACCATTACTAGGGCCTGGGGCTGGGGAAGTCCGTGCCCTCCAATGGACCTGAAACGCCTCCGCTTTTGCTCCCCTTTTCCTCTCCTGCCCACTGGAAACATCCTCCTCCCTCTCTAAGTTTCCTTTCTCCCTGGAGCATGCCTCACAGAGACTGCCAGCTGGAAGCCCATCCAGCACCCTCCCTCACTGTCAGGGCTGCGACTCAGCAGGACCCTCACACGTGGGGGTGACATTTCTTTCCAGGCAACTTCAAGTTCTGTCCTCACTCCTCTTCCCTACCCCACACCCTCCTCACAACACTGGTGGCCAAAGTACGGTTCACACCTCTGCTGGGATTTGGCGTTCATTCTTTCCAGTTTACAGGTGACCTGAAGATGATAGCCGTCTCTCTTCTGGTTCCATCAGAGGTGTGGGGTTTGCGTAGTCTTACCGACTAACTTGTTGGTGCATGGCTTTGTGAGTAGTTCATGTCACCTCGAAGGCATACCTTCAGGGCACCCTTTTCTAAATTTCATCTGAGCACAATGGTGTGCTGTCAGAAAGAAAGCTGGTGTTCTCTGTGCACATGGAGTGGGGAAAACCTACTCCCACAGAGACTCCCAGGAAGCATACTTCCGTGACAGATCCGTGTATATGAAGAAATATTTCTGAGCATCTCACTTGAAGAGTTCAGTTGCATTTGCTTTCAGATATGTTTTTGTACTGAGTACCAAGGAATAGGAATTAAAAACATTGCACAAAGCATTTGCCTATTAAAGCATCTTGTAGCCTATCAGTTATCTGGAACCCATAAATATAAATGGCTTTGTCCTATAACTGTTCTCATTGGACAGCCGAGGGACCCAGGTGGGTGGCCTCTGTCCCTGCATCGGCTAGAATGTGTCATTCTCATGGATGGCCTTAAAATTCTCCTGCCTCCACCTCCCGAGTGCTGGGATTCCCGGTGTGTATCTGCCTTTGTGTGGTCCAGGGATCGAACCTGGCTTGTGTTCACGTTATGCAGCAACACTTTACCAACTGACTTACACTCCCAACCTTCTCCTTTTCCAATTTTTACTGTCACTCAATCACTCTTGTACGCAAAGATCACTCAACAGTCAAATAGTAGAAAAGAATACTTTTTGTTCTTACGTGCCAAATTAACTTACAAGATCATTTACATTGCTCATCCAGTTGAGTCAGAAATATTTTGTTGCACTAATGAGATCCCTTGGTTTCTCTTTTCACAGGGGACAATTATGGGATGGATGGGAAGGTTAGTCATCCCGGTGTTGCTTCAGACACCAACTGGCAAGGCCTGGAGGGGTTATCCAGTGTGAATGACAACGTCGATGAGTACAGACATAACCCTAGACTGAGTCTGGAGGACTGGACTAATTACTTGAAGGCTGTAGATAGAGCATTTGCACTGCTGAACCGTCACTCTGAGCAAAACCAAGCAAGCGGGACTCCAACCGCTCCAAGCGATAGCTTCCCGATTGCCTCTGCTGAGCTCTCGGTGCCAGCAGAGATGGCCTCTGCAGAATCAGGTGAAGACCCAGATCACGTGGTTGGGGAAACACCTCCTTTGACCTTGTCAGCCAGCCTCCAAACCCTGCATTCGAACAGACCAACCTTAAGTCCGGAGAGAAAACTTGAATGGAATAACGACATTCCAGAAGCGGATCGTTTGAATTCTGAACACTGGAGAAAGAGTGAAACTGAAAAACAAACGGGGTGGCAGGAGATCCAGCATCTCGAAGGCGACATTAGCGGCAACGGTATGACAGAGCTGGTGTCCCAGTCTCGCGGCAGGCTGAGGCCCGCCAGCCAGCATCAACAAGACCGTCCCTGGGGTGTGGACCCGGGAGAGGACTCAGAGCAAGAAGATGCTTTTGAAGATCAACGGCATCCTCGTGTTCATCCTGACAGAACTTCTGTTCGTCAAGCGTTCGGTGTGTCCGGCATGGGGCAGCCCATTCACTACAGCCACGCAGACAGAACGTTGACCGAGATGGAGAAGAATCCCACAGAGGATTGGGTTCCAGATCTGGAAGGCAGTGCCTCCTCTCTGCTCCCCTCTGGTTAGATGAAATGTTGCCTAAACATAATATCTCTTTCAAAGTTCTGATTAGTGAATTAGAGGTGACAATCGTAACTCCCAACACTCTGAGCTCCCCTGAGTACATTTGCGCTGTAGAAATTCGTGTGCGCAATGTGTGGATGGTGCTCACATATGGACTCGTTGTCGAATTCACTATTTTACCAAGAAAGAAAAGGTGGGGGAGGGGGGCGTTTTCTGTTTTATTGTTTTGTTTTGATACTAAAACAGTATTATCTTTTGAATATTGTAGGGACATGCATATATAAAGTCTATCCAGTCAAAACGGCTAGAATTGTGCCTTTGTAAGTTTTTAAAGCTTGACACTCTTGGTGAATCCGTCAGCACATCATCCCTGCCTGCGTAATGAAGGGTGGATTCATTTCTAACCACTGGAATTTTTCAGTATCATCATCTTTGGTTCAGTGATTTTGCACTTTGAGTTTGGAATACTGTGTCTGCCTGGTTGGTTGTGTTATTTAAAACAAAACAAAACAGACAAAATACAGGCTTATCAGAGCAACGCTGTTTGTTGTTCCTAGGCAGGCCAAAGGAATAGACTCCCCCAGCAATGACACACAGTATGGATCACATATTGTTTTAACGTATACTTCTCCCAGAAAACATTGCATGTATTTTACCTCG
This sequence comes from Cricetomys ansorgei, assembly GCA_026225945.1. Lineage (NCBI taxonomy): Eukaryota > Metazoa > Chordata > Mammalia > Rodentia > Nesomyidae > Cricetomys > Cricetomys ansorgei. Next base: position 33,720,327 of record JAMJFZ010000239.1, on the reverse strand, counting down.
ACGTGCTAAAATTGATTAGCAGAAAGGCATGGCTCACAATGTTGGTGATTAAAAATAAATGACGAGCGAATAAATAATAAACAAAACAAAAATTACCTGCTCTCTCTGTCCTTACTGCATGCTTAATACTGCTAAATTTTGGTTACCTTCTTGAAAGAAGGAACAAGACACAGGCCATTTTATTTTAATCTTCATCTTTTTTTTTCTTGGCTTAGTGTTGGAAAGCTTAAGTGTTGGAAAATATGTTCAGTTTTGACTTTCTATGAGAAAAATTTTAATAAACTAAAATTGTGAATGCTGTAAAATTTAGATGCACCAGAAGAGAGGTTAACTTTATAAACATTGTGTTATGTGAGTTGTTTGTTTTTTTAACTATCACCAAGCTCTGATTTTTCTAAGTCAAAATATAAATCAAAACTGTTTTTGAAAATTTGTGTTCTTGATAATCACCGTTTCTATTGGACCTTTAGCGACCAGTCAGAGGATTACCTCATTGAGAATTCTCAGTGTCCTCTTCAACTTCCCAAGGTCTTCTTGTTGTTCAGCTTGACTGTGGCTTTTGTTTTACTTTTAGATAATTCAGACATGTAGATAAGTTATGGTTTCTTTAAGTGTTTAAGGTAAACACACTTCAAGAAAATTCCTCGTGGTATTTCGAATCCTTGGTAATTGTAAGTCTTTATCTAGAATTCGTGCACATGTTAAACCTAACTAGTTGTTTATCAGATGTGAGTGTAACCTGCTGAGTGACAGAATAAACATATTTATGGTCTTGGATGATGTGCTTTGTAAAGAGACTGCAAGCTATCAGGAAGCATACTATGTTGTCTTTAAATCCTGTGTAATACTCTCCAATACTTTTATAGAACAACTCTGGCATCAGGAAAGTCTAGAAGCAACATTTGGAATAAAAAGGCATTGAAACTTCTTACCCATTTCAGAGGAATAAACTTAAACCAGCCCTTGTGATCCACAGTTCCTTCCAAGTTAGCGTGAGTCTAGATCTCACTTCACGTGACTAAGGGTTAGCCATTCTTGTGAAACTGCCCCCCAAAATCCACGTTTTGCAGACCATTCTCCTGCCGGTATCTTTATGGGTTTACCTCGTCGCAGTCCAGGAGGAAGAGGCAGAACATACAACCTGAGAAGCTGCAAAGGGCCCAAAGCTCGGTCTGCATCATACTGAAATAGTGATTAAGTTTGAGCAAGGGGAAATGCACTGATATCTCTCCATAGGGCTTTGTAAACTCCTTCACTGGGCAACACAGAGTTTAAAAACAAGAAAGCACACCCATTAACAGCGCTCTTGAGTTTAGAGGGAACCACCAGCTCTGAGGCAAACCTCTCTGCCCACCAAAGCCTCCCATATTCGTCACTGACAAATCCCAAATCCTTGTGTGGAAAAATCTCTTGACATGGCCTTCAGATAGGAAGTTAAAAATGTGTGGCGTGTCTAGTCTAGACATTAAAAGGGAGAATGGAGGAGATAGCAAAGGATCCAAAGACTTGCCGATTTGTCTTGAGGAACCCAGGTGTTGCTTCATAAGGAGCAGACAAGGTTTGAGGGCATAGTGTTCAGAAAGGCATCTTTATTCTGTGCTTTTTTAAATAACCCAAATAAGTTGCATATATGAAAAGGGTTTGGTGTCCATTTCCTCTTGTGTATACCCTGTTCAGCTCTGCCTTCACTTCAGTCCCCAGTAATCATCAATTAACTTTCCCGAAAAACATTTTTAAGTTTCCACGTATGTCGAAATGTAAAATGTGCTCAGGCCACACCTTGACATCCCAAGACATTTCTGCTTGGCTACAACTCAGTACATATTTGTGCATTCTGCACCATGCAGAAGGTATAGAATTCTACACCATGCAAAAGGTCGTATGTCACCCAGGCTGTGTTCTGGACCTGTTTCTGAGATTGAAGATCAGCTGCTTAGAGAATGGCTGCCCAGGGTTATCCTTTGATCTGTGGAGAAGATGGCAGCAAGAAGGTCTGTTCTATTTCCTGCTTGCCATGGCCTTAGAAGATGGGAAAAGAGAACCAGCTGCCCTCTGCTTCTTTCCAGTTAAACCAGCAATTCTCAGCCTGTGGGCCATGACCCCTTTGGGGGTTGAATGACCCTTTCACAGAAGTCACCAACGACCATCCTGCATATCAGATATTTACACTACAATTCATAACAGTAGCAAACTTACAATTATGAAGTAGCGACAAAAATAATTTTATGGTTCAGGGGTCACTGCAACATGAGAAACCGTATCAAAGGGTCACGGCATTAGGAAGGTTGAGAACCACTGATTTAAACAGACCTGTATGCATCAAGCAAGCATTCACGATGCAGGGAAGAAAAAAGCCATAGCAGAAGCCCATTGACTAAAGCCCTATTTGGTAAGAGAAAGAGTGATCGTAACTTTCAAGGAGACCTAAGCGGTTCTGGGGTTAGGATTGTAACTCAGGAGGCAGAGTGTGTGGCTGGCGTTCTTGAACCCTGGGGTGGCTCTCTAGCACACGACAGTGTGTCTGTCGGTGCACACCTGGGACCCGAGCACTTGGAGGCAGAGGCAGGAAGAGACAAAGTTCACCACCGTCCTCAACTTCAGAGTGGGTGCGAGGGACCCTACTTTTCTTAGTTTTCTAACTAACAGAAAAGCCAGCCTACATTCATTTTGAACTCTTAGTTTCTTAGGACTTTTATGAGCTAAGGAAAGTCCTACAAACCTCTCTAGAATAGCTGTTTACAGATATAAGGGCTTTGTATCAGCAAGGGGAACTGCTCGGCATATGTGCTGTCTTCTCCCAGATTGTCCAGGGGAGATATGGGGACTCCCCCTGAGCATCTGGGGGCCTTCGAAGCCCCATCCCAGCTGCTGCTTCCCATGCCAGCTGTCAACACAATTGAACAGGTGCTGAGACAAAAAAAATCCACCACCACACTCAAACTGTATCTGAGGCCACTCTGAATCTTCTCTTAAAAGGGGAGCGGGCAGGGCTGGGTGCGTGTGGCCACTGTTCAATTTCCCAATGGAGTAGAATTTTGTTGGGTATTTTCAAGGTTTATTTTAGTAGTCAACACATCCTTGGATGACAAGATTCCCAAACAGAACTTCAGATCATCCACCACCCTGGGTCTTTCTGGGCCCCGTGACTCACCAAGCTGCCAGTAAGGGCTACAATAGTCCTCTAAGGCCTACCAGTGGCTTCTCCCAACTCCCAACCCATCTCATGTTCAAGAAACACCCTAATATGCTGTCATTGTTTTGTCTAGTGAGCTAGCTGAGGACCTTGCAGCACAATATCTCAGGCCTTCCTGACATGTATGAAACTGTACAAACAGCTTTAAAAATCAGATTCTTCCCATTGCTGTTACAGAGGAGAGCCATGACACAGAGACAGCATGCTGAGGTCTTTCAAGCTAACTGCACCTTGCTCCTAAGCTACTAAATGTGAACCGTGACAGAAAACATTGCCTCCCACTGGGTTCCCTAGCCCTCATGCCAGGGAACTTTCTAAACTCTCAGGTCCTGAATCTGTACCATCCCCTCCCCCATACACCAATCCAAACAAAGCAGGTTCAAGGATTAGTGGAACCAGTTCAATTCTAGTAGCTTTAAGCAGCAGAAGAAAGGCCCTAGACCTTGCGTGCAGGGTCCACCATCCTTTAAGTCAGGATCATAGACGCAGAGTATGTGCTTTTCATAACGAACACTAGGTGGCAATGGAGTACAGCTAAAGACGTTTTCAGTTCCATCCTGCACAAAGTAACCGTTTATATTGATTTCTAAAGTAACTGCTTACTCTCGTGTCTTAGCCCTTGACAAGAACATATCTTGATCCTTGGCAAGTTTGTCCTTTCCTCTCTATGCCTAAGATCTCAGTCACTTCAGTAAACCAAAGTGCAGTTTTAGCTCTCTACTGTTTTGTGTGTGTATTATAAATTAGAACTGCATCAAATGCTGGCATTTACAATCAAAAGTAAACATGAATGATCGATCCTGTAGCTTTGCTGTGACTTTGTGCAACTAAAAGCATTTCTTTGGCTCAGCTATGCTGAAGCCACGGAGACCATCTCTGGTTCACTGGCAATTTTACAATAAAGAGAGAGAAAGAGGGAGAGAGAGAGAGAGAGAGAGAGAGAGAGAGAGAGAGAGAGGGGAGGGAGAGGGAGAGGGAGAGGGAGGAAACTATATACTTTTTCTATAGCTCTTAAAACCCTGAGTCTGGGGTTAAAACAAGGAAATGAAGTAACCAAAATCTATAATTCTTCCTCCTGTTCATTTCTTAAAGCCAAACACTTGTGTGTGTGTGTGTGTTTAGGTTACTGAAATTTTAAACAACCGGGGCACTCTGCAGACACCATGGCAATTTTGAACAGCCAAAAAATCTACTAGAATTGAACTTGTTCCAGTCTTTGAATCTGCATGGTTGGGCCTGTGGGGTGGAGGAAAGGAGGGATACAGGGGAAGGGTGGTGCAGATTCTGAACCTGAGAGTTTGGTAAGTTCCCTGGTATGAGGGCTAGGAAATCCAGTAAAAGCAATATTTTTGGTCATAGTTCCAGTTTACTAGCTAAAGAATGAGGCAGTATCATTCATTTCTGTGTGAATGATTTTTTTTTTAATTTGTTTTTATTTTATGTGCATTGGCATTTTGCCTGCATGTGTGTCAGGTCACCTGGAACTAGAGTTACAGACAGTTGTGAGTTGTCTTGTGGGTGCTGGGAATTGAACTCGGATCCTCTGGAACAGCAGCCAGTGCTCTTAACCACTGAACCATCTCCCCAGGCCTTGGTTTTCTTGATGAATATGCAATGTCAAGAAGGAAGTGAGGAAGTCCCAGTCAGCACAAATACCTACTATATGCCTCCCAGCCACTCACGCACTTTGGACCACTCTGACCCTTTCAGTGTGCCATGAGGTATGTAGGAGGAATGCAAAAATGGAAATCATTTGTCTTCTTTCCACCGAGAGTGCTCAAGGCGGACTAAATATATCCGCTCTGGGCTTCAGCCCATGACTCATGCTGCTATTCCCATGCCTCCTCACCTCCTTCCGCCTCTCACCCAGAAGTTTCCGATGCCAGTGCATTTGGAAAACCCTTGTCAGGAGAGACATCCGAACCGAATATTTGGCTGGACCTGGAGGACAGTATGTTAAGTATAATCACGTGTCGGACACGGAGAGACAGCTAGCTAGCACACGTCTTCGCTCATAGGTGGGAGCTGAAATTTTTGATCTGGGAAAAGTGGAGCTTCAGATACGGATGAGCAGAGGCTGGGAGGGGTAATGAAGCAGGGGAGGATGAAAAGAGGATGCTTAATGTGTCTGAGGAGCAGCCTGTAATGTTCTATAGCAAGGGAGGGTAACTATTTAACACTTAACCGTATATTTCAGTTACCTGGGAGAGAACAATTTGGATGATCAGAACAAAAGAAATAGCAAGTGTTTGAGTCCATGGACATGCTAATTACTTTGGTTTGATCATTATACGTTGTATATGTGCATTGAAACATTGCAATGAGCCCCCATAACTCTAGTCCAATGATTATGTGGGGATTAACAGTTTAAATACATATGTATACTTTTCTTTGAGTTCCGGTGCTTTTTAATTTCCAGGTGAAGTCTGAACACAGATTCCATTCCAAAGACTGGCTCCAGACTATTTTTGGAAAAAAGGATGGGCTTGTCATTAGGAAATGACAGGGATAGGGGTTTCCTAACTAATTTGTTGGCAAAGGTTTGATAATCTCACCTTAGGGAATCATCTCATTCTGTGCTTGAAGCTTTCCTGTATTTGCAAATCTGTAGAACAGCAAGCAGGGTACCTTTGGGAACCACTAGCCATAGTAGCCAACTCTGGCATGACAGTAGCCAGATAACGCTGAGCTCGCCTTCCACCTTCTTTTCTGGAGCCCGGGAAGTTAGACAAACCCATGGGACTAACTCAGGCCAGGGATGTGTATAACTTCCAGGTCAACCATTCTTTAAACTCTTTTTGCCTTGACCCAGCAACTGAGAACAACCATGAAAGTTCCTCACTGTGCAGGCTTGAGGTGGGGGTTCAGTTCCCACATCCCCGAGGGTCTCTGCGGAGCACAGCCATACTGGACTTGCAGTGTGAACAGGAACTAGACCTGTGTGCTGTGATGCTGCTCAGGTAAGTGGGTAAGCATCCCCTATCAAGCACATTCAAGGACAGAGTTCTGTGGCATAAAAGTCTGTTTTCAATGTGAATGATGACCCACCTAAAAATTATTCTCTCAGGAAGTCCATAAAAAATGTGCTTCAGCGGGCTCTTTAACATGTAGTCATAACGGTTTCTACATAGAATATTCTGCCTCCCGGTTCAGTCTGTAGTTAGGCGAGGAGCTGATTTGTGGGTTACCCTGAGGCCTTTGTTTCACTTCAAGCAACAAGAACTCTAGAGACAAATTCATTCCAATCCAACACACTTTATTATTTTTTTCAGCTTTTTTCCTTAATTTTCAATGATCAAGTATTCATGATGTTGTAAACCCAGGTTTATTAGTCCTTTGACAATCAGTTTCATTACACATGAAGAAATAAGTCCTACGTCCCTTACATAACAGGCCTCCAAATAAATATTTGTTCTAGAAATCACAAAATCAAACTCTATGTAATAACTCAAAACAGCCTTTCATCACAAACATGCCTTTATAAGGAAACACACAGACTCTCTCTCTCTCTCTCTCTCTCTCTCTCTCTCTCTCTCTCTCTCTCTCTCTCACACACACACACACACACACACACACTCCACAGGTACCCTAATGCCAGTTTGACACCTTTCACATTTCCTTACACTACAAGTTAAAAGCTGACCTTGGGCTTCATGCTTCTAGATTAACATTTGGGTTTTGGATAGAGGTATATATTTTAAGAAAAAAAAATGCCCACTGTCAAGTCTTACCCTTTAGTTTAGTTTAATGCATCTTTAACATGACTTCAGTTTTCAGTAACATTTGCTTCTTCACCTTCAACTTGTATGGTAGACCACCAGTAAAACCACAGCCTCAAACCCCAGTTGCTAAGAAAATCAAAAAAGGACGGGAGCTTTCTGACGAAGACAGAATATTATCTAACTATATTTTTATCACTCTGAAGTTGCTGGTTTTTTTTTTTTTTAAGCAACTGCTTATTCTTGCTAAAATAATTACGAAAAGCACTGACTTTTCCATAGAAAAGGATTCACCCCCACACTTCTCACGCTTGCAGTGTAGAGTGTGAGGACTGCAAACGTGAGAGTCAAGGGGCTGCTTCTCTGAGAAGATCCCCAGGTTCCCAAACACCAAGCACATGCAGCCTCCTGCTGTCGAAAAACACTGAATTGAGAGAGGAACATGCATCTATAAATACATTAGCACCAAGGCATCTTATTTTTAATGTTGCCAAAGCCAACAGCTGTAAGGTGAGCTTCTGGTCACATTTGACCCTCCTTAAGGCTGAGTAAAAATGAAGTGCTTAAATTAAACCTCTTAGGACAAACGCTAACTGGATTGCAATGCAACAGGAAGTCTGGAGCAGACCCAGCCGGCAGTATCTTCTCCGCTTCACGGTACAGTCGACTATGAACCACCACCAGTAAAGATGAGTCGAGCGAAGACAAAAGTGATAAAGTGCACTTGGCCACTAGCCCTGCCTGCCAGCCACGCCCTTCTCTACTGGGGAAGAGAAAACAGACCTGGGAAGACCGCTCTGAAGTCTGGAGAACAGAATTAGCCAGACTGGCTTCTGGGCGATTCTGGGGGTCACAGTATTCGGGTTTCTACCTGCTACTTAGAATACTCAGCATGTACCCATGCAGCATGTTCTGCGCCTCAGGGACACACCCACTCCCACACATACAGTCACAAGGTATTCTCAGCTAGCACCCTGGGCAAGTTTGCCTTGCTCCGGGACTCCCTGGAGAGTTCCCACAGGGGCTTTGGATCTCTCCACACTGTAGTGCTGTTTCTTGGTGTATATTGGGTTCTACTAAACAGCCTCAAAAAAAAAAAAAAAAAAAAAGATACTTTCTGGTATGAGTCCACTAAAGACTGCGAGCTGAATTGTGGACTGAGTAAGACATTTTAGACGGTTGGTGAAACGTTGGATTTCTGAGACCCTCGCGAGCCCTACTCCAGCGACTCCTGTGGGTGCTGGCTTCCCTGAGTGCATAAGCAGTTTATTGTCACAGCTACGGTGACAGGCAGGGTCAGTGGCTTGGTGCATATTTTCTATGTTCTTTTAGGTCTTCGTTAAGAATCTGAAAACTCATAGTCATCGACAAGTTGGTGGAAATGTTCAACTACTGACAGGAGGGGGGAAAAAAATGAAATGAAGCACCTGAAACTCCCAAAGCTCAGATACAACCAATCAGAACTAGACTTTTTTTTTCATAAAATTTTACTTCAGGAAATTCTGCTAAGATCCTAATTAATACCAAAACTGGGTGTTTTATTTCTCAATTAAACACAACCTACAAATAATCATTTGAGGTAAGTTACCATAGATGATTCTAATACTCTAAGAATACTTGGCTATATAAAATGGAATTTACTTTGAAAACTCTACTTAAACGTTGAGTGTGGATGGCTCCCATAGATGTGTTAAGCTTTTTCCCTATTTATACAAGCAAATGTCTCTAGTTTGAAGAATGTCTCTATTCTTCAAAAACAACAATACATCAAAAAGTGATGGGTGCTAACCTATTTTACAGTGGACATTTGCCTTTGTTAACCACGGACTGTATTAAGTATTACAAGAAGTGAACCATTTAGTCAGGGTCTGTCTCAACGCCCCATCTCTGCCACTCTGTACCTTCCCAAACAACCGGCTTTCACTCTCTGAGCCTCGGGTTCAAACTCCACTCCAGAGTAGGCCAGAAGGCTGGGGTGCTGCTCAGAGAAAACCTGTGCTTAGCGTACGCAAGGCCCTGAGCTCAGTCCAGCACCACTGAGGGGAAAAAAAGTGCTTGCACATTTTAAACAGAGAAGTGCGAACGGATGTTGAATGCTGGGAAACAACTCTGCGTATGGTCACCACAACAAAAGTTCTGCGCCAGTGCTCCATTCTCTTCCTCTCCCCATCCCCCAATGGCATTCCAAATGACTGTTTTCAAACATCAACTCCACCTCCCAGGGACTGAGAACATCAAACTAAGGAAGAAAATCAAAAGAATGTTCTCCAACACCCTCCTCTCTCAGCCCTTGGGAGTTTCCAAATTGATGAGCTGGATATTATATTTGCATATTAAAGGCAAATAACACATTAATTTATAGAGATGATACAAGAACAATGTGCCCTTTTATCAAACCAGATAATTCAAAGTCTATGCAGAAGGAAGCATCGGCAATTAAATTTCCCGTTAAGAGCTGTCACTACAAGTAATACAATCAGTTTACTAGAAACACAGAAGACCTCTGTGTGTACTATTGAATGATACTACGTATAAAATAGCCACTCGCTGGCTATGGAATATTCTGATGATGCTACCAGAGACTAAAACATTTGAGGAGCAATCTTTAACTGAGACACAATCCATAACTTCATTCCTTCTTGACTTTCACTACTTTACAGTCACCAACAGCACATCTATTAATGACATGCCTGCTATTCATAATATCAGGAGCTACTCTATTTCACATATGGAAGTATACATCCCAGGTCAACGTCTTTGAATTCTGGCCTCAGCATCCCAAAGGATTTCATGAAGCAGTACCTGGTATCAACACACAGATGCTGTCCCGTCAGCAATTGCTGAACTGAATTCAAGAGAGAGAAAGAAGGAAGCAGAGGCTTTTTATTGACCCTTGGTGAGTCCATCAATCTTGTACCATAACATGACCAATTCTGCCAAAAGTCTCTTAATATAATATCTTAGCTATCATATAAAAATTAAGAAAGCACCACCTCTCAACATATCTTAATATCAACACTAAAGGAAACTATCCCTTCTAAAGGTTTAAGATCATCCACAGAGGGTAAACCTGGACACTGAATCCCTAGAATACACCCTGGGCTAATCCACACTATTTTATGAAAACCTTCCATGTTTGCTACACTGGACAAAATCTAATACACAATAGTTACAATCTTCACTAAGCCTGACTGCCCATCTCTATGAGAGTCAAGCCGAGGTAGGCGTCAAAGCTAAGTCCTTGTCCCCTGGGCACTAGCTCTGTCTCCTGTAGACATTATTCAGTCTAATAGTGAATGCCTCCTCCACAAACTGTATGCATCTAGGAAAACCATTTGACTAGTGGCCTTCTTACATGGGCAAGAAATCAATCTGATACCCAGGAACATTCCCACGGTTCTACCTGTGTGGCCTGCCAAGTACATAGGTGATGAATCCTGGCCAGTCTGCCAGCCATCCCTCTTGCAGATAAGGAAACATTTCCTGAGTTCACCTTACATGAGTTCCTTGACAGAGAGGCCTCAGTTCTATGACCCTTTGGACCTTCTAGTCCCTCGCAGCCAGATCCTGTGAGTTCCCACCTGTCAATGAACGATGACTGTCATGAGACCTCTATCTTCAGAACCATAGAGATAACATCCTGAGCAGGATGCTAAGTAGTAGGCCTAAGTAAGCCTAAGCCAAGTGATAAGGCTGGGTGACTATCAATGAACCCAAGATGCCTTTAGGAAACGAAATATCCTCTCTCAGAATCACTGCAGGAAGGGTTTAAGAACAGGATGCAAAGGGCACTGCGAAATGACAGAAAGCAGGATTCAGCATGCTAGACTAGCTTGCTTTACTTTCTAAATCATTACTTAAAGGAGGATCATAATCTGGGTTCAACTGACAGATCTCCAGGTCTCCTATGCAGTGATTTTCATACCCCAGGTATAGCTTTCCTGTTCATTTTCCGAAGCCACCCTAGTCATTTCTACACAGAAAAAAAAAAAAAATCAGTTGAGATTTGCCAGTACATCGGGGATATGGGTGAAATCCCCAGCTGGGACTCCATCTTACCTTGGGAACCTATCAACTATTTTGAACGTCAAGTTAGTAGTAACTTAACTCTTAGCTACTTTTAGTGCGCCCTTAAAAGCCAAAAGAATTTTGATAGCCATTTCCTCAGATGAGAAAGCCGTTGTTTCCTTCCTTATTACGCACCTCAAATTATAGTTTCTAGCCATATTATCTAGCACACTAGTTTTAAAGCCCCTTATGAAAGAATACTGTAGTTTATATATTCAAGCTTTCAGACGTATGATTCAGCAGCCTCTTGGTCTACCGTATGATGGAGTAACGGACTAAGAAAAAAAATATATTTTAGGAAATCCTTGTAGTCACTCATTTCATTGCAGTGTACAGTTCTTTGAAGCATTTGAAATTTTCTACCTGATTGATAAGTCTGCTATGGCTTAAACCGCTATTTATAACAGTGCCTTAGGGAACATTCAGCTTCCGTTGATCAAAAACATATCTGCTTTATTCTCTGAAAGCCAAAGGGACACGCCACACTTCTAGGTTTCCAATCAAATTGCATAGTTGAGGCGAATTCAATTGTGCTTTGGAGCAGAACTGACTTGCAAATGCAAAGTCATGGTCAAGCTCACCTTTGTCTGGAGTATATGCTAATGATATGCATGGTCATAGACTTTCTCGTGGTTAACCACGGACCTCAGACTTCTACCAAACGTGAGCATTAAATGAACCCCGCGGGAGTGGTAACAGATCTGTCTAAGCCCCTCCCTGGAGAAAAGAGGGACGAGGCTCTCGGTCTTGTTGAGGTATCCAGCCCTCAATCGATAGTGGTTGTGTATACTGAGTTTTGTTAGTTTGAGGACTGTGTCTGAAGAGGTTTAAAAAAGAGAAAGTAAGAAGGCACAGGTGTTTCTCAACACGCCATATTCAACTCAACCGACAAAACATGTCTTCCTTGTCCAGGCATCAGCAGGAATGCTACAGACCAGCCTCGGGGCTTTCATCCAGCCTGGGGTCTGCAGAAGAACTTATTGCTTCTGAAAAAGGCCCAGGATAGGTCTGTGTGGTACATGGGAATCCCTTCTGCAGACCAGTTTCTTCATGGAATTCCCCTTGGGTGCTGAAGGCTGGGCATGATGTAGTCCGGGCATATTTCTCGGCTTTGTTGGGCTGGCCCACGAGCTCACTCACGGTGCTCAGCGGGAACTCTCTGCACCGCCCCCTCTGCAGTGCATCCTCTTTGTATTTGATAGAGTACCAGGCCAGGAAAATAAAAATAAAGCCAACAAATTTGAGGCCAGCTGCCAAACCAAAGTAGACAAAACGAAATGACGTCACGTTGTACTCCCAGCAAGAGCCCTGCACGCCACATTCCTGCTGCCAGAGCATACAGGTGGTGTCAATCACAGCTCCAAAGTAAATAGGAGTAGGAATGTATGCTGCAGTCGTGGAGAGAAAGAGAAACACAGAGGTATAACATATCCCATAAGAGAAATAGACCTGGTCTTTGCTTATTTGTTTGTTTGTTTCTGGTTTTTGTTTTTCCGAGACAGGGTTTCTCTGTTGTGACTCTGAGTGGTGGGATCAAAGGTGTACGCCACCACCGCCTGGCTAAATGCTAACTTTCTTAAAGGACTAAGAAATCTTTCTTTTTGAGATTTAGGGAAAATCAAATTTGGGTGGGTGGTCTAACTACACTGTGCACACCCATTAATGCAGATAAGGTTGAGCTGCGTAAGAAAGGCCAGGTGTCTTGACTGATGCTGATGACTCCTTCAGGTGGCTCACCTCTACCCCAAACACGTCGAATAACCTAACTGCCTTCAGAAAGGAGCAGAGCCAAGATAAGGTTTCTTTTGTTTGTTTCTCTTTTTCAACCCAACCATCCCTTTGATTGACAATTTTCTGTCTTTGAAACTATCTTTTCAGTGAGGCATGTGGTGCACATCTGTGGTCTCAACTTTTGGGGGGAAGGAGGCAGGAAATCACCCTAAGTATACTTAGAAAATTCCAGGCCCAGGCCAGCTAAGGCTATACACATAGTAAGACCAGGTCAAAAATAAATAACCAAATAAATGCAAACCCTCTAAACAACAATAAAAGTAGCACTTTTTAGTTTACAGCAAAAAGTACACACTTCTTAACTCTATCTTAATCTGTATGCAACTGTATCTTAATCCTCTTCAACCAGTGTTGGGAGAATATTTGAACACATTTTTAAATATTGTATTCACTGATTTTCTGTGTGCACTGCAGTATTTTGTAAGAAAGTCATTGTGCCAGCGGCCTGAAGCTCTGACAGGACTTGTGACTCCTTAGCTGAAAGGGCCTGCTTTCTGATGTAAATAAAAGCTGCTCTCCCTTAGCTCAATGTAAACAAACTTGCTAATAAAGAGGTCATGTGGGTACTCCACCAGGCCGGAGGCAGCATGGCAATTTGGCCTCTAGATGTCTGGAAGCTACCCCACCATAGACATGGGCATAACTCAGCAGGTGTGGACGGTCCCTTTTGTGCTGGAGGTCAATCCACTACAAACATGGACATACCCAGACAACCAATGGTCTGGGAGAAGTAAAACATTGTATCTCTTTCATCATGCAATTAGACTTCTTAGGGAGAGCAAAGAGCAGCTTTTTAAGATAATAAAACACCTGGGACCAGCAGAACGGAGGAAGTAGGCAGAGCATTAGGAGGATGGCTTGCTGGGCTCTCTGCTGAGGTCTTCAGGCTTGAATGTAAGCATGTGCCTTTATTTATACAACACCAGATTAAATAAGCAGCTACAAACCAGCATACTCTTAACTGACGGAATCTTCAAAAACCTTCAACAACTGATTGGCATCAAAGAACAAGCCACACCCAGGGACTTTTTTCTGCTGATGGTTATTGGAAAGTACTCAGCCTTGACCTTAGGCTCTTCGACCCTGACTCACCGCAAACAGGATTCCAGTGAGTGTGAATGTTTCAAAAGAGGAAGATTTTTCACTCTTCAAAACTGAAACGTGAACTAGAAACAAACGAGCCCCCCACCCCACCCCCTTCAGCCCACAGACAATGGTGCTGATATAGTCAGGGGAATCTCCAGCTGAAGAAAATGACAGACTACCACTTAAGAGGAAATGCGCTTGAGGGAGTCAGTTCATGATACTTCCAAATTGATCGGGCAATCGGCAGCTTCCCCAAGGCTGTTTCCCACTTGGGGTTCCAAGACTTCAAGCAGGGATGAGTTCTATAAAGTCATCCTCATGCTCTGATCATAGTGACGCAGTACTACAGAGCTTGTGGTGTGTAAAGCCTCTGAGCGCTTCTGTGATCTTTTTTGCCTTTGAAGGATCTTTTTCCTTAGAAAACTCTACAGATGTACCCTCCTATCGACGCAATAAAATTACCCTGGAGCAATAAGAAACTGAAAGTGTCACAAGGAAAATGAGCCCCAGGTTCTCTGCACCCCAGTTTCTCTCACATTCATGTCAAAAGGCATCAAGAGCCAGGAGGTGGCGGTGCACACCTTTAATCCCAGCACTCTGGAGTCAGAGGCAGGCGGATCTCTGTGAGTTCGAGGCCAGCCTGGTCTACAGAGAGAGTACCAGGACAGCCAGGGTTACAACAGAGAAGCCCTGTGTCAAAAAACAAAAACAAAAAGCATCAAGAAACCAAAAAGCCAGGATAACATTTTAAAAAAACTCATTACAAATTTCTTGATTTCATATTTCTTATTGTATACAACTCTGGAGGAATTTTGTACAAGTTTGTATTCAGAGTCAAAAAGAAACTAACGTAAAATCCATTTTCGTTTGTTTGGTCCAATGAACCTGTCAATCTTTAATTCAAACTAAAAAATGGGGAAGTGCCCTTTGAACCACAAGCCTGAGGAATCTGCCACCAGCAGTGACAAATGACTCACTGACTTGCATTTTTAAAGGACAGTCCTGTTTGCCTGGAGTAAAGAGGAATTGAGGGGCCCACTTGGGAATTCAGGGACATACCAAGTGTTCGCAACAAAACAAACTGCATTCCCAGGGCAAAAGGCCTTTCCTCGTCTTCCACAGACCTAAAGGGAGAAGAAGGAAAAAATGGTTTCAGACAGCGGCTCCAAGAAAATGCCTGTCAAATCGAGCCTGCCTTAGGCAGAGCCATAAACTAAGCAGATACTTTCCCAAAATATGTAATCCATTAGAATTTACTAAGAGTTACCAGCCAAGATTCCCTTAGTAAATCACAGGCTAGAGACGTCTCCACCAGAGACTGGTGAACTCTGTCTTTGTGTGAATAATGGGTGAGGGGAAAGGTTCTTGGCTGAGGAGGTTAAGGGGAGCTTCTCTAAATGAGCCCCCTAATCCTTTCTACTAAGAAAAAAAATTGTAAATATTTATCCTAACCATCTCAGTCTCCTATTCTCTTTCTCTGTCTGTCAGAATGTTCCAGAATTGAAGTTGTACCAAATGAATACCATTCTTCTAATTCCTCCAAGATAGAGGGAAAAAGTGTATATGGCTAGTTTTATGTCAACTTGACATAAGGTAGAGTTATCTAAAAGGAGGGAATCTCTATTAAGAAAATGCCTGCATAAGAGCCAGCTGTAGAGTATTTTCTTAATTAGTGATTGATGGGGAACAGCCCAGCCCATTGTGGGTGGGGCCATCCCTGGACTGGTGGTCCTGTTTTCTGTTAAAAAACAGGCTGAACACGTCATGATGAGCAAGCCAGTAAGCAGCATCCCTCCATGGCTTCTGCATCAGCTCCTACCTCCAGGTTTCTATCCTGTTTGAGTTCGTATCCTGACTTCCAGTGATAGACTACCATGGAAGTAGAAGCCAAATAAACCCTTTCCTCCTCAGCTTGCTTTTGGTCATGGTGTTTCATTGCAGCAATAGAAACCCTAACTAAGACAAAGCAAAAACAGAAATTACTGGCATATGCACAACATATACACATGTGCACACACATCCATAAAAAGCCAAGAGAAAGAATAAGATTCTCCCAGCTACATTTTCCCCCTAAAATTGATGTTCTAAGTAATTCCCATGGAAGGAAGATTGGGACCTATTGATTTTGCAATTAGTAGAGATTTGATGTTAGAAGCCAACTCTTAAATTGCCACCCTTGGACACGTCTGAGCATCTGTAAAGTGAGGAGCCCTTGTATGTATTCTACTTAACACTTCTTATAGTACAGTGAGAAAAGAATGAGATGTTTCAGGTAAGTAAGTTTACAAATGGGCCACATAATTTTTACATGATAAAATACTTTATGCGTTCTATCTCATACACACAGGATTCTAGACGTGAGGTGGGAAATTTTTTCCAGACCCAGTGACCTTACTGTCTGTTTCTCATATTCTCTGTCTCCTAGCAAGTTTCCAGCTCTACATACATAGTTGGTGACTGCAGCAATATCTACTGATAGTGAATAAACCAGTAGGCATTCCACGCCCCACTTTCTTCCATTCGGAAAATGTCTGTCTCAGCGTCCAGTGAGAAAGACTCCATAGTGTTGTGTGACGCAGAATACCCACTCTCAGCGAGCATGATGCTTCTGCCAGAGGCCCAGCATTGTGGGGTTGGAAGAAGCTGAAAGAACAGGGAAGGACTCCCTTCCTCATGCTCTCACTGCATCCCTGCTCCCCTCTAGCCCACTAGCAAACCGAACTGAGTGTAACAGAACAAAGGTAGCTTCCTTGTCCTCTTCTAGGGAAAAAAAAAAAGCCAACCAGGATATGCAACACAGCAAAGAAAGCCCAGCCTGATGAATTGGAAGCTCACATTTCCAAGTCTACCCTGTCCTTGATTCAGCTCCAGAAGTTTATACAATAGTAAAATTAATGAGCTCAGCGTTTTGAAATGCAAACGCAGCATAATTCCGCACTGATCCCAGAGGTTCAGTATTAACCATCGGTGAGGCTGCAGATAATACCATT
Organism: Cricetomys ansorgei; assembly: GCA_026225945.1. Taxonomy (NCBI): domain Eukaryota; kingdom Metazoa; phylum Chordata; class Mammalia; order Rodentia; family Nesomyidae; genus Cricetomys; species Cricetomys ansorgei. Next base: position 33,703,480 of record JAMJFZ010000239.1, on the reverse strand, counting down.
TGCAATATTCATGATCTGGACACTTTGCCAACCTATTTCCACCCTCCTTGAGGCTCTGGCTTCTTGGAGCTAACATAGAGATGGCTTTCAACTCATGATGTCTAACCCCATAGCACAAAGACTGCAGACACCAAAAGCACTGGAAAGAAAGTTTGCTAAATAATAGGAATAAAGCCCTGCTGAAAAAAAGAAAAGAAAAAGAAAATTCTAGAATAGGCAATGGTTTAGCCATGTTTTTCTCTCTGATGTAAAAGCTCTCCCTTAAGCCCAGCAAGAAATGGTGGGGGGTGGGGCAGTGACCCCCTGCATGCTACTCTTACTATCCCTTTTCTCTTGCAGTATGCTCTCTGCAGCATTTGCAGGGTGCTGTCCTTACCTGAGTGTCACTATAATGGCTGATGGCTGGGCACAAGCTGTGATGAAGGTGACTATGAAAAGGAAGACCAAGAAGGGAATAAGGGTATTGCAGGTGCGTTTGCACTTCCCGGACACGGCATAGCCGTTCTCATTGAGATAGGTTTTCACGATGACCACGTGGAGCTGGCTGCGCTGCCCCACGGTGGGCGGGGTGATCACTTGTCGACTCTGGACGCAGGTGCACTCTGTGTAATTCCGAACCTGAGTAGCAAAGAAAGATAAGTTGTATGTCAATCAAAAATAAAACCTGCTATTAGAATAGACGGAGTTGGGTAAAAGTGCTCAAAAATAACTATAGGATTTTAAAGAATGCAAAGTATTCCAGGCTTTGTTCTTAAAAGCAATAAAGGGTCAAAGTCTGTCTTAATAATATCTAAAGCTGCTAGTCAGACTGTTTAAACCTAAACTTCCCTGAGAAACTTCAAACATTCATTTCGGTGACATTTACAGGCTGCACGCTCATTTGGGATCATAAATACACATGGCTCCTGATGTTGCACTTGCAGACTCTCCAGTTAAAGAAGCCCCTAAAACAGGAGCCAGCTTGACTTTTATTTGTGCTCACTAGAGTGCTTAGCACAAGCCTGAGCACATGGTGAGTTCTAAAATAAACATCTGTTAAACTCCTATCTCAAGTGTGCCGGCTTCAAAGGTGCAGAGTGGTTTGGCCTAGGGACCGTGGCTCCAGTACCAAGATGATGAACTTGTTGGATTCCAGCTTCAATACGCTTGCGGTCCTTTCAGCAGGCCGGTGGCCTCCGTGTGGATGAACGATGCAGTGTGTTCATTACTGTACTCTGTACTGCAGCCTCCGCCCAGTGCTCGGACAGACTCCAGCTACCTAAAAACCCTGCTAGACCCAACATCACCTGTTCGTTTTCCCGAACACATATCTGTCCCTGTGGACGTATGACATGCCGTTAGAGTGCACTGAAGACGGGGAGCAGAGGAGACTAAATTTTCTCCAGTGACCACTCAAACTTCTATTGAACACAAACACAATAACGAAAAGGAAACTCCTCTTCGTTTACTTACTTACTCAGTGCCAAAGCAAGCTAACAAATACTGAGCTGGCCAATTACTCTTTTGCCTATTATCTTTCTTACTTTCTTCCTTTTTTTCTGTTTTTTTCCAGACAGGGTTTCTCTGTTGTAACTCTGGCTATCCTGGAACTCACTCTGTAGACCAGGCTGGCCTCGAACTCACAGAGATCTGCCTGCCTCTGCTTTGCAAGTGCTGGGATTAAAGGCGTGCACTACCACCACCCAGCTTATGTGATTCTTTTACAAAATGCAAATTAGCTGAACTGGTTCTTGTGGTGACTTCTTAAAACAGTAGTAAAAACATCTGGGTGGAGATGTTTTGCCATTTAGGCAGGAAGGACCTCCAGTCTTCATAATAAAAGGCAATGTGCCTAGAAGTTCTCGCCCACTTTTGCAGGACCACAGTGGGATCAGTGCAAGGAAACAATCTCATGACCTCAACAGGATCACACTCCAGAGCTCACCAATATGTCACAGGGAACTGGCAATAGTAATTTCCAATTTATCGTCTGGATTCAAACTCAGAAACCAAGAGTGGTACCCCTAAACTCTAGGTCAATGGTATAGTCTCTATAGTCTGCGCACACCAAGCAAATGCATCTTAACCTTTAAATTAGGACAATCGCCTCTAACCTGTTCTCGTGTCAACAGTCTAATTGGTCCAGTAAAGAATAGAGGAGAATATGACAACCTTCTCCCACAGCATTACAGCCTATTTATAATTCACAAGGGAGAGAATTCTCCAAATAGACTATTCTTCAGCTGACATGATCTTTACTCTGAAAGTTAGGGGGCAGGGGTGTGAACTGGCAGACAGTCTTCTGTAAGATGGGCATCACCGACATCTTCACAGACACCACTTAGAGGACCAGCCTCCAGTGTCTACTCTCTCTTTTTTTCAGTGCCAACTGTGATCCCCTTGACCTCCAAATCCATTACAAAGATCCTGCTGGAGGAACAAATAGAAAGCCCGGAGTCCAGCCATATCAAGTTTCCCTGAGTTGGCACAGAATGTAGAGTAGGAGCCAGTTGCTGGGGACCTGAAAGCTACACTCAGACTCTCCCAGCATCTCTGACAAAGGTGATACCCCTGCATGGCCGCCTCTCGTGAGGCGTTTTTCAGAGGAGGGCTATTTGAAGCCTCGTGAACAAGGGAAACAGAAGTCATCGTGGGAGCATGTGAGACCCAACACATCCCCGTCTCATGACTCCGGATTAACAGTAGAAGAGGAACTTAGAACACATACTCACCCCGGTGCTGAGATTACCACTATTAATACAGCCTGCCAGACACGGATTGAAGTATGTGATTCCATCGGATCCGCAGACTGGTTCGTATTCATGTATTTTACAACCACAGTTAACATTGCAGCTTCCCGTCAGGTTCCTGTGCGGCATGGTCAGAGAAGGTCTGAGAGAGAGAGAGAGTGAGAGAGAGAGAGAGAGGAATCAAGGCTGAGAACGAAACTAAAAAGGACATTATTGACATCGAGTGAGTTGTCTACGTTAGAAACAATATTCCCATGAATCAAACTCTTAGGACCATGAGGTAGCCCACCCTCTAGAGCTATTCCCATAAATTTACAACAAAATGAAGAGAAAACTGTTTCTGTTTTCATTAGACTAGATTAAATTGATAGAAAAATCAAATTATCTGTCCTACCTCAACCTCACCGTCCACCTGGATTCCACAGACTGATCTGATGTCTGAGTCCAGCGACTTGAAGCCGCATAGAACTCCTTGCTGGGCAAACACTTGGCTCTGTGTCTTAACAAGTCTAGGTCACGATTCATTTCATTTGATTGGATTTATTTCATTTCATTTGTACATATAAGACTTGAACAAATTTACGGAGAAAGTGTGCTATTTCAATACACACATACATTACATAATGATCTAATCAGATTAATTGCAATATCTTTCATCTGGAACAATGATGGCGTTCTCGAAGTATAAAACAGAGATAATATGTTTCACTACTGAATCTTTAAAGCCATTGTGAGCACACAGACATGAAGTCTATCCATAAGCCACAGTTACCAGAGTAAGCTCCTTTCATCAAAGACTTGAATTATTCCTTAGTAGTTTATCAAAGGAATACAATGCTTCTAGAAAACCAAAAAGAGATTTGCAAAGGCGACTGGCTAGGAATGCTGTCACTAGTTTGGTGGAAATAACCAAAGAAGAAAGATCAAGCAGAAACCACAATAAAACCAGCTGCAACCCACAGTCCAACATGGTGGGCGTTGTCTTCCCATGGAGTCGCAGTGCTAGATAAAGAAATGATGCCATGTGAAAGCTCACGAAAAAGCTGCTCAAGGAAAATCCATTCAAACCGTAGATGTAAAGAGAGAAAGATAACATGTAAAGGCGCAAAGATGGGGAGAGGCTGTAAAATGGCAGCAAAGAAGGTGCTGGGGGTGGGGAGCCCCAGAAGACAAGAGAAGGAGAGAGACTCTAAAATCCCCAAACCAAGTCAATTTTGTCACTTCGTCTCCATTCTAATTCGGAACTGACAAACTACTGTTCCTAAAGCTAAATGAGTCAGCAAGAGCAGATGCTCCACGCGTCTGTCCCTGTATCCATTGTCAGCGAATATCTGGGAATGTCTGTTAAGTCAGATCTTACCTTCGGTGACTGGGTCAGCACAGCTTATCCAGTAGCACAGCCCACCCCGGTCACATGCTTCGCTCTTCGAACTTAGCATGCACACTGTTTGTTCTAAGGCTTCTCACACTTGGATAGCTCAGATTAGATGGAGAACTAAATTCAAAGCAATGATACAGTTGTATAAAGAAAGCTCCCTAACAAAGCAAATGGCAAATGAACTCTGTTCTTCCTTCCTGTCACTCCACAGAAGGAATTGTGCTCAAGACATAATCATTATGTTTATAAACTCTTCATGTCAAGACATTTTAATGTTTGAATACACCTCAAAATAATTCTAAATGAGTGGTTCTCAACAAGGACCAGTTTATCCTCCCACCTAGGGGACATTTGGCAATGTGGGGAGATAGTTTTGGTTGCCTTAATTAAACAGATGCTGTGGCTATCTATTAGATGTTATACAAAGATACCTCCAAACACAGTACAATGCTCAGGACAGGTCCCACCTTCCACAAAAAGGAACTACCTAGTCCAAATGTCAGTGGTGCTGACGACGAGATCACAAACTAGTAAGCACATTTGGCAGATGATGAAGCGGAGGGTTTAGAAGCCCAGTGCCATTGTTAACTATAGACACGTGGAGGTATGCAGGATGGTACAGACTCATCTCACCAACACTTCAAGAACTAAACTGCAAGCCATGACAACAGCTTTCACAAGTCTGTGTGCTTAGTCACTAAAAACGACAGACTTCAATACCAGACCAACGACTGTTATTGCTGCTATTCGGAAGCTGTTTGGTAGTTCCTCTGACATCCTGCTCTGCCTTCACGTGTAACAGCCACATATCACAAATGCCTGTAATTAGAGAATGTCCACTCAAGAGGAATGTCCTTAAGCCAACATCTATATATGCTTTAAACACATAGAAAAGAGCTTTCCTTTAGGGTGTTTTGATGATTATATGTGTCTTTCTCCTGGTATCTATTTCAGAGAAGTAACACAATAGTAAAAGCTCTAAGAAAAACGGATTTTTAGGGGCCTGGAGAGATGGCTCAGAAGTTAAAAGCTCACCCAGAGGACCCAAGTTTAGTTCCCAGCACCCAGATCAAGTAGCTAACAGCCACCTTTAACTCCTACCAAGGAATGAAATGCCTTCTGTCCTCTGAAGGCACCCCATGTGTGTGGCATATACTCACATACATACACACACACACACACACACACACACACACACATACACATAAGTGAAAATAAAAAGTTTAAATTTCAGCACTCAGGAGACAGGCTTAGTGAGTTCAAGGCCAACCTGGTCTACATAACAATTTCCAGGCCAGCCAGGACTACATAGTACAATCCTGTCTCAAAGAACAACAACAATATAGCAGCAGCGGCAGCAATAACAATACTTTTAAAGATGAAAGAGGAAATAAACGAAGGTGACAATAGAATTATCATGAAAGGAAGTAGGCATCTGGGAGTCGTTAAGGGGAAAGGTCACCATGGAAGGAAGGAGAAGGCAGCCAACATGGCTCATCCTCCGCACTGGGTCGATTTGCAAAGGGTCTTTTTTTTTTCCCCCTAATTGAAACCAGATCTTTTGTTTCTCACATAATATACCCAGATCAGAGTTTACCCTCCCTCTACTCCTCCCAGTTCCCCCCAGCTCCCCTCCCATCTGGTCCACCTCCTTTCTGTATTTCATTAGAAAATAAACAGGCTTCTAAGTGATCATTATAAGATGAAAAATGAAATAAAAGTAAAACAAAACAAAAACTAATGCATGAGGACAGCACAAAACAAACAGAAGGAAAAGAGCCCAAGAGCAGGTGCAAGGAACAGATACAGACAGAGAGACCCATGCATTCACACACGTAGCAATCCCTTAAAAACACTAAGCTGGAAGCCATAATATACACCCAAAGGACCTGAATGGTAAAAAGAGATAAGAAAACAGGACTGAGAAGGCCACACAGCTAGTAGGAGTCAGGAATAAATTTAAGTCCAGTTTTATCTCCTCTGTATTCCCCTACACTCCTGTACTGGCAGGTCAGCTCCGTGTAACTGTTCACAGGTGGGCTTCTGTGAACATGTCTAGTTCGTAAAGAAAGATCTAGTACAGCTTCCCTGGGCTCTAAGCTTCCCAAAACCCCAAGTATTAAAATAACCCTTCTGTGCTATTTTAATTTTTCATCGTGCTGAGATTGACGTTTTCATCAATTTTACACAGGAAGAAGTCAAGATACAACAATAAGAGATCACTTATGTGTGTGTTGGGGTGTCACACAGCTAGAAAACAATGAAGCTAATACCTGCTTTCTTATAAGAAAATTATCAAGATCCACATTTAATTGCAGCTTCAAATTCACAAGCACTGTGAACTTTAGATTTTGTAGTTGTGAAAGTGAGATCAAAATGTCCCTATTACATGGTTGTTCTGTCTAATACTCACTGCCACAAACAGAAAATTGTCCTTCCTCAGGCTTTTGGTAGCTCAACAAGTCACCTCTGGAAAAAGTTTAGCCCAGTCCCTGAAGTTACAAAATCAGAGGAATCCACAACAATGACGTAATAGATTTGCCTGCAAGCTCAAAGAGATGACACCCGATGGATGAAAGACAGTGAAGTTGGAGCTATCAAATGATGCGTCAGGAGACAATACCGGTTGGAGAGTAGTTGGCCATCAGATTCAAATCAACTTTTAGAAATTATTTGAAGGGAGAGTTGGGAGAAAGTTGGCATACAATGTGTTTATTTAAAGTCTTACTTAAGCCAGGATTCTCATCATAAATGCCAACACTTTTGACTATATGATTGAAGTACCCCTGTGCAGAATACAAGGCACTAGCCACAGAGGAGAAGCCAAACAATGTAATTATACTGCAGGGGGAATGCTGGTGTTGGGAATGTAACTCCTGGAACTGGAAATGGATCAGGCTATCAGCTATAATTCCTGGGATCTTTCATAGTGAAAACATATCAACTTTAAATCTGAGTTCCCTTTGCATCTTCATTTTGCTTTATTATGGTTTACTTCATCATTAGATCTAACTGCTGAACTTGAGGGGCAAAGGTTACTAGATGTGCTAAATGTATGCTCTACCAGTGGGCTAGCCCCTCAGCCCATCATTTAAAGTTTTCAGTATCCTCTCCCTTACCTATCTCTTCACTGACTTTATAGAATAAAACATTACAATGTGGGTTGAGCATGGTGGCGCATCCCTTTAATCCTAGCACTGGACAGCAGAGGCAAGTGGATCTCTGTGAGTTCAAGATCGGCCTGGTCTACATAGCAAGTTCCAGGCCAGCCAGGGTTACATAGAAAGACCCCATCTTTAAAAAAAGAAAGATAGCCAGGCGGTGGTGGTGCATGCCTTTAATCCCAGCACTCGGGAGGCAGAGGCAAGTGAGTCTCTATGAGTTCGAGGCCAGCCTGGGCTACAGAGTGAGTTCTAGGGCAGCCAGAGTTACAACAGAGAAACCCTGTCTCAAAAATCTGGGGGGAAGGGGGAGAGAAAAAGAAGAAAGAAAGAAAGATGTGTAAGTTGTAATGACAGATAGAAAACCTAAGTTACTGCATACCGTTGAGCAGGTTGAATGTACACTGAGGAAAGGAACCCAGCCAAGGCAATAAGGATCTCACTTTACCTGCACTCTGTAAATGGCAGGCCAAACAGACCCTGCCACTCAAAGCTGTTTATTCTTATCCATTCTTGGAGCACCTTCCTAGAAGCAGGTGGGAAGCTAGAGAACTTCTCCATGAAAACTGAGGGCTTCTTTCACTAATTGACAAAGGTCACTAAAGTCAGTCTGCAAGATCCTGGGATGCTGGGTCCCTGCTGCAGTGCCCAGCATTTCTGATTAGCATGATCGCTGTTGAATGATCACAGTCAGATGAGGTGCATCGACAACCATGGACTGAGAAAATGAAGATGTATATTTACACGACGTTCTTACTAGGTTCCCAACACTGAGTACCGTTCCTGTGCAGGGGCTGAAGCCTGGCACTCATTTGCCATGCAGAGTAAATGGAGTTGCCTTTCATAATCTCAAGGCAAGAGAACAGAGACAGATACACACGCTAAGGGCTTGACCCTGTGTAAGGAAATGTGAGTCTTAAATAACCTTCATAATGAAAACAATTAGCATTTGTTTAACACTAGCTGAATGCTCTAATCTGGAGGCTGGGATGGGGAGGAGGTGACATCTCGCTTTCTCCCTTCTGTGTTATTTTAATTTTTAAGCATGCTGAGACGGACATTTCAATCAATTTTACATGGGACCAAGCCAAGATACAACTATAGGAGATCATTTATGTGTGTTGGTGGGGGGGCTGTCACACAACTAGAAAACAATGAAGCTAATACTTGCCTTTGAAAATAATACTGTTTTAGACAAAACAGCTTATGTGGAAAGGGGTGGGGGGAGTCCAGAGTTGGTTCTTGGAAACCTCATTCTCTCACTAACATGGAGCTGGCTGCCCACCAAAAAAAAAAAAAAAAGACATCATTATGAGTTTGGAGAAGGAAGCCGATCATGGCTAAGAAAATGGATTGTTCAACCAAGATGAGGGCCTGCTAAGATTGGAACTCATAAATTTGTTATGGAGCCAATCAGCACAATTACATAATTTTCCCCTGGCAAGGCTGGGAGACTAAAAGCAGTTGATCCAGGGTTGGCAGGACAGAGTGCTATTAAGCAGGGCTTTAGAAGACGTGCGAGGACCTGTAGTTTCAAAGCAGGTAAGAAACAGAGTCTGGCTTCCAGACCTTCTAAAAATACATTTAAAATAAAAGTGCACTCGAGTTAAAAGGAATAAAGCCATATAGTATTGAAGAAACAGAGTAACGCCAAGCTTTGTGACAATTGCAAGCAGACAGCCCCATGTTTATTGTCAAAGGGCAGGTGCTGCTTTAGCAGATCAAGAGCCAGCCTGTCTAAAGGGACTTCTGCAAGGCTCTAAGTTCAAAGTCATCAGACACTGTTGGGGCCCAGGTTTCCCAGGCTATGAAATGCTTTAGCTTGACAAGGTTCCTGAAGCGAATTCACTGCCGGGAACTGGAATTCCCTAACTGCCTTGCTCCTTTTTTGTCTTCACTGTACGGTGGCATATGTTCTCTCATCAATAATAAGATCTGTATAAGCCAATAGTAATAGCAAAATCAATCCCTGAGCTGACTACTGTGGGCTGGAATGGAACACACCCATGCTATCCAGAAGTAAATTGCAATAAAGCAACCCAGGTTTATTGCAAAGATTTAAGAAATATAAAACCCAGAAAATTCCCCTAAGTTAGTAGTTATTAGCAGCTTCTCCCCACCACTCAGCAGGGATTCTTTCTTCCCCAGAATACCCAGGCACCATTGCGTCTCAGGTGCAGGCGGCTACCCCCACACCTGACCGACGAGGTTGAGGAACCAATCAAAATAGCCCAAGACCAGGGCTCCGGGGGACCCTAATAAAAGCCCTGGACGGGGGTCGCTCTCTCTCTTGCTCTCTTGCCCTCTTGCCCTCTCGCCTCTTGCCCACATCTCCCGCCCGTGTGCGGCGGCCGCCCCAAGCCGCCGCACCTGTCCCAAGCCGCCGCACCTGTCCCAAGCCGACGCGTGCGCCAAGTTCATTTAATAAAAAGGCCTCGTGCGGTTTCAACAGCCACCAAGACTGTCTCGTGTTTCTTTGGGGTTTACCCATCCTTCGTGGAAGAAAGAACCTCCATTTTCGCGGGGGCCAGAGCTGGACCGCCAGGACCCCCGCAAGACACTCTGGGAGCAAAAATGATCTGTGGAGGGGAACACAGTGGACCCTGACCTGGGGAGGTAAGCCATGAATATGCCCCCCCCACACTCATCTGTTTTCTTACCACCAGCTCCAATTCAGAGCCCAGAAAACCATCAGAAAGCTTTTCTCTGAAGAAGATTGTAAGAAATTCAAGGAACTAAACTTCTACTTTAGATGCTGAACCCAGACTGACCCTTTCATTCTCGTACTGAGAATGGCACAGGAGACAGTCATAACCTGAGAGACGCTAACCTAAGTGCAGTCGGTCTGGAAGGCTCTTTGTAAGTAAATAGAGGAAGAGAAAAGCCTTTAAAACCAAATGACAGGATGTAAGGCACAGAAGTAGAGGAAAGAAGTCTAAGCATAAGTACAAAGAGATCTAAGAGGACCTTACTCTCTAAGCAGCAGGACGCTAAGGAAACGGAGTAATGAAAATTCAACAAGAAAAAAGTATTCTCAAAAATTGTTTTAAATCATATAAAGAATATAAAACAAGGCTTTTGAAAAAGCTCTGGAGAAAAATGTATAAACTTATGAAATATGACAAAATAAGGTGATACACAGAAAAACAGTCCACAAGTTCTAACAGCAGAATAACAAGGGTCTTGGGGACCACAGGGCAAGGCAAATAAAAAGGGTGGGGGGACTGGAATAAGAACAGCCTCCATAGGTTCATTTATTTGAATGCTTAGTCACCAGGGAATGGCACTATTTGAAAGGATTAGAAGGATTAAGAGGTGTGGCCTTGTTGGAGGATGTATATCACTTGGGGTGAGCTTTGAAGTTTTAAAAGCTCATGTCAAGCGCAGAGTCAGTCTCCCTCTCTCTCTCCCTCTCCCTCGCTCTCTCTCCATAGAGAAGAGGAAGTGGACACAAAGCCTCACCCCCAAGAAGCTACTTGTAATTGCTACCTGCCGGAAAAGGGAAATTGGTTTTCTCCAGTGGAGTCTCACTGTGTATGTCAACCACCATCCAGGGCAGGTCCCAGGCTCAGGAGTAGTTGGACAACAGAAACCAGACTCCATGGTTTTTGTTTTTTATGGGATTTTTGTTTTGTTTGTCCTATTGGTTCTTGTTTGTTTGTTTTGATTTTTTTTTAGGAGAGAGAGAGAGAGTACACAGAGTTGGATGCGTTGGGAGATGGGGAAGATCTGGGAGTGGATAGGGGAGGGGAGACAATGGAGATGCATTCTATGAAAAAAAACATTAAATGAAAGAAAAGAAATGAAAGGGTACTACGTAGTTTATTTTAGTTCAAACAAGGGGGAAGAAGTTGTCCACAGGACTGAAGCGAAAGCAGGACTTTTCGCAGTGGGTAGTATCTGATACTACGGGATAGGGTTTTGGTGACGGGGCTTCAGGTTCATGTGAGTGCATGTACGTACAGGCGCGCATGCTCAGGTGCTGCTCCTCAGGAGCTTTCCATTTTGGTTTTTTAAATAGTCTCTCGCTAGCCTGGGGCCCACCACTTCGACTAGACTCTCTGGCCGGCCACAGGCATCTCCTCTCATCCCCCTCCGCAGCGCAGGGAAGACAAGCGTGTCCCACCACACCTACAATCTTCACGTGGGTTTTAGGGACCAGACTTAGCTCCTCACGCATGCAGAGCAAGCACGCTACTGACGGAGCAACCTCCCCAGCCGTTAAGAACAACACACTAAAGATAAGTAAATAAAACAGCATTTAAATTCATACGACAAGCGCCTCCTCCCGATCTTCTGTAGTCAAACGTCATGGAGGTCACTCTGTAAGGACCAAAAGGGACTCAGAGGAGGGTGACACCCTGCGGCCTCCACCCTCCAGGAGCATGAGCTAGCTGCACGTGCGGAGTCAGGGTGCATAAAGCAGGTCGGAGGGAGAGACAGAGTCTGGCCCGGGTGTAGAATGTTCGCACGTCAACCCTGCGGATGCGGGCAGCTCCTCGGAGGTACTTACCCTGTGGTGTAAGGGATGTTTATGCCTCCTAGGTTAATGCTTTCACATCCAACAATAAATAGGGTTGAGAAGCACAGCAAAGACACCCCGCTGCAGATCATAGCTAGCTTTGCAGATTCTCTTGCACCAAGCTTCAGTTTTTTTATAATGTAGCCTCCCAGGACAATGCCAACACCAGCGCTGGGAACAATGATAACACCTGGGAAGAGGAGGAGGAGAGGGTTAATTTGTACTTAGCGTCAACTGTCGTTTGTCTCCTCTGATGGTTCTGTGTCTGTTGGCTCATTAAGGACTAAGGTAAAGAATAAGAATTACTCTGATCCGTAAATACTCAGTGTGTGATTTTACAGCGTGCTACTTTCAACACGCATCAACAAAGGATTCAAATTCAGGAGATGCAAAAAAATACCTTTACAAAGCAAATACTATAAAGACAAACAATTCGTCAGAAAGGTGAACAACATTGGAGTTGGCCCTTCACCAGAGAGAAAATCTTAATACCTTAAGCATATGAAAGTCACCCCTTCATTACTTAGGGAGAAACATAGGCTAAAACCACAGTAAAATTCCACCACATTCCAGTCAGAAGGTAAACATCTTAAAGTTGGTGATGCCACATGTCGATCAAGATAAAAATGCTGGAAACTCTCAGCCAAGGAGGACTAGAAAGCTGGACCAACTTTGAAAATCAGTTTGTCATTACCTGGTAGAATTAAAGTCGATACCTTCAATTTAATTTAATACCTTCAATATCACAAGTAAAATCCCTGTGATAGGCTGTTCCATCCCAGATTCGTACCCCCAGTGAAACTCACGGTGGATACTAACCATTATGTTCCATAAGAGACACATTATCTGTGGACTATTCCCTACCACAAAGACTGCAACAACATAACACACATGTTGACACCTGCATCAAGTTCAAGAACCTGGCGAACCAGGCTGTAATGTCTTAGGATGCACAGACAGGTAGCGTACATCTAAAGAAAAGGCAGTTGCCGTGAAAGCCAAGATAGCTGGCCGGAGGTGCTCCCGCGGTACTGAAATGCTCTGGCCCATGCAGCGGATCACGGTTACTACCGTGGCCTCAGTGCCTATACCTCAGTGAAATCATATGCTAAAATCCTAACCCCCACAGTGTTGGCATTATGAGAGTGGACACCGACGAATAGGACGAGTGCCCTAAGTAAAGAGACCTAAGAATTTCCCTGTACTTTCATCATATAAGGGCGCAGTGAAAATCTCCCCTCCATGAGAAGCAGACCTTCACCAGACACCAAACCTGCCAGCACCTTGATCTCAGACTCCTCATTCCAGAACTGTGAGACACCGAACCATCATGCCCAAACCGCTCTGTGCATGACCATCTCATTGCAACAGCCTGAATAGACTAAGAGAGCCGTATGCTTATGCCTCATCTCTGCATTCTGACCAGGGCATTACCAGATGTGTTCTATTACATTGTAGAAAGATAAAGATATGGGGTTGGAGAGATGGCTCAGTGGTTAAGAGCATATATTCTTCTTGTAGAGAACCCAAGTCCAATTCCCAGCACCCACAAGAGTCATCCCACAACTACCTGTATTCACCTCTAGCTCCAGGGAGACCCGGCCTCCGACCTCCATGGACATCTGCGTTCACGTGTACGAATGAACTCACTTAAACAAACTATTGATAAAATAAACATTAAAATGAAAAATACATACTCAAAATACCTGCCAACTCCAAACTTTCCAAACTAAAAGTGAAACATACAGGCTAATAGAGAATCCCAATAAAAAGAATTCTACAAGGTACTGGGAAAACACAGGGAAGGGGGAAACTGAGTCTTCCCTGGAAGAGATCAGGGAAAGCTCCCACAGTGGCAGTTCTCAGCTGACATTCAATAGAAGAGGCAGAATGTGTCTAATGGACCAGCCCAGACAGAACACTCTGAACAAAGGAAGTACACACGAAGGCATGAGGTCATGGCTTGGAGTACGCAGAGCACTTCGAAACGCCAAGAGTGTGCAATGCAAGACGGTGGGGGGTGATGGGGCATAGGAAGGGGGGTTAGGAAAAACGAGGCTATAAGAGACCAGGGAAAGAAACTCAGATCGTATCTCTGAGCAGTGAGAGGCCACTGGAGAATTCTGAGCTGGGTCAGATGGGTTGTGTGTTACGAAGACCGTTGTCGAAGTGAGATACAAGATAGCACAGATGGAGTAAGAGCTTGAGTCTGAAGTAGTCAGAAGGGTAATTGCAAGGGTCCAGATGAGCCACAAAATGTTAGGGATATACTCTAGAGTAGGGATCCAACAGGAGGCAGCAGCTTAGCGATCTCTACTGCAGACTGGGGTGTGGGGGTCTGAAGAGGAGACAGAGGCCTCACACTGGGGGCTGTAGGCTCTCTAAAGAGCCATGCTGAGTGAGTTATAAGTTACAGTTGAGTCCGAGAGGTGGGATGTTCTCAGACAGCACAGTGAGAAAAGGGGGAAGCCATCAGAAGAGAACCAGTGTTGATGGGGTATGACACAGAGATGACCCCATAAAGAAAACCAGACACAGAGGCAAGGGAAAAGCCAGGGAAGAACAGTGTCAGAAGGGGAGTGAGCCTGCGTCTTAAGTTCAGACAATAGCCAGGTAATCATGCACACGCAGAGTCCCTGTTTCATGTGAGAACGGTCCCACGGACTTCTGAGTAGTTACCGTTCTGGACTATCTTGGGGCTGGTGGCCCAGTTTCTCTATCACTACCACGCCACCATCTTTGTCTCTAATGGCGCCACTCACTCTGTGAGGGAGAACACAAAAGAGGGACCTCCAGGCTGAAACTATTGTCCTGCTATCAGCTCTGTCTGAACTTAATTTCATGTACCTTCCTGGTGCCCTCCTTCTTTTTCCTGAGACCCAAACCCTAAAGAGCAAATACCCTACCCCACAGTATCTCGAGTTTAGCCTCTACCTGACACCACCCCTTACTAGCCCTCAAGGGGACAGTTGTCTGGTCTCCGAGCTCCTGATCCAAGCACTCCCCAGGGCCCATGATACTTAGAACTCAGGATATCATAGTGTGTGGGGAGGGGTTAAACATTAATCTGTGCTGAAAAGTACCTCTGGCATGCTTTCAGGACAGAGGGAAGGGACACAGTGTAGTGAGGCAGAACGGAAAGCCTGCTCCTAGACCAGAATCCAAAGGACTACATTTCTCATTGGTGGAAAGAAAAGATCCCTGCAATTTCTGATGTCCGAGGAGTTCAAGGAAAATAAAACCATGCCCTGACACCTACAAGATGTAAGTCCTTGCTTAGTTTCTGAACATTTCCAGAACTCGGATTTTCTCTTCCTGTAAAACGTTCACAGTAGTAATACCATAGTCATAGAAAGTTATAGAATTGTAAAGAGCAAATGAGTTAAGACACAAAGAGAACTTAGGACAGAGTCTAACCCATCATGTGAAGTCAGTAAACACTGGGCTGTCATTATCATCACCATTTGTTAAAATGATTTTATTATATTTTAGTGTATGTGTGTGTGTGTGTGTGTGTGTGTGTGTGTGTGTGTGTATCACAGTGCAAATAAGGAGGTCAGAGCACAACTTGTGGATGTTGGTTCTCTTCTTCTTCCTTATGAGTCCCAGGGATCAAATTCAGATCCTCAGGCTTGGTGACAAACACCTGTAACCACATAGCCACCTTGCCAGTCTATCAACATCATCATCACATCATCATCACCATCATCATCATCACCATCATCATCATCACGTCATCATCATCACCATCATTACCATCATCATCATCAACATCATCATCACATCATCATCATCACCACCACCACCATCATCATCGTCACCATCATCATCATCATCATCATCATCACCACCATCATCATCATCATCATCATCACCATCATCATCAACACCATCATCATCACCACCATCATCATCAACACCACCATCACCACTACCATCACCATCATCACAATTGTCAATATCACTGTGATGTACCTAATATTAATGAATTGGACATATTTGCACAAGCATACTAGGATTATAATTAGGCAAATTTTTAGAATAAGACTGTGTTGTAAAGCATTATTAAGCATTGCCTGTGTTGTAAACAGGCACATAAAATATGCCTAGGCTGAAAGCATGTTTAGCTTCCCAGAAAACCTTGACTTGAAGCAAAGAGGGAGAAAAGGAGGTAACCATTCACCACTAAGAATGTCCCAGACTCAGAGATCTTCAATGTGTTGTCACTGTTGTGCATACTAAGAATGATGGGCTTTAGCCAGGTAATGATGGTGTTTGCCTTTAATCCCAGCACTTAGGAAGCAGAGCCAGGCAGATCTTTGTGAGTTCAAGGCCAGCCTGGTCTCCAGAGTGAGTTCCGGGACAGCCAGGGCTACACAGGGAAATCCTGTCTCAAAAAACCCAAATAAACAAATAAATAAATAAATGATATGCTTTTACAGAACCTGGTGCTAGCCTCTGACATCATACTTGCCACTGCCTGTGGTGTTTGTTTCTGTCTTTCTGGCAGGTTCCTAAACACACACACACACACACACACACCGATGTGTGTGTTTTTTTCTATAGAAACTTATTTCACTCTCAACTGTTTATGGATTTCAAGAGTCTAGAATCAGAATGAGTCTAATAAAGAGTAGAAACTCATGTTTAGGACTCAGCTCGATAAGAAGCATTTTTCTCAGTCAGTGGCTCAACTTCATGGAGCATCTGTGGTGGTATGCATTAGAATCTCCCCCGCCCAACACACACACACACACACACACACACACACAGTCTCAGGCACTTGAATACTTGGTCTCCAGTTGGTGGTACTGTTTGCGGAGATTGGGGAGGTGCAGCCTTGTTGGAGTAAGCACGTCACCAGAGGTGAGCTTTGAGAGTTTAAAGTCTCACACCTTTCCCAGTGTGGTCTCTCTGCTTCGTGCTTGTGGTTGAGATGTGAACTCTAAGCTTCCTGCTCAGACCACCATGCCCTCTACTTGCTGCCGTGCCTCTATTCGGATATCATGGACTCTCATCCCTTTGGAACCAAAAGCGAAAACAAACTCTCTCTTCCTTAAGCTGCTCCAGTCACCATATTTTATCACAGCAACAGAAAGGCAATCAACAACATCCCAGTATCAATGGAGTCTTAAACAAGAAGGAATTTAGTACTGTCTCCATACCATTCTTGTGGAGTGATACAACAGGCAAATCAGCTAAGACTTACTTAACTTTACAAAGCCTGTGCTTCTGATTTTGTAATACAAAATAAAAGCCTTCCTCTTGCCTGGGATCGTTTATTTTTTAAGGTTTCCATTGTCTCTTGCAAACATTTTCTTTTAGAGAGTAAGTATTCATTACTGCCAGAGTAGAGAAACTAAAGAGATTATTTTAAAAATCCAAACCTCGATGCTGGCAAATATTAAATGCTCCAAATACTGTATAGAAAATACAGTAAGTTCACCTTCTCCCAAACTGTTCATCAGTCAACAAAAAATAGCATAAGATACCTATTTCTCTTTCATTTGCAAATGTTTTCATTTTCAGTGTTGCAAAACTTTTCAGGAACCCCTCCAAAAGCAATTAAAAAGCCGGGTGTGGCGTTAGAATTAATTAATGGAATCCTTCCCTTAGAATTCCGTGGCTGTTTTAAGACAGAGAACAAAATATTTCTTTCCACCCATCATATTCCATGATATGACTTCAAACTTCATTGAACTTCAGACTAAGAGAGCTCTGTGTGTGTGTGTGTGTGTGTGTGTGTGACTGCATGTAGTATGGTTCAAGGTTCCAGCACATGAAGCAAGGCCTGTAGACACAGTGGTGGCCACACCACATGAAGTCCTCACCGGCCCCTTCTTCCTGCCCTGTGTTAACCTGTGACAGCTACCACGTAGCTCAAAGGGACCACTAGACCAAAGCAACAGAGAAGGCTCATGACCTTGCTGGAGTAGCTTCCAAAGACTCCAAATCTCAGCTCCACACTGCCTTCGGGTTGAGTATACCTACAGGTAGCCAATAATACTCCTGGTAGGCCCAACAGATCTCATTAACCCGTCACAGCATCTCAGCTAAGCTAACACAGGGAGACCCATACAGTAAGGGAGAAATACGAGAAGCCCAGCCTCAGGGGTTCAAAGTCTTAGGCACTGGAGAAAAGATGATAAATAGGAACATTCAGGTGGAAAACAACCACACTTTTCATTTCAGGATTCTGATGAATTCGGCTGAAATGATACTTGAGCACCAATGCCCTTCCATGGTGTCGTGACAGGAACTCCAAAATCAAACCGATTGAATAGAGCTCCTCTTTTGTGGCTCACAAACCCAGAAGAGCTCTCTGCAACCACGCAACGAAACCACAGAGGTCAATGGCAACTTGCAACAGGAAAATGGTTAGATATCTACTTTGTCTCCTGGCTCTGGGAAATAGGAGAGGGAAGGAGCGGTGGGGCCGATGTGGGCCTTTTGTAGAGGAAACTCCACAGGACGATAATAGGACCTCGTTACGGCTTCCAGTTATCAAAAACAAGGGGCGAGCGAAGGCGAAGGCGTCGGCGTAGGCGTCGGCGTCAGGTTACGACACTCAGTTCCTGTTCATGGTACAGACGAGGGCCTGCGCCAAATGCAAAACCCTCTTTGAAGGCCCCTTCAGGCAGGATCTATTTTTCTGTCAGCGATTTTCAGCTGTTCTCTGTTCATTCTTGTCTAAATCCTGCAGCTCTCGGAGTTTTCCCATGGAGGTGACTGATCATCGCTCCAGCCCCTAGAAGCTCAGCTGGAAAACCTGACAAGGCTGCCTGCCCTTCCCCTGGGAGAAGTAAGCGAAGTTTTAAAACTCCCTTCATCAAGAGGGGGGAAAAAAGTTTAAAGAAACATTGACACATCTAAACCACACCCATTAAGATGGCCTGTTTCCCACAAAGACCGGATAGAAATTTTTAAAAACTTCATTACTTTATGGTACTTATGGGAGACCAAATGGTCATTTTGTGTTATGAACAAATCGCTAATTTGAACACATTTTAATTTTATTTTATTTTTTTGTTATTTTTTATTTTATGTGTATCGGTATTTTGCCTTGGTGTGTATTATGCTTGCTTACTTCTTCCCTTTATCCCCTGGCTCTGGGAAACCGGAGGGGAAAGAGTCTCAAGCAAGCTACTGCAGATGCGGGGCTGATCTGGGCCTTTTGTAGTCAGTGGCCAAGAGCATGCCTGCTGCTTGCCAAGATCAGAAGAGGGCACCAGATCCCCTGGAGCAGGAGTTATAAGCAGTTGAGAGCCACCATATGGGTACTGTGAACCAAACCTGTGCTCTCCGGAAGAGCAATCAATGCTTTTTAAGTCCTGAGCCATCTCTCTGACTCCTCACTTTTAAAAAACTGAGCTGTAATGCGCACACTGTCTAATTTGCCTGTTAACACCGATGCAGCTCAGGATTTTGGAGGGGGCTGGAACTTGAACACAAGGATTCGAATGTGCTAGGCAAACACTGGATCCCTGAGCTCCAGGGACAGAGCCCCAGCCCAGCACGTGCACAGTATACCCCCAGTGGTATGCAATGCCACCACTCTGTAACATTTTTACTTCATTCCTCAGTATCACAGTCAGAGTAATTTTTCTAATAGATACCTCAAGATTTTCTCCATTAAAAATATGCAACCTGTGAACAGAGGTCCTTTTCCTTCTTTCTGAACCGGAATGGCCATTATTTCCTTTTCTTATGCAGTGACCTAACTAGAATCTCTAGAGCAATAAAGAGTAAAGTACTAAGCACACTTCTGCCTTTGTCCTAATAGGAGAAAAGTGTCTTTCACTTACTATAGGGCATGCTAGCAATGGTCTTCCGTAAATCCCCTTTATCATGGTGTGTCTTTAATCTCTAAACTATTTAATCAGAACTTTACCAAAAATTTTTTTGGATGATTTGCAAGAATATTGCTAAGTATAACTTTTGAAAAACTTACAAAAACGTAATTTTTAATTTAGTCACTTAATAAATTTAATAAATCATTTAGTATTTAAATACTTACTATAAATCCCTCATTGAACACCAACTATGCATCAGGGACTATTCTAACATGGGGATGCATAGTAAATAAAGCTAGCAAGAATTCTTGCCCATGTAGATTTTACAGTCCAATGTGGCAAAACAGCAAATCAATAACTAAGCAAGTGACGGAAAATGAAAAGAATTGCAGTGAAAATTATTCTCTGCACAGTAAGAGAAATAAGAGTATAGTGAGCCACGGTGTTTTTAAATAGGGTGAAGTTTTATTGACAAAGCATTATTTGATACAAAGCAAAGGAGAAAAGAGAGGAGAGTATTCATGTGGATTAAGTCATACCTCACTTAGACATAGCTCTTACCCACCAACAAATAGAACCTAAGGGTATCAAAACTCAGAAAATTTTATAGCTAAAAGAAACCTCAAAAATCCCTCATCTCACTTTGCTATAATGAACAATCCAAACCAGAAAACATAGGAGCTCTGAGCAAGGCAGTAACCAACAGGAAGGGAATGAGACTCACTGGCTACACACTGAACTGTGTATCTGAAGATGTAATTCCGTTTGAGTCACGAATAATTCCGCCAGATAATGAAAGCTAACTCTAAGATTTCTAATAATAAAGCTGGTTCAGAACAGAAACTTACTCTAGTAGCCTCACGATCATAGCATCCATCCATCCATGAAGAACAACAACCCTACGTCTATAAGAACATAGGCTTCAGGTGTTAATGAATTAGTCAGGCTCATAGAGAGTCACCATTGAGCAGAAACATCAGAACAGAACCAGAACATGGTTGCCAGGTACCCTCACAAACTGACTCATCTGCACTCTCTCAGATAATCCCCTAGTGGTCTCCTTATTTTTCAGACTTTGCCCTATCCTTAGTTTTTGAGTAGTAAACAATCATATATTTTTCAGACATACCTTCTCTTTGGAATATGATAATTTGACTTAGATGACTTTTAAAAAAAAAGTAAGTATAATAAAGACTTTACATTGAATCCCAAAGAGAACCAACAAAGGAAGAAATGATGGTGGAATTACCCTAACTAAACACCAGAGGCAGCTCTCACAGTGTGACCGCCACTAATTCACCAACAACCACAGATATCATACTTGGGGAGGGGGTCTTCAGGGGAATCAATGGGAGCCTTGAATCTTTATACATCTTCATTTTGGCCAGAATAAAGAATTCAGGGCACATGGCAGATACGCTATTCTTATCATCAAAGAGAGAGATGAGTCACCGACACCTCTGATAATTGGACTGAACCTGGGCGATGGAAAAGTGGACAGAACAAAGAGAAAGTGGTTTCCGGAGACAACTCGGGTGTCTGCCTATTGGAGCAAATAAGACAGAGCCTCATATTCAGTGTCTGACCTTTGCAGAAGCATCCCTACACCAGGGGAACTGGCTCACGATTTTTTTTTATTCATTTCAATTGTTTACTATTGGTTTTTACTGTTTATATGTATTCCTTACTTATTTGTATCTTTTAAAAGTATGTGTGTGGATGCTTTGTCTACATGAAAGCTTGGGAACCATGGGCATGTGCTGCTCTCAGAGACCGGAAGAGAGCATTGGACCCTTGACCTAGAGTTACAGATAGTTGTGAGCTGCCATGTAGGTGCTGAGAATCAAACCCAAGTCCTCTGGAAGAATAGTTAGTGCTCTTAACTGTTCAGTCACCTCTAGCTCTCCAGCTCCCCTTATTTTACTTTTTGTTTTTGTTTTTAATCATAGAGTTTGGAAGGAAGCGATGGCAAAGATCATTGCCTACTCTCTGATGACTACTCTTCTTTCTTCTAGAACAGGACTGAGGAAGCCAGCTGCTATCTACCTCTGCTGCGGTAGAGCTAAAGCAGCTATGGGCACATGGACACAGGGGCAGAACTTGCATTCTAACAAAGTTTGGTTCACAAAAACAGGCAGCAGGACGAATACGGTACAAGACTCTGACTAGAGAAACAGCTTGGCTTACGGTTGCTATGCTGCTGGCTACATCTCCTAGTCTTCCTGGCAACTGGGTGTGCTTTTAAGTTCTAACCAGAATGACATAAGCCAAAGCATATATCTATGGCCTTCTTCAACCCTCCTGTCCTCGTTCTGCTGCTTAGAATGCAAACACTATCTCTAGCCCTCCACTTTATGAGGCCAACAACATGAGGGATACTGTAGTTCAAGCCTCTCCTGTTTACTTGTCTAATGGTCAAGATGTCAGCAGACAAAACACCCTGCAATCTTGTAAACACAGGGCATCTCTCCAACTTCCTCAATTCATAGAGCATAAAACAGAAACGAGTCTCTAAGACGATGAGTGACTTCAATCAATAGCTTGTGAATGCCACAACGAGACTCAGTGTTCTTATTCTACCTTAAAAAACAAAGAAAGGGCAAGATCTGACCGTGTAGCCCAGACTGGCCTGGAGCTCAGGAGCCTCCAGCCTCAGCACGCCCAAGGGCTAAGATTGCAGGCACGTGCCTTCGCACATGGCTTTCCAGGGTTGTGGTTCTAAATCCAGGGTGTTTTCTGTGTCACAGGAGGCTAGTCACGAGGGTTTGCTCATCCTGCTGATGATATTTTCCAAGCATTTACACTACTGCTTTCTCTAGGAATATGTACTAAATTTTATTAGTGAAAGAAAAATATTTTTATCTATAGAAATCCATATTCTTCTAAAGTCCATTTATCTCAAAAAAGGAAAAAGGATTTTAGACTAATTTTCCACCTTTAGCTCAAAATTCCTTTCAAGACTTACAAATTACTATTTTCGGTCGTGTAAGGTGCTTACAGAAAAACAGATGCTGTGATTAAATATGTTTATATCATTGCTGCAGGTGAGGTCCAGGTCAGCCAGGGCTACAGAATGAGAAGCCATCTTATTAAAAATAAATTTATGCTTTAGCAGTATCTATTCAACTATTTTGTATCCCCTAAAGGACTTGGCATTTACATAGTATATATTTTAAATAATCTTAAGGAAGATGTCACTACCACTCTATATAAATCAGGTATATACTAAGTGCCCTACAGGAGAAATCTACACCTATAGTGTTTCTAAATGTCACTTAAGTCAAAACACAAATTATAACTATCTTTCTGCAAATAGAGTTATGAGAAGACTTTCAGAACAATGACTTGAGGAACGTATCTGTTAGGCTGAAATCTAATCCGTCTAACAGTAACATAGCTGAAGACTACTGTGCTTTGCCTCTGACGGATGGAAAAAACACTGTGAGCAGAAACGGAGCCTGCCAGCAAAGTAATTTTTCTGTGGTCCACCCTGCAATGGTTCAGGTTACAAAAGGACATTGCTTCACCTTCTAATAATGGCTTATCACATGTTTTATTATTTATATAGAAAGAGTAAGGTATTTCCTGTCTGTGTGGTAATAAGCATGTCTTCCCTCCACTTCAGAGCCAAGGTATTCATAAGCTTTGGGCGTGACCTTTATTTGTTAACAGAGATCACTTGTGTGGAAATGAGAGATGATGGAATGAGCTGGACGTGAGAAGGTTCGTCCTTAGCCCTGGAAGGCCGGCGCTGGCAGGTCGTGAGCACTTAAACGAGCATCTATTTCTTTCTCTACTTGCCTAGAACTGGGATGTTACCCGCTGTCCTCTACTTCCTCTCTCTAGTCTTCTGTGTGTGCTTGATGAACGTAGAAAGGGCACCATGAGAAGAGGGAAAGAGACCCCAAGGGAGGGCTGAGAAGAAAAACACGGAAGAAGCGGGGAGGACATCTGGAGGGACCAGCAGGAGGTGGGCAGGGAGGGTGGGAAAGGGGGGGTGGGGACAGGGTGGAGAAGCACAGAGTAAAAGGACAAAAGTATAAAAGGCCGTAGTGAAACCCACTAGCTTGTATGCTAACTGAAAGACCAAAACATGATGCCTGTTCAAGCTGCCAAAGGAGGAAGTTTATATGTAGGAATGTATATGTATAGACATTCATGCATGTAACAACAATTAATGAACAAAAGAGGCCATGAATTTGAAAGAGAGCAAGGAGGGGTACATGGGAGCATTTGGAGGGAGGAAAAGGAAAGAGAGAATAATGTCATTATACTACAATCCCCCCAAATAAAAGAAGTAAATTAAAACGGGACATTAATTATAATACATTTATGCGTATGTATTAATAACTTATGTATAGGTGAATATGCATTCGAACAGAAACAAAGATAAACCAGTCAAAATGGCTTCTGAGGGAGGAAAGAGTTGGAGGGAAGCAGGACGGAATCAAAACTTCTCTGAATGTAATTGGTCATATGGCTTTGATTTTTAACTCATACCATATGTTCTGCAACTTAAAATATAAAAAGAATGTCTCAGAGCTGGAAACAAATAAACTCACAACATGTCAGCCATAACCAAACAAAGCAGAATCATTTCAAGCAAAATGAAGACACAGTGTGGTGTGCTTCCACAGTAAGAGCCTTCAGCATCCAAATAACTACAGGAGCCCCAAGGCTTCAGCTACTATTTATGGCTTGAGCTACTACACGAATGTGCAAATGGGGGTGTGAACACACACTCAGATAAAACTATTGTGTTTAAGTCATTAGGGGAAGTGATTTTCAACATAAAGAGAAGACATAACGATATAATACTGTGTTAGTTAATATAGTATTATATAACACTGTATATATGTTATATTACATACAACATGTCATATAATAGCTATGTCGATATACACAATATAATACTGTCTATTATAATATATTATATGTGCCTATTATACACAGTATAATGTTGTATTACATCATTGCTATGATGACATAACTGACAAAATCAACCTAAAGAAGGAAAGGTTTGTCCTGGTGCACAGTTTGAGGGTACAGTCCATGGTGGCAGGGAAATCTTGGGGGACACATTATGTCTGCCAGCAGAGAGAGGTGAAACTCAGGATCGGCTCCTGATTTCTTCCTTGTAATCAGTCCGGAGTCTCAGCCCAAGGAGGGCTGCTACCCCAGTTAAGGTGAGCCCCGCCTCCCCACAATTAATCTAATTTGGAGAACCCCTCACAAGCATGCCCAGAGGTTTATCTCCTTCCTGATTCTAGATCCTTCGCATTAACAACATTAACCATCATGGATCAAAGAAGCAAAATAGTAATTATCCGTCACCTCAAATTAGAAGGGCAAATATCATGATTTTGTCTCTTCTTTTGTTGTTGTTTTGAGATAAGCTTTCAGAGACCCCAAGCTGACCTTCAACTTCTGATCCCTTTGCTTTCATTGTGAAATCTCAGGCACAGTACGCAGGCGTGGGACTCCTCACCCCATTTATACAGTAGTGGGGGACAAATCCAGGGAACACACTCTAATATCAGAGCCACTTCCCACTTCCCCGGTTCTGTCCCTTTTTTTGTTTTTGTTTTTTTAATTATAACTACTTGTAGCAATGAGCAGACTTCCTGTCCAGAGAGATGGTGGTTTCCAAATACCTTTCTTTCTCTTTCTCTCTCTCTTTACTTTTTTTCTATTTTTTTATTTTTTGGTTTTTCAAGACAGGTTTTCTCTGTTGCAACTCTGGCTGTCCTGGAACTCATTCTGTAGACCAGGCTGGCCTCAAACTCACAGAGATCCACTTGCCTCTGCCTCCCAAGTGCTGGGATTAAAGGCATGCGCCACCACCCCCTGGCTATACCACTTTCTTTAAAAGGCACCGGGATTCCCAAAGACATCAAACAGACCCCAAGTTTGGGGTTGGAAATATACAAAAGTCATCTTTGTCATGCCAGAAACCATGACAACCACTGGGGTTGTGCAGAAGGGATGCTTGGTGCCCAAAGACTAGACAACTGGACAACTCAGAAAGAGGAGCAGCTGCAACGGGAGCAGAGCACATCGAACATAAAAAGCCATGAATTGCCACGGCAATATTATTTGAACTTTCTGGTCACTGTATGAATTTGCTATCATATGAGCTTTGACTCCCAAGTTTAGTAAATAAGGAGAAAGGAGCACGCACACACACACACACACACACACACACACACACACACACACAAACCAAATTGGGTATTTGATAATCCAGCCACCTGGAAGGCTACAGCTGGTGATCTGATGCAGAGACACACAGAGAGATTCATAATTCACGGTAAGCATGGGTATCCTTCCACAGAGGCTTTCCTGACTCCCGCCAATGCCATCTGCTGTTTTCCTCTAATGATCAAGATTTTAAGGGGGGGGGGGAGTTGGGGGAGGGACCTGAAGAGATGCTCAGTGGTTAAGAGTATTGGCTACTCTTCCAGAGGACCTGTGTTCAGTTCCCAGCACCCACAATTCACAATCATTTGTAAGTTCAGTGTCAGGGGAGCAGACTCCGTGGCCTCCGTGGGCACCAGGTAAACGTGGTGCGCAGACAGACATTCAGGCAAAACACCCAAATATATCAAATGAAGTTAAAGGAAAAAAGACTTAAATAATCCCCAGGCATGCACAAAGGGCTAAATTTACTCCCTGGCACACATATGAAGATTAAAGCACCTCCTTTTTACAGTTTAATTTGCATGTGCTGCTTCCTACTTGGCTGGGGATAAGTTTTTTTTTTAATTATCTACAAAATCGAGGCACCATGCCACTCAGGAGGTTGAGGCAGAGGACTGCCACCAGTTAGAGACTACCTTCGACTATAGAAGTAGCCAGCTACCCAGGGCTACACAGTGAGACCTTGGCTCAAAAACTTTCAATTCACTACTTTAAATTAGATTAGTACAGTTGTTTGAAATTGGAAAAATCCAATAAAATCTTCTAATGGAAATTTAAATGTAACAAACACGGCAGAATAGAAATAGAAGAAAAAACAACTTTTGCCGAGCATCTATTATATACCGAATGTGCGAAAATAAGATGACCTTATTTACCTGTTTACAGCAGAGAGTGAAAGCTCACGGTTACAATGGGAGTGTTTGACAGCTAGGTAAGCAACAAGCACCGGATCCGGAGGCGTCCCCGGGTGACACGGGACCACCCACAGCAAAGGAAATCTCAGCCGAACCACAGTGTGTGTGTGGCCTTGTGACCACAAGGCCAGAGGGACGAATCAGTTAATAACTTCCCTTTGAAGATAGAAATATAACTTTCTGAGAAATGTGCGGATGAATGTTTTTTTAATCTGGTGGCCTTAGAAAAATTATTTATGTTATTATGATTTTAAAGCAGGAAGAATTACAGAGTTCATTCCAGTTCATACTGTATTCTATGTTTTCAAACAGACCCTGAGGCAAGGCCTCCTAGTCTGGGCTGATGACCGTATCTGCTGTGGTTTAGATTTTTTTAATATTAAACTTTCGTTAATAATTTGAGTTTCATACAATGTATCTCTATAATCCCCTCTTCCCATTTCTCCCATCGGTCCACCCTCCCACCTCTTGAATATTCCCCAGACCCTGTCAAGTAGAAGGCGTGGTTCCCAATCTGCGGTGCTATCGGGAGGTGGTGGAACCTTTATATGGAGCCGGGTCGAAGGACCGCAGAGCTGCGGAGTGAGCCCTTGGAGGGGGACACGGGGACCCCGTTCCTTTAATGCTTCTCCTTCTACCTGGCCACCACAGGCAAGCAAGCTTTGCTAACCATACATCCCCAGCGCAAGGCACCGCCTCGCCGCACACAAGTCGTGGGCCACACCGGGACTGGAGCCTTTGAAAGCTGGAGCCCAGACGAGCCTTTTCTCAGGTATTCCCACAGAGCACGACCCTCCCTCCCACAGACCAGCTGTACGGGCGAGGGAATCCTGATGAATCCTCACATCATTTAGACGAGTTTCCTGGCGATTTGTACTGCTAAGTTTGAGCTCAGACTTCCTAAGATCCCTGGAGACCTCTGTTGTTGAGGCTTATTATATAGAAGGGACCTGAGGGACCAACCGAAATATAGAAAAATTAAAATATTTCAGAATTCAATGAGTATTTTAAATATATAAAATATTTCAGTCAAGGCACCACTTTGGACTCAGTGGTTACCGGATGGATGTCCCTTGCAGATGTCAGTGGTGCTCAGTGTGAGGGAGAAAGTGGGAACAGTTGGAAGCGGTCTTTTACTATGCAGTAGGAGGGTGCTGCCAGGTAAGCATACCTCGCTGATGTCGCCATCCTTCCCTCCAGTCATGCAGCCACTTGGGCCTACTGAGTCATTTCTAGCAAATGACACCTGTTTGACTGCCACCATTCGTGTACCAGCTCAGTGTCTATCACAGAGCCCGTCACGTACCTGCCATGTGGTAAGCGTTAAAAGATCAATCAATTGACTAATTAACTGACTAATGAGAAAGTGGAGAGAATGAGTATCTTAGTATTTCCAACTATAAACTTTTACAAAAAAAACCCTCCCGAAGCCAGCGAGATGGCTCAGTGGGTAACAGCGATTGCTAGGCGAGCTTAATGACCTGAGATCGATTCCTGGAACTCCGGAACGTTGTCTTCTGACCTCCACACACATAAGCCATGATATGCATGCATCCATGCATCTCTCTCTCTCTCTCTTTTACACACACACACACACTCACACTCATACTAAATAATAATAAAAATTTAAATTAAAACTTTCTGAGCACTAAAGATAAACAAACATAGTATCTCTCTACCTCAAAGACAAACCCTATAACTGTCTGTAGTTCCTGACAGTGGTACTTTTCTTGACAGGGACCAAAGTAGTATTAGTGGGCAGACTCCAGCAGCTGCTGCAGAGAGTTAGTTTGTGAGCACTGCTCCCTTCCTTCTCTCTTGGCATGCAGGCATTTCTCTGCAGTACCAGCAAGGGCCTCTGAGTCAATGCCATTGCCTAATCTAGGAAACGGGAAAAGATTCTGGAGCCATCCACACGTTATTTAAAACTTAACGTCAATGTTAACAAGAAAAATCTACACGCATTTATAGAATTAATGCAAAGCTGAAATTTTAACTGTCTTTATAACATGGAGTTTTAGGAAGGCTGCAAACGCTTACAGAAGGGTGACACGGTCAACGCGGGTTCACGCTGCCCCCCTGCGTGTAGGACGTGGCGACTGTCGAAGGCTGCGGTTTAAGCTCTGGGGCACTGTCTTCAACTTCAGACACAGAACAGCAAATCAGTAACTAAGATGCATAGGAAAAAAAATATATATATATATATAGCTACCTAATGCCCTTCCCACGAGAGGATTTGATTATTCTAGCCTGGAGAGACGAAACAATTTTCCAGGGCGATTTGTAAGATGCGTTTGTGTCCAACGCTGTCACTATGTACACCTAAGGGCAGGATCCCAGGCAGAGGTGACGTGGAAAAAGTCACAGTGCTTCAGAAACAAATGCCATTGACTCAGTTCGGCAGCCCGGGCTCCTGAAGAATGGGAACAGGTCGGAATAGTGAAAAACTGAATGAACGCAAGAGCAGTACATGCGCCTACCCTCCTGGGTCAGTTAAGACAACGGGACGATGATTATAGTCTCCAAGAAACACACGGGTCTGGCATCCTGGCTCTGTCGCCTGTCATTCACCTTTAAGTGAGTTCGTTAAACCTCACAGGCGTTGTTTCCTCTTTAGGAAATTGGGCGTGAGTAGTGATACCTACAGCACAGGCTTGAATTACGTGGATGAAACCATGCCTTCCATATGAAAATGCTTAGCGTCTCGTACTTTCTAAACAATAATGTCATGTGTAGATAGTGAAACCAGAAGGGAGAGCGTGAGAGAGAAGGAAGAACTCTTGGGGCAGGACCGGGAAGCTGTAGATGAAGCTAGCATGAAAGCAGAGCAGCAGAAACTACTACTAGGAGAGTCGCCAGCTAAAGGAGGACCCAGGAGGATGCAGAAGTGGGGGGCGGGGGACAACAGGGGACCGGGGGACACGGACAGCAGTGCAGGAGAAGGACATTACCTACCAGCCAAAATACTCTATGGAGCCCACGTCTTCTATTGTCAAAGCAGCCTGGGGTGGAGGGGGCGGGCATCTACATTTAACTATTTAATTTTAATTGACAAAAATTATACATGGGGTACAATGTGATGCACCCATGTATGTATGTATTTGCATAATTATTAAATAAAAATAATGTACCCATCATCCCACAGTGTTCTTTTTGTAATGAGAACATACAAAATTTACTTTGAGCAATATTTAAGTCTACATGAACCGTTCACTGCGGCCACTGCTCCATTCAGTCAGCTCCTACGCAGCCTTTCCTAACTTATTTCATAAGCTTTGTCTCTCCTGCCAGACCCATAAGCAACGGGAACCCTAGTTTGGTTCTTTATATTTCCCTTTCCTCCCCAAGGCTCAGAGCCTTCTGGAAGTCCTAAGTGCACGCTGACGTTGTAAAGGTGACTGAAAAAGAGGCATCCTACAGCACTTCGTCTAACAAGCAAGTTCTAGATTCGACTGGCTAGGAACCTTCTTCCCAGTCACACCTTCTCATATTGAAACTTATTTTGGGGAATGCGTGGAGGCACTCTTCAGCTCCGAATCTAGTCCCAGCAGCCCTTGGTTTCCCTGCCCCATGAGTCACTGTTCAACAAAAGCCAGTACAAGAGTTAAACTAGGAGTGGAGGGGGGGGCTTCGATTTTCTGTTAGCCAAGCTGAAATGTGATCTGGACATACCACATCGATATAGAAACGCATTTTTGAAAGCAATGTAGAGCAAAGCACATTTTAACTCACAAATTATGGTGGTCCAAAGCGATATATTATTTATCAGCTTTACAGCCATGGACACATAATCTATTTTTATGCCTTTCATTTTACAAGATGAGGCAAACGGGGATTAGCAAGATACTTCAAATCAACTCCTCTTTCTACAGTGATATAATTTTTTCCGTTCATTTTTAGATAATTCAAGCTTTGGGTTTAAATATAGAAACAGAAAAAGGTAGGAAATTAAGCTACATGAAAATTTACTATTATTAAAAAAAAAACTACTTATCCTTTATTGACAAATTGCTTCCAACAGAGTCATTGACCACCTTTTCTTTTTCAGACAGGGTTTATCTGTGTAGCCCTGGCTGTCCTGGAACTTGCTTTGTAGGCTAAGCTGGCCTTGAACTCAAAGATCCGCCTGCCTCTGCCTCCTGAGTGCTGGGATTAAAGGCGTGTGCCACCACCACTCGGCATCATTGGCCAATTTCAATATCGATAAGGAAGTATTCAGAATATTACATAAGACTGCAATTCCCCCAATACCCGAGAAATCGTTTTCCCACATTTCTGAGTATCATATTTACTATCAAATAAGGTTTGAGTGCTAAGTCCTACAAGTACACATATCAAAGATGTCTAAGAAAAGTCAGCTTGACTAGACATAAAACATCTGAAATAACATTCATAAAGCATCCCTTTAAATGTCATGCATCTCGGGGAATTCAATTAAAATGCATTCCGGTTTATGAATGGAAAATCCGGATGCCATGGGACTGATCTGGACTTGACACGTCATCGACCTACTCACTTCCCACTTTAAAATCCACGTCAATCCACAAGAAGATCGACTCAAATGTAAACTCAGATCTCGTTGCTCATTTAATTTTTTTTTTTTAATCGAGGTCCACAAAAACCCACAAATATGCAACCTCCCCTCCCCTCAAAACACAGTTAGTAAATACATCACAGGATTATAATCGGGATGGAAGAAAGCACACCCCGGGCTATCCTCGCGCGCTCCGGGGCGGCAGGAGCTGGCAACGCACTCGGTGGACGCTTTGGCGTGGACCTGCTCAGCGCTCGGTCCGGTTGGATCTAGGGACACCCAGGGGCGTGTTGTCAGGGAGCCCTAGCGGCAGCGCCTTACCAGTGTAGATGCTGGCATTGGAAGCTGGGATACCAAACTGTGACTCGATGAACTTGGGGATGAAGGTAATGAAAGCAGTGACAATGGCACTCTCGGCTGTGTATGACAAACTCACAAAAAGGAATGTCATGTTGCTTAAGATCCTGACGGCTGCTCTTGGTAGGTCTACAAAATGACAAAAACGACGCACGAGCGTTACAAACCATGGATGGAACACAAAAGAAAACTCAACTTTTTTTTTTTTTTAAATGAACTGAAAATAGTCATCAAGCAACGTTTGCCAAGTTAAGAACAGGAAGTTCCGATGATGCTTCTTTGTTGTTTGGAGGGGTGCGGGGGGGCGGGGGGGGATTGTTTGCTTGTTTTTTCAAAACAGGGTCTCTCTGTTGGAACTCTGGCTGTCCTGAAACTCACTCTATAGACCAGGCTGGCCTCAAACTCAGAGATCCTCCTGCCTCTGCTGGGCCTGGGAGTGCTGGGATTGAAGGTGAGTACCGCCCACGCCCCATTTCTGATGACACTTGAAACCACCCCTGTTCTTAGAGTTGGGTTCTTAATTCTTATCCAGGATGATGAAGTAAATAGCATCTAAAAGCATACCCAGACACAAATATCTTCATAAGCAGCATCCAGCCTATAACTCCTAATTTTTTAAAAAGGTTTAAAATGAATTCCTTGCATTTTTCATTAACTAAAACACATTTTCCGTTAAGACCCATAAGGTTCTTTAATATGCGAAGTACCTGTGGCAATTATACAATGGTCCAATATTATATATTGTGGTCCAATATTATAGTTTCCAGCCCACACAGCTACCACTTCCCTGAAAAGATGCAATTCTCTTTTTTAAAATTCAATTTATTATTTACTTGTTTGTGTGTATGTATGTGTGTGTGTGAGAGGAGTCGGGGGAGAGAATGCATAGGTGTATGTGGGTGCCTTAGGAAGCCAAAACAGGGTGAAAGATCCCTGGAACTGGAGTTACTGGTGGTTGTGAGTCACCCAAAATGAGAGCTGGGAATTGAACTTGGGTCCTCGGGGGAAGCAGCAAGCACTCTTAACAGCTGAGCCATCTCTTAAACCCAAGATGCATTTCAGAGTTGGCATGTCTTTGGTCCCAAAGTGCAAATGCACAAAACAGAGCAGCAGGTAGATGGTGTTGGATAGCTGACCTTCAGCCTTGTTTATGAAACAGGAAATAATCATAGCTAAAAAATGGCAAGGCATGAGGACATCAGGTGAAGCATCCCTGGGTTCTTTGAACTGAAGAACAGAAGCCATTGTGTTCTAAAGGGAAAGAGAGCTTAGAGATGAGGCTCAGTACCTTCTGGGCAGACTCTCCTGAAGAATGATCTCATCACACTTCACAGAGTGTGCTATAGATACAACATCGTTCATAGTATAAAAATGTGCAGTGGCTGAATGGCCATCAATGGGAAATGCTTAGACAAATTACGATATAGCCATATAATTGAATACAATCTGGTCATTAAAAATGAAACAGCTGTATGCGCTAGCACAAAAGAATTACAAAAAGTATTATATTGATAAGTAAAGCAAGCTGCAGAAACACACATAAATGAGTGCTTCTAGTCACATATAAGTAAAAACAAAACAAGCCAAAAGAATGCATTTATTGGTCATCAGTGAGTACTTCTTAATAAATTAATACCAAATTTTTAAGGACTTAAGTTGTGTAACCATGACTAAGATTGAGAGGGGAATAAAAATAAGTTTTGTGTCCTATAAACTTATGTATTTTTCATTTTTGTAGAATGAATGAGTGCACAGTTTCATCATTTTTGTGCCTCCGTGGGAAAGACCATCTTGGGAAAGCCTTATCTCTTACATTACAACACAGTAAAGCCATTTTGTTACCATTAGCCAAGTTTTATTGACACTAACTCATAGCCTCCCACTTGCCAGA